>BSYR01000064.1:608841-1217682 GCA_030270665.1 Hibiscus trionum | reverse complement strand
AAAAAGACATCTCAAGCTCAAGAAATTGCAATCTCAACATTTAGGACTAAAATGTAAAGCATGCAAACAACAAAACAATTCAAATTTGTGTCCAACGGTCACCCGTTTCGGAACAGCCACCTACCGTATCGAAACGCTGTATCGAAACGACGTTGACTGTTTCGATACGCGGGTATGTTCCGTGACCAGTTCCGAAACATGGCATTCCAGTAGCCAAATCGTTCCGAAACAACCTCCACCGTTTCGAAACACGAAGGCCATTATAGGCCTCCGTTCCGAAACACTAGAGGGTGTTTCGATACGGTTTGCCCAGAAACAGCAGCAAATGCTGGTTTTTCACCCAAATACCTACTCAAACATATCCCAATGACTCTCTAATCATACCAACAAGTCATCATACATATAAGGAAAATATTTGGAACACTCAAACACAATTATAACATCAAACACAAAATCTCATTAGTCTAGAGGCATGCTTCCTAATATCAAAACCCAAATAGGCAATCCAACCACAAACCAAGCAATTAAGGCCATTTACAATCCAAACAAGCCAAAACAAACATGCCACAACCTTAGGGAGTCTAACACATCTCCCAAATACAATTCTTGGTTTCCCATTGCCAATCTATCAAAACTAAAGTGTATGGAAACTTCACCATACATGAGCTTGAACTTCCTTGGATGAACTTAGCTTCCTTGATGCCCGAAAACACCTCAATTATCTACATTATTGGTAAAAGAGAGAGCATAAGCACAAATGCTTAGTGAGGCATGCTCTAAAGAAAACCAACTCAATAATGCAAACTTGAAAACACTTTCATTAAAAGCTTTTAAACCACATGCTCATTTCTTCCTCATTCTTGGAAACCTTTCAAAACAATTTCTCATTGAAACCACATGTACATTCATTCTATCTCATGCATTTAAACAATTGCAAAACTCATGCTTGAACTCTAAGCATTTCATATACAAATCACATATGCATTTCTCATAGTATAAACCACTACATCAAGGTACATGTGAATAAAAAACCATAACATATCTTATATTGGCGTTTCACATCTATTTATTACTCAGATATGCGGACATCTCACTAGACACTTCCGGTGGCATCTCTCATCACTATACTCACTCGTCTAGCAACATAGTTTCCGGTGGAATCTCTCATCACCGTACTCACTCGTCTAGCAACATAGTTTCCGGTGGAATCTCTCATCACCGTACTCACATGGCATAATCTCTCATCGCCACAAAGCTTGGGTATTTCACAGAGTCCTACCCGATGAAATGCCCATCATCGGTTCTCTCCCTTTGGCTTAACCAAAGAGCACGTACGAATTTTTAGTTTATAGTGCACTCTCATCATATTGATCGATCAATTATATCCGGTAAGTATCTCAACATCTATGCCAATATATTAAGTCAAATCAACATCTCACCTACTGTTTTTCATGCATTAAAACTCAACATTCTCATCTCATTTCAAAATCATAACAATTGCTATGCTTCAACATAAAAGCTCAAATCTCCATTATGCAACATGTTACTTTATGAAATCATTTCAAGCATCATCTCATGCTATAATTCATGCATAAAAACAGTAGGAATTTATCAATCTAAAACCATGAGCATGTAAAAGCATTTAAGGGGCAATCACCACATTCTAGAGAGCAATCTAGCCAATACTTACTTCCGAACTTAGGAAGGTGTTTCAAACCTTTCCTAAATCCCCAAACCTTGATTCTTTGTCCCTCAAGGACTTCTAAAACCATACGCACTCACCGATTACGTTTCGCTTGCTTGCCGAAACGCTATCTACGCTTCCGGATCAACTCCAAAGGTGTCCGAAGATGTCTCCCCTGTTTTAAACACATAAGAGCAGAGGATTAATGCATCATCATGCATTGAAATCATCAGCCACACACCTAAACTCGCTGCTCTACACAAAATCCACATTTCGGCTACCAAACACTACCGAACCACCTCCAAACTCTTCCAAAAACAAACCCAGCCAAGATCCATCACTTCTAATCATTTCTAAACATCAATTAACATCAAAAACTAACACAACCATATCCTTATACCTCCAGCTATAGCAGAACACCAAAATCACCCAAAAAACCACCATTTTAACAAGCAAAAACTTAGGAAAAACAACCTATTCGGGATTGGATTGATAAAACCTCATTTCTAAAATCATTTAACATCCAAAATACAATAGAAAACCATCTCAAAACAGAGCCCAATCAATCACCACGAAAATCTTCAAGATCTCTTCCAAAATCATGAGTTTTAAGCCAATTCCTTGTTTCTAACATTAAAACCACTTAAAAATCATTAATAAAGGATTGATAACTTGGGAATTTCAGTAAAGAACTGATCATTAGAAGAGAATGACGAAGCTTACCTCTAATGGATGATTTCTCCTTGATTTGGGCAAGTTTCCTTGAAAATACAATGTAGAAATCAAGTGGATTTGTTGAAGGATTGATTAGAAATCAATGAGTGATGGAAATCTCATCAAATGAAGTGGAAATCAAAGTAAATTTGCTGGAGAAAAAGTGTTTGGTTGATAGGATTTTGAGAGAAAATGAAATGAGAGAAAATTAGTGAAAAATGGTTATGAAAAGTCAAAGGTAGTTTTCACCTTTATTTTATTTAATTAAATCATTAATTAAATCACCCAAATTAAGGAAAAATCTGATGAAAACATTTTTTGGTAAAATTAGCTCCTTAAAGATTCAAAGTTCCAATCCTTTACAAAACAGTCACTACTAAACTTTGCAAAAACTGCGATTTGGTCACTACACCAAAATGTAGTATTTCCAAACCTTATTTTGTAAAATTGATTTCACCATTCTCTTTTATATATTAAATGAGGATTTTTAGATATTTTTAAAGCATCCCGAACTAGGCGTTCCCTAAAACCCCCTTTTAAATTCGAATCGATTCCCAGACCGATCCGGTTCAGACTCTAAACATCTAGGCCTAAATTTGGGGTGTTACAACTCCCCCCCTTAAGAAATTTCGTCCTTGAAATTTACCTGGAGGAAAAAGGTAAGGAAACTGCTTTTTCATATCATCTCTTCTTTCCCACGTGGCTTCCTCAACACCACGATGCCTCCACAACACCTTAACCAACTCAATGGTCTTACCTCGAAGAACTTTACTGTCCGATTCCAGAATCTCAACCGGATCCTCATCATAGGTCAAATCTGGATTTAACTCAACTTCCTCCACAGGCATAACATGCGAAGGATCCGATCTATATCTCCGAAGCATGGATACATGAAACACATCATGTATCTTCTCCAACTCTTGTGGTAGCCTCAGCGTATAAGCAACAGGACCCACATGTTCTATCACCTCGTATGGTCCAATATACCTAGGGCTCAACTTACCCTTCCGGCCAAATCTCATCACCTTCTTCCAAGGTGAAACCTTTAAGAACACACGGTCACCCACCGCAAACTCAATCTCCTTACGCTTCAAATCCGCGTAAGACTTCTATTGATCAGAAGCTGCCTTCAACCACTCACAAATGAGCTTCACCTTCTCGGTGGTTCCTTTCAACAAAGCCGGCATCGAGACCAACTTCTGACCTGTTTCAGCCCAGCAAAAAGGAGTTCTGCACTTCCTCCCATACAAGGCTTCATAAGGTGCCATTTGAATACTTGCCTGGTAGCTATTATTATAAGCAAACTCCACCAAAGGCAAATGCTTCTCCCAAGAGCCTTGAAACTCTATCACGCAGCACCTCAACATATCCTCAAGCACTTGGATAACACGCTAAGACTGTCCATCCGTCTGTGGATGATAAGAAATACTGAAATTCAGCCGCGTACCCAAAGCTTGATGCAAGCATTCCCAAAATCGCGATGTGAACCTCGGATCTCTATCTGACACTATGGATTTTGGTACCCCATGCAGATGTACAATCTCAACATTGTACAACTCTGCAAGCTTATCCAAGGTATACGTAGTATGCACAGGTAAGAAATGCGCACACTTCGTAAGGCGATCCACAATCACCCACACAAAATTCTTCTTTTATGGCGTCAAAGGCAAACCAGACACAAAGTCCATGGTGATTCTTTCCCACTTCCATTCAGGAATCCTCAACGGTTGCAACAACCCTAAAGGAAATTGATGCCCAGCCTTAACCCGCTGACAAACCATACACTTACTCACATATTCCGCAACATCTTTCTTCAATCCCACCCAATAGTAATCATCCTTCAAATCACGATACATCTTTGTACTACCAGGGTGCATAGCAAAAGAACTACTATGAGCTTCGGTCAGAATAGTACGCCTGAACTCCACATCATTCGGCACTACTATCCGACTTCCGAAACATAGAACTCCATCACCATTAAAACAAAAATTCGATGGTCTATCCTCAGCAATATCCTGAACATGTGGCACCAAAGAATCATCCAACAACTGCTTATCCTTTATCAACTGAACCAAAGATGGTTTCACTTGCAGCTCAGCAACAAGACCTCCAACTCGCGAAATGCTTAAGCTAGCAAACATAGCCCTTAACTCTACCGCCACTTTTCTACTCAAAGCATCCGCCACAACATTAGCTTTTCCCGGATGATACTCGATCGTTAGATCGTAATCCTTAAGCAACTCCACCCAACGTCATTGCCTAAGATTTAACTCTTTCTGTGACATCAAATACTTCAAACTCTTGTGATCTGTGTACAAAGTACACTTCTCACCATAAAGATAATGTCTCCAGATCTTCAAAGAAAAACCACCGTAGCTAACTCAATATCATGCGTAGGATAATTGCGCTCATGCACCTTCAACTATTGCGATGCATAAGCCACTACCTTACCCTCTTGCATTAGCACACACCCCAAACCAACGTAGGATGCGTCACTGTACACCACAAACTCTTTTCCTGATTCAGGTTGAACCAAGATAGGAGCTTGCGTCAAAGCTGCCTTAAGCTTCTCAAAAGCTTGCTGTCTTGCTTCCGTCCACTCATACTTAACATCTTTTTGCAAAAACTTCGTCAAAGAGGCAGCAATCTTTGAAAATCCATCCACAAACCTCCGATAATATCCTGCCAACCCAAGGAAACTACGAACTTCATGAACAGACTTAGGAGGCTTCCAATTCATCATCGCCTCAACCTTTTGAGGATCAACACGAATCCCTTCCGCCAAAACCACATGGCCAAGGAACACAACTTCTTTTAACCAAAACTCGCACTTGCTCAGCTTAGCATAAAGCTGATTTTCCAGAAGCGCTTGCAAGACAATCCTCAAATGACCTTCATGCTCTTCCTCAGTACGAGAGTACACAAGGATATCGTCGATGAAAACCACAACGAACTTGTCCAAGAATTCATGGAACACTCTATTCATCATGTCCATGAAAGCAGCATGAGCATTCGTCAAGCCAAACGACATTACAAGGAATTCATAATGCCCATACCTCGTTCTAAAGGCTGTTTTCGGTACATCCACATCTTTCACCTTAAGCTGATAGTACCATGACCTCAAATCAATCTTTGAAAACACATCCGCTCCTCGAAACTGATCAAAAAGATCATCGATTCTTGGCAAAGGATACCTATTCTTGATAGTCAACTTGTTCAGCTGACGATAATCGATGCACATTCTCATAGTGCCATCCTTCTTCTTCACAAACAAGACCGGTGCACCCCAAGGTGATACACTAGGCCGAATGAAGCCACGGTCAAGCAACTCCTGAAGTTGCGTCTTCAACTCCTTCAGCTCCGTAGGTGCCATGCGATAGGGAGCAATGGACACCGGAGTTGTGTTTTCATACAGCTCAATCCCAAACTCCACCTCTCGACTAGGCGACAATCCAGGTAACTCCTTCGGAAACACTCTAGGGAACTCATGTACAGTTCTTATATCCTGAACGCGCCACTCCTTTGAACTAGGATTCATCACAAAGGCTAGGTAAGCCTCGCAACCCTGCCTTAACATTCGACTTGCTTCCAATGTAGACACCACATTGGCAAGAAACTTCACATTCTCGCCCACAACCACTACTTCATAATCGTCCGCAAGTTTCAACGAAACTCGTTTGCTTTCAAAATCCACTACAACCCGATGCTCAACAAGCCAATCCATACCAAGAATTACATCAAAGCCATAGAATGGCAATTCCATGAGATCAACAAGAAAAACATGATTTTTCACTTTCAAGGGACATCTCCTATACAACTTCCGTGTTACAACTGTCTCACCAAAGGAACTAGTCACACGCATACCAACATCCAAAGACTCAACAGGTAAACCAAGCATTTAAGCATGTTCACGCAATATGTACGAGTGTGTAGATCCAGAATCAATCAAAGAAAGTAATGACAAGGATTGCAAAGTAAAAGTACCTGCGATCACATCCGTATCATTCCTTCCCTCACGATGGGCATACAATCGAGCCTGACCGCCACCCTCAAGTTGAACGAACACAACATGTGCTACATTCCTGCCACCATCATCCCTACGCTGAAAATTACTACGGCCGCGCCCACGACCTCTCTGTGGCTCAGCTGCTCTCACCGGAGCCTGTCCCTTTCTCAGAGGCTGAGGACAATGTTTCTTCAAATGTCCACGGTTCCCACAATTCCAGCATGTCCCAAGGTTATCCCAACACTCGCCACCATGCCGTCTACCACAACAGTTACACTCAGGAGTCCTCAGAACAACATTAGGTCCTTGCTGACCTCTACCAGGGTTACCACCCCCACGCCTAGCATCATAATGTGGCCTCCTATCCTTATGCCTTTTGTTGCGTTCTCTACCATAATCGCGTTCAGCTACTCGCTTTCCGGAGCTAGATCCACCGACTCGACCTGCCAGACCAAGATTCGACTCAATGTCCTTGGCTCTAGTGACCAAGACATCGAAATCCGTATAATCAGCCACAAGCATATAAGTCTTAACATCCGCTTCCAACCCATAACAGAATCGTTCGCACCTCTCCCGCTCACTAGGGATTAGCTCAGGCGCATACTGACTAAGGCGGACAAACTGAATTTCATACTCAGTTACTGTCATGCTGCCTTGCACAAGAGACATAAATTCTCTTTTCTTCTCATCTATGTAACGCACACCCAGATACTTCCTCTTGAACGCATTCAGGAAGAACGTCCAAGTCACCTCATCTTCCTCCATCCCAAAGATAGTGGTCGTCCACCACGTATAAGCATCACCATGCAGCAATGATACAACACAACCCAACTTCTGCACATTATTGCAGTTCATCTGCCCCAAAATCCGCTTGGTGCTCTCCAACCAAGACTCAGATCCTTCCGGAGACAAGGCCCTGAACTCAGTCCCTCCAAGACTGCAAAGACGTTCCAAAGGCAACCTCACATTGGCATCATCCTGATGCGCAGCTCCATGAGCTCCAGCTGATGCTGCCTGGAAAGCTCCAGCAATAGCCTGAATCAACAAGGTCATGTCAGGAGCAGCTTGCCCCTGCGCACCCTTAGGTCCAGCGACCCCAGCACCATCACCAGCGTTACCAGCTCCAGCACCACCACCACCGGGTGGTCCACCACCAGGAGGAGGAGGTAAGTCCTCAACATTCTCCGCATTCTCAGCATTCTCATTATCAGTCATCGATCTAGTATTGATTCTCAGCTCTTTACGTGGCCACATTATATAGAAAACAATGCACTGACAAAATGCAACAAACACAATTAGGCACAATAAGGTAAGTAATCCAAGTACTCAAGCTCATTTTTGAAAACAATTCCTCTCATTAGTTTTGATATGGCAAGGAGATCCCTAACCACACTCCAACATAGCATAGCATCACAAAATCATCTCCCTTGAATCATACATCACTATTCACACAACATTCTTTCACCCAAAAGACACATCATGCAATTACACATACATCATCCACATATCAAACCCCAATTATTCGATAATCTGGCTCTGATACCAACAAATGTAACCCCCTTAGCCCGGCCTAGACGATTGACCCGAACTATGAAGATTACACGGGGAAAACCAAAGTCAACCTTGATTCACTACCCTTTTTTTCCTTTTAATCTTGTCTAGATACTTGTTAACCCTAAGTGAATACTCACGAATCACGATTGAGAAAGGCACAACGATCAGATAACATCTAGGGACTCAATTGCACTTTACACAAGATTAGGGACCAAATTGTAATTTCTATAATTTAGAGGGACTTCATTGGTTTTAAGGTTACCATTATGAAATTAGTTATGTTACATGCTTCCCTGCCAAATTTCAACTTAAAAAGACATTTCAAGCTCAAGCAATTCCATCTCAACATTTAGGACTAAAATGTAAAGCATGCAAACAACAAAACAATTCAAATTTGTGTCCAACGATCACCCGTTTCGGAACAGCCACCTACCGTATCGAAACGCTGTATCAAAACGACATTGACTGTTTCGATACGCGGGTATGTTCTAAGACCAGTTCCGAAACATGGCATTCCAGTAGCCAAATCGTTCCGAAACAACCTCCACCGTTTCGAAACACGAAGGTCATTACAGGCCCCCGTTCCGAAACACTAGAGGGTGTTTCGATATGGTTTGCCCAGAAACAGCAGCAAATGCTGGTTTTTCACCCAAATACCTACTCAAACATATCCCAATGACTCTCTAATCATATCAACAAGTCATCATACATATAAGGAACTTATTTGGAACACTCAAACACAATTATAGCATCAAACACAAAATCTCATTACTCTAGAGGCATTCTTCCTAATATCAAAACCCAAATAGGCAATCCAATCATAAACCAAGCAATTAAGGCCATTTACAATCTAAACAAGCCAAAACAGACATGCCACAACCTTAGGGAGTCTAACACATCTCCCAAATACAATTCTTGGTTTCCCATTGTCAATCTATCAAAACTAAAGTGTATGGAAACTTCACCATACATGAGCTTGGACTTCCTTGGATGAACTTAGCTTCCTTGATGCCCGAAAACACCTCAATTATCTGCATTATTGGTAAAAGAGAGAGCGTAAGCACAAATGCTTAGTGAGGCATGCTCTAAATAAAACCAACCCAATAATGCACAACTTGAAAACACTTTCATTAAAAGCTTTTAAACCACATGCTCATTTCTTTCTCATGCTTGGAAACCTTTCAAAGCAATTTCTCATTGAAACCACATGTACCTCCATTCTATCTCATGCATTTAAACCAATGCAAAACTCATGGCAAAGCAAAACTCATGGCAAAGCAAAACTCATGCTTGAACTCTAAGCATTTCATATACAAATCACATATGCATTTCTCATAGCATAAACCACTACATCAAGGTACATGTGAATAAAAAACCATAACATATCTTATATTGGCATTTCACATCTATTTATTACTCGGATATGCGGACATCTCACTAGACACTTCCGGTGGCATCTCTCATCACCGTACTCACTCGTCTAGCAACATAGTTTCCGGTGGAATCTCTCATCACCGTACTCACATGGCAGAATCTCTCATCGCCACAAAGCTTAGGTATTTCACCAAGTCCTACCCGATGGAATGCCCATCATCGGTTCTCTCCCTTTGGCTTAACCAAAGAGCACGTACGAATTTTTAGTTTATAGTGCACTCTCATCCTATTGATCGATCAATTATATCCGATAAGTATCTCAACATCTATGCCAATATATTATGTCAAATCAATATCTCACCTACTGTTTTTCATGCATTAAAACTCAACATTCTCATCTCATTTCAAAATCATAACAATTGCTATGCTTCAACATAAAAGCTCAAATCTCCATTATGCAACATGTTACTTTCTGAAATCATTTCAAGCATCATCTCATGCTATAATTCATGCATAAAAACAATAGGAATTTATCAATCTAAAACCATGAGCATGTAAAAGCATTTAAGGGGCAATCACCACATTCTAGAGAGCAATCTAGCCAATACTTACTTCCGGACTTAGAAAGTTGTTTCAAACCTTTCCTAAATCCCCAAACCTTGATTCTTTGTCCCTCAAGGACTTCTAAAACCATACGCACTCACCGATTACGTTTTGCTTGCTTGCCGAAATGCTATCTACGCTTCCGGATCAACTCCAAAGGTGTCCGAAGATGTCTCCCTGTTTTAAACAAAAAAGAGCAGAGGATTAATGCATCATCATGCATTGAAATCATCAGCCACACACCTAAACTTTCTGCTCTACACAAAATCCACTTTTCGGCTACCAAACACTACCGAAATCACCTCCAAACTCTTCCAAAAACAAACCCAGCCAAGATCTATCACTTCTAATCATTTCTAAACATCAATTAACATAAAAAACTAACACAACCACGTCCTTATACCTCCAACTATAGTAGAACACCAAAATCACCCAAAAAACCACCATTTTAACAAGCAAAAACTTAGGAAAAACAACCTATTCGGGATTGGATTGATAAAACCTCATTTCTAACATCATTTATCATCCAAAATACAATAGAAAACCATATCAAAATAGAGCCCAATCAATCACCACGAAAATCTTCAAGATTTCTTCCAAAATCTTGAGTTTTAAGCCAATTCCTTGTTTCTAACATTAAAACCACTTAAAAATCATTAATAAAGGATTGATAACTTGGGAATTTCAGTAAAGAACTGATCATTAGAGGAGAAGGACGAAGCTTACCTCTAATGGATGATTTCTCCTTGATTTGGGCATGTTTCCTTGAAAATACAATATAGAAATCAAGTGGATTTGTTGAAGGATTGATTAGAAATCAATGAGTGATGGAAATCTCATCAAATGAAGTGGAAATCAAAGTAAATTTGCTAGAGAAAAAGTGTTTGGTTGATAGTATTTTGAGAGAAAATGAAATGAGAGAAAATTAGTGAAAAGTGGTTATGAAAAGTCAAAGGTAGTTTTCACCTTTATTTTATTTAATTAAATCATTGATTAAATCACCCAAATTAAGGAAAAATCTGATGAAAACATTTTTGGTAAAATTAGCTCCTTAAAGATTCAAAGTTCCAATCCTTTACAAAACAGTCACTACTAAACTTTGCAAAAACTGCGATTTAGTCACTACACCGAAATGTAGTATTTCCAAACCTTATTTTGTAAAATTGATTTCACCATTCTCTTTTATATATTAAATGAGGATATTTAGATATTTTGCTATATTTTTAAAGCATTCTCGATCTAGGCGTTCCCTAAAACCCCCTTTTAGATTCGAACCAATTCCCAGACCGATCCGGTTCAGACTCTAAACATCTATGCCCAAATTTGGGGTATTACAAGAATTCTACTTTAGGGGGAAAAAGATCGAGCCACACATAACTTCACCAGAATGCTTTTGATTGGCTTTTATCCAGAGTCACATTATATGCTGTTTTCACCGAGAAAGTTCCATCCCCCGACGCAAGCCACATTAAGCAATCAAAATCGATGCCCTCAGATTTAAAATTATTCAGCTTGTCCAATAGCAAGTTCCATTGGTTTAATTCCCAGTCAAACAATCTCCTCATAAGACCTATTTTCCATATCCAACACTCCGATGACTTATAACCAAACTCAGCGATTTTCCCTGAACAATTTTTCGAAAGTGCATAAATACGCGGAAAAAGAACTTGAAGAGGAGCCTCTCCGATCCAAATATCATGCCAAAAAGAAATCGATTTCTCGTCTCCCACCTGAATTTTCGGATTTTTACGAATAGATAATCCAAAATCATCATCGCTAAAAAAGGAATTAGTAATGACTTTCCATACCCAAGAAGATAGCCGACTCGTAGATTGATCCGGAGGAATAGCGTTGAAATCCATACCATTTTTGCAACAGATCATTTTCTTCCATAAGCTTTCCCTTTCATGTGAGAATTTCCAAACACATTTGCAAAGAAGAGACCGATTCTGGATATCCAAACTCCGTATTCCAAATCCTCCATAGGTCAAAGGCTCGCAGACCTCAGCCCAATTCAACTAGTGAATTTTCTTCTTAGAATCCGATTCTCCCCATAAAAAGTTAGCCATGAGTCCATTGAGTTTCCTAGAGACTGCATTTGGAAGTCTGAAGATGAATAAAAAATAGGTAGGAAGAGATAGCATCACTGATTTAATTAGAACCAACCTACCACTAAATGATAAATTGTTTGCCTTCCAACTTGCTAGGCTATTATAAAATTTATTCACTATCGGTTCCCACATCGCGATAGAGTTTCTATGTTGACCCAATGGAAGGCTGAGATACTCAGACGGGAAGTGGCCAACTACACAGCGGATTACATCTGACCAGTGGGATAAAGCATCTTCGCTAACATTTATACCATAAAGAAAACATTTTTTAAGTTCAATTGTAGACCCGATGCGACTTCAAAGATTCTAATAACCCTTTTGAAATTTCTTACTTCTTCAAGCGCTGCTCCACAGAAAATAATTAAATCATCCTCAAATTGGAGGTGTGACAGGGAGAAAGAGTTGTTCTTGCCGATATGAAAACCATTAAACAAACCCATGATCTCAACCTTTTCGAGCATGAGATGTAATGCCTCGCCAATGAAATTAAAGAGTAACGAGGAGAGCGGACATCCTTGCCTCAGCTCTTTGGCTAAAGAGAAACACGACGTTAGAGATCAGTTGACCAAGACCGAAATAGTTGCCGAGGAAACACATTTGAAAATCCACTTACACCATACCTCACCGAAACACATCTCTTTTAATACCCAGATTAAAAAATTCCAGTCCACAGAATCGTATGCCCTTTTGAAGTCTATTTAGAAAACTGTTCCTTTGAGACCCTTCATCTGAATGAGATCAATCCCTTCGTTGGCTATAAACACACAATCCAGGATTTGTCTCCCTGGTAAAAATGCAAACTGTGACTTACTTATGACAGAATCTGCACACTCCCTCAAGCGTCTAGAAAGAACTTTAGATAAAATTTTGTAGATACCACCCACCAAGCTGATAGGTCTGTAATCTTCCAAAGACTTCGCACCCATTTTCTTCGGAATTAACGTGATGAAGGAATGACTAATTCCTGACTCCCAGTCTTTACCATGGAAGAAATCGTCAAAGAATTTCATTACATCCGATTTCAGATCAGGCCAAAATTTCTTGAAGAATCCCATGTTAAACCCATCTGGTCCCGGGGCACGAGAACTCTCAGTTGATACAATGGCTTCCCAAATCTCTTCCTCAGAGAAGTTTCTTTCGATTCTGAGGTTTTGTTCCGGTGATATCTTTGCAAAGTTAAGATTAAGTTCATCCACTTCCAGTGTGGAAATGCTATTGTAAGATTTAGAGAAGAACTCGAAAACACAATCCTTCATCTCACCAGGATCAAAAATAGAGGACCCTTTATGGATTGACGAGTGAATATGGTTAGACCTTCTCCTATTCGAAGCCGAGATATGAAAAAAACGGGTGTTCCGATCCCCTTTTTGAACCATTTTAGCCTTGAATTCTGTAACCAGATACTCTTCTCTCTCTTACAGCTCTCCCATAATTCAATTTTGGTTTTCGTCAATTTTTCCAGCAATACATCAGACAAAACTCCACGTTGCAACATTAATTCCAGTCTATGAATTTCCAATTCTAAAGCACTGATCCTTTCTACCGGATTTGCTTTCTTTTTCTCAGAACAAGCTTTAATAGCAGCCTTCGATCCTTTAAGGATAATCAACACACCCATTCTTCAATTTTTAGCTTTCATTTCCCGAAGATTAGAACGAAAAGCTTCTTTAAAACCTTTTTCCTCTAATAGATAATTGTAAAATCTAAAAGGACAGGGACCCCGATTTCTTTTTTCCTCCAATTGTAGAATGGCATTATGGTCGGATAGTGATTTAGGCAACATCGTTTGTGAAATATTTGAAAAATAGAAAAGAAAATCCAGGTATAGAAGAAACCTGTATAGCCTCACGAAAGTCGGGGGGTCTCGATTGTTTGACCAAGTGAAAGAGCCCCCCGAAAGCAAAATATCCACCAAGCCAGCTTCTTGTACAAAATTTCTAAAAATCTCCATTGTAGACAAATTGACGGATACCCCCGATTTTTCCTCACGAGCAAGGAAGGCGTTAAAATCACCGCCTACACACCACAGCATTTTATGGCTCAACAAGAAAGACGCTAACTCCACAAAGAATTCACCCTTTTCTGACTCTACCGAAGGGCCATATACATTGACAAACCCACACTCGAACTGATTGCCTCTAAATTTCCCTGAAAAAGCCAATAACCTGTTGGAGATCGTTTTTTCTCTGACTTCAAAGGCTACTGAGTTCCAAGCACACAATAGACTACCAGCTGATCCAACCGCAAGAGAAACCAACGTATCCATATTTTTACCACACCCCAAACTCCTAATTACAGATTTTCTGATGTTGCTAAGTTTAGTTTCTTGCAACATAACAAAAAGCGGCTTCTTCTTCGAAATCACTTTCTTCAAAGCTCTTACTTTTTCCTTCTGCCCCAAACCCCTAATGTTCCAAGATATAACCGAAAATTCCATTAAAAGAAAGAAGAACCCACGAGACCACTCTATCAATAACATAACCTACCAAACTTCCTTTTCGATTTCCACCACTTTGTCCACCAGTGCTTGCTTACCTCCAATAAAAGAGATACCTAGCATGCTACTAACCCCCCATACTGCCAAAGCCTCTTAAATACAATTTAGATGAATTGATTCCTGATCCGATGAAGAATTACCTGCTGAGAAGTTCTGAGCCCTTTCTTCCAGCGAATCCCTAATTTGACTTCAAATTTCTTTCTGAACTCCTGCATTGAAGAAATTACCGTCACCACTTTGGTAGTTTCTTTGTCTGTTATGATTCACGACCATGTTAATAGAGAAAATTTCCGGAGTGGAAGACTCTTCACAACTATCCAGAACAATCGCAGAGGAGAGGTGAAGCTTTGAGGATGAGAACACTTGCTCTCTAATAGAAAAACGAGCCTCATCTAATGGGTTATCAGGCTTAGATGAAATAACATTTGAAGCAATGATAAACTGGTTCATTGGGTTTAAATTTACGTCAAGCCCACACCGACCCAATGAAATGTTATGAACCAAATTTGTGTCCTCTCCGCTACGACCAGCAATGTTTAATTCCAAATGGGAATTCACATCTCTTGTAGTCTCCAAATGAATAGGCACACGCCCATTAGCGTCCAGATCAACCTCGGGAACATGCACTGCGATTTGAGAATTCCCAACTCCTTTCCCCAAAGATACCAATGTAGAAGACGATCGAATGAATATTTTGATACCCTTGCCGGATTAACCGATGCCGGCTTGTCAACCGGAGTCTGTTGAGGATTTTCAATTCCATTTTGAGGATCTTCCCGTTCTTTCTCATCTGTAAGTGGTTCGTCATGCCAGACATTTGCATAATTCTTCTCATCATTCACACATCCTACTTCAGATGAATCCGGGAAAACTTCAGCAGTACTAATTGCGATTACAAAAAATCGACCATTAACTTTGATCTTTATAGAGTTTGGGATATCAAATTGGCTAAAAGCTCTAATAATAAATCGGGCAGCGTGTAAATCTTCTTTCTTTTTCGTGGATTCAAGTATCTTGATGAGTCTCCTCCACCTATTCTCTATTTTGGTGATTTTTTTTTCAGTCCAACAATGAATAGGAATCCCCGTTAAAGAGATTGGATAAAAAGTAAAAGGAACCCCGTCCTCCAAAGCATATTGGTCCAGATATTCAAACCAAAACGCGATATCCTCTTTTTTGTTATTCCAAGCGCCCTCTTTAGCTGCAGCTAAACTAAAAGAAATGAGATAGGAGTTAGGGAGACCCCCCATTTAGCAATCTTAACGTGAATCCCCTCACTAGCAAGAGCCCTTTGCACAAAATCTCTTTCAAAACCCGTCTTTAAAATACCAACGATAGAATTCTTAATCCAGCAAGTATCCTCACTCTGTACCATAAATTCCATTAGACATTCATCTTTCGAGGACAGCTCGTTCGAAGATTCTTCCCCCCTCTTGGAATAGTTGGTTTTTCACCATTATCCACTGCAATATTACTCAGTAACACGTCTTTGTATGATCGATAATTCTGATGTTGTCCTGCTTGTTACCTTTAGATGGATTCTTAGTAACCTCCAATCTTGTCTTACCCGAAACCCTATCAAGACGATACTTAACCCTGGAAGTCGAAGAGACCTTATTTGATTGGATTGGAAATTTGGATTTAGAGACCAAAACTTTCCTACCGTCAATCATAAATAGCCTTTCTCATATCTTCATGGCTTCTAAAATGCACTATCGCAAAGGTATTGTCTTTGTACTTCGGTTTCCTGTTTACAGAAGGTTTGAAAAATTTCCTTACCTTCCCATGGTGATTAAACAGTTCCCATAGAGCGGTTCTAGGTACTCTCCTGCTAAGGTTGTCAATGAACGTCGACCAATTGCCATCGTCTACTTCCAAACTCCGATCATCCTTTGATGCCCACTTCCTCTCCCCTTTTCTCTCCATGTCGTTTATTATTTTTAAAATGATAACTAGAGTTCTTTATTAACTAACTTAGGGCTTTTCAACTAGGGTATTTTTAGGGTGTGACAACTCCTCCCCCTTAAAATAAATTTGCCCTCGAATTTACCTGAATTGAACAGATGAGGATATTGCTTTCGCTTCGTATCCTCGGGTTCCCACATCCCCTCTTCGACTTTATGATTTCTCCATAGAACTTTTAACAAGGGGAACGTTCTTGTTTCGAAGTCTTTTAACTTCCCGATCAAGAATTTGGATAGGCTCTTCTTCATATAAAGGGCCGGGATTAAGTTCAACTTCTTCAGGCTCAAGAATGCGAGACGGATCAGATCGATAGCGTCGTAGCATTGAGACATAGAAGACACTGTGAATTTTATCGAACTCGGAAGGAAGTGCGAGTCGATAAGCCACAGGACCAATTCTTTCGATCACTTCAAATGGTCCGATAAATCGAGGACTTAGCTTTCCTCTTTTTTCGAACCAGAACACTTTCTTCTATGAGGAGACTTTAAGAAACACCTTGTCTCCGATTTCATGTTGTATGTTCCTACGCTTCAGATCAGCGTATGACTTTTTTCTATCGAAAGCTTGCTTCAATCGGGAGTGAATGATTTGAACTTGTTCTTCGGTTTCCCGAAGCAATTGTGGTCTTAACACCTTGTTATCGCCGAGTTCAGACCAACATAGAGGAGTTCACCATCTTCTGCCATACAACGCTTCAAAAAGAGCCATTTGAATCGAAGATTGAAAGCTATTGTTGTAGGCGAATTCGACTAATGGTAACGATTTTTCCCAGTTCTTTCCGAAGTCGATGATACAAGCTCTAAGTATATCTTCGTGAACTTGAATCACTCGCTCGGATTACCCATCACTTTGCGGATGAAAGGCTGTACTCAAATTTAACTTGGTGCCAAGAGCTCGTTGAAGAGTCCTCTAGAAACGAGCTGTAAATCAGGGATCTCGATCGGAGACAATTGAGATAGGAACTTCGTGTAAACGGATGATTTCCCGGATGTAGAGATCGGCCAGAGTTTCCAAACTATAATTCATACGGACTGGAATGAAATGGGCAGACTTGGTGAATCTATCAACAATTATCCAGATAGCGTCACACATTCTTAGGGAGCAAGGAAGACCAGATACGAAATCCATTGTGATTCGTTCCCATTTCCATTGTGGAAATTCGAGAGGTTGGAGTAATCTGGTAGGGACTCTGTACTCGGCTTTCACACGTTGGCAATTCAAACACTTCAAGACATAGTCGTTGATAGCTGATTTTATTCGGGGCCACCAATACAAGGGCTTGAGATCCTTGTACATCTTAACCATCCAGGGTGGATTGAGAAAGAACTTTGATGTGCTTCTTGTAGGATTTCATCTTGAAATGCCTTATCATTAGGAACACAGATTCGATCTTTGAAGTATAGAAGACCATTCGATTTAACGGAGAAATCAGGATTAAACTCAAGCTTAGAAATGATTTTCTGAAGTTCTGGATCAAATTGTTGTAGTTCTTTGGTCCTAGGTAGAGGATATTTGTTTTTTCTTCTTACTTTGTTCAGCTATCGGTAATCGATGCAAAGCCGCATCGTACCGTCCTTGTTTTTCACGAACAGAACAGGAGCACCCCAGGGAGATATAATGGGTCGGATTAATCCTTTGTTCTCGAGTTCTTAGATTTTCTTCTCCAATTCTTTCAGTTCAACAAGTGCCATACGATAGGGAGTAATGGACACAAGATTAGTCCCGGGTTGAATTTCGATCTTGAATTCAACTTCTCGAGTTGGAGGTAGGCCAAGGAGTTCCTCAGGAAAAACATCAGTGAATTCAGATACAATTGGCATTTCAAGCAAACCGAAATCAAGCTCATCTTGTAAAGCCATAGCAGCGATAATAGACATTGGTTTCTTGTCTATCAACATAATGGATTCTTTTCTTAAACCCTGTAAGTACAATCTTCGATTTTGACAATCTACCCAGGCTTCATGTTTTCCCAACCAATCTAGTCCTAAAACTAGATCGAACTCACATTTGGGTAACGCGTATAGATCACAAGAGAAAGGAACATTTCGAATGGTTATTCGGAAATCTCTACAAATCAAGGTAATCGGTAAGTTTCCTCAATAGGGGGATTCGATACTACAAGGCTTGTTTTTATCTATTTCAGATTTTATGCTTAGCTTATCGAGCATGTAAGATATTCGAATAGTTTCTTGTCAAGCAAGTAAGAGTTAAAATTATTTCTTAAGGAGCAAGAAAGAACATTTTGATTTGGGTAATTCAATACAAGAAGAATTCTCGAAAGTTCAAGCTTAACTTTTCGAGCAAGTAAGAGCGTATAAGGGATGTGTAAAGCTTGTTCTCGAGACTAAACATGTACCTGGGGCTTGTTAATCCTTTGAGGATTCGATTCCATTCTTACATCATCCCTGTTGTCAGATGATCCATGGGGAATTTTATCGTCCCAGCTAGACGAGTTTCAGACATTCTATTAAGATTTGAACTAAATCGGGATTAGAGAAGCATAATCACAAGTAGTTCAATATAAGACTCCTAGGTGGCATAGTGCAAACCTATATGATGCATGACATGTTTCCGAAGAGTTTATGACCTATAACCTAAAGCTCTGATACCACTTTCTGTAACACCCCTTGCCCGGGTTAGAAGCGTAAGGGCGTTACGGTTTAACAAAACAAATTTGGACAAACGAGATAACATAACATATAACTTCCATACAACAAACATAGAATTTCAAACTTGAATCATACAAAATGGTGGGCTAACAAAAACTTTAACTTAACATTCAACATGTATTAATGTATAAACTATACCCATCATTGCAAAATCATTTCAAACTTAGTCATATATATATATATATATATATATATATATGTAACCCCTAAACCCTGCCCAGAAAGAATAGGCTGAATCTAGGAAGTCACGATTGAAAACTACTTTCTCCATCGTCACCATCCGAAGTGGAACTCATCCTGAAGGGTGGAACCACTGATCCGAAACGAAATTCAGCCCGAAGGGTGAAACCACTGAACTTCCCCGAACAAATCTCAAACCATATACCCACAATGATATGATGCAGATTTTAAAATCCGAGTCTCATCCGAAACTTGAATTATTAAAAATTCAAGTTGCACAATACTATAAATCCGATGTTTTACGATTATGAAAACATGATATTTTACAATTTGTTAAATCTGATTTTTTTGTTAAAACATAGTCTGATATGCTATGCATGATATCCGAAAACTTTCACAATTCACAACATAGAATAAATCACACAAGTTTATAGCATAAAAGAAACACACAAGTTTATAACACAGAAAGAGACACACCTTTAGCAACAATAGCTCTAATGCCGAGAAGAACACGTCTCATGCTCAGATCTAGCTGAATCAGAACCTATGAAGTAAAAATCTCTATATCAGAATTAATACTAACACTAAGCCACCGACTAAAACACTAAGAACTAACCTGGAGATATACTCATGTGAAGATCTCGAAGAACATGTACGGTCGGTCTGTACAACTGGAGGTAACTCGTCGGCCTCGAAGACGTTATCACCTGAACATAGGAATATTTCGAATCAGATTCTAAAATTCACAACTTACTAGATTTTTTGAATTTAGCAAAATGTGTTTTCTGGTTCGAATTAGACAAAACGAGCAGCAGATTCGAATTCAGGACGTCGAGAAAGGTCAAGGTGAACATTTTCTAAAAAAGTCAACTCTGGTCAAAGTCAACTATATCGGCAAAGTCAATGGTCAATGTTGACTTAACTGGTCAAAGTCAACTGGTCAATTGGTCGGGAAGATTGGTACATTTCGGTTCACAATTCAAATCTTGTTCATGACTTGTTTGGGTCATTCCTGGGCTCACTGAAACAGGCTCATACCATTATACACTTTGGGCGCCTCTCGATCTAGGCTCAACCCACAACAACAACCAATAATCTTACAAAGCTCAACATCTAAACCCATTCACTAGATTTGAGGCTAGGGTTTCCAGCAGTAAACAGTGGCAATGGCAGTCAAGGGACGTATAGATGACGAACGGCAGCGGCTCAAAACGCGACAACGACACAAGGTCGGTGGCGACGGTGTAGTTTGACTAAAACAAAAATGCAATGCTTCAATAAAACACAACCACAACGGATGTTAACAACAAACGAAAGGCAACCAAGGCTTACCTAAAATCGAACAGGAAAAGAGGAAGATGGTGGCGCGAGCGATGGAGAACAAGAACCGGCAAAAATAATCCTACATGGAAGCGATGGCGGCGGCTTATTACAGTGCAAAACACGGCAACCACAACGGTCATTCACAACCACAATATGAACAAAACTAAAATCAATCCATAACTCAAAAACATTGACTTAATAAAAACATGGTTTCAAAACTTACCCATACTTAGATCAGAGCAAGGAACGAACGACGGCCAAAGCAAAGGCGAAGACGATGAAGTGAGGTAGATTCGAACGTTTTTGAGCAAATGGAGGACGATGAAGAGGAGCCAAGGGTTGGGTTTTCTCACGAAAAGATGGTGGTGTTACCCGAAACGAACGACAGAACGAGAGGTGGCAGAGCGAGAAGCGATGGTGACGAACAAAGGAAATGTCGAACGGTTTCCTACCGTTTCTGACCAAAAACAATGACCGATAAGGATGAGCTTAAGGATGTGGTTGACTCGTGAGGCAACAGAGGATCCATTGGTGGTGGTAATATGCAAAACAGATGACGTTTGGGTGCTCACCGGAGCTTGATCGGAAAAGTAAATGGAGGGGAGAGTTATCGAGGGAGTAAATGGGAGAGGAAAGCAGGCCCATCTCTTGATTATCAAAATTACCTCCAAAACCAGCCGCTAGGGGTGAAAAGGTTGAATAAATACCATAAACAAAAGGGTAAATTACACACTAGGTCATTAGACTTGATTAGGGTTTACTGAATGGCTCAAAACTTTACGTGCTTCACAAAAAAGACCCTAAAATCACTTAAGGACTATTTAATTTCCAAATTTCTCAATTAGGGTTTTAATTATAAAATCCCCAAATTCTAGGGTTTCTGATTTAGGGATCTCAAAATTAGGGATTTTCAAATTGGGAAAATTTGGGGTGTTACAACTCTCCCTCCCTTAAAAGAAATTTCGTCTTCAAAATTTTCAGACTTAACAATGTATCCTCAGAACTGACATAAGCTTATACTTTCTTATTCTGAATTCATAATCCATCATAACAAAAAATACGAACTGAATACATCAAAATGTATATTCTATGTCCTCAGATGCATTCTTGTAACCATCACGAGCTCCGATTGCATACACTAAACAGGATCATCTAAACGTGGATCTAGCTAATCTATCACTCTAAGCAGGTCCACCTCTACTAGCATTTCCCAAGAAGTCATTTTTACGACAACCTATACTTGCAAAAGATACGTGTGTAGATGACTGAAAATGGTTATACCAAATTGGAACCGTAGGTGGACGTGGGCAAATTCATAGGTAATGATCCTGGGAACAACATCTAAGACACGTTCATGTCTTCCCCCAACACTCTCCGTTATGCTTCTTATTGTATCAGCTACTTACAGAAATATGGCGAGGAGCTTTTGAACCATCCATGCTACCAGGCGGAATTGTTGATAATGCGGTGCTTACATTCCGATAACTTTGATCAGAATTATGACGTTCATCTTCTTTCATGAGTGCATCCATCTTCACAACAATCTTAGCTCGACCAACCAGGACGTTGAACACCTTATCCTTTTGCGTAACAGCCTCTTTTCAGATCGATAGACGAAGCTCGTTCAAAGCCAATCACACTTATCTTTCTCAACCGTAACTGACCCAGGAACATATTTTATCAACCGTATAAACTCTATCTCATAATCATTAACTGACATTGTTCCATTTCAGATTTATGAAATCATCTTGACGTATCACCAGGTACTCCGCTCTCACATATCAATTCTCATTATCATATATCTCATTCTAATTTTCCGTCTAATTAGCATAAGACGGATGATCACAATCAAAATCACATCACGACAACAACCTAACGCAACACAAGAACTTCTACGCGGTGGCTTAGTAACTATCTACAGAAGATAATAACCTATATTCAGATTCAGTACTGGAGTCTCGAATTTAAAAACACGTAAAGAGTAATTCAATAAAAGTCAACTGAAACCATAACAAGTTTTTTTTGAAAATTCCCATTTACCCAAAATATTTCAGATGCATGCAAAAGTCGAAAACATTTTAAAAACAAAAATGATATCATCAACATAAACTTGTACTACTAAGATGTCTTTACTATATATTTTTATGAAAAGTGTAGTGTCCACCTTACCTTTTTCAAAACCTTTTTCAATTAAAAAGTTTGAAAGTCTTTCATACCAAGCTCTAGGAGCTTGTTTTAAACCATAAAGGGCTTTGGTTAGTTTAAAAACATGATTTGGAAATTTTAAATCCTCAAAACCCGGTGGTTGTTCAACATACACTTTTTCATTTATAAAACCATTTAGAAACGCACCTTTTACATCCATTTGAAAGAGCTTGAAATCATGGTAACATGCAAATGCTATAAGCATCCTAATACTTTCTATCCTAGTTACAGGTGCATATGTTTCATCAAAATCAATTCCCTCTTCTTGAGTGTAACCTTGAGCAACAAGACTAGCCTTGTTTCTCACTATGTTACCACTCTCATCTAGTTTATTCCTAAAGACTCATTTAGTTCCTATAGTAGATTGATTACTAGGCCTTTCAACTAATGTCCATACTTTACTTCTCTCAAGTTGATTTCATTCTTCTTGCATGGCAAAAATCCAAAAATCATCTTTTAATGCTTGTTTGATATTTTTAGGCTCAATGCATGAAACAAATGCAACATGGTTCATTAATTTGAGAGAGGATCTAGTAGTTACCCCCTTGGATGGATCACCCAAGATTTCACCACCTTTGACATAGTTGAACTCCCTTGGGTAAGTTACCTCCTTTTCCTCAAGAGCCAAGTCCTTCAAGGCTTCAAGAGGTGGATCTTGTGCATCTTCTTCTTTGGTTGGAATCTTATCCACCTTTGACGTTTGTCCCCCATCAAAGGCTTCAAGGATCCCTACATCATCATCATCACAAGAATCCTTCCTCAGAAGGAGGTTATCATCGAAAACAACATGTATAGACTCTTCTACTACTAAAGTTCTCTTATTAAATACACGATAGGCTTTAGAGAATATCCTAAGAAAATAGCTTCATCACTTTTAGCATCAAAATTACCTAAGTTATCTTTTCCATTGTTTAAAACAAAACATTTGCAACCAAATGGATGAAAATAGCTAATGTCAGGCTTCTTAAATTTTAAAATCTCATATGGTGTTTTCTTTAAAATTGGCCTAATCATTACTCGATTTATAATGTAGCAAGCGGTATTTGTGGCTTCCACCCAAAAATATTTAGGTAAATTATTTTCACAAAGCATGGTTCTAGCCATTTCTTCTAAAGTTTTATTTTTCCTCTCAACTACCCCATTTTGTTGAGGAGTGCGAGGTGCGAAAAAATTGTGGCTAATTCCATTTTCATTTAAAATTTATTCAAAACCTAGATTTTGAAACTCGGTTCCATGATCACTTCTAATATGAGAAATTTTAAGCTCAAGATCATTTTGAGTTATTTTAGAAAATGTGATGAATTTTTCTAAAGCATCATCTTTTGTACTTAAGAATAGAACCCAAGTAAACGTAGAATAGTCCTCAACAAGTACAAAAGCATATGATTTACCACCCAAGCTCATAGTCCTAATTGGCCCAAAAAGATCCATATGAATCAATTGTAAACATCTACTAGTAGAGACATCATTTATGGATTTAAATGAGGATCTATGTTGTTTACCCTTAGAGCATGCACCACATATTTTATCATTAGAGAACTTAAGTTTGGGTAAACCCCTAACTAGATTAAGGGGAATTAATTGCTCTAAAACACTCAAGCTAGCATGTCCTAATTTTCTATGTCAAAGCCATGAGTCATGTTCATCATGTGCAACTAAACATGCATGAGATGTATGAATGTCATCTAAATGCACCATGTAAATATTTCCTATTCTATGCCCTGTGAGCATCAATTGATTCGTTTTAATGTTCACTATTTTGCAACCATTTTTATCAAATAGAACATTAAAACCTTTATCACATAATTGACTAATGCAACAAAAATTATGTTTAAGACCGTTGACATATAAGACATTTTCAATGAAAATAGAAGAGTGATTACCAATGGAGCCAATTCCTTCAATGTGGCCTTTGGAGGTATCACCGAAAGTTACCACTCCACCACTCTTTGGCTTTAGTTCTAAGAATCTACTCTTATCACCGGTCATGTGTCTTGAGCATCCACTATCAAGGTACCATGAGTTTTAACATGAAGCTTTGGCCTTGTAGCAATGCTCCCCCTACAAACAAAGAAATTAGGCTTTGGTTTTTGGCACCCAAATCATTTTGGGTCCATGTGTGTTAGCCCTCAAAACCTTGGTTCTCTTAGGAATCCAAGAAGCAATAGCATTCATATTATTAGAAACAATGACTTCCTTAGGAATCCAAACACTGCTAATTATTTGACTTTTAGATTGCTTAGAAAAATTTCTTTGTTTAGGATGAAAAGGTTTTCTTTTTACATATTGGGTTTTAGAAGAATTTCCTTTTTCAAAATTGTTTTTCCCAATAGTAATAGAAGTTTTAAGATTATCCACCTCCTTTGTGTGATAATCTTGAAAATCGGAAAGAAGTTTTTCAAGATCAAGATTTTTCTTCTTAAGATCATTTGAAATATTTATTAAGTACAAAACCTTCTTTTCCAATTCCGAGTTAGATTTTGAAAGAGACTCATTTTGAATTTTTAAATCGGAAATATTTTTCTTATTTCTCAAAATTGACTCTTTATATTTTTCAACTAACTCACCATTGACCTCTTGCAACTCATCATATGCATCTTGAAGCTCATCATAGGTAAAATCAAAATTAGATGAGTTGAGCTTTGGATCATCATCAATGGCCATGATACAAAGTTTAGCCATTTCCTCTTTCTCCTCGGATGACTCCTCGTCACTCCAAGTTGCCACTTGAGCTCTGAGCTTGTTCTTCTTCCCAAAACTCTTCCTCTTCAATTGAGGACACTCAGAACGGATGTGGCCGGATTTTTTGCAATCATGGAAAATGATTTGGTCATTCTCCTCTTCTTTACTCTTGTTCTTGAAGTCCTCTTTTCTATTGAACTTTCTCTCTTGGTTGAACTTCATGAAGCGAGTGAATCGTTTGGCTAACATGGCCATCTCCTCATCTTCATCTTCACTAGAACCGCTTTCATGATATGAAGCTTTAAGAGCGATTCCAATCTTCTTCTTCTCAACCTTCTTCTCCTCCATTTTCTTTTCTTCTTCTCTTCCCTTCTTCATGATCTCAAGGGTGAGTAGAGATCCAACAAGAGCATCTAGCTTGAGAGTCTTCAAATCTCGAGCTTCAATAATGGTCGTTCTCTTGCTATCCCATGATTCCGAAAGAGAATACAATAACTTCCTCACCAGCTTGTCTTCGGGGATGATTTCACTGAAGCCTTTCAATCCATTGACGATGACCGATAATCGATCAAACATCTTGGAAACACTCTCATCGGGATCCATTTTGAAGTTTTCGTAGCTTAGATTGAGTAGTCCGATCTTTATTTCCTTGACGTCACTAATTCCCTCATATGTTATCTCGAGGGTGTCCCAAACTTCCTTGGCAATCTCGATTGAGGACACCTTGGAGTAGATATCCGGACCAAGAGCGCAAAAGATGTCATGTAGAGCTTTATCGTTGACTTGCATTCTTCTATTATCATCTTCGGTCATTTCAACTTTGACCTTTGGGACAAGTATCCCTTCACCGCCTCTCTTCATCGGAATGTATGGCCCTTCTTCAACTACATCCCATACCCTGTAGTCGGTAGACTTGATGAAGAGTCTCATCCTATTCTTCCAATATGGGTAGTTATCCCCATTGAAGAATAGTGGTTTGGTGGTAGATTGAGACTCAAAAAGGTTGGAAGTGGAGGTGGATGCCATTGTTTGACTAGTTTTTTATCAAAATCTCCTAGAATCGACTCAAGACGGTTGTAATCCTTCTAATGAGTGTATCTTTGATACCAATTGTTGAGTTGATCACACAATTGCAAATGGCCAAGAGGGGGTGAATAGGCAATAAAAATTTTAAAGGTGGAAATTTGGAAGAATAAAAATTGAGACACAAGGCAATTAGAGTGGTTCAAGTTCTCTAATGAACTCTACATCCACTACCTTAGCTCCCACTAAGGATTTTCAACCAATTCACTACTTGAATTCTTCCCCTTTTTTTGGATGAGGAGAAAACCTTACAATTTGATTAAGCTTTCTACCCAAAGCTTAATCCACTCACTTTTACAAAGAAGAGTATTTGGTAAACTCTACAAATTCCTCTCTAAGGGTAATCTTTACCCAATTACAATCTCTCACTCCCCAAACTCACAATAAGAATTACAATGAAGAACACAAAGAGTTGGGTACAAAGATTTTACTTTAAAAGTACAAAGTTTGGATTTGAGTGCTTTGATGTTGCTTGTAGGTTCAATAGTTGTTGCTGGAGCATTTGAGACGTGTTTTTATACCTTTTTATTGATTTCTAGCCGTTTGGGTGGTTGAGATCATCAATAGAGCTGTTGGGTCGCAATTTCCCGCAATAAATGCTGCTCAACAACCTACCGTATCGGTACGACTCGTGGGTGTATCAGTACATGTCTCAAATAAAAAGAGCCGTTGTGACTAAAAATAGGGCATATCGATACGCTTCGAGGATGTATCAATACGATTCGAGGGCGTATCAGTACGATATTAAGGGGTTTATCGATACGGTTAGGCGTATCAATACAGATTTTGCTCACTGGAATCTTTAGTTTGGTTTTGATAAAAAGGGTATTGGTACGCTCCCTTAGCGTATCGATACGGTTCAAAGGTCATTTAAAAAATCAGGATACCAACTAATTGACAAGCCAACGGTCGAAAATTAAATGCAAGAATTTTGCAAAAGTCAGCATATTGTATCGATACAGTGGCATGCCGTATTGGTACGCTATAGAAAAATGATATTTTGATAAGAAATCAATATCGATATGGTTCTAATGTGTATCGATACGCTATAGATTAAAGTCTTGCCTAGATGAATGGCGTATCGATATGAGGATATACTGTATCGGTACGCTATGGACGATTAAAATTCCAGTGTTGAAAAACCGTATCGATACACATAAGGGTATCGATACACCTAAGCGTTTTGTTGAAGTTTGGCTTGAAAACACTTGGAAAGACTTAGTGAAATTTGAACCTTTAAGTATGTTTTGTCTTGAAATATAGTTTGGTTCAAAATGGCTTGTCAAAATGTGTGACTTTGAAAGATACTTAAAAATTTATTTGCTTTGCAATTTAGTCTATAGTCAAATTGTTATATCAACATCAATTTTAGTTTCACATTTCCATACACAAGTATGTAGGGTGGCATACCTATAGGGGTTTCGAACGCTGTCCGATATGCCCAGAGTGCATCATCCAGTCTAAGGGACCAGTCTTTCCTAGATGGGTTGACTACCTTTTCTAGGATGTTTTTCAGTTCCATGTTGGATATCTCAGCCTGCTCATTTGTCTGTGGATGGTACGTTGCGACAAACTTGTGACAGAAACCAAGTCTCTTTAAAACTTTAGCGATAAGCCTGTTATCAAAATGCTTACCCTCATCATTGATTATCGCCCTTGGGATTGCAAACCTGGTGAATATGTTCTTGTGAAGGAATCGGTGGATGGTTTTGGCATCATTCTTTGAGGTTGCCACAGCTTTGACCCACTTTGACATGTAATCAACAGCAAGGAGGATGTACAAGTTATCGCATGAGGATGGGAAAGGTTCTATGAAGTCTATCCCCAAACATCAAATATCTCAACCTCGAGAATAGGTTGTAGGGGCATCTCATTCCTCCTAGAAATATTCCGGTTCTTTGGCATCTATCACATTTCTTGTAGAAAGCTTGGGCATTCTTGTAAACAGTGGGCCAATAGAAACTGGATTGAAGTAACTTTGCCGCTGTCCGTGTACCTCCAAAATGTCCTCCATAAGAGGCAGCATGGCATTGGTAGAGCACCGCATGTTGTTCCTCTTTTGGAATACATCTTCTTATAACCTGATCTGCACAGTGTTTGAACAGAAGAAGCTCGTCCCAAAAATAATGCTTAGCATCATATTGGAATCTCTTCTTGACTTGATAGTTAAGATTATAAGGTAAAATGCCAGTAACTAAATAATTTACAATATCAGCATACCAGAGTGTTGAAGGAATGGCTGCCGCCGATGTGCTTGCCACAGCGGCGTGTGTATCAGTCAATGCCATGGCGATGCTCTTCGTAATGGTGGATGCTAGTAGCAGTTGTTCATCTGGAAATGCATCTTGAATTTATGCACTGGTGGAGGTGCTGCCGCCTTGTTCCAGTCGTGACAGGTGGTAGGCAACTTTGTTCTCTGTACCCTTCCTGTCTCTGTTATCAACGTCGAACTCTTGTAGTAACAGAATCCAGCGAATCAATCGTGTCTTGGCATCTTTCTTTGCGAACAAGTACTTGAGAGTTAAGTGATCTGTGTGGACGATTACCTTTGTTCCAATTAAGTACGGTCGAAATTTGTCAAACGCAAAGATCGTTGCTAACAGTTCTTTCTCGGTGGTGGTGTAGTTGACTTGCGCAGGATTTAGGGTTTTGTTGGTATTGTAAATCACATGGAATGTCCTGCCCTTCCTCTACCCAAGGGCGGCTCCTACGGCAGTGTCACTGGCATCGCACATTAGCTCGAAAGGTAGGGTCCAGTCAGGCGGGATTACAATGGGCGTCAAAACCAACTTTTTCTTTAGCGTCTCGAATGCGTCAGTGCATGAGTAATCGAACTTGAAGGTTTTATCATGTTCGAGCAAGGTACACAGAGGTTTAGTAATCTTTGAAAAGTTTTCAATAAAATGTCTATAAAAACCTACGTGTCCTAAGAAGCTTCTGATGCCCTTGACAGAGGTCGGCGGCGGGAGTTTCTCAATCACTTCAATTTTGGCTTTTCGACCTCAATTCCCTTGGTAGATATTTTGTGACCTAGGACTATCCCTTCATCCACCATGAAATGGCACTTCTCCCCGTTTAGCACTAGGTCAGATTCCTCACATATCGTTAGCACCTTCCCTAAGTTGCTGAGGCAGCTGTCGAAGTTGCTGTCGAAGACAGAGAAATCATCCATGAAGATTTCCAGGAAATCTTCCCCTGTGTCAGAGAATATGGCCATCATATACTGCTGGAACGTTGCTGGTGCGTTATATAACCCGAACGACATCCTCTCAAATGCATATGTGCTTTAAGGGTAGGTGAAAGTTGTCTTTTCTTGATCTTTGAGATCTATGGCAATCTGATTGTACCCTAAATAGCCATCAAGAAAACAGTAGAAAGGTCTGCAGCAAGGCGGTCAAGCATCTGATCAATAAACAGTAATGGAAAATGATCTTTCTTACTAGCCTTGTTTAACTTACGGTAGTCCATGCAAACCCTCCAACCGGTCACAGTCCTGGTTGGGATCAGTTCACTATTTTCATTACTTACCACCGTTATCCCTCCTTTCTTAGGTACGCATTGTACCGGGCTTACCCATTCACTGTCGAATATCGGATAAATGATTCTTGCGTCGAGCCACTTGATGATTTCTTTTTTTACGACTTCTCGCATCACGTCATTCAGCCTCCTTTGAGCATCAACATTAGGTTTACAACCTTCTTCTAATAGGATCTTGTGCATGCAAACTACTGGGATAATTCCCTTCAGATCAGCGATGGTCCATCCTACCGCCCTTTTATACCGCCGCAACAGGTCTATCAACTTCAATTCTTGTTCAGCCTGCAACTTGGAAGAGATGATTACGGGCAACGTATCATTGGGTCCCAAGAATACATATTTAAGTTGCTCAGGTAAGGGTTTCAAACTCAAGGTTAGGGGTTCTTCAATAGATGGTTTATGAATTTTACCTCCCTTAACAGTGTAATCTAAAGGTTCAAAGTACTTACCTGGCCTTGTTGCCATCCACTGTACTTCATCCTATTCCTCTATCTCTTCCTCATCTGCAGCTTATGTATACTGGCCGCCGGGGCGGGTGTCATGGCAGCTCTCCAAGTGACTTCCAAGGCATTCACCTGAATCACTGCTGAGACAGTACTTACCCAGGCATGGTTTATCGACGTCAAATTCCAACCTATTTATGACCTGGACCATTTTGCATTCCTCCGAGTCATCATTTTGTTTAAGGGTATAGAAAACATTTAGTTTTATCTCCTGATCGTTCACCCTCATTGTAAGCTCTCCTCTTTTGACGTCAATTAGCGTCCTTCCAGTAGCTAAGAACGGTCTTCCAAGTATAATAGGTGCCTGTTCATCTGCTTCACAATCTAAAACCAGAAAGTCAGCAGGGAAAATAAACTTATCAAATTTTACCAGTATGTCTTCAATTTTCCCTTCTGGTTGAACGTATGATCTGTCCGCCAGCTGCAGCATGACAGTAGTAGGGCAGGCCCTTCTGATCCTCAATTTCTGGAAGACAGATTTTGGCATTAAGTCGATACTTGCCCCCAAATCACATAATGCCTGCCCAGTATAATTGCTATCGATTTTACATGGAATGATGAAACTGCTCGAATCTTTTCTCTTACTGGGGCTCTGCTGTGCATCATGGCCTTGTATCCCTCTGTAACTACCATCATTTCAAACTCACCGATCCGTGTTCTTTTAGAAACTATGTCCTTGAGGAACTTGGAATAGTTGGGTATCTGTTCGATGAGTTCCACCAAAGGCAGGTTGATGTGGACCTCATTCAAGATGTCTAGAAACTTCTTTAACTGGTAGTCTTGCTTCTGCCTCTTTAGCCTTTGTGGGAATGGTGGTGGTAGTTTTATGTCTTCAATCCTCTCTTTATAGGGAAATTTGATCTGAGGGATGGGGGTTTCCTCAGGCAGATTTTCCTCGTCCCTGACTAGTTCAGATTCTTCAAGATTTACCGTGGTATCAGGACCTGCCGCGACATCCTTCTCAGCGGGCCTTGAAGAATTGGTCGGTTGCTCCATTGGTGCTTTTCCCTTTGTTGTCTGACCCTTTGGTTCTTGTAAGCAAATTCCACTCCTGGTGGTGATTGCTTTGCACTGTTCGTGGGTTTTTCCTCTAGCGACCTCAGTATCACTAGGTAAACCTCCTACTGGTCGTGTATTTAGGATCTGTTCAAATTGACCCACCTGTGTTTCCAACATTTTCAGAGATGCTTCTTGATTCTGCATCCGCATTTCAGTCATGTCCATGAAAGCATTAACTTTATTAACAAACTTATCAGAATTAGCAATATAAGCACTAGTATGAGACATAAAAGTGTTTAAAGTGGCCTCTAGAGAGTTGTTTGTTGTGGGTTGCTGTTGTTGCATCTGCTACCGAGGCGGGTTCCTTTGATAGCCCGTATTCTTATTGGTCGAGTTTTCTGCAGTGTTAGGGTTACTCTATGAGAAGTTTGGATGTTTCCTCCAACCTGGGTTGTACGTGCTCGTGTTCAGAGTGCTATTCTGGTTGTAGGTTCCCATGAAGTTTCCAGATTCTCTGCATTCTGTAGAGTTATGGTCTCCACCACATTCATCACAGAAGGCTTCTACTGCTTTTGCCTCATACGTTCTTCCCGTTGGCTGGATCATGTTCTTCACCAATCTAGTCAGCTTATCTTTATGGGTGTTTACATACTTTGAGGCTTCCAACTCATTCACTGTGGCCTGCCGTCTAATGCCGCCACAGCGGGCGGACGGGAATTGGTAATCATTCTTGGCCAACTGGTTCAGAATCCTCATTCCTTCATCTGGTGCCTTATCAAGGAGTATGACATTTGCTGACGCATCTAGCATCATCCTAGTGGATTGATTATCACCATTGTAAAACATAGATATCTGCGTCCAAAGCAGCAATCCATTGAGCAGGCATTTGTGCAACAGTTCTCGGTAGAGCTCCCATGCTTTGTAATCACCTCATCGTCAGCCTGTTAGAAAGAGGCAATCTCACTGCTTATACGATCCGTGACATTCAATGGATTGAAACGAGCCAGAAAATATTGACACAAGTTTGTCCAGGACTCAATAGATCCAGCCGTCTGGCTATTTAACCATGTTTTCACCCTATCCCTCAGTGAATAGGGGAGTAGCCGCAACTTCAGAACATCAGGGGGTAGTCCATGAGTTCTAAAAGATTTGCATATCTCTAAGAATGACTTCATGTGCTCCCTAGCATCCTCATTTGTTGTGCCCCCAAACTGTCCCAATTTGTCGATCATATTGAACATAACAGGCTTGAGTTCAAAATGATTGGCATCAATGTCTGGTTCTATGACTGTAGAGTCAAGGTTGTCCATGTCCTCCTCCATGTAATCTCGAGTGGTACAGATTTGTCTTTGCTGACCAGGAGAAGGAGGTGGTGGCTGCTGATCTTGCCGCCTACCATCTATCGCTGGGTCTAACACGACGGCATTATTACCATCATTGCCGTTATATATTGTTGCTTCTGCTGCTCCTGCTGCTTTCGATGCTGCTAATGCTTCACGTGCCTCTCTTCTGAGTTTTCTTACTTCTCGTTCAGTCTCGTCAATAAACATGTGTTTAGACGATGAATTTGCTCTGGTCATAAACTAAAACAAGAAGTTGTGAGATTTTTTTATGATAATAAAGAAAACTAAACTGGAAATTAAATGCAATAAAGAAAAAGTGCAGAAAGTAAAAACGAAGTTGTTGTTGCCAGTCCCCGGAAAACTGAAGCTATTCTCTGGAAAACTGAAGTCCAGATGGTCCGGGCCTTTTGAGGTTGTCAAAGCCTTCCCACATGGTGCTATTACGATCAGATCCAAAACAGATGGGCAACAGTTCAAAGTCAATGCAACGGCTCAAACAGTACAGTGGAGCACCAGTCAGAAGAGACATGGAAGTAGTTACTTTAGGAGATGCAATCCCATGCACTCCAATTGTAACATGAGTTTTATTTATTTTTTCCATATTTGTCCTATTTTTATTAGGATTAGATTTTCAATTTCAATATTTATTAATTTTAGTTTTATTTTAGTTGATTAATAAATTCTTTTGGTTTTTAGGAAGAGAGACAGCATTCAAGAAAGCATCCCATTCAACACACCCACATATCCACCCAACAAGCCGCCCCAATGGCCTCATTTCACGAACGACATAAAGCTGTCCCAACGGCTACATTTGCGAATGGCATCAAGCTGCCCCAACGGCTACATTCGAACGGCTATAACCGCTCCAACGGCTACAGTCGCAAACAGCTACATCTCGCCTCAACGACTAGTTCACGCAAACGGCTATATTCTGCTTGTTACGCCAGTCGTCCCCCCATTGGAATCTGACCGTTGGGCATTATTAGCCGCCTCAGTATTCTATATAAACCTTACTATTTCACTTCCTTTTATCATCTTAAACCATTGCTTTCTTAAATCTTGAACTCTCACAGTTTTCTTGAAATTTTCAGATTTTCTTTCCACCACATCTAAAAAATGTCGACCTCTAGAAGCACACCGCCCTTCAAAAGGTTCTTTTCACCAAAAGAATCCAACCGGTAAAACAAAAAGTTTGTGTCCTGGCAGGTTCTTGAAGAACAGGGCTTTTACTACCCCGCCGACACGGGCGACTTTGGCCTTCCCGCCTTCGTGTACGAGGTCATCAAAGATCATGGCTGGCAACTCTTTGCCCGCCAACCTGAAGAAGGCAATGTTACAACAGTCTGAGAGTTTTACGCCCATAGTCCACAACCGAGAGCCCCGTTTGTATACGTCCGAGGCAGCGACGTTCGACTGCATGCATACATCATTAGTACCTAGTATGGGATCACTAATGAGATACACGACCATGGCGCCTTTGAAGCCGCCCTCACCGCCGCCGACAATGACAGATTGAAGGACGGGTACTGTGTGCCCGACACCACGTGAAACACGAGTAAACACATCGAATCTGTACCCCGCCGCATGCTGCTACCAAACGCGAAACTTTGGAACACATTCATCAAGCGTCGGCTGCTGCCCACTTCCTACAATTCCACCGTTGACCGTCCACGCCTGGCAAAGATCGATCCAATTCTGAAGCGGCAGAAAATTAATGTGGGAGCCGTCATCTGTCATGAAATTTATGCCTACCATCAGAGGCCAAAGGGCAGGCTCTTCTTCCTAAACCTCATCATTGTGTTGTGCACAAACTTCAAAGCGCCGATGGACGAAGCAGACGTGATGACACCCCACATGCAGGGTGGACAAAAGAATACATATACAATATGATGGAGCCGACAGAGGCGGCGCTAGAAAATCAATATAATCCAACTACTGCCAGGGCAGGAACTTTAGCCCAAGGCGGGCACACAGATTAGGCCTTCATCGACCCTACCAAGATGCTCCAGGATATCAAAGGAAGATGCAACGGATGGAGCACAGGAACTTGAAATTTATGGAATATGTGTGAAACTACAACACAGGGTTCGAGCTATTCCTCAAGGAGAAGTTCCCAGGGGATGACCTCTATTTTCCCGCCTTTCCAGCTGAGATCACGGAAGCCTCCATGGCGAGCCACCCTATTCCAGACTCCCCCGCCACGACATCACCTACAACCGTCAGGGCATCCCATCAAGGCTACTCCTCAGCCGCCAACACCCCACTTGCCTCTCCGGCAAATCCGCAGGGCCACCACTCTCCGTCTCACGACTCATTCGACGATTCTGATGACGACTCCTCACCCATCACGACATCACAACCCATCACAGCAGCAGCTACGACAGCAGAAACATCCAGGAGAAGGAAGTATCATTGTATCTTAGTCGATTCAGACGAGGAAGAATCTATTGATACTGCTCTAGTGACCACGAACACGCCACCCTCCAAAATCCAGCCACAAAGGACTTCGAAGAATTTCCAACTATATTCTTTAAAGAGGCGGCGGTTGGACCTATCCGACGACGACGAAGTGGCCCAGAACTCATCCTCTTCTTCTTTTTAAATGTAACATGTTTCTTATTCCTTTTATTTTCAGTTTTTCTTTTTATGTTATTTTTCTGTTATGTATTTTTTATTTTTTTGCATTGAGGGCAATGCCCGCCTTGAGTTTGGAAGAGGGACAGTCCACCTTAGTGTAGTTCATTTGTAGTTGCATATTAGTTAACCATTTTAATTGCATTGTACTCATCTCTTCTTTAATGAAAAACGAACTTGTTAAATAACTTGTGCCTATGATAGAATAGCAGACAACTCGCACCATGAAAAAGATCCTTTTAATTTTTGGGTAGCATGAAGTTGAATTAGAAATCTACTGTAGTGCTATTTATCCTTAACACAATTGTGGCATGTTGATTGATAGAATGAAATAGTGAAAATAGATTGTTTAATTATTTGGTACTTTTAATTCACATGCATTACATGATGCCGCCTCGGCAACTGAAGTTGTCAATACTGCAAGAAAGGCCACCGAGGCAGGTAAAAAAATAATAATGCAATCCTAGCGGTGCCGCAACATGCTCTAGGCGGCTGGAGGTGCCCGAAATTGGCTCTAGTCATAGAAAAAATGCAATCCTAGAGTTGTTATGTTGTTTAGAGGTACCAAAAATTAGCTAAGTCTTTTGTTCACTTAAATAGTTCTTGAAGATCAACTTGTACTCAATTTAGCACACACTTGATCACAAGCATTATAGTTTGTTTTCGAGAAAATTCATTCTATCCTACACACTAAAATGATATAGGTGCCACGGCCTTGAGGCATGAAATCAAGTTAAAGACAGTTTCCTTTTGTTAAAGTAGGGGTAAGTACTTGTTAGGTTTTGCATCGCTTCAGGATAAGCAATAGTTCGAGTTTGGGGGTGTGTAAAGTGCTTAAAAGTCTTATATTTTATGCCCATTTTAGCTCACATTGTCATTGTTCTTAAGCCCATTTTAGTTCATACTTAGGTTTCCATGCATATTTTACAGTATCTTTCCTTCACTCAGCTTGTTACAGTATTTATGGTTATATGTGGAGAAAATACATTATTTTTTGTTGCATTTGCATTACAGATTACAGGAGACTGTCGTCGGCACCCGCCGCGGTAGCGGAGGAGAAGAATAAATGGAGAGGATGAGAAGGAAGAATGATCACATCCAGTCACACAGGACGAACCATCGCGGCGGCACATTGGAGATTGGCCAAAGGGGAGTGCGATATGAAGAGGAGAATTCCTTGAATCAGCAGAACCAAGCCACATGACGAATAAAGCCCAAGAGCACTCAGAGATGATGTGAGAAGACCCAAACAAGGAAGAAGCTTGCAGCCCAAGAAAGCCCAATATAGGAGTTATTTTGGAATCAAACACTCAGACGTTTAACAACATTTAATTCCAAGTTAACTTCCTCCCAAAGAGAGACTTCTTCCCAAATAGGGTTTTTCACATGTAACCACCTATAAAAAGAGGGCTTGACCGAATTGGAAGACAACAAGGAGAGATTAGGATTTTTAGAATTTATTTTTTTGTTTCTTATTCACATTATGTTCTAAACCTTTTTTAGGGTTAAGATTGTTTTGTTTAGTAGTTGTGAGTACGGTTGTAATTAGTTAAAGTTTTTAATGCAATTTAATTCAAGGTTTGTTTATCCTATGTTCTTCATCTTTGTTTGTAATAGAATCGAGAGATCTTTGTGAGCACGTCCATTTGTTTCAATTCGAGAGAGTTAAACTCAAGAAAAGGATAAACATGTTTCCCTCCAATTAAGGTGTGAATCAACTTAGCTTAGAGATAAGTTTAGGTTTAAGGCGGATAAGAAGGAACGTGGGAAGGTTGTTGTTCAATCTAGGTTTATGTCGAGAGGTATTTTCAAAGAGTGGGTATCAACAGTATTCAAACTTAGAGATAAGTCAGAATCAGTTTAGGACGTTCTGCCGAACCTTGAAGGCCTGCCGAGTTCCCCGTCGTGGCAGTGTTCAATCCGTCACCCGCCGTGGCGGCGATATCGACTTTGCATCACAAGACTTTTTCGAAGTTCAACGCAGTTTCACACTACGAAGCAACTCAATCTGACTCATCTTCTTATTCTGATTACTCAATCTTTTTATTATTTGATTACTTTATTTTATGCAACTTTCGCAAACCAACTCAATTCAATTGTGTTTTTACTTTTCTCTGTGCAGGAATTTAATCTTGAAGTAGCCATCCAGTCCCTGAGGTGACGATAATCTTTTATACTATAACTTGGCGGCAATGTATACTTGCACTTGATTTAGAGAACTCCTTTACGCTCTACAGAAGGTTTCTTTGCATTCATCAAAACAACGCTTTCCTTGCCAAGACCCCGAAGATACAACCTCCTTTTACAACAATCTACCCAGGCTTGATGCTCACTAAGCCATTCTAAACCTAGGATGACATCGAACTCGTGGATCAATAAAGCCAACAAATTGGCAGGGAAAAGGAATCCCTTGGATCATCAAGGGGTAGTTCTTGCATACTACCCTCACAGTGACAATCTCCTAAAGGATTAGTTACAGAGATTTTCGATGCTATTTGCTTAGAAGACATGATATACTTCTTAACTACGATGGTGCTTATAAAAGAGTGAGTAGAACCAGGATCAATCAATGCATATATAGGATGTGAATATAACTCAATGGTACCTACAATGACATCAGGCTCGTCCTCCTCTTCCCTACTCCTCACATGATACATCTTGATAGGGGATTTAGTGTCTTGCTTGTTAAAGGGTTTCCCTGAACCACATCCTCTTCCAAAATTTCCCGATGATCCTTGCTTTTATCTCTTACCTTGAAAGGATTAAGCAGGAGAGACAACAATAGTCGGAGTAACTATAGACTTGGTTCCATTCAGGGGACAGTCACGGATGAAGTGACCTTGCTCACCATAATAATAACAAGCTTCGGTCTGCTTACAGCATTGACCCGCTGGATGCTTATTCTGGCAATAATTGCAAATTGGATATTGGTTGCTTCGATTCCAACCTCTGGTACTATCAATAGATGTTGCCTTAGCAAAGGATTGAGTCACATATTGAGGCCTTTCAATATTTCCATAACGGGAGGGCTGCAAATAAACACTCTGCTTAGGGCCTTGATATTTTCCTTTCTTGTTCCACTTGAGAGGTTGAGAATCATCCATGAACCTCTTCTAAGATTTACCAGACCCACCGGTCCGTTGAGCTCTCTGCGCAGCCTTAGTGGCCTTAACTCGGATCACTAGATCTTGAAAGTCAACAATGCTCAGTGCAGTAAACACGAGGTGTAATTCATCATTGAGCCCTGCAATGAACATTCGACATTTCTCTTCCTCCTTCTTGATATATTCAGCACCGTATCTACAGTACTAATAGAAGTCATGGATGTACTGCTCGATCGGTCCTCTTCCTTGCTTGAGATGGAGAAAGATACTTCGCCTTTCAGCAAGATAGAACTCACTATTGCACTTCTTACGAAATTTTTTAAGAAATAACTCCTAGGTTACAACATTCTCGGAGACCGTCAAAGTAGTAGTCTCCCACCAATGAAGTGCCTCGTCAGCCAGCAACGTAAGGGCACACTCGAGTTTGTGCTCATCCAAGCACTGTAACTATTTGTCCAGGATCCGAAGGGTGTTATCAACCAATACTTGGCAATTTCAGGGTGATAATCATCTTGACCGGTAAAGGTATAAGCTCGATACTAAGATAGCTTATCGATAGTAGCTCGAGTATATTGGACAACGGGGGCGGGGGTTGGATAACTTGCCCAACCCTCACTGCAATCACAAACTCTTGAACATATCAGCCATGTTCTTATAACATTCAGCCTGAGCAGTAGGTACTGCAGGCTCAACATTCAAAACAGGAGGGTATTGAGGATTCGGAGGATCTCCTCCTCTTATCTCCTCGCCATGAAACGAGGAGCCGGTGGCAAGTTCGTTAATATGAGCTTCATTAGTTTGAGACATATCTATATTACAAAGAGATCAGATTAGTCGACAAGTCACAATATACACATTATGTAACTCCTAGGTGGCAAAGTAACACAATAAAAATGCAATAAGCTTCGGTTTAGTCCTAGAATTGACTAAACTCTAGCTCTGACACCACAAATGTAACACCCCTACCTGGCCTAGTCGAGAACCAGGTCGGAAAGTGCCACTGGTGAACGATACAATGATCGGTGCAATAAATTTCAATCAATAAACAACACATGAACAATGTTATGCTTATAAAACATTACCAAATAAGGGGTAGTCTGCCGAAACGGACTATCCTCGTTTGTTACGGATCTAGGAATGTTGTAGGCACGTTCTTGCAATAAAAACGACAAGGAAACAACAAAAATTATACGACATATTTATGTTAAATGGGGACTTAAAGATGAACAAAAAAATAATAATATAGAGTAATATGATAATTTTGGCGTTTTGGAAAGAACTTCAACGATGGTGAAGAAGGCTTCAAAAACGACCAATGTTGGAAACGCTAAACTCGAAAGAACCTGCACAATCTACTGAGCAAACCCGAATCGAATCTGTTTAACGTCGAAGGACTTGGACCCGCTAAATAGCAATTTAGGAACCCGAAGTATCAATGAAAAACAAACAAGTTTGAGTGTCGAATAGTTCTAAAAAGAACCGAAAAGAGAAAAATTCTCTCAAGTGTAATTTTTATTTCAAAGTTGGTAACCTTACAAAGGAGTTCAGATTACATATATATAATGCAAGGGAAGGGGCTGCCGTTTGCAACATGTGGCTGAGAATGTTGCATTTGAAATTAAAATTCAAAAGTAAACTGCACATTTTGTGAATGGCCGGTTATGTGTGATAATGAATCACATTTAACATGTGCTTATCCATTTGTGCGCAAGTGTACTGATCCTTTGCTGCCCGCTCAGTCGTGCTGCCCATTTCAACAATTCATGCATAAAATGGCACGATGCATGCTTGCATGCTGTGTAAATCCACGTGCATTTTTCCTTTGAGTTCCACCCTCCAAATTAATGTTTGCTATGTGATTTGTTATCATCCAAATCTGCTCTGCCCGCACATGGTGAAATTCAAAGCTTCACACCAATGTGCCGCTCTTTGTGACAATTAGAATGTCTCGGCTGCATGTAATTTACCACGTGTTTGCTCTCTCTCTTAGCCGATTTGCATGGAACATGCAACATCCTCCTAAGTACCTATATGAAAACAAGGCAACCACATATCAAAAGCCTTCTAGTTTTATTTAACAACACAAACATACTTAAAACATAATGCAAACATACTGAACAATATATATACATAAGTAAACACACCTATAAATAAGTAAACACTATGTATGTCACATATCAGCATGTAACACATTATAAACACAATTATCTAAGGCATGAATGTTCTCAAATGAATCAGGAATGTTAGCACAAGTAAGAAAAAGGGCTTCCTGAATTTCTTTGCCTTAGAACGAGTGATGGGTCCTGTTGGTAAGACCTCCGGAGCAGCTTGTTTGTTCTGAATTGACGTGCTCACATCATCCCCCCTTCTTGAAAAGGATTTGACCTCAAATCTGCAGAATCATCATAAGGGGTTAAATCAGAAACATTAAATGTTGCACTTACATTGTAATTTCCCGGTAAGTCTATCTTGTAGGCGTTGTCATTCACTTTTTCCAACACCTGAAAAGGACCATCTCCACACGGCAACAACTTGGACCGCCTTTGTGCTGGAAATCTTTCCTTTCAGAAATGAACCCAGACCCAATCACCAACATCGAAGGTGACTCGCTTTCTTCCCTTGTTTGCTTGCTTTTCGTACTATTGAGTCCTTCGTTAAAGATTCTCTTTCACCTGTTGATGCAACTTCTTCACATATTCTGCCTTTGCTTGACCGTCCCTGTTCGTCACCTGTTCCTATGGAAAAGGTAACAAATCTAGAGGCGTAATGGGATTAAAACCATAAACAACCTCAAATGGTGACATTTTCGTAGCAGAATGTATAGCATGATTATAAGCGAATTCAACATGTGGCAAACAATCTTCCCAAGTCTTAATATTCTTTTTAATGATGGAACGCAACAAAGTAGATAAGACACGATTAACAACCTCAGTCTGTCCATCAGTTTGGGGATGACAAGTAGTAGAAAACATGAGTTTCGTACCTATTTTGCTCCAAAGAGTCCTCCAGAAATGACTCAAAAACTTTACATCCCTGTCAGAAACAATCGACCTAGGAATACCATGCAAACGAACAATATCTCTAAAGAACAAGTTAGCCACATTAACAGCATCATCAGTCTTATGGCATGCAATGAAATGTGCCATCTTAGAGAACCTATCAACCACAACAAATACACTATCTCTACCATTTCTAGTTCGAGGCAATCCCAAAACAAAATCCATGGAAATATCAGTCCAAGGGGAATTAGGAATAGGTATAGGTAAGTACATACCATGTGGTGAAACCTTCGACATTGCCTTCCTACATGTCACACAACGTTCACAATACCTTTCAACGTCTCTACACATCTTTGGCCAAAACAGATGCTCTTTCAGTGTATGTAACGTTTTAGTGACACCAAAATGACCCATCAATCCACCTTCATGTGCCTCACGAATCAGAATATCACGCATCGAACCCTGGGGAATGCAAATCCTGTTTTCCTTGAAAAGATAGCCATCATGCCTGTAAAACTTTCCATCTGCACCTTTCGAACAAGCATTAAACTTATCTCTAAAATCAGGATCATCAGGGTATAAATCACGAATATATGCAAAACCAATCAGATGTGAATCAAGATAACTCAAAAGTGCATACCTGCGTGACAATGCATCAACAACGACATTTTCTTTCCCTTTATTGTAACGAATGACATAAGGAAAAGATTCTAAGAATTCAACCCACTTAGCATGTCGTTTATTCAATTTATCTTTGAATGGGATGATGATACTTAATCGTGATCTGGTTCACAGCTCGACAATCTACGCACATCCTCCAAGAACCATCTTTCTTCGGCACTAACAGCATCGGAACATCACACGGACTCAAGCTCTCTCGAATGTAACCCTTGTCTATCAACTCAGTAATTTGTCTTTGAAGCTCTTTCGTCGCTCCAGGGTTGGTTCGATAAGCTGGCTGGTTCGGAATAGTAGCACCTGGAATGAAATCAATCTGGTGCTCAATTCCACGAAGAGGTGGCAATCCCTTCGGTGTTTCAGCTGGAAACACGTCCTCAAACTCCTGCAAAAGTGTCAAAATCGGTGAAGGTAGATCAGTAGGAAAATATGTCAATAAACAATAATCTTTAAACATCAAAATAAGAACAAATTGTTGAGAGGAAAGACATTTCCTGATTTCGCTACTGCTCGCATACACGAACATCTTCTTCTTCTCTTTTGCAGTCTCTTTACTCTTTTTCAAGCTTGCCTGATCTTCAAACACTTGACTCGGTGTCGAAGGAGCCAAAGTGATCTTCTTACCTGCATAAAAGAGTAATGATTTGTATAACCATCATGCATTGCCCTTTTATCAAACTGTCAAGGGCGTCCCAATAGTATGTGAGTAGCATCCATGGAAACAACATCACAAAGGACCTCATCCTTGTAGTTTCCGATCGAAAATGGTACAATAGCATGTCTGGTCACTTTAAGCTCGCCACCATCATTCAACCATTGTAACTTATATGGATGAGGATGCTTTGTCGTTTTCAGACCTAACCTGTCAACCATCAATGAACTGGCAACATTAGTACAACTACCACTATCAATAATCAAAACACATACCTTGTCTTGCACCTTGCATCGTGTGTGAAAGATATTCTCACGCTGTAGATCATCTGGTACTTGTTGCACATTCAGACTTCTTTTAATAACCAAAAGTTCCATTACCTTACCAGATTCAAGAACCTATAGGTCGGGCTCGTCTTCCTCTTCAGTAAGGACATCATGCACTTCCTCCTCGGAATCTGACTCAATCTCACCATCATCTCGCATCAACATAACCCTCTAGTTAGGACATTGACTAGCAACATGTCCTCTCCCAAGGCACTTGAAACACTGGATATCTCGTGCTCGCTCTTGCGCCACCACTTGCTGCTTACCACGCCCATTATCAGCAACGAGGGCCTTTGGTTTGCTGGTTTCGCCTTGCTCACGAATCTGAAGTGGTTGTTGTGGTGCTTGCTTCCTGGAATTGTTAGGAGTATATAATGGATTTAAAAAAGATTTAAAAGAAGGGTTACCTCGATTTGAAGACTTTCTGCGCTGCTGTCGTTCAATCTTTATTGTCATCCGCACCATGTCATCAACCTCGACATAATGTTGTAACTCAACAGCATTGGCAATCTCGGTGTTCAAGCGTGCTAGAAAACGTGCCATGGTAGCTTCTCGATCTTCCTCGATATTCGCACGCATCATAGCCATTTCCATATCCTTGAAATAATCTTCAACACTCCTACTTCCCTGTTTCAAGTTTTGCAATTTTTGAAACAAATCACGATGATAGTGAATAGGAACAAGCCTTTTACGCATTAGTCGCTTCATCTCGTTCCATGTTGCAACTGGGACGTCACCAGTACGTCTACGGCTAAGCAGTAACTGGTCCCACCATATCAAGGCATAATCAACAAACTTTGTTGCTGCTAATCGAACCTTCTTTTGTTCCGAGTAATTATAACACTCGAAAATGTGCTCCACTTTGCTTTCCCAATCCAAGTATGCATCAGGATCTGAACGTCCCTGAAAAGAAGGAATAGCAACCTTAATGTTATTTAAATTTTCGTCTACCTGTTGCACACGTCCTTGTCTAGGAGTATGCTGCCTCGGTGACCGTTCGACTTCATTTTCGTTCAATACATCATTAACAGAGTTGGATCCTCCGTCAAACCTATCCATCCTCGACTGTAATGGCTCTAAGGCGGTAGCCACTACTCGTTGCATCATTCTCTCTAAGGCTTGCATTTGAGGAATCGGTGGATCCTGGTCAACCGTGTGATCATCGGAACCTGCCATAATCAACAACAAAAAATAAACAAAAGAAAACAATATTATAGGTTAGTAAAAAAAACAAACAAAAAGGACCTCACAACACACACAATCAAAGTCTCGCAGATGTTACTTCGAAGAACAGTGCACTCAAAAATTAACACCCAGCGCTCGTGTTTCACTTGGGAGAATACTTGAATGGCTCTTTTTGTCTCCCTTTCTGTTCTCACAATGCTCAATGCCTTTTTCCCTTACACTTTCTCGTAATCAGCTCTTTAAAGAACTAATTCAACATCTTGAAACTTGTTACAACGGTGTTGGCTACAAGGAAACAACTGTTAAGGAAACAAAGAAAAAAAAGGTGACACAAAAAGAAAGAAAATAAGACTGAAAATTAAAGAAAAGATGAAAAGGATAATGACACGAAAAAAAAGGAACCAAAAGATGAAAATGAAGAGTTTAGAGAACCTTACTGCAAAGACGTGCTTACAACCTTCCTATTACCGAACAAACAAGCATAGTTCACTTCGGTTGATTTCCGAGCACATCAAAGTTATATAACAAACTCGTAAAAATTTCATCATTTACAATAGAAACACAACAGTAATAATACATATATATAAAAACACTTTCGATTTTTTTATATTCGAATATGTTTTTTTTATTTGAATCTGTTTTTTTTTCGAATCTGTTTTTTTTGTTCGAACCTATTTTTTTAATCTATTTTTTTCGAATCTATTTTTTATTTAATTCGAATGCATTTTTTCTTCTTTTTTTAGACTCGAATTTGCAGAAACTTACAACGAATACAACAACCTAGGCTCTGATTACCACATAATAAGGGGCAGTCTGCCGAAACGGACTATCCTCGTTTGTTACGGATCTAGGAATGTTGTAGGCACGTTCCTGCAATAAAAACGACAAGGAAACAACAAAAATTATACGACATATTTATGTTAAATAGGGACTTAAAGATGAAAAAAAATGATATAGAGTAATATGATAATTTTGGCGTTTTGGAAAGAACTTCAACGATGATGAAGAAGGATTCAAAAACGACCGATGTTGGAAACGCTAAACTCGAAAGAACCTGCACAATCTACTGAGCAAACCCGAATCGAATATGTTTAACGTCGAATGACTTGGACCTGCTAAATAGCAATTTAGGAACCCGAAGTATCAATGACAAACAAATAAGTTTGAGTGTCGAATAGTTCTAAAAAGAACCGAAAAGAGAAAAATTCTCTCAAGTGTAATTTTTATTTCAAAGTTGGTAACCTTACAAAGGAGTTCAGATTACATACATATATATATATATATATATATATATATATATATATATATATATAATGCAAGGGAAGGGGTTGCCGTTTGCAACATGTGGCTGAGAATGTTGCATTTGAAATTAAAATTCAAAAGTAAACTGCACATTTTGTGAATGGCCGGTTATGTGTGATAGTGAATCACATTTAACATGTGATTAAAAGAAAGAAAGAAAAATGAATTTCAAGATGGGGAGAAACGGCATGTGCTTATCCATTTGTGCGCAAGTGTACTGATCCTTTGCTGCCCGCTCAGTCGTGCTGCCCATTTCAACAATTCATGCATAAAATGGCACGCTGCATGCTTGCATGCTGTGTAAACCCACATGCATTTTTCCTTTGAGTTCCACCCTCCAAATTAATGCCTGCTATGTGATTTGTTCTCATCCAAATCTGCTCTGCCCGCACATGGTGAAATTCAAAGCTTCACACCAATGTGCCGCGCTTTGTGACAATTAGAATATCTCGGCTGCATGTAATTTCCCACATATTTGCTCTCTCTCTTAGCCGATTTGCTTGGAACATGCAACGTCCTCCTAAGTACCTATATGAAAACAAGGCAACCACATATCAAAAGCCTTCAAGTTTTATTTAACCACACAAACATACTTAAAACATGATGCAAACATACTGAATAATATATATACATAAGTAAACACACCTATAAATAAGTAAACACTATGTATGTCACATATCAGCATGTAACACATTATAAACACAATTCTCTAAGGCATGAATGTTCTCAAATGAATCAGGAATGTTAGCACAAGTAAGAAAAAGGGCTTCCCTGAATTTCTTTGCCTTAGAACGAGTGATGGGTTGTAACACCCCAATTTTGGGCTTAGAAGTTTTGGGTCTGAACCGGACCGGTCTAATTTTCGGTTCGAATATAAAAGGTGGTTTTAGGGAAACCCTAGTTTGGGATGCATTAAAAATATGGAAAAATATCTAAAAATCCTCTTTTAATATATATAAGAGGGTGGTGAAATCAATTTTACAAAATGAGGTTTGGAAATATGACATTTCGAGTTAGTGACTAAAATGTAATTTTTGAAAAGTTCGTGACTGTTTTAAAAGGATTGAAACTTTGAATCTTTAAGGAGCTAATTTACCCAAGGGAGGATTTCTCCAGATTTTTCTTGATTTTTAAAGACTCATTTAATGTTTAATTAATAAAAAGAAAAGAGGGAAAAGTCACATTTTGGTTTCATAACTAACTTTTGCCAAAATTTTCCTATTTCATTTTCTCTCAAAATTCCCTCAGCCAAACACGTTTCCACAGCAACTTTCCTTTTGATTTTCACACCTAAAGAAGAGTTTTCAATCCCCAAATGATTCCTAATCATTTCTACATCAAATCCTCACCATTTGCTTAATGAATTTTTAAGGATTTTGGCTCTAAACAAGGAGAAATCCACATTTAGAGGTATGAACGTCCTTCTCCTCTAAATACTTAGTTCTTTACTGAAATTCTCAAGTTCTCAATCCTTAAATTGAGTTTTATTAAAGGTTTTAATCTTGTGATCTTGATTTTTGGCTTAAAATTCAAGATTTGGATTTAATTGTAAAGAAATTCGTATTGGATGTTTGGGCTCTGTTTTGAGATGTCTTTTTGATGTATTTTGGATGTTTAAATGATGTGAAATGGAGGTTTAATCAATGCAATCCCGAATAGGTTGATTTTCCTAAGTTTTTACTTGTGAAAATGGTGGTTTTTGGGGAGATTTTGGTGTTCTGTTAATGCTGAAGGTATAAGGACGAGTTTGGGATCATTTTGGATGTTAATTGATGTTTAAAAATGGTTAGAAGTGATGGATCTTGGCTGGGTTAAGTTTTGGAAGAGTTTGGAGGTGATTTCGGTTGTGTTTGGTAGCCGAAATGTCAGATTTGTGTACAGCAGCGAGTTGAGTTGTGTTGCTGGTGTTTTTAATGCATAATGATGCATTAATCCTCTGTTGTTATGTGTTTAAAACAGGGGAGAATGATTCGGAGGCAATAGAGGTGGCGTTGGAGGTTTCGGATGCTTGGAAGGCTTAACGGCTAGCGTAGTTTTGTGTATCGGTGAGTGGTAAAGAGTTTTCCAGCTTTGAAACATTTTGGATGAGGCTTTGGGAGCTTAGTTTAAGTCTAAACAACTTAGCTAAGCTCAAGAGTAAGTAAATGAAATTTCTCTCTTGGTTGGGCTATGCTTTGGTTTTTAAATGCACTTGGGATGATTGTGTTTAAATTACTGTTTTTAAGCATGTTTGGACATGGTTTAATGTTGGTTGTTAATGCCATTATGTTTAAGATGCATAAGGTAAGTTATCCTTGACTTACATGTGTTGGGTGCATATGATTTTAAGCATGTGATGCTTGTGGATTTGGCATTTTGGTTATGCTTGTATAACAGTGGATTAATATGGTAAAATTGTTATATTGGCAAGTGATGTAAGTGGTTGTTGGTTACTTTAATCGGATATAGTTAGCCGGCTATAGGATTGGGTGCACCGTGAATTGAGTCGCCTTGGATGTCGAGGGGTTGTAATGGTACCGTAAACTCCATCCAAGTATCCTAGCGATTGAGAGAGTTGGTGTGACCACGATGGAGGATGGCTCTCGTGGGTGGGCTTTGTTAAGTGCCACCACGATGGAGGATGTCTCTCGTGGGTGGGCTTTGTTAAGTGCCACCACGATGGAGGATGGCTCTCGTGGGTGAACCTTGTTAAATGTCACCACGATGGAGGATGGCTCTCGTGGGTGGACTTTGTTAAGCGTCACAATGGTGGAGGGTTGCTCCCGTGTGTGAGCTTGGTTAAGGTGATTACAATGGTTGTGGTAGCTTCCATGTGTAAGCCTTGTGATGTGTCCCAGCTCTCGCTAGTGAATTATACAACTTCCGATGAGTGATGTTGAGGGGTTGTGATTATACCGTTAAACTCCATCACGGGTGTTGAGGGGTTGTGATTGTACCGGTAAACTCCACCTTGTGTTGTTCGGTTGTGTGTATGAAGCGTGTGGGACAACGCTTGTAATCCGCGTATCCGATTGTGTCTTGAGTTGAGATGGTTTGTGAATTATCACTTGGAAGCCAATATAATGTTCTTGAATGTAATGAAGCAAGAGATGCTTGAATTGATGCAAGGTTGCATGGGAAGTGTGTATTGTTTAAAGGGTGCATGTATTACTTGTTAAGCTTGAACAAGTGTTTATCTTCTTTTATGAATGGTGTTTATGTGCAAGGAATCTCTAAAATTCATTGAAGTCTTGTGAAGACTTGTTTAGAAAGGCATGAAGTGTAAATGTTGCTTGGGTAGTTCATGTGTTGTGCATTTGTTGAATGTATAAGATAGTTGAGGGAGCAAATGGTTTTCCAAAGATTTTGCTTGAATGGATCATTAAGCATGAGAAAAGCATGTTATGAAGAGGAAATGTTTTTCAAGGAATTTGAGTTTAACTTTGCATAAGGTGTTCATGCTTGGAAAGGTTTTTATTGATGGTTTTGCAAGAATGTGCTTTGAAGTGAGTTATTTAGCTTTTCTAAGCTAAGGGTTGGTTTTTATGATTGAGCAATGCATGATTTAAAGCAAGTTGTTTAAAAAGGAGTTTCAAACAATGCTTTGGTTTATCGAATTGTATCTACTTTTTAAGAGAGTTTTATGAATCGCTGTGTTGATGGTGTTTTGGTTTTGAGCATTCCTCACTAAGTATTATGTGCTTACGCTCCTTTGTGTCCATCAATGCAGAAAAATGAAGTTGGGGCAGCAAGAAGCAAGGGATTCAAGGAGAGCTCCACTTGAGAAGTATGTCTCGGTTAATAGCTATAGATAATAAAGGCAATGGGGGGAAAAGTCTTTTATATTGATGTGTAATGAGATTGTGTATGTTGAAAAAGTTTGGTTTATGTTTTGAACTATGTGGTTTAACGCTTGCAACGTTTGAATCTTCTCCTTCATAAGTTGTTATGCTATGCTTCTTGTTTTAAAAGCATGATTAAGTGTTGGATGTGTTGAAAGAGTTGGTGCACCTAGGGGTTGTTTTGTATCTAGATTTTAATGCAATTTGGTGGTTATGATGCTTGGCATGTTGTTGATTTGTTGAGGATTGATTTAGAGTATGTTTGATGGTGATTAGATGTGTTAAAACAAGTTTATCTGCTGTTTCTGGGCAGGGTGTTTCGAAACACCCTTGCCTGTTTTGAAACAGGGGCATGTTTTGGCCTGGGCGTTTCGAAACGGGTAGAGGTGTTTCGAAACACTTTGGCTACTGCCAAGCCGTGTTTCTGAACGGTCAAATTCCGTTTCGAAACACTTGACCGTTGGGCCCTCATTTGAATGGTTTTGAGGTTTGCAAGCTTTACGTTTTAGTCCTGATTTTTGTATGTGCAATTGCTTGAGTTCGAGAGGTCCGTTTAAGGTGAAATTTGACAGGGAAGCAAGTAATATGACTAATTTCATAATGGTATCTTTAAAATCTGTAAAGTCCTCTTAATTTCCAGATTTTACATTTTGGTCCCTAAATTCGTATGTTGTCCAATTGAGTCCCTTATTTTTTTCCGATTGCTGTGATTTTTGAGTATGCTTATCTCAAGAGTATGCCTAGGTTTAATGTGCATCTAGACAAGTTTAAAAAGAAAAAAAAGGGTCGTTAATCAAGGTTGACTTTCAGGTTGACTTTGGTTTTCCCCGTGTAATCTTCGTAGTTCGGGTCAACCGTCTAGGCCGGGCTAAGGGGGTTACATTTGGTGGTATCAGAGCTGAGTTGCGAATGCTTGGGGAAATGGTAAATTGTTGTAATAAGTGTTTGATGTTTATTCTGATGTGTGGTTGAAAGTTAGTTGAAATGTGTGTCTTTGAGCGAATTGTTGATGTTTTTATCATGCTTTTTGGTTATGAATCTTCATTGAGCTAATGTGAAATTGTACTGATGATATGCTGGTGTTGTGAGTTGATTCTATGAAAGATGAAAGTGTGATGGGTATGATATGTTGATGTTATGCTGTTGCGAGTGAATGTTGTTTGATGAGAGCATGATCGAAGTATGTTGATTGATATGCTCGATGTTGTGATAACCATGTTTTTATTGATTGTTATGTCGTGTAAAAGGGGAGAATTTAGGATACCCATTGCCTTATTATTATAGCTATTGTGTTATGTTGGAGTGGGAGTCTTGAATCCTTGCTTGAAGCTGGCATGATCGTTTTGTTTGTTTTGTTATGATTGCTTGTTGTTAATAGCATGGTGGAATCGATGAGAGAATGGCAGTTGGGTGGGATGGTTGCTGCCTTAGAGTAGGTTGTTAAGGCGTGGAATTCACCTTTTAGTGGAGGTGTTTCGTCTCAGTCTTCAGTGCCTGGAGTTGAGGTAGTGAGGCAGGAGGAGGAAGCTGGTTCTGTGATGAAGGGTTCATCACCTATAGTTCAAGAGGTGTCGGGAACATCTCAGGCTATGGTGAAAGTGAGGCCTGTAGACGTGCTGACTATGGGACATGCGAGTTTGTCGAAACAGCGTTTGTATGATTTGGAAGCTGTGGAGTATCGTGGTTCGACACTTGAGGCGTTCGAGGCTTGGTTAGCCAGTGTAATTATGATTTTGGATCAGGAAAAGTGTGATTACGCCTGTAAGCTGGGAAGTGTTGTCTCATTGATGTTGGAGGACGCCTGTTCCTGGTGGACATTTGTGCGGTGGCAACGCATATCCACGATATAGATTGGGACTTCTTTGTGTCTGCCTTTTATGAAAGGTACCTTGGAGGGAAATTCCCAAGGGTTAAGCAATGTGGGGGTGTGGCTTCAGATTATGAAGGTGAGAAAAGTTTAAGTAAGAGGGTTGTGGGCACTGGCCTTGGGAGTGGTCAGTGGAAGAGGCTACGTGATAGAAGGTTTTGCTTGAATCGAAGTCTGGGTGGTGGTGCAGATGTGGGGCAAGTGCTACATGATCAAGGAGTGGTAGCTTGGTTGCCGATGTGTGACCGTTGTGGAAGGTGTCATGTTGGAGGTTGTTGGGGCGCGAGTGTTTGTTGGAACTGTAGTTCTAAGGAGTATGTGAAGCGAAGTTGTCCTCAAGTGGTGAGATCAGCTTCAGTGGTAGCAAAAGGGTCTCAGAAGGGTCGTGGGCGCGGCCAAGACAAAGTTCGAAGGTGGCAGGAAGGGCAGAAAGGTGTGAGGAGCTTGGGGAATGAATCTTGTTGGAATTGTGGGTCTGTTGGGCATTTGAGACGAAATTGTTTGAAGTTGGCTCGAGGTAGCCAGGTTTATTTACCGCATGGAGATGGTGATGACCTTAATGTGTTGGCTGATGCTGCAGCGGTGCGGCTGGAGAGTGATGGTTCTGCGAGGAAGAGAGCTCGTCTGTTGAAGCACCGGGGTAGTGAGGTGTTTACAGGTAACCTTGTTAAGTAATCTTTGCCCTAGTTATCTTAGTTTGGTTTCGGTTTGGTTTTCCCTTGCGTAGTGGGTATGGTCTCATAGCTAGCATGTTTGGGGTAGTAGTTGGTGTTGTTTTGAAAACAACTTTAGTGTGAAGAGGGCATTAGTGGGTATTTTGTGGTTAATGGGTTGTTAGAATGGTAGGGTTGGACAAGTTGGAAATGAGATAGGAGGTTGTTCTTAGGCGGATTCTGAGGATGTTATTGGTGGGTGTGAACCGACATACATGCACAGTTAAAATCATTTGTTATATGCTATATTATATATGTTGGTACATGCATACATGCGACATGACATTAGAAGTTTTGCATACATGTACACATGCATTGATAGGGCATATAGGTGACCATGCATACGAACGTTCACACTTGCTAATAGCTAGTTGGGTCTGTTAGTGTTGTGATAGGGTTAGGTTGGATGATGGGTTTTAAAAGTTGTTTTGGTGCTAGGAGAATGTTAGAAGTAATGGAGGGTATTAAGCGAGCTGTCAGTAATAGTGAGTGCGATATAGCATGTTGGCAGAAGGAAAGTGTTTTGGCGCTTAAAGAGTTTAGCGGTGTGGTGGTGAGGAGATTACCAGTTGAAGTTAGAATCAGTCAAGGTGGTTGTGAATAGCTTGTAGAAGTAGTATTTTCTTGGTGTTAAGTGATGTAGTAGGTTAGTGGACGTGTTTCCAGAATGCTGAGGTAACTTGGCATTGATGTTGTAATAGAAGGGTTATTTTTGTAGGTGATGGTTCGTGGCAACCTTCGAAGAGTTGAGAAGAGGTTGTGTTGTGGGTTGTAAAAAAGGGTTGGCCTGGGTGAATAGAAGTTTCGTAATCTTAATATGTATGTATAGAATGGGCGGTGTCCTGGTAAGGCTAGTGTTGTAGTCAAAGCTTGAAGTGGAAAGGCAATGTAAGTTCAAGGGCCATTGTTGGTTGGACGGGTTCTTGTGAGAAGTGGTTGGCTAGTTGTGTATAAGTAAATCCCTTCTGAAGTCAGCCAGTGGTATGTGGAACGGCTGGCGGAGTCAAGGTTGGGGTTTTGTGATGTGAATTTCGGATGTTGGGTGAGTAGTCCTGGTGAGTCGTTATGGTAATGATAGTGGCGGATGTGAAGGAATGTTATCAATACGTTCAGAAGTTTGAGTAAGCAGTTGATGCTTAAGAAATGTTTGCTTGTTGTGGTAATCTTTGAAAGAGGTTGAGCAGTTTTGCAAGGGGTTTTAGAAGTAGTGAAGGTTGTGGGTCACATGGTGGCTGGAACTGGATGGGTTGGTGTCATCGTGTGTGCGAGTTTTGGGAGTTATGAGTTAAGGTGGTGTATGTTGTAAAAGTTTGGAGGTTCTTCGGGTTGTTGGGGCTATGTGCAGTTCGGAAGTGTGAAAGGTTAAGCTGTGATTAACATCTGAGTGTTCTGGAATTTGTGAACAGTATGTGGTGGTGTTTGGTTTGGTTATAGTGTAAGTTGATTTGTGGAGGAGTTGGTTTGGTGGAGTTTTGTGTGGAGAGTGTTCAGTGGTGGTTAAGTCTCATGTGTTGCCTTGTGGGTTGCTTTGAGAAGTTTGGTTGTGCTCTTTTCGCCGGTTGAAATTTCGAGGACGAAATTTCCTAAGAGGGGGAGAGTTGTAACACCCCAATTTTGGGCATAGAAGTTTTGGGTCTGAACCGGACCGGTCTAATTTTCGGTTCGAATATAAAAGGTGGTTTTAGGGAAAACCTAGTTCGGGATGCATTAAAAATATGGAAAAATATCTAAAAATCCTCTTTTAATATATATAAGAGGGTGGTGAAATCAATTTTACAAAATGAGGTTTGGAAATATGACATTTCGAGTTAGTGACTAAAATGTAATTTTTGAAAAGTTCGTGACTGTTTTAAAAGGATTGAAACTTTGAATCTTTAAGGAGCTAATTTACCCAAGGGAGGATTTCTCCAGATTTTTCTTGATTTTTAAAGACTCATTTAATGTTTAATTAATAAAAAGAAAAGAGGGAAAAGTCACATTTTGGTTTCATAACTAACTTTTGCCAAAATTTTCCTATTTCATTTTCTCTCAAAATTCCCTCAGCCAAACACATTTCCACAGCAACTTTCCTTTTGATTTTCACACCTAAAGAAGAGTTTTCAATCCCCAAATGATTCCTAATCATTTCTACATCAAATCCTCACCATTTGCTTAATGATTTTTCAAGGATTTTGGCTCTAAACAAGGAGAAATCCACATTTAGAGGTATGAACGTCCTTCTCCTCTAAATACTCAGTTCTTTACTGAAATTCTCAAGTTCTCAATCCTTAAATTGAGTTTTATTAAAGGTTTTAATGTTGTGATCTTGATTTTTGGCTTAAAATTCAAGATTTGGATTTAATTTTGAAGAAATTCGTATTGGATGTTTAGGCTCTGTTTTGAGATGTCTTTTTGATGTATTTTGGATGTTTAAATGATGTGAAATGGAGGTTTAATCAATGCAATCCCGAATAGGTTGATTTTCCTAAGTTTTTACTTGTGAAAATGGTAGTTTTTGGGGTGATTTTGGTGTTCTGTTAATGCTTGAGGTATAAGGACGAGTTTGGGATCATTTTGGATGTTAATTGATGTTTAAAAATGGTTAGAAGTGATGGATCTTGGCTGGGTTAAGTTTTGAAAGAGTTTGGAGGTGATTTCGGTTGTGTTTGGTAGTCGAAATGTCGGATTTGTGTAGAGCAGCGAGTTGAGTTGTGTTGCTGGTGTTTTTAATGCATAATGATGCATTAATCCTCTGTTGTTATGTGTTTAAAACAGGGGAGAATGATCCGGAGGCAATAGAGGTGGCGTTGGAGGTTTCGGATGCTTGGAAGGCTTAACGGCTAGCGTAGTTTTATGTATCAGTGAGTGGTAAAGAGTTTTCCAGCTTTGAAACATTTTGGATGAGGCTTCGGGAGCTTAGCTTAAGTCTAAACAACTTAGCTAAGCTCAAGATTAAGTAAATGGAATTTCTCTCTTGGTTGGGCTATGCTTTGGTTTTTAAATGCACTTGGGATGATTGTGTTTAAATTACTATTTTTAAGCATGTTTGGACATGGTTTAATGTTGGTTGTTAATGCCATTATATTTAAGATGCATAAGGTAAGTTATCCTTGACTTACATGTGTTGGGTGCATATGATTTTAAGCATGTGATGCTTGTGGATTTGGCATTTTGGTTATGCTTGTATAATAGTGGATTAATATGGTAAAATGGTTATATTGGCAAGTGATGTAAGTGGTTGTTGGTTACTTTAATCGGATATAGTTAGCCGGCTATAGGATTGGGTGCACCGTGAATTAAGTCGCCTTGGATGTCGAGGGGTTGTAATGGTACCGTAAACTCCATCCAAGTATCCTAGCGATTGAGAGAGCTGGTGTCACCACGATGGAGGATGGTCTCTCGTGGGTGGGCTTTGTTAAGTGCCACCATGATGGAGGATGGCTCTCGTGGGTGGGCTTTGTTAAGTGCCACCACGATGGAGGATGGCTCTCGTGGGTGAACCTTGTTAAATGTCACCACGATGGAGGATGGCTCTCGTGGGTGGACTTTGTTAAGCGTCACAACGGTGGAGGGTTGCTCCCGTGTGTGAGCTTGGTTAAGGTGATTACAATGGTTGTGGTAGCTTCCATGTGTAAGCCTTGTGATGTGTCCCGGCTCTCGCTAGTGAGTTATACAACTTCCGATGAGTGATCACTATAACAATATGGGTTTTTAGTGACAAATTAATAGTGACTAGGAATAATTTTGTCACAAATATTAACTTTTTGTGACAATTTTTTTGTGCGACACTATTAGTATAAGTAATTGTGACATATTTTTATTTGGTCATTGTAACAGTAGTAATTGTGACGATTACATTTTTCACAAATGAATTCTCACTATAAGTATACAATTGTGACACAAAGTTCATTGTCACTAAAACTTTGACACATGATAGTGACGGTATGTGAAGTGGTCACTATTATTTGATATTTGTTGTTGCGATAAAATTACTTGTCACTTAAAGTTTCAATTTTTGTTGTGATAAATTTTGTCACCAATAAAAAAATAAAAGTAATGACAAATTAGACATTGTCACAATGATAAATTTATTTTTATAATTATAAAAAATTAAAGTTATCATAAACTAGTTTGTCAAAAGGTAAAATATTTCTATAGTATATACTATGTGTAAATTGTTGTTTTAGTCAATCTATTTTGATCAACTTTAGTCCCTAAATTTTTCAAATTTTAAAATTTTAATCCTAATCCTAACGGGACACCGACAATATGACTAAATTACAAGGACTAAAAATGATCAAATTAAAGAACAAAAATTAAATAAGCAATTTATGTATAACAAATTAGCTAAAAAGAAAATTTTACTTAACATATTTAAATACTACCATTCATGTCAGGATCGAAAATTCAAAATTTAAAAAGTATAAAAATTTAAAGTGACCAAATTAGAGTACAAAGACTACTATGTGATTTTAGCATAATATATGATAGATTTTTTTTGAAAATTTTAAAAGATATATTCCATTTTGATGAGTTTTTTCTTCAAAAAAATTTAAATAGTTTCTTCAACATATGTACTTCGTATAAAAAACCAATGAAAATTAGTTAAATTATTATTATAATAATTAGTGTTATAATTAATAAATATTTTTAAAATAAATAAAAATAATTTTAATTACAATTAAACCTAAATATCATTTTTCTTTCAAAATAGCATTAAATTTCTTGCCTAGCCTAGTGGATAAGTATTGCACTCTCGCCCTAAAGGTTCCAGGTTCGATCCTTCTTGAAGCCATGCATTGTACATTTATTTACTAAAAATTGATATTTGATCATGCATTGTACAATTAGTGATTAGTTTAAACCCTAAATAAAATGGTTATAACTAAAAATATAATTAATTTTTTATTATTGACAGCGACGGCATATTTTAGACACTATTTAAATATGTATTTGTGATAGAATGTTTGTCACTAGTAAGAATAACATTAGTGTCTAAATTTTAGTCACTATTAATAATCATTTGTGTCAAATAGTGTGGTCATAAAAAAATATAACTATTGTGACGAAATACATGAAAGTTGTCACTAATACAATAGTGACAGAGTTATTAGTGGCGAATGGTGACAACTCAGAAAAATAGTCACTGTAAATTTTAGTGACTAAATTTAACACTTTTTGTGACTATTTTCAATGTCACTAAAAATGCATTTTCTTCTAGTGGATGTTGAGGGGTTGTGATTGTACCGTTAAACTCCATCATGGGTGTTGAGGGGTTGTGATTGTATCGGTAAACTCCACCTTGTGTTGTTCGGTTGTGTGTATGAAGCGTGTGGGACAACGCTTGTAATCCGCGTATCCGATTGTGTCTTGAGTTGAGATGGTTTGTGAATTATCACTTGGAAGCCAATATAATGTTCTTGAATGTAATGAAGCAAGAGATGCTTGAATTGATGCAAGGTTGCATGGGAAGTGTGTATTGTTTAAAGGGTGCATGTATTACTTGTTAAGCTTGAACAAGTGTTTATCTTCTTTTATGAATGGTGTTTATGTGCAAGGAATCTCTTAAATGCATTGAAGTCTTGTGAAGACTTGTTTAGAAAGGCATGAAGTGTAAATGTTGCTTGGGTAGTTCATGTGTTGTGCATTTGTTGAATGCATAAGATAGTTGAGGGAACAAATGGTTTTCCAAAGATTTTGCTTGAATGGATCATTAAGCATGAGAAAAGCATGTTATGAAGAGGAAATGTTTTTCAAGGAATTTGAGTTTAACTTTGCATAAGGTGTTCATGCTTGGAAAGGTTTTTATTGATGGTTTTGCAAGAATGTGCTTTGAAGTGAGTTATTTAGCTTTTCTAAGCTAAGGGTTGGTTTTTATGATTGAGCAATGCATGATTTAAAACATGTTGTTTAAAAAGGAGTTTCAAACAATGCTTTGGTTTATCGAATTGTATCTACTTTTTAAGAGAGTTTTATGAATCGTTGTGTTGATGGTGTTTTGGTTTTGAGCATTCCTCACTAAGCATTATGTGCTTACGCTCCTTTGTGTCTATCAATGCAGATAAATGAAGTTGGGGCAGCAAGAAGCAAGGGATTCAAGGAGAGCTCCACTTGAGAAGTATGTCTCGGATAATAGCTATAGATAATAAAGGCAATGGGGGGAAAAGTCTTTTATATTGATGTGTAATGAGATTGTGTATGTTGGACAAGTTTGGTTTATGTTTTGAACTATGTGGTTTAACGCTTGCAACGTTTGAATCTTCTCCTTCATAAGTTGTTATGCTATGCTTCTTGTTTTAAAAGCATGATTAAGTGTTGGATGTGTTGAAAGAGTTGGTGCACCTAGGGGTTGTTTTGTATCTAGATTTTAATGCAATTTGGTAGTTATGATGCTTGGCATGTTGTTGATTTGTTGAGGATTGATTTAGAGTATGTTTGATGGTGATTAGATGTGTTAAAACAGGCTTATCTGCTGTTTCTGGGCAGGGTGTTTCGAAACACCCTTACCTGTTTCGAAACAGGGCCATGTTTTGGCCTGGGCGTTTCGAAACGGGTAGAGGTGTTTCGAAACACTTTGGCTACTGCCAAGCCGTGTTTCTGAACGGTCAAATTCCGTTTCGAAACACTTGACCGTTAAGCCCTGATTTGAATGGTTTTGAGGTTTGCAAGCTTTACGTTTTAGTCCTGATTTTTGTATGTACAATTGCTTGAGTTCGAGAGGTCCATTTAAGGTGAAATTTGACAGGGTAGCAAGTAATATGACTAATTTCATAATGGTATCTTTAAAATCTGTAAAGTCCTCTTAATTTCCAGATTTTACATTTTGGTCCCTAAATTCGTATGTTGTGCAATTGAGTCCCTTATTGTTTTCCGATTGCTGTGATTTTTGAGTATGCTTATCTCAAGAGTATGCCTAGGTTTAATGTGCATCTAGACAAGTTTAAAAAGAAAAAAAAGGTCGTTAATCAAGGTTTACTTTTGGGTTGACTTTGGTTTTCCCCGTGTAATCTTCGTAGTTCGGGTCAACCGTCTAGGCCGGGCTAAGGGGGTTACATGGGTCCTGTTGGTAAGACCTCCGGAGCATCTTGTTTGTTCTGAATTTATGTGCTCACATCAAAGTATGAGTCTTAGTCCAATTTATCCATTATGAAACAATAATTAATTATTTATGACCAATTCTTAAACTATTACGAGTTTTAGGGACTAAACTGTAAATCTTATAATTTAGAGGTCCCTTAATGCCATTGATTATGTCACAATGAAATTCGATACAACAAAAGCAAGTACACAAATTTTCTTATCATTCGGAGTTCATTTACCCATCCAATTACGTCCTCTAAAATTTAGTGATCAATTTGGGAACAATGCAAACCTTCAATCTGTTTGAAACAGGTGTACTATAATTTAACTTAAATTGATTTTTCCCATACTCCGTATAGAAAAAATTAAGGCATGTTTCGGTACGGGTTGACCTTCGTTGACCTTGACCATTGACTCGTTCCGATACAGGTTAGGCCCGTATCAAAACAAAGATTTCCAGTAGCAAATCGTATCGATACGTTCCAAAACCGTATCGATACGCCCATTCTTAGGTCTAATTATGCTTAACTGTACCGATACGCCATCACCCCGTATCGATATTGTCTAACCTGTAATGACAGAATTGTTCTGGTTTTTTTTATCGAATTGATCTATTGGACGATGTTCAAATGCAATGAAACTTCATACACAACATTTCAATGCTATAAACTATAGGCATGCAAAATTTCGTGATCATTTGAATACGTTTACTAGGTTTTCACCTATGTGAGCCATATATGCCACTTTTTAACATCACCAAAAGTCATTTTTAGGCCTTTAACACCATTTCAACCTTTACACATTATAAACATAACAAAATGGGCACAAAAGTGTAGTTCAACTACTTTGCCACCTTCCAAGGAGTTTATAAGAGCAAAATATATTACTTGTAGCTTGTAGTGACTTGTCTACTCTGACTTCTCCGATCTTCAACAACGATAATTCCGTAACCTAAAATGCATGAAAAACAAATGCATTAGGCATACGCGAATTCCTTACTCTCACATGTTCATTAACATCAATGTTATGCTTCAATATTTAATAATGAACATATCATAATAGTTATTGTCCCTTGGATTGAATCGAGATAGTGGATACGCGAATTCCTATCTCTCGCCAATTCAATGAATGGTCTAGTCCCTCCGCCTCGCCAAATCAATGTAGGTCGTAGCCTTAGGACCGTAGTCCACCCATACACTGAGATCATGAATTCTATGGCATGCCAATTGTATCCAATATACCTCCAAATCCAAGGTTTCAATGACAATATCCATATTCAAAATTCAATGATAATTCCAGTGACTAATGTCTTCAATGTTATTATTAATAACCATGTTTCAATATCAATGTTTCATAATTTTAATGTCAATATCAATGTTCGATTATTCATTTGCAATGATTCAATAATAATAATTAGGTCGATAGCAATGCATAATGACAAGGTCAATATCAATGTCTGATGTTCATAATATAACTTACCGATATGCCTGCTTATCAATCCGATGTAATATCCTTAGTGACAATGTTAGTGATTAGATTAAAATCGACAATAATTGTAACACCCCAAATTTGGGCCTAGATGTTTTGAGTCTGAACCGGATCGGTCTGGGAATCTATTTGAATTTTAAAGGGGGGTTTTATGGAACACCTAGTTCGGGATGCTTTAAAAATACAAAAAAAATATCTAAAAATCCTCATTTAATATATAAGAGATAGTGGTGAAATCAATTTTACAAAATAAGGTTTGGAAATACTACATTTCGGTGTAGTGACCAAATCAAAGTTTTTGCAAAAGTTTGTAGTGACTGTTTTGTAAAGGATTGGAACTTTGAATCTTTAAGGAGCTAATTTACGAAAAATGTTTTCATCAGATTTTTCCTTAATTTTGGTGATTTAATTAATGTTTAATTAAAGAAATTAAAGGTGATTAAAATAGAAAAACTACCTTTGACTTTTCATAACCAATTTTCTCTAATTTTCTCTCATTTCATTTTCTCTCAAAATCCTATCAACCAAAAACTTTTTCTCCAGCAAATTTACTTTGATTTCCACTTCATTTGATGAGATTTCAATCACTCATTGATTCCTAATCAATCATTCAACAAATCCACTTGATTTTTACATTGTATTTTCAAGAAAACTTGCCCAAATCAAGGAGAAATCATCCATTAGAGGTAAGCTTCGTCCTTCTCCTCTAATGATCAGTTGTTTACTGAAATTCCCAAGTTGTCAATCCTTTATTAATGATTTTTAAGTGGTTTTAATGTTAGAAACAAGAAATTAGCTTAAAACTCAAGATTTTGGAAGAGATCTTGAAGATTTTCGTGGTGATTGATTGGGCTCTGTTTTGAGATGGTTTTCTAATGTATTTTGGATGTTAAATGATGTTAGACATGAGGTTTTATCAATCCAATCCCGAATAGGTTGTTTTTCCTAAGTTTTTGCTTGTTAAAATGATGGTTTTGGGGGTGATTTTGGTGTTCTGTTATAGCTGGAGGTATAAGGACGTGGTTGTGTTAGTTTTTGATGTTAATTGATGTTTAGAAATGATTAGAAGTGGTGGATCTTGGCTGGGTTTGTTTTTGGAAGAGTTTGGAGGTGATTTCGGTAGTGTTTGGTAGCCGAAATGTGGATTTTGTGTAGAGCAGCGAGTTTAGGTGTGTGGCTGATGATTTCAATGCATGATGATGCATTAATCCTCTGCTCTTATGTGTTTAAAATAGGGGAGATATCTTCAGACACCTTTGGAGTTGATCCGGAAGCATAGATAGCGTTTCGGCAAGCAAGTGAAACGTAATCGGTGAGTGCGCATGGTTTAGAAGTCCTTGAGGGACAAAGAATCAAGGTTTGGGGATTTAGGAAAGGTTTGAAACACCTTCCTAAGTCCGGAAGTATGTATTGGCTAGATTGCTCTCTAGAATGTGGTGATTGCCCCTTTAAATGCTTTTACATGCTCATGGTTTTAGATTGATAAATTCCTACTGTTTTTATGCATGAATTTATAGCATGAGATGATGCTTGAAATGATTTCATAAAGTAACATGTTGCATATTTGAGATTTGGGCTTTTATGTTGAAGCATAGCAAATTTTATGGTTTTGAAATGAGATGAGAATGATGAGATTTGTTGCATGAAAAACAGTAGGTGAGATGATGTTTTAACATAATATATTGGCATAGATGTTGAGATACTTACCGAATATAATTGATCGATCAATAGGATGAGAGTGCACCATAAACTAAAAATTCGTACGTGCTCTTTGGTTAAGCCAAAGGGAGAGAACCGATGATGGGCATTCCATCGGGTAGGACTTGGTGAAATACCCAAGCTTTGTGGCGATGAGAGATTCCGCCATGTGAGTACGGTGATGAGAGATTCCACCGGAAACTATGTTGCTAGACGAGTGAGTACGGTGATGAGAGATGCCACCGGAAGTGTCTAGTGAGATGTCCGCATATCCGAGTAACAAATAGATGTGAAATGCCAATATAAAATATGTTATGGTTTTGATTCACATGTACCTTGATGTAATGGTTTATGCTATGAGAAATGCATATGTGTTTTGTTATGAAATGCTTAGAGTACAAGTATGAGTTTGGCTATGCCATGAGTTTTGCATTGGTTCAAATGCATGAGATAGAATGAAGGTACATGTGGTTTCAATGTGAATTTGTTTTGAAAGGTTTCCAAGCATGAGATAGAAATGAGCATGTGGTTTAAAAGCTTTTTATGAAAGTGTTTTCAATATGTGCATTATTGAGTTGGTTTTGTTTAGAGCATGCCTCACTAAGCATTTGTGCTTACGCTCTCTTTTACCAATAATGCAAATAATTGAGGTGTTTTCGGGAATCAAGGAAGCTAAGTTCATCCAAGGAAGTCCAAGCTCATGTATGGTGAAGTTTTCGTACACTTTAGTTTTGATAGATTGGCAATGGGAAACCAAGGATTGTATTTGGGAGATGTGTTAAACTCCTTGAGGTTTTCGTGTATTTGTTTTGGCTTGTTTGGATTGTAAATGGCCTTAATTGCTTGTTTTGAGGTTGAATTGCCTATTTGGGTTTTGGTATTAGGAAGCATGCCTATAGACTAATGAGATTTTGTGTTTGATGTTATGATTGTGTTTGAGTGTTCCTAATATGTTCCTCATATGTATGATGACTTGTTGGTATGCTTAGTGGGTCTTTGGGGCATGTTTGAATAGGAATTTGTGAGAAAAACCAGCATTTGCTGCTGTTTCTGGGCAAACCGTATCGAAACACCCTTTAGTGTTTCGGAACGGGGGCCTCTAATGGCCTCTGTGTTTTGAAACGGTGGAGGATGTTTCGGAACGATTTGGCTACTAGAATGCCACATTTCGGAACTAGTCTCAGAACCAACCCGCATACTGAAACGGTCAACGTCGTTTCGATACAGCGTTTCGGTACGGTAGGTGAGTGTTTCGAAACGGGTTACCGTTGGACCCAGGTTTGAATTGTTTGGATGTTTGCATGCTTTACATTTTAGTCCTAAAGGTTGATATTGCAATTGCTTGAGCTTGAGGTGTCCTTTTAAGTTGAAATTTGGCAGAGAAGCATATAACATGACTAATTTCAAGATGGTAACTTAAAAACCAATATAGTCCCTCTAATTTACATAATTTACATTTTGGTCCCTAAACTTGTGTGAAGCGCAATTGAGTCCCTATATGTTATCCGATCGCTGTGCCTTTCTCAATCATGATTCGTGAGTACTCACTTAGGGTTAACAAGTATCTAGACAAGATTAAAAAGAAAAAAAAAGGTTGTGAATCAAGGTTGACTTTTGGGTTGACTTTGGTTTTCCCCGTGTAATCTTCATAGTTCGGGTCAATCTTCTAGGCCGGGCTAAGGGGGTTACAATAATGAATCCAGGAAGGCTCTATGCGTAACCCCGAGACTTCGACTACACTCACCTTGATATCTATTGCTCTTACGGCTCTCGGATGACAACCCCCTTGTTCCTAGCTGTCGGTGAAGCCGATGATTGTTCCCTATCAACGTCTTGAGCTAGGAATTCATAAGGAGAGTATTAGAAACGAGATTATGATATCGTAATCACAATAACGATATCAAAATCGATATCTAAACTAGTAATAACCATTAATTATCAATATAACCATGGATAAGCAAAACCCTAACGTAAGATTAAGCTTGATACATCCATGGAATTCCATGATTGATTGAGGAATATAGGTTACCCGATCACTAGCTATGATTCCATGTCAATGGATGGAAGAAACTCAAGCTTTCTATGGACACCAATGGAGGTGTGTGCTTATGTGAGGAAGAAGATGACAATGATGGTGGATTAGCTTAAAGGAGTGAAGGTCGGGTAAGCTTTCTCTCTATTCCTTTTTCAATTTTAATTGCACCGAGAGCTTTCCTTCAATTGAAGGAAAGTTCTCTGATCATTCCACATATGGTGGATTAAAAATTAGTGAGGGGTAAATCGCAAGGTTAACCCCTCAACTTTTGGTGCTTCCTACTTCTACCCTCAAACTTCCAATTTCCACAAATAAGTCACTAAACAGATTTCGATGTTATTCAAGAAGGTCCAAGAACGATAATTTTACTCAATAAAATTCATTATTGATATAGTTGATCACACCAACGATGTTAGGGAAATATTTAGACCTTCCCGGTGTAGGTTTTCCGATCGCCAGAACCCAATTCTGACTAGACCGGGTTTTAGGGTGTTATAGTAAAATTTAGTTGTTCATGTTTGGGGTTTAAGGGTAAATGTGTCAAGTTGAGTGTTTGGGGTTATGAGATTAGTTTAGGGATTAAGGGATTATTCTTGCAATTTAATTATTAGTGATTGTAAGATTTAGGTGTTGAGGTTTGGGGTTTAATGGTAAATGTGTCAAGTTGAGTGTTTGAGGATATGAGATTAGTTTAGGGATTATAGGATTAGGCTTGTACTCTAATTATTTGTAAAACCAATAATTGATTTTGATATAACAAATTGTTTAAGGACCAAATTGTAAAAGTAAATAAATTTTTAAGTACTCAAAAGTCTCACAAAATGACAAGGTTTTTGAACTTAAATTTGTTTATAAGCCAAAAACTTAAAACCCCAAAAATTTTCTAAGTGTTTTATACTCAACTAACCAAAAATGCCCAGGCGTATCGATACACCATTGAGTGTATCGGTATGACTTTTGGCTACTAGAATTTTATTTGTAATATCGTACTGATACGGTTAAACCTATTTCGATACGGCCTTCATTTGAGTTTGTGTTCTTGGTTACGTGTATCGATTTTTTTTACACTACACGCGTTTCGATACGCCTTTGTACAATGACTATTTCTTCTTATGGCAGGTACCGATATAATTGTTCATGTACCGATACAATAGGTTACCAAACAACATTTATTGTGGGAAGAAAGTAGCCCAACGGCTCTATTAATGATCCCAACCACCCAAACGGTTAGAAATCAATGAGGGGGTATAAAATCAAAGTCTCCAAAGCTACAACAACAACCACTGAACATCCTTTGAACAAGTATAAAGCATTCAAGCAAAAATGCAACCACTTCAAGATTTTAGAGTCATATCTTGTACCCAACTTGTGTATTCTAAATTGTAATATTTTGTTTTAAGTTTGGGGTTTGTGTGAAGTTGTATTTGGGGAAACATATCACCTTTGAGAGGAATTTTTAGTTTGTTATCCACTTCTTGTAAAAGAGTGAACCTTGATCAAGCTTTGGGTAGAAACCTTTGAGCGATTGTAACGGTTGCCTCCTTAGCCTAGAAAATGGGAATAATTCTTAGTGAATTGTGTTGAAATCCTTAGTGGGGAGCTAAGGTAGTGGATGTAGATCTTGTTAGAAGCTTGAACCACTATAAATCTCTTGTCCATCATTTTTTTCTTTTTGCTTTGCTTCCCTTCAAATTTTTATTTGCCAATTCACCCCCTCTTGGCCATTCGTCGTCGATTGATCATCCTAAAAATTGATATAAGAGCATAGCTTATTTGAGGGATTAACATCCACTTGAGACGATCCTAGAGGTGATTCAATCAACCAACATTCATGCCATGGCGTCCACTTCCGGCCACAACTTGTACGAGTATCAATCAACCACTAAATCGCCCTTCTTCAATGGGGACAACTATTCTTATTGGAAGAATCAAATGAGGTTATTCATCAAATCCAATGATTATCTCCTTTGGGATGTAATCAAAGACGAACCATCTATCCCGATAAAGGAGGTGAAAGACAAGTTCCCAAGTCCAAGCAATAAATGACCGATGAAGAACAGAGGAAGATGCAAATAAATGACAAAACATTTCATATGTTATTTTGTGCACTTGGATCGGATGAGTACTCAAAGATGCATTCTTGTACAAGTGCAAAAGAGGTATGGGACAAGCTCGAGACCACCTATGAAAGCACCAATGATGTAAAGGAGACCAAGATTGGACTCCTCAACTTGAGCTACAAAAATTTCAAGATGGAGCCCGATGAGAGCGTCACCAAGATGTTTGATCGCTTCTCTATCATTGTAAATGATCTCAAGGGCTTCGGAGAAATCATCCCCGAGGACAAGCTAGTCCGAAAGCTCATCTACTCCCTTCATGAGTCTTGGGATAGAAAGAGAACCGCAATCATCGAGGCCAAGGACCTCAAAACCTTGAAGCTTGATGCTCTTATGGGTTCTCTTCTAACTCATGAAATCATAAAGAAAGGAAGAGAATATGAAAAGAAAAAAAGAAGAGAAGATTCTTGAGAAGAAGGAAGTAGAAAAGAATAAGATCAGAATTGTTCTCAAAGCTTCACAAGAAGAGAACGATTCAAGTGAGGAGGAAGATGAAGAAATGGCTATGCTAGCCAAACAATTCACTCAGTTCATGAAATCCAACCAGGGAAGAAAGTTCAACCGAAGAGGGGATTTCAAGAACAAGAGCAAGAAGCAAAAAATGATCAACTTATTTTCTTTGAGTGCAAGAAGCCGGGGTACATAGAACCGATTGCCCCCAACTCAAAAGAAAGAGCTTCAGGAAGAGGAAGAAGCTTAAGGCTCACGTTGCTACTTATAGCGATGAGGAATCATTCGAGGAAGAGGAGCGTGAAGTAGCCAACCTTTGCATCGTGGCTTTTGAGGAGGATCTTAAGGTAACCTCTAACGCATCTTCATTTGATATATCATTTGATGAACTTCAAGAAGCATATAATGAGTTACAAGAGGTTTATGATGAGTTGGTTGAGAAGTACAAGGGATCAATTTTGAAAGACAAGAAAACAATTTCCAATTTGAAAAACCAAAATGATTCCCTTTGCAAAACCAAATCAGAACTTGAGAAGAAGGTTTTTTATTTACAAGAAAAACAAAATGATTTTGAAAAGAAAAATCATGATTTAAACAACCTTCTTTCCGAGGTTCATGATGATCACCACAAGGAAGTGAGTGATCTCAAAGCTTCTGTAAGAAAAGTTGGGAAACCAAGTTTTGAAAAAGAAAGCTCTTCAAAACCCAACTATGCCCTCATATGGTAAGAAGTGTTTGGGTTCCTAAGGAACTAGTTACTTCTAACAACATTAGTGACATGTCTTCTTGGATTCCAAGGGAACCAAGATTTTGGAAGCTAATAATCGTGGACCCAAAATGATTTGGGTACCAAAAACCAAGGTTTAATTCTTTGTTTGTAGGGGAAGCATTACTACAAGGCCAAAGCTACATGTGCAAACTCATGGTACCTTGATAGTGGATGCTCAAGACACATGACTGGTGACAAAAGTCGATTATTGGAGCTAAAACCAAAGAGTGGAGGAGTAGTGACTTTCAATGACAGCTCCAAAGGCCACATTGAAGGAATTGGTTCCATTGGTAATCACTCTTCCATACTTATTGACAATGTTTTGTATGTCAACGGTCTAAAACATAACCTTTTAATCATAAGCCAACTTTGTGATAAAGGTTTCAATGTTCTTTTTGATTTAAATGGTTGCAAAATTTTAATCATGGAAAACTAACAAAATTGTGCTTATTGGTCATCGTATAGGAAACATTTACATGGTGCATTTAGATGACATTCGTATTTCAAATGCTTGTTTTGTTGTAAAAGATGAACATGACTCATGGTTATGGCATAGAAAACTAGGGCATGCTAGCATGAGTGTTTTGGAAAATTTGATTTCAAGCGATCTAGTAAGAGGTTTGCCTAAAATAAAGTTTTCATATGATAAAATTTGTGATGCTTGTGCAAAAGAAAACATAAAAGAGTTTCTTTCAAACCTATTAATGATGTTTCTACTAGTAGAGTTTTACAATTGATTCACATGGATCTTTTTGGCCCTATTAGAACTATGAGCTTGGGTGGATAATCATATGCATTTGTTTTAGTTGATGATTACTCTAGATACACTTGGGTTCTATTTTGAAGTACCAAGGACGAGGCTTTAGTAAAATTCATCACATTTTCAAAAATTACTCAAAATGATGTTGGTCAATCCATTTCTCATATTAGAAGTGACCATGGTACCGAATTTCAAAACTTAGGTTTTGAGGATTTTTGTAACTCAAATGGTATAAGCCATAAATTTTCCGCTCCTCACACTCCTTAACAAATTGTGGTTGTTGAGAGGAAAAAATGGACTTTAGAAGAAATGGCTAGAACCATGCTTTGTGAAAACAACTTGTCAAAGTATTTTTTAGCGGAAGCCAGCAATGTGGCTTGCTATATTGTCAACCGAGTAATGATTAGGCCAATTTTAAAGAAAACTCCTTATGAGATTTTAAAATCCAAAAAGCCTAACATTAGCTATTTTCATCCTTTTGGATGCAAATATTTTGTTTTAAACGATAGAAAAGACAATTTGGGAAAATTTGATGCTAAAAGTGATGAAGTTGTTTTCTTAGGTTATTCTTTAAACTCTAAAGCCTATCATGTATTTAATAAAAGAACTTTGGTTTTTGAAGAGTCTATACATGTGGTTTTTGATGATAATCTCCTTTCGAGGAAGGATTCTTGTAATGATGATGATGCAGGAATTTTTGAAGCCAATAATGATGGGCAATCATGAAAGGTAGATGAAATTCCATCTAAAGAAGAAGAAGTACAAGATCCACCTCTAGAAGCATTGAAGGATGTGACTCTAGAGGAAAAGGAAATGAGCTACCCAAGGGAGTTCAACTATGTTAAAGGTGGTGAGATTTTGGGTGATGCATCCAAAGGGGTAACTACTAGACTCTCTCTTAAAAATGCTTGTAATGTTGCATTTATCTCATGCATAGAACCTAAAAATATCAAAGAAGCATTAAAAGATGATTATTGGATATTGGCTATGTAGGAGAAATTAAATCAATTTGAGAAAAGTCAAGTTTGGACATTAGTTGATAGACCTAGTAATAAGTGTACCACAGGAACGAAATGGGTTTTTATAAACAAACTAGATGAGATTAGTAACATAGTGGGGAATGAGGCTAGACTTGTTGCTCAAGGTTACACTTGAAAAGAAGGAATCGGTTTTGATGAAACCTATGCTCCCGTAGCTAGAATGGAAGCTATTAGGATGCTACTTGCATTTGCATGTTTTCATAAATTCAAGCTTTTTCAAATGGATGTTAAAAGTGGTTTTCTAAATGATTTTATTAATGAAGAGGTGTATGTAGAACAACCACCCAATTTTGAAGATCCAAAATACCTAAACCATGTTTTAGAACTTTCTAAATCTTTACATGGTTTGAAACAAGCTCCTAGAGCTTGGTATGAAAGGTTGTCAAGTTTTTTCAGTTGAAAAAGGTTTTAACAAAGGAAAGGTGGATACTACGCTCTTTATTAAAAGAAAAAAGGCAAAAACATGTTAGTAGTTCAAATTTATGTTGATGATATAATTTTTGGTTCTACTAATGAGTTGTTTTGCCAAGATTTCGCTAAGTTAATGCAAGGTGAGTTTGAAATAAGCATGATGGGGGAGCTCTCATTCTTCTTGGGACTCCAAATCAGAAAAGGAAGGATGAAATCTTCATCAATCAAACTAATTACATCAAGGACATGCTCAAGAAGTTTAGCTTGGAGAATGTAAAACCTCAAGCCACACCAATGAGCTCTACAAAGGTTGACAAAGATGAAGGAGGTAAGTGTGTTGATTTAAAGCTTTATTCCTCTATGATTGAATCTTTGTTTTATCTTACCGCAAGTAGACCAGATATCATGTTTATTGTTTTCTTGTGTGATATATATCAAGCTAGTTCTAGAGAATCACACCTTATAGCTGTTAAGAGAATCTTTAGAAACCTTAGAGACACACCTTGTTTAGGCCTTTGGTATCCTAGAGATTCCTCCTTTTATTTGCATGCTTATTTGAATGCGGATTATGGAGGTTGTAAGATAGTTAGAAAAATTACCTCCAATCCTTGTTAATTCATAGGTAGTATGTTCATATTTTTCTAAGAAGCAAAATAGTGTAGCATTATCTACCACCGAAGCGGAATACATATCGATCAGAAGTTGTGCTCAAGTCTTTTGGATGAAGCAACAACTTCTAGATTACAGAATTTATGTAGGTACCATCCCTCTTAAGTGTGACAACACTAGTTGTAACCCCCTTAGCCCGACCTAGACGGTTGACCCGAACTACGAAGATTACACGGGAAAACCAAAGTCAACTCGAAAGTCAACCTTGATTAACGACCCTTTTTTTTCTTTTTAACCTTGTCTAGATGCACGTTAACCCTAAGTGAGCACTCATGAAACATACATGAGAAAGGCGCAGCGATCGAATAACAAACAGGGACTCAATTGCACTTATTACAAGAATAGGGACCAAATTGTAAATTCTGTAAATTAGAAGGTCGTAAGTGATTTTAAAGTTATCAATATGAAATTAGTCGTATTACATACTTACCTGTCAAAATTCACCTTAAATGGAAATCTCAAACTCATACAATTGCAAACTCGACTTTCAGGACTAAAACGTAAAGCTTGCAACCTTCAACACCATTCAAATCAGTGCCCAACGGTCACCTATTTCGAAACGGCATTGACCGTTCCAAAACGCGGGTTAGTTCCGAGACTGGTTCTGAAACAGGGCATACCAGTAGCCAAAACGTTTCGGAACAGCCTCCAGCCGTTTCGGAACACGAAGGCTATTACAGGCCCCCGTTTCGAAACGCCAGTGAGTGTTCTGATACGGTTTGCCCAGAAGCTGTAGATTTGCTGGTTTTTCATACAAAAATCCATTCAAACACTACCTAATGACTTCCTAGTCATATCCACAAGTCATCATACATAGATGGAACATGTTTGTAACTCCTAAACACATTCATAGCATCAAACATGAAATTTCACATGTCTATAGGCATGCATCCTATTATCCAAAACCAAGCAATCAACCAAACTCCAAAACAAGCATTAAAAGGCCATTTACAAATTCAAATCATCAAAAGCATCATGCCACAACCTAGGGAGTTCAACACATCTCCCAAAACACATCTTAGGTTTCCATTGCCAAATTACCAAAACTAATAGTGTATGAAAACTTCACCATACATGAGCTTGGCTTCCCTTGGACACTCTTAGCTTCATTGTTGCCCTTAAACACTTCAATTATATGCATTATTGGCACAAGAGAGAGAGCGTAAGCACAATTACTTAGTGAGGCATGCTCTAAAGAAACAACACAATAATGCATTTTTAGAAAACACTTTCAACAAAGCTTTTTAAACACATGCTCATCTCTTTTCATGCAACCTTGCATACTTTACAAGCATCTCATGCTTCATTACATTCAATACATCATATTGGCTTTCAAGTGATAATTCATAACCATTTACAACACAAAACACAATCGGATACGCGGATTACAAGCGTTGTCCCACACGCTTCATACACACTACCGGCTTACAAGGTGGAGTTTATCGGTACAATCACAACCCCTCAACACCCGTGATGGAGTTTAACGGTACAATCACAACCCCTCAACATCACTCATCGGTAGTTGTATAACCCACTAATGAGAGTACCGGACACATAACACAAGATCCACACACGGACTTTTAACCACCGTTGTGATCTTACCAAGAACCACACACGGACTTTTAACCACCATTGTGATCTTACCTCTCTCGTTAGGATACTTGGATGGAGTTTACGGTACAATCACAACCCCTCCACATCCAAGGCGACTTTACTTACGGTGCACCCAATCCTATAGCTGGCTAACTATATCCGATTCAAGTACTTTAAAACCAATTCATCACTTGCCAATATACATCAAATACTATCATCAATTCATTGTTTTAAAGCATTAATCAAAGCCATAAAACATCATGCATCCCCATGCATCATTACCAATTTAACAACATTCCAAAACAAGGATCTCTTACCTTGAGCATCCTTCAACACATGGCTTTCAAAACCAGCATTAACCATGCTAAAACATGCTTTCAAAACAGAATTTAAACATGCAATTTATAACCAATGCATCAAGCCACTTCATAGCACATTCGAGGGAGTTTTTCCGAAAACATACTCTTGAGCTTAGCTAAGTTGTTTAGACTTAAACTAAGCTCCCAAAACCTTCAAATAATCGTTTCAAAGCTGGAAACCCAACTCCACTCACCGATTACGTTTCGCACGCTTGCCGAAACGCCAATCAAGCCTCCGGATCAACTCCAAAAGTGTCCGAAGATGTCTCCCCTGTTTTAAACACATCAAAGCAGAGGATTAATGCATCATCATGCATTGAAATATTCAGCCAACACACCTAAACTCGCTGCTCTACCTAAAACCAACATTTCGGCTACCAAACACAACCGAAAACACCTCCAAACTCTTCCGAAACTTAACCCAGCCAAGGTCCATCACTTCTAACCATTTCTAAACATCAATTAACATCCAAAATAAACCTAAACTCGTCCTTATACCTCCAGCTATAACAGAACACCAAAAACACCTCAAAAACCACCATTTTCTTGAGCAAAAACTTAGGAAACACAACCTATTCGGGATTGCATTGATAAAACCCCATTTCTAACATCATTTGATTTCCAAAATACATTAAAGAACCACCTCAAAACAGAGCCCAATCAAATTCAACGAAATTCTTCAAGATTTCCTCCAAATCTTGAGTTTTAAGCCAAAATCAAGTTTCTAACATTAAAACCATTTATAAAACTTAAATTAAGGATTGACAACTTGGAAATTTCAGTAAAGAACTGAGTATTTAGAGGAGAAGTACAATCTTACCTCTAAATGGTGATTTCTCCTTTTATATTCGAACAGAATATCAGACCGGTCTGGTTCAGACCCTAAACTTCTAAGCCCAAAATTGGGGTGTTACACTAGTGCCATATCTCTCACTAAGAATCCCATCCAACATTCTAGAACCAAGCACATAGAGATAAGACATTATTTCATTAGAGATCATGTCTTGAAAAACGGTGTTGTTTTAGAATATGAAGACACCTTGAACCAACTAGCGGATATCTTCACCAAACCTTTAGACAAAGAGTGTTTTTGGTCTCTTAGGAGAGAGTTAGGTTTAACTAGCCTACCTTGAACCTTAGAGCCTTTTTAGTGTCTAAACTTGCTTGAATTTGGTTGATCTCACTACTTATGTGTTTTTTGCTCCTATATGAATCTATGCTTGTTGCTAGGGGAAGTATGCATATGTTTTAGCCCATACATGATGTTTACATATCATCTATTTTAGCCCATACACAATGTTTACATATCATCTGTTTTAGCCCAAGGGTATCGATACGGTTCTTCGCGTACCAATACGAGTATATGAGGCAGCTTCGGTACAGGCTTGCCTGTATCGGTACAGGTCGAGGATCAGTATGGCTTAAAAATTGTACTGGTATGCGATTTCAATATGCCACATGTGTGTATCGGTACGCGTAGCCGCTTGTCTTTAAATGAGTCTTTAAAGGGGTTTTTCTCTTTAATTAAAACTCTCCAAACCCTATATACGATTTTCATCTATAAAAACCTCTCAAGCCCTCTTATTTTTCACACAATTCTTCAAAATTTTTGACGGCTTTTGGTTTATTCATCAAACCCTAGCGAAATCATCAAGATTTGTGCATCATCATCTCTTCATTCATCCATAATCACATATTCAAGGTATAAACTTACTTTCTTTTATTTTCGATTTTGGTCCTATTTACATACAGTTTTTGCTTCAAAATTATATATTTAGCATGTATATATTATGGGTTTCAAAGATTTTGCAAATACTTTTTAAAAACTAATTTTTTTTTGTTCGAATATAAAATTATATTGTATACTTTTCAACACTGTTTTTTAGTTTTTATTTTACCAAAAATTATTTTTATACTTGTATATGTTTTTAAACTTTATTATATAGATTTTTACAATATATTGATTATTGGATTGAATGTGATGATTTATGCATACATTGTTTTTAGGTTTGATTTTGATTTTAGGTTTTTATCATAGGCCCTAAGAAAAGACAAAGAAAAGAGTTGGGACAATCTTCCAATGCTCCAATCTCGACACCAATGGTACAAAACCCAACCTAAGCCATATTTTTCAACATTGTTTTAATGAACCCGGTTTTGCAAATACTATGAATCATTTCAAACACTACAAAAATTTTAAAATCCGCCGCGAGCGCATTGTTTCAATCCCTTTCTTGTCTTCTGAAAGATTTCAATTTAAATATCTTAAGTTGATGCAACAATGGAAATTCATGCAATTTTTAGGCTTACCCGGGATTTTATACCAAAACATTGTCCTTATCTTTTACTCCAATGCCTGGTGTATTTATAACCCCGAGAGAACCATTGTTATTGCTATTGAATCTTACCTCATGGGAAAAACTTTTCAATTTGATTCTTTACTTTTAGCAAACTTTTTGGGTTCTGAGGATGTGAGAATTGATGATGAGAGCACTTTGGGACATGTTCTTGGTGGCTCCGCGACCGTGCTTGATGCTCATGATCGCATCCTCCACTTGCTTATCACTTGGTGGTTTCGCCCATCTGGTGCAAAATTCTCAACGATCCGACAAGTTGATAACTTTTGGATTCGTTGTTTTCGTGAGGGTAAGCGTCCAAACCTTGCTTAAATTATGATTGCAGAGATAGTCGATCTTGTGCAACATCGCACCATACAACTCTTGTCTCATCCTTCACCTATGACACCGCCTTGAGATACTTGTTTCACAAGCTTGGGATTGATTGCTCATATAATGTTGCCGAACCTCTCACCGATCCAATTGATGAGCGTTCTCTCCACCGAGCCAAATTCACATATTATAATGGAGAATGGGTTCAAGTTGCCAATCTTCCCGGTAATATTCAACCCGATCCAGTTAAGGCTCCTCAAGCAGTTCTGGTTCTGGATGCTTCGGTTGCTCAACCTTCACTAGATGCTCTCATGACCTATCTTGATGGGAAGTTTGCAACCTTGGACACTACCATGCCATTCGGTTTTGCCGCCATCGACACTCGTTTTACATCCTTGGAGGAAAGAGTTACATCCTTTGAAAACCGTCAAAATTCGTTGGATATGTCTCATTAGGCTCTTTCATTGCATATATCATATCATGATTTAAGTTTTATGCAGCTATGTTATTTTCTTTTGAAATCATATGCTTTGGTTTATTTGGTTTATGTTTTTTAGGATTTGAGTTGGATTTCATTGTGTTGCTTTGAATTATGCTCTAGATTTATTAATGATAACTATGTTGCTTTATTTATGCTTGGAGCTATTGTTTATATCTTGCTTTGATTATTTATATCCTATTGATTTTGATCTAACAAAAAATGAGAGAAGTAAAGAGCACTTAAATTTTTCAAAGTATTTTCAAAACTATACCTTTTAGTATTAAAGAAAGGGGGAGTATTTTTCAAACTTCTTAAAAATTTACTTTGGTTTTGTTTAAGAACCAAATTGTAAAAGTAAATAAATTTTAAGTACTCAAAAGTCTCACAAAATGACAAGGTTTTTGAACTTAAATTTGTTTCTAAGTCAAAAACTTAAAACCCCAAAAATTTCTAGGTGTTTTATACTCAACTAACCAAAAACACCCAGGCGTATCGATACACCATTGAGTGTTTCGGTACGAATTTTGGCTACTAAAATTTTATTTGTAATATCGTTCCGATACGGTTAAACTCGTTTCGATACAACCTTCATCTGGGTTTGTGTTCTTGGTTACGTGTATCGATACGGTCTTACACGTTTCGATACGGGGTGTAAGATTTTCAAATCTTTGCATTTAATAAATATGATCGTTAGCTTGTCAGTTGTTGGAATCACCAAAGTTTGAAAATTGGTTAACCCGTACCGATATTCCTTATAGGCGTACCGATGCATTTTTCACTAGAATTTTTCCTTAGATTCTAGTGAGCAAAATCCGTACCGATACGACCTTTATCGTTTCGATATGCCCCTATTTTTATGCTATACTCATTTCGATACGCCTTCACGAGTACCGATACGCCTTTGTACAATGGCTATTTCTTCTTATGGCAGGTACCGATGCGGTTGTTCGTGCACCGATATGGTAGGTTACCAAACAATATTTATTGCGAGAAGAAAGCGGTCCAACGGTTCTATTGATGATCCCAACCACCCAAACGATTAGAAATCAATGAGGGGGTGTAAAATCAAGTCTCCAAAGTTACAACAACATCTATTGAACACCATTTGAACAAGTCTAAATCATTCAAGCAAAAATTCAACCACTTCGAGCTTTAAGAGTCATATCTTGTACCCAACTTGTGTATTCTAAATTGTAATGTTTTGTTTCAAGTTTGAGGTTTGTGTGAATTTTTATTTGGGCAAACATATCACCTTTGAGAGGAATTTTTAGTTTTCTATCCACTTCTTGTAAAAGAGTGAACCTTGATCAAGCTTTGGGTAGAAAACTTTGATAATTGTAACGGTTGCCTCCTTAGCCTAGAAAAGGGAAAGAATTCTTAGTGAATTGTGTTGAAGTCCTTAGTGGGGGGCTAAGATAGTGGATGTAAAGCTTGTTAGAAACTTGAACCACTATAAATATCTTGCCCATCCTTTTTTTTATCTTTTTGCTTTGCTTTCCTTCAAATTTTTATTTGCCAATTTATCCCCTCTTGGCCATTAGTCGCCTATTGATCATCCTAACATTATTAGTGATTGTAAGATTTAGGGGTTGAGGTATGGAGTTTATGAGTATAATATATGTTTCAAGTTGAGTATTTGGGGTTATAGGATTTGTTTAGGGATTAAGGGATTCGAGGATTAGGCTTTCACTTTAATTATCACTGAATGTAAGGTTTAGGGGTTGGGGTTTAGGGGTAAATGTGTCAAGTTGAGTGGTTGGTTTGGGCTATGAGATTAGTTTAGGGATTCGGTTTGCACTTTAATCATTAGTGATTGTAAGATTTAGGGGTTGAGATTTGGGGTTTGAGGATTCAAATTCACCACTATTTATTTTAAAATTTTCTAATCTAGTCCAATGTTTTTAATATGATGATATCTTTGTCCATTATAGTCCATAAAAACTTTATTTTTAGTCCAATTTGACCCCTATTCATTTTTTGTAATTTAGTCCAATGTTATTAATTTTCATTTAACATTTTCGTTCATTATAGTCCCTAAAACTTTATTTTTATTCCAAATTGACCCTTATTCGTTTTTTTGTAATTAGTCCAGTGTTTTTAGTATGATGATATTTTTATTCATGTTTGTCCCTAAAATTTTATTTTTCACCAAAATTGACCCTTATTAATTTCTATTTTTTGTAATTTACTCCAATATTTTAGATATGAATCATTTGATGATATGTTTGTTCATTCCAGTGCCTAATATTTATTTTGAATGTGATTCGTGTTCGTGAAAGGCGTTAAATAATTCACTCGAAATGACCAAACCTAAAGTTTATCGACTATTTGTACCAAACTCAAACTAAATACGAATTCAAAACCCGAATTAACCCGACCTAAAATGAAACCGACTTGAAATTACCCGACTTGAAATGAACCCCGACCTGAAATCTACCCGAGCCCGAATTAACCTGTCAATTAACTGATTCGGTCCCGAACCGTTTTGACCCGGCCTGAAACTGACCCACACCTGACCCAAATCGAGTCGAAACATCAAATAAACCTGAAATAACATGTATTCGATTTGACCTGACCTGACCTAACAGGACCCGAGCTAAGCCCATCCGATTACCTGTTTTTAGATCCATATGTATGACATGCCAAAGAATAGATTGTGGACAGTAAGAACAAAAATCCTTTTTTTGTTTTTATTCGTGCCTCAACATTAAAATTTAAACTTAAGTCCTGATGTTAAATTCTAAATCATAAACCTCGAACTTTAAAAATTACATTCTACACTCTAATTTTAAATTATAATCTTAAATCTTAGCCATGAACCTTAAACTTAATTTTTTAATATTGGAGACGCACTAAAAATGAAAAAAGATTTATGTTCGAATCGTTATTATGTAATTGTCCGTCATTTTCCATTTTTAATTTGCTTTATTGAAAACGTCTTCTTGTTAACATTTTCAAATACGTAGACCTTAGTGATGATATTGCGGTAGCACCATAGATTGGGTACACCTACCTTATCTTTCATTTTTCTAGTCAAGATTGGTTGAATCAAGACATATATCCACTGATTCCTTTAACTACAATATCTTATTTTATATATATTAGGCTTAAAGGTCAAATTAGCCCTAACAAAAAATCAATTAAACTTTTATAAATTTTTTTTTACCTAATTTAGCCCTCAAAATTCAAATTGCACCAAATTTAGCCATTTCGTTACATTGGTCGCGTTGACCGTCAATACCCTATAACGGTCAAAGGTACAAGGACACGTGACACACTCTAAAAGTGTCAAATCATTAAAATCAATTTTTTAAAAAAATCTACAAAATTATAAAAATTCATAAAATTATAAAAATTAAAAATATTAAATTAAATAATTTTCTCTTATTTTCCTTTATTTTTTTTATAAAAAATATAAAATAATATTTTTTCTAAAAACCCTAAAGTTTCATTCCTTAAAAAACCACATAAATCCCTAAATCAAGCATTAGCACCAATTCAACTATCGGCCACTCCCCGCCGCAGGAAAACCCCTCCCATCTTCGTCGTCCATGCACCCATTCTTAGAGGTGAGCGTTCGATCGAATCGAGTGAAAAAATTTCGAGTTATTCGAGTTGACGCGTCATATTTTTCAATTCAAACTTTATTTAATTTTTTTCGATTCGAGTCGAGTTTTCGGTTTCCTATACAAATTTAATTACAATTGTTTATCATGTTACAATACAGTTTGATTCCAATTTAAATGGCTTTCTCTAATCATATAAGATATGCATGTATATTTCTTCATATTCTTTTATATCTCAATATATATATATATATATATATATATATATATATATATATATATATCAGGAAAATTTGAAGGACTCGACTTAAACTTAAAAATAACCCACTAATTATTAAAATTTTTGAGTTATCCGAGTTTCCATTTTACAACTCAAACTTTATTTTAAATTTTTTTGAGTTGAGTCGAGTTTATGGAATTTCGAGTCGAGTCAAGACGAGTCGAGTTTTTTCACCTCGAGTCGAGTCGAAAATTTCAGTTTTTTCGAGTCGAGTCGAGTTTTGCTCACCCCTACCCATTTTCACTGTTCGACACCACTTGCTTCGCCCAACCTGTTATCCTTCAATATTTCTTCTCCCCAACACCGTCGTCTACAATAGTACTAGCAACTTCCACCATCAATTAAACTGATTTGAGGATTTGGAAATGTAGGGTTAGGGTTAAGGATTTGAAAATTTTGGGCAGTTTAAAAAGATTTAAAATTTTGGAGATTTATAATTAGAAATATTTTTTAAAAAATATATACAATTTTTAAATATTATTTCATTATAAATATTTATATATTTATTTAAAATTATTACAATTATTTTTTTGATTTTCAGTAAAAAAAATTATAATTTTATACATAATATTAATTTTTTACATATTTAAATTTTTTCTTCGACTTTTCAAATAATTTTTTATATTTTTTAAAAAAATTCATGTTTTTTTTTAATATTTTTTGAATTTTAAATATATTATTTTATGATTTTAAATATTTTCTATATTTTTAAATGATTATTTACGGTTTTGATGATGTGACATGTCTAGAGTGTGCCACGTGTCACCATCATAATAACTACTTTTGAGTTAATAGTCAACGTTACGAAATGGCTAAATTGATCGCAACTTGAATTTTGTGGGCCTGATTGATCGTAATTTGAATTATGAGGGCTCAATTGAGTGAAAAAATTTCATAAGGGCTTAATTGGTTTTTTGATTTTTCGTTGCAGGCTAATTTGACGTTTAAGCCTATATATTATTATATAATCACGATATTTGATTCATTCACCAATTAGTTTAGAACATATACTACAAAGGTCCACTCTAAGACAATCCAAACCCAATTTATTTTGTTCAAAACATCATGATAAACTACCCAAAAGTCCCTTTTGTTATCACTTTGTACCGTTTGGTCACCCGTTTTTAAAAAGGTTTAATTATGGTCACTTACGTTATCATTTCGTTCTAATTTTGTTCACTGGACCGTTAACCCCCGTTAACTTGATGATGTGTCACGTTAATAAAAATGTTAATTTTTAACTTAACCCTTGAAATTAGACAAAATACTAATATAACTCGTACACTTTAAATATAATATTAATTTAGTCCATAAAATAAAATATAAAATACACAACATAAACTTTTTCTGTAATCTCGCGCGGCACGACTTCCTTTCACTCTCTTTCAACCCTTAAAAAACTAAAAGTACTCTCGAGAAGTTCTGCCGTTAGACAGCTTAAAATTAGGCTAAAATTAAGTAGATGGGTATTATCGGTATTTGGTTCTAACATAAATACTTACATGCGGTAACATAAATGCTTACAATAACTGTAAGAAAAATGATAGTTACACAAATGCTTATCAGGGTAAGAAATTGTGTGATAACATAAACGATTACCCAATAACATTAATTCTTACAAAATGCATAACAAATAGAGTACCTACACAATATTTTATCATAACTACAGAAATGTATATGGAATTTATAAGACAACAAGTAACCACACAAATTATTACACCATATCTCATATTCTAAAACCAACTAAACTTATGGTAGGAAATTGTGTAACTACCTAAAATCTTAAAGGATTACTCTATATGTCACAAAATGCATGAGATATTCGATACCTACACAATGTATCACAATACCTACCTAAAACTTTACATAAGTTATAAGAATAAACGTAACTACACAAAATATTACCTCATATCTCCTAATATTAAACCAACAAAACTTATGGTAGGAAATTGTGTAACTACCTGAAATCTTAAAGGATTACTTTATATGTTACAAAAGGCATGAGATATTCGATACCTACACAATGTTTCACAATACCTACCTAAATCTTTACATAAGTTACAAGAATAACGTGACAACACAAAATATTACCTCATATCTCCTAATCTTAAACCAACCAAACTTATGGTAGGAAATTGTGTAACTACCTAAAATCTTAAAGGATTACTCTATATGTTATAAAACACATGAAATATTTTATACCTACACAATGTTTCACAAAACCTACCTAAACCTTTACATAAGTTATAATAATAAACGTAACTACAAAAATATTACCTCATATCTTCTAATCTTAAACAAAGAAAACTTATGGTAGGAAATTGTATAACTACCTAAAATCTTAAATGATTACTCTATATGTTACAAAACGCATGAGATATTCGATACCTACACAATGTTTCACAATACGTACCTAAACCTTTACATAAGTTATAAGAATAAACGTAAATACACAAAATATTACCTCATATCTCATAATCTTAAACCAACCAAACTTATGGTAGGAAATTGTGTAACTACCTAAAATCTTAAAGGATTACTATATATGTTACAAAACACATGAGATATTTGATACCTACACAATTATTCACAATGCCAACCTAAACTTTTACATAAGTTCTAAGAATAAACGTAACTACACAAAATATTACCTCATATCTCCTAATCTTAAACCAACCAAACATATGGTAAGAAATTGTGTAACTACCTAAAATCTTAAAAGATTACTCTATATGTTACAAAACGCATAAGATATTCGATGCCAACACAATGTTTTAAAATACCTACCAAAACCTTTACATAAGTTATGAGAATAAACGTAACTACCCAAAATATTACACCATATCTCCTAATCTTAAACCAACCAAACTTATGGTAGGAAATTGTGTAACTGCCTAAAATCTTACATGATTACTCTATATGTTATAAAACGCATGAGATGTTCGATACCTACACAATGTTTCACAATACCTACCTAAACATTTACATAAGTTATAAGAATAAATGTAACTACACGAAATATTACCTCATATCTCTTAATCTTAAACCAACCAAACTTATGTTAGGAAATTGTGTAAGTACCTAAAATCTTAAAGGATTACTCTATATGTTACAAAATGCATGAGATATTCGATGCCTACACAATGTTTCACAATACCTACCTATATATTTACATAAGTTTTAAGAATAAACGTAACTACACAAAATATTACCTCATATCTCCTCATCTTAAAAAAAACCAAACTTATGGTAGCAAATTGTTAACTACCTAAAATCTTAAAGGATTACTCTATTAGTTACAAAACGCATGAGATATTCGATGCCTACACGATGTTTCACAATACCTACCTATATCTTTACATAAGTTATAAGAATAAATGTAACTACACAAAATATTACCTCATATCTCCAAATCTTAAACCAACTAAACTTCTGGTAGGAAATTGGGTAACTACCTAAAATCTTAAAGGATTACTCTATATGTTACAAAACGCATGAGATATTCGATGCCTACACAATGTTTCACAATACCTACATATATATTTACATAAGTTATAAGAATAAACGTAACTACACAAAATATTACCTCATATCTCCTAATCTTAAACTAGCCAAACTTATGGTAGGAAATTGTGTTATTACACAAAATTTTAAAGGATAACTCTATATGTTAACAAACACATAACAAATAGGGTACCTACACAATGTTTTACAAAACCTACAAATTTTTTATGGAATTTCTACAATAAAAGGTAACTACACAAATTCTTAGTGGTTGGCCTTTTTAATCTTATACCACTTTTTCTTTTTAAAATACAACGACCCGGATTTATTTTTATCCGATCTAACAGTTATATCGATGTACTATCTATACTACCTAATTTTAGACTAACGGTAAGTTTTCGAACCTTAGCATCTCCCCACTCTTACAACTCTAGTCGTCATCACCTTAAGACTCTTACAACCCTAGCCACCAATGCATCCACTTGCACCACCAATCGAACCCTTGCCACCACTCACTACTTTCACCTCCTTAGGCCACCGACCATTCCAAATTGATGATAATAAAACTCAAATTGAAATCTAAAGAATAGTAACCTAAAAGTGAAAAATTTTAGAGATTGTTGAAGCATTTGTCAATGATTCGTTGTCCGACCCTGACATTAGCAATAGGCAACAAGTCATTATGAGGAAATCAAAGAGAGCATGATAGTATGGGAAGAAGCTCAAATTTAGTGTTATATGAAACAAAAAAGAAGTTGTCAAGGAGTTTATGAATCTTGGAGGTTTGTAGCTAGAAATTGGGTGAATGTTCCATATTTTTACTCTTAATTGGAGAGTTAGTTGATGCATTGGCTTTCTATGAGCTATGGTGTGACTGGCTGAGTTGAGATTTGATTTTAAGAATTACAGGAATCACTAAAAATGGCCATCAATTTAGGGTCTTGGTATCTTGACTTATATAGAGTTTTGGGTTGTAAGGGTCTTGAATGGTTCGTTGGTGACATGTTTTTGGTTTGATATTGCCTTTTGGATTCATTGTGATTTTAGGATTAGAACTAGCTTTGAGGTGCTTGAGGGGTTGTTGTTGTTGCTTCGCTCTTTTGATGTGGGGAAGGGTGAAGGTAAAGTGATTGACTTGAATGCATTTTAACTGTGTTTAATTTTAAAGTTTGCGTTTATGTTTTGTTTGTGGATTATTGGTTGTATTCTACTCAAGGATGTTTAAATATGGTCAGATTAAAATTTTGGAGTCTAATGGTGTCTGGCGGTGGTGACGATCGTCGATGGTGTCTAGCGGTTGTTGGAGACAGTGGTGAGCAGCAATTGACGATCAAAACTTTGGTCGGACCTAGGGGTCAAGTTAGTATTTTATGTAAAGTTTAGGGTCAAATTAGTATTATGTCTAAAATTCTAGGGTCAAGTTAAAATTTAATCATTTTTTCTAAGATGACATGTCATCAAATTAACGGGGGTTAAAGGTTTAGTGACTAAAATAGAACGAGTCGATCACGTAAGTGACCACAATCAGACCCTTTTAAAATCTGGTGACCAAAACGGAACAAACCGATAACGAAAGAGACTTCTGGTGTAGTTTTCCCTTTAAAAATTTAATCTTGTTTAAGAAAAATATTTTTTTCATCCCATTAGACAAGTTAGTGATTAATTATAATTTTATTATATTTTAATATAACGTAATATATCCAACTTGTGATATTGAACAACAGAGGATGCTATGGGAACAATTGCTAGCAGTGATGGGAAATAGTGAGGTGCCGTGGTGTTTGATAGGAGATTTTAATATGGTTACATGCTTGGAGGAACGACGGGGGTGTGTGACGATGAATAGGGGAATAGATGCGTTTGTCGAGTTTGTTCAAAACAGTGGATTGGTAGATTTGGAGTTGAGGGGACATTCATTTACTTGGTTTGGGGCCGATAATAGGTGCAGCCGATTAGATCGATGTTTGGTGTCGCCAAGTTGGATTGATTGGTATGCGAATTTGTGCTTATCAGCTTTGCCGCGTGGGGTGTCGGATCATACACCATTGTTGTTGGTAAGTGATGTACTGGATTGGGGTCCACGACCGTTCCGATTTATAAATGCATGGGTAGGTGAACGTAAATTTGTCATGGATATACAAGAGGAGTGGACGCGCATCTCACGTACGCAGGAGCAAATTGACATACGCAACAAATTAAGACTCATGAAATGCTTCTTGCGTGGATGGAATAAGGAAATTTTTGGGAATCTTGAGCAGCAAATCGAAGGGGCGACGAAAGAATTGGATGTAATCGATGGGATGGTGAGTGCGGGTAATGTTTCGGAAACACAATTGGCACATAAACGGGCGACTCAATGCAAATTATGGACATTATCGCGGTTGAGGGAATCCGTATGGAAGCAGAAATCACGAGTCAAATGGTTGAGGGAGGGGGATGGTAATACGTCTTTTTTTCATAGAGCGGCGAAATTGAGAGCTATGCGTAATGTTTTTTCGGGATTGATGATTGAGGGGGTATGGGAGACCAATCTCGATAGATTACGGCATGCGGTGCTTTCGGAGTTCAAAGCACATTTTTTACTACCTAAGACCATGGGGAGTATGACGATGGGAGTGAATTTCAAGTGTTTATCCGAGGGTATGGGTGTCGAGCTGGAGAGACCATTCGAGGAGGAGGAAATACGGTCTGTTATATGGGGAAGTGAAGGTCCAAAGGCACCGGGTCCCGATAGGTATACCTTCGAATTTTATAAGAAAGGTTGGGAATTTTTGAAGGGGGGTGTGATGGAGGTGTTGACTCGCTTCCATGAGACAAATTTGCTGCCGAAGGGGTGTAATTCGGCATTTGTAGTGCTAATCCCAAAGATGGAACAACCAAGACAGCTGGGAGATTATAGGCCTATTTGCCTATTGAATTCGATCTATAAAATACTTGCTAAATGCTTGGCGAAGAGGCTACAAAAGGTATTACCAGGGATAATCAGTGATGTTCAGTCGGCTTTTGTGAAGGGGCGTCAAATTGTTGATGGAATTATGTTAGCGAATGAAGTGTTACATTCGATGCAAACGAGGTCATGTGGTGAGGGAGGGGTGCTGCTGAAACTTGATTTTGCCAAGGCATATGACTGTGTTAAATGGGAGTGTGTAGAGGAAATTCAATGTAGCATGGGGTTCGGTTCGAAATGGCGTGAGTGGATGCGAATCAATGTGAGTACGGCGAGATTATCAGTATTACTCAATGGTTGTCCGACTCCGGAATTCCCTATGCAACGGGGATTACGGCAAGGGGATCCGTTATCGCCCCTTCTATTTGTCATTGTGGCCGAGTTATTGCATCGATTGTTAAGTGAGGCGGAGAAGTCAGGGTTGATAAGGGGTGTGTGTGTCGTGAATGACTGCCGGATATCCCACCTCCAATTTGCGGATGACACGATTATTTTTTTACAAGGTGAGGTACGTTATGCTGCAAATTTAAAAGGGGTATTAACATGTTTTGAGTATTTTTCGGGGTTGCATATTAATTACTTGAAGTCATCCTTGTATGGTGTGGGGGTGGACGAGGGGGTGGTGAATGAAATGGCGGCTATTATGGGTTGTAACAGGGGTGAGCTGCCGATGGTTTATCTCGGGCTCCCACTTGGTGTCGATCTGCGTAGTTTGAGTATGTGGGAACCGCTATTACAACGATTTCGGAAGAGTTTGGCTGGATGGAAAATAAACTCACTGTCTTTTGCGGCTCGTCTAACTCTATTAAATTCAGTGTTGTTTGCTTTGCCGATTTATTATATGGGCATGTTTTTGGTTCCGAAGGGGATTGTTAGAAGAATTGATAGGATTAGGAGGTCATTCTTATGGGGGGATCGGAGGAAAGGCGATGCATGAGCCGGGTGAATTGGAAGATTGTTTGTCGCCCGCGGAAATTTGGGGGATTGGGGGTTGAGGACTTACACCAGCACAATATGGCTCTCTTGGCAAAATGGAGATGGCGTTTTGCGGTAGAAGGGGAATCGTTGTGGCGATCAGTGTTGCTGGCTAAGTATGGGGCGGATGTCTTCGATAGGAGAATGCCATTGGTTCGGCAAAAGGCGATGTCAACGGTATGGAAGCAAATAGTAACGTTGCATGAGCGTGAGGAGGTGCATCAGTACATGGCGCATTCTAACTTTATATGGTTGGATGGGAATGGGCGTAAAATATTGTTTTGGCGGGATGCATGGTGCGCGGATGTGCCGTTATGTATGGTGTTTCCACGGCTGTTCCGCCTTGCGAAGAACACTTGGGCGTGTTACGTGACGAGATGGAGAGGGTGCTGGCTTTGTTCTCGGGTCCGTTGGGCGTGTTGGATTCCAATGAGGCTGAGTTGTATGCCATTTTATATGCGTTGGAGTCATTTAGGATGTCGAAATGGTGTGCGTTACCTTGTATTATTGAGTCCGATTCGTTGGTTGCAACATCGTGAGTGGGTCGTGGGGAGACACGGCCATGGAGACTTTATGACCTGTTTCGCCGTGTCGATAATGCTTGTTTGGGGATGACTTTTGTGTTTAATCATGTGGTACGTGAGGTGAATGGTGTGGCCGACATCTTAGCAAAGGGTGGGGTTGATCGGAAGGCTTGGTTGCGGATGGGGGTTTGAGGAGGGTAGGTACTGGACGTGTGTGTGATGGGTGCTGTGTGCGGGAGGGGAGCTGGTCATGCGAGCTGTTGTGTGGGATGATGCTTCACGGGCGCTGGGTGCTGTGGGGTGGGTGCTGATGGTTGTGCGGGGGTTGGGAGACAATGTGCTGCTGTTGGGCAGCGGACATAATGGGGTGGGGAATGCTTCTAGGGGGTCAGCAGGCCGGGTTGGGACCTGTGGGGTCAAGTCTTTTGTATTGGTTTTTTGAGTTGTGTCGAATATCTGTCCCGGGTACTCTTTTCCTCCAGCTAGGCTTAGGGAGGTTTTTAATGAGGCCCGGTGCGGATATGTTGTATGATTTTTTTCTTTAATAAAAATCATACTTTTGAGCAAAAAAAAATATATCCAACTTGTTAAACTTATGTTTTGATTTTGATATAACAAAAACTTTTAAGCAAATAAATAAAAATTTAAGGTATTTAAAATTACTCACAAGTGACAGGCATTCGAACAAAATTGAAATACTTTAAGGATGAAATTGTGTATAAGTCAATTCCTTTAAGTCTCAATATTTTTTCTAAGCATTTTGGTACTCAAGGAGACCATTTTAGTTAGTGAGTACCGGTACGACCCTATGCGAACCGGTACGAATTTTCAACATTGTCTTTCAAAATGGTTAAGGAGTAAGAGTGTAACACCCCCTCCCCGGCCTAGTAGAGAACCGGGTCGGACAGTGTTACTGAAAAACAAAATGGAGACCGAAGACATAAATCTTAAACTTTTAATCAATATTTTAGTGCCAAATAAGTCATTACAATCGATATACACATATCAAAATAACTAAAGTCGATTTAACTACTTTTCCACCATTCTAGGAGTTTCATAAAGACAAAATACTTTACTCTTTACTTGTAGTGACTTGTCGATCTTCCAACTAATCCCGATCTCAATTCGTTACTTTCCTTAACCTGAAATGTATGGACAATGAATGCATTAGACTTATATAGTCTAAGTGAGGTAGCCATAAACAATGTATGAACATATCATGGAATGCAACATATCTCAATATCATCAATAATACTATGTCATGAACATAAATATCATTTCTATGCGCAATAACAACAAAAACGATCATGGCATCAATAATCAATATTATGGCAACAATAATCAATAGCAATAATCCATAATTTCATAACAAAAGCAATACCAATAACTGATATTTTTCCTTGGATCAATTCACAGTAATTGGATACGCGAATTCCTACGCCTCGCCAAATAAATCAATGGTCAAAGAGCTAGAGTTTAGTCGGTTCTGGACTAAACCTATGCATGTTTGTAATGTTTGTTATGTTACTTTGCCACCTAGGAGTTATTTTGTTGAGTATTTTGACTTGTCGGCTAATTCGATCTTCGAATTATTTTTTTCGGTAACACACTACGACCCAGTTCTCTACCAGGCCAGGAATGGAGTGTTAAAATTTGTGGTATCAGAGCTAGATTTTAGTCGGTTCTGGACTAAACCTATGCTTGTATGTATTGTTTATTATGTTACTTTGCCACCTAGGAGTTATTCTGTTGAGTATTGTGACTTGTCAACTAATCTGGTCTCTTTATAATATAGATATGTCTCAAACTAACGAAGCTCGTGATAATGAGTTTGCTTCTGACTCCTCGACTCATTGCGAGGAGGTGCGAGGAGGAAATCCTCCGGATCCACGAAACCCTCTTGTTCAGGGTGTGGCGCCTGAAGCACCTACGGCTCAGGAAGAGTGTTATCAAAACATGGCTGATATGTTCCAGCAATTCATGAATGTGATAAGAACTAATCAAGTTATGCAACCTACGCCACATGTTGCTCAACCTTCTCGAGCCCCTATTGATAAGATCTCTCAATATCGAGCCTACACTTTCACTGGTCAGGATGATGACAATCCTGAAATTGTCGAGTATTGGTTAGACAATACCTTAAGAATCTTGAATAAGCAACTACGGTGTTCGAATGAACATAAGCTTGAATGCGCCCTTGCATTGCTTGCTGATAAAGCTTTACAGTTGTGGGAGACTACTATTCTTACCGTCTCTGAGGATACCGTGAATTGGGAATTCTACCTGAAAGAGTTCCGTAAGAAGTATATAAGTGAATTCTATCTAGTCGAGAGGCGAAGCATCTTCCTTCATCTTAAACAAGGTGGACAGTTGATCGAACAGTTCATCCATGACTTTTACAAGTACTGTAGATATGGCGCTGAATTTATCAAGAAAGAGGAAGAAAAGTGTCGGATGTTCATTGCTGGACTCAACGATGAGTTACGTACTATGTTCACAGTGTAACCCCCTCGTCCCGGTTTGGCCGGATGACCGGTCCGAGTAGGCTACACGGGGAAAACCGAAGCGAAACCCGTTAAGGTTCCCCCTCGGTTACCAACCCTAAAATTTTTCTTTCATTTTAATCTTGTCTAAAGGCGTATTAAATACTAGGCGATCACGTCAGCGGAAAACATTATTTAGGAAACACATTCGAACCACAACCATACATTAAACTGTTCATTTTACTCATACATGGCAGGTCGTATCAATACACCAATCAAGGGTATCGATACGCCTTGACTTGGTCAACCCAAACAGTCAACTCGGAGAAGACCGTATCGATACAGCCCTTGAGCGTATCGATACGCCCTCTTCAGTCAACATTTCGTGGTCAACGAGATAAAACCGTACCGATACACCCCATCACCGTATCGATACGCCAAAAACTCCCCAATTTCTCAAAATTCCAGTGAGCAAAAACCGTATCGGTACACCCCCGCGTATCGATACGCCCAGCCAAAACTGAGCTCTGCAGGCAAGACCGTATCGATACGACCCTTAGGCGTACCGATATGCCATGCTCTGCAATGATCCAATTTCAGCAAAAACCCTCAAGACTCCAACTCTATATGCATATAGGGACTCCCTAAGCCACATACAACCAATCATACATCATACAACAACCAAGGGAAGCAATCGAAACATATAACAAGGCATCCATTCATGGCATTCATACAAAAGGGCAATTTTAGCATATATGGTCATACATGAAAGCTCAAAAGGCCAAAATGGCACAAGTTAGCACATATGAGGTTTGCACCCACCAACACGGCAACCTAAACACCTAAAGGCATGCCATCAAGCAATATTAAGCATTTATAAGGCATTACTAACACTCAAGCATTTGGCAAGTCATAGCATGTTTACAAACCAAAGTCAATCCAAAACATCAACACATAAATTAGTCATACATAGCTCATACAAAACACCCTTGCCACATTGCTAACTACTACATAATTGTTAACCGTACTTGAGCAATAAACTTGGAAAGCCCTTCTTACCTTGCTCCGAGCTAACACCACGCTAATGATATGCATTGTTGAAAATTGAGAGCGTAAGCTATAAGCTTAGTGAGGATGCTCTAAAACCGAAAATATCAACAATTCAGGGTTCAAGCATGTAAATCATAATCTCCCATACAACATACATTGGTAAATATTCAAGTAGACCTAGCTAGTCTTTCAAGAGTCATAATATGGCATCTTACATCATACTAAGCTCTAACCTCATATATCAACATCATATATCGCAATCATATGAACAAGTTTAATTGGCCACTATTAGTTACCCGGATGTGCGGATTAAATCTCAACAATCACTTTACCTCGGTGGGATTACACTCATCATCGGACCTTGCATAGGCGGGAATCCACTCATCACCACATGCCCTACGGATGGGATTCCACTCATCATCCCGTAGAATATATAAAAGCTTCCGGTGGAATATTACATCATCGTACTCCTCCTTGATGACTTAACGCCATCAAGGCCACGTACGTTTTGACTCAATTTGTGTGCACATTAATCATAATGGTTGATCATTTACACCCGGTAAGTTAATTAGTGCCAATTTACATTTACCACATCACATATCCATCAACCATATCTCATGCTCATCGCATACACATATCATGGTATACATGTGCAAATCAACCACATATCACAAGAGCATAAATAGGCAAGCACCAATAGCATTTAATGGAAATCAAGAGCTAAGCTAACAATTTAAATCTACATGGAAATGGCCTACCAAGCACATTTCAACTCTTACACTACACACACTCGAACCAAACTTTAAAACACATTTAAAGTCACTCACCACCCTTCCTTAGAAATCAAAGCAAGCCTCCTACATGCTCGGATTCGATCCCAATGCTCCTTCGACGTCTCCTCTTGCTTCTAGCCAACCAAAAACACATCCATTATTCCCAATCAATGCTAAAATTCTGTCAACACTCAACTTTTGAACTCAAACTAACTCCAACAAATTTTCCAATCAATTTAATCCCCCAAATATTCCCATTTTCGAGCTCCTTCAAACCCTAGCTGAAAATTCCATTTTCAATCATCCAAATGACCCCCAAATGGTCCCAAAACATCCTCCTAACATACATAAACCATCAGCCCTCTAATTTCAACCTAAACCCCACCAAAAACCAAGTTTTAGACCCCTTAAAAATTGCCTCAATAACCCATTTCGGGTTTTCACCCAAACCCTACCATTTTAACATATGTTACGCATTTTAAGGTGGTTAAACCAAAACCCAACATTATATTTCAAAACAACTTGAAAATCTCCATAAAAACTCAAACTTTTATCAAGCCCTAATTTTCAAAAGTTCATGGTTTTAAATTCTATGACTATGTAGAGATAGAGGATGAAAAGGAGAGTTAGGAAATGTCATTACCTTTGAAAATGGCCTTGGAATGAAGTTGGAAATTAATGGAATAGTGATTTTTGTGTTGGGAGAGTTTGAAAGGGGTTTTGGGGTCTTTCACGTGGGAAAGGGGAGTGGGGAGAGAAGATGATGGCTTTTCTTTTTCTTTTTTTAAGTTGTCTTCCTTTTTAAATTCTTTTGGGTCAAATTACCAAAGTGGTCCCTCCCCATTATTTTAAATTTCACTTGACTCATGATATGGCCAAAAAGATTTAATTTAATTTTACCGACTCGGACTACTAACCCGACTAACTCCTAACCCCAAAACACAGGTGTTACAACTCTCTCTCACTTAAGGAATTTCGTCCCCGAAATTACCTGACTGAAAGAGATACGGAAACTGCTTTTCCATATCCTCCTTTCTCTCACAAGTGGCCTCGTCCGCACCCCGACGTTGCCATTGCACCTTTACTGCTCAATCGATCTACCTCACAACACCTTACTGTCAGAAGCTAAGATCTCAACTGGTTCTTCCTCAAAAGTCAAATCCGGATTCAATTCAATCTCCTCTATGGGCATAACATGTGATGGATCTGACCTATACTTACGGAGCATCGAAACATGAAATACATCGTGTATCTTCTCTAGCTCGGATGGCAAACGCAACTGATAAGAACCTGGACCAACCCTCTTCACAATCTTATACGGTCCTATGTACCTCGGACTCAACTTCCCTTTTCGGCCAAATCTCATCACTTTCTTCCACGGAGACACTTTCAGGAATACCTTCTCACCCACTGAGAACTCAACTTCCTTCCTCTTCAAATCGGCATAGGACTTCTGCCTATCCGAAGCAGCCTTCAATCGGTCACAAATCAATTTTACCTTGTCAGTTGTCCCCTTGAGCAAATCTGGCATAGGTAACAACTTCTGTCCCACTTCGGCCCAACAAACTGGAGTTCTACACTTCCGGCCATACAAGGCCTCATATGGAGCCATCTGAATACTCGACTGAATGCTATTGTTGTAAGCAAACTCTACTAGAGGCAAGTGCTTCTCCCACGTACCCTGAAAGTCAATGATGCAACAACGCAACATATCCTCCAAGATCTGAATAACTCTCTCTGACTGACCATCTGACTGGGGATGATAAGACGTGCTGAAGTTCAAACGGGTACCCAAAGCTATATGCAGACACTCCCAAAATCGAGATGTAAACCGCTGATCTCTATCTGACACAATAGACTTCGGCACACCATGCAGTCTAACAATCTCACCAATGTACAAATCGGCCAATCTATCTAAAGTGTAAGTAGTGTTAACTGCCAAGAAGTGAGCACACTTCGTAAAACGATCTACTATCACCCAAACTGAGTTCTTCTTCGTAGGAGTCAACGGCAAACCCGAAACAAAATCCATGGTGATGTTCTCCCATTTCCATTCCGGAATCCTCAACGGCTGTAACAAACCTGAGGGAACCTGATGTTCCGCCTTCACCCTCTGACATACTAAACACTTACACACAAAGTCGGCTACATCTCTCTTCAAGCCAACCCAAAAGTACTCATTCTTCAAATCACGGTACATCTTCGTACTTCCTAGATGCGTAGCAAACGGACTACTGTGGGCTTCAGTCAAGATCGTACGTCTCAAGTCACTGTCCTCTGGCACAACTATCCTATCTTTGAAACACAAAACGCCATCGGCACTGAAACTGTAGTCTGAAGATCTACCTTCGGCTATATCTTGCACGTGAGGTGCCAAATATCTATCTAAGAGCTGCTTGTCTCTAATCAACTGACCTAAGGTTGGTCTAACCTGAAGCTCGGCTACCAAGCCACCATCTCCGGACAAGCTCAATCTAGCAAACAAGGCTCTCAAGACTACAACTATCTTCCTACTGAATGCATCGGCCACTACGTTGGCCTTACCCGGATGGTACTCAATGGTAAGATCATAGTCTTTTAGCAACTCTAACCATCTACGCTGTTTGAGATTCAAATCTCGCTGAGTCATAATGTATTTCAAACTCTTGTGATCGGTGTATACTGTGCATTTCTCACCGTACAAATAGTGCCTCCAAATCTTCAGAGCAAACACAACTGCAGCTAACTCTATGTCATGGGTCGGATAGTTGCGCTCATGAGTCTTCAACTGTCTCGAGGCATAAGCCACTACTCTCTTGTCTTGCATAAGAACACATCCTAGCCCTACATAAGAGGCATCACTATAAACTACATAGTCCTTCCCGGACTCAGGCTGAATCAAGATCGGTGCTTGGGTCAAAGCTTCTTTCAATTTCTCAAAGGCTCCCTGTCTTGCATCTGTCCACTCAAACTGAACACTCTTCTGAAGTAACTGTGTCAATGGAGCGGCTAACTTAGAGAAACCCTCTACGAACCTTCTATAGTATCCAGCTAAGCCTAGGAAGCTACGTACTTCTGTTACGGACTTCGGTTGCTTCCATTCAACAATGGCCTCAATCTTCTTCGGATCAACTCTAATCCCATCGGCTGACACTACATGTCCTAAGAAGACTACCTCTCGAATCCAGAATTCGCACTTGCTCAACTTCGCATACAACTGATGATCTAGCAAAGTCTTCAAAACCAATCTCAAGTGTTGGTCATGGTCTTCTTCAGTTCACGAGTACACCAAGATTTCATCTATAAAAACAACTACAAACTGATCTAGGTACTGATGAAAAATCATATTCATCATATCCATAAAAGCAGTCGGTGCATTAGTCAACCCAAAAGGCCTGACAAAAACTCATAGTGGCCATACCTAGTCCTAAAGGCCGTCTTCAGTACATCAACCTCTCTTACCTTTAGCTGGTAATAGCCCGATCTCAAGTCAATCTTCGAAAAGACTGATGCTCCTCTCAACTGGTCAAACAAGTCATCAATTCTAGGCAACGTATATTTATTTTTCACTGTCAACTGATTCAACTGTCGGTAATCTATACACATTCTCATGCTCCCATCTTTCTTCTTCACAAACAAAACTGGTGCACCCCAAGGTGATGAACTAGGTCGAATGAAGCCTCTATCTGTTAACTCTTGCAACTGAGTCTTCAACTCTTTCAGTTCTTTTGGTGCCATGCAATACGGAGCAATCGAAACAGGAGCTGAATCAGAATAAGTCTCAATGGAAAACTCTACCTCTCTATCCGGCGGTAATCCTGGCAACTCTTCCGGAAACACACTAGGAAAGTCACACACTGTCCGGATGTCTTGAGGTCTAACCTCACTCATGTTAGGGTTCATCACATATGCCAAGTATGCTTCACACCCCAACTCAACTAACCTCTTAGCCTCTAAAACTGAAATCCTATTGGACAAGAACTTCACGTTCTCACCCACCACTACGATCTCATAATCATCTGAGAGCCTCAAAGAAATCCTCTTAGTTTCAAAGTCTATCCTAGCTCTATGCTCCGTGAGCCAATCCATACCCAAAATCACATCAAAACCATAGAAAGGAAGCTCCATCATATCCACTGGAAACACATGTCCCTGAACCATCAACGAACACCTTCTGTACATTTTTCTAACTACTACCGTATCCCCAAACGAACTAGTAACACTAACTCCTACCTCTAACATTTAACAAGGCAATTTCAAAGATTGTGCATGCTCACTCAATATGTAGGAATGTGTAGACCCAGAGTCAATCAAAGAAAGCAAACCCAAAGACTGTATCGAGAAGTTACCTGCGATCACATCGGCGTCATGTTGATCCCCACGCTGAGCGTAAACCCTGGCATGTCCTCCGCCCTCTGGCTGGACTGCAACTACATGTGCTATATTTCTCTGGCCATCATTTCTCGGCTGGAAATTACCTCTACCGCGCCCGCGGCCTCTCTGAAAGTCATTTGCTCTAGCAGGAGCCTGAGCTGGTGCCTGTCCCACCTGATGTGGACAGTCACGCCTAATGTGGTCCCTAGCCCCACAACTCCAGCACGAATGGAAATTTCCCCAACACTCACCAGTGTGGTTCCTCCCGCAAGTAGCACATGTGGGCAACTTCCCACCAGCTCTCTGGCCCTGTTGGCCCCTACCGTGGTTACTGCCACCACGCCTATGATCATAATGAGGCCTGTTGTCCCGATGCCTCTTGGCATCACCTCTATCAAAGTTACTGGACCTCTTACCTGAACTAGAACCACCAGACCACTTGGTCAAGCTCAAACTGTGCTCCAAGTCCTTGGACCTCGAGACCAAGACATCAAAATCAGTGTACTCTGAAGCTAGAGTATACATCTTGATCTCTTCATTCAGCCCGTAGCGAAAACGGTTACAACGTTCCACTTCAGTAGGAACAAGCTCAGGTGCGTACTGACTCAGTCTGAAAATCGAATCTCATAATCGGTCACGGTCATACTCCCCTGAAGTAATGCCATAAACTCTCTCTTCCTCTCATCGAGGTATCGCGGACCCATGTACTTCTTACGGAAAGCTGACTCAAAGAACTCCCAAGTAATCTCGGCCTCATCCATACCCGAAGTGACGGTGACCCACCAAGTGTAGGCATCACCCTGAAGCAAGGACTCAACACATCCTAACTTGCGCTCACCAGTACATCCCATCTGAGCGAGAATACGAACAGTCTTCTCAAACCACAACTCCGATCTCTCTGGAGTAGACCCTCTAAACTCTTCGGCCCCTAGGCCCCGAAGTCTCTCTAAAGGCAAACCAGTGCCCTCACCCTGATGGTGTGCTGCTGCCTGACCCCCAGCTACTGCAGCCTGAAATGCCCCGGCTATCGCCTGAACCAAGGGAGCTAAGTCTATTCCGGCTGGTCCTTGGCCACCTTGGCCTCCTTGAGGTCCCTCTCCTTCGGCCCCGGCTTCGCCTCCTTCTCCAGGTGGAGGAGGTGGTGGTGGTGGAGGTGGTGGAGGAGCTCTAACTCCAACCACAGGCTCTCCCACTTGAGCCTCCACTCTAACTACTGGCTCGACTCCAGGAGCCTCTGCCCGTGGTTCCGGTCGAACCATCCTAGGCCTCCCACGTGGTCTCATGATACAGCTAGCAAGGTAATAACTACAACAACAAACAAATAGGGATTACGTTAGCCAAAGCAAGGGTCCAATAGTGCTTAAGTACTCCCTTTACCAAAAATCCTTTTAAAATTAAGTAATAGTAGCAATGGGCACTCACTCCACACCAACACAACAACTCATGCTTCAAAACATCATACGAATAGTCAAACATTAAGATTTCATGGCAAGGCATGCATCGAACAATACAATCACTTAACATATATGGCTTACCTCACTTACCTGCCCGAGGTCTCGGTAACCTCAGGCTCTGATACCAACAAGTGTAACCCCCTCGTCCCGGTCTGGCCGGATGACCGGTCCGAGTAGGCTACACGGGGAAAACCGAAGTGAAACCCGTTAAGGTTCCCCCTCGGTTAGCAACCCTAAAATTTTTCTTTCATTTTAATCTTGTCTAAAGGCATATTAAATACTAGGCGATCACGTCAGCGGAAAACATTATTTAGGAAATACATTCGAACCACAACCATACATTAAACTGTTCATTTTACTCATACATGGCAGGCCGTATCGATACACCAATCAAGGGTATCGATACGCCTTGACTTGGTCAACCCAAACAGTCAACTCGGAGAAGACCGTATCGATACAGCCCTTGAGCATATCGATACGCCCTCTTCAGTCAACATCTCGTGGTCAACGAGATAAACCCGTACCGGTACACCCCATCACCGTATCGATACGCCAAAAACTCCCCAATTTCTCAAAATTCCAGTGAGCAAAAACCGTATCGGTACACCCCGCGTATCGATACGCCCAGCTAAAAATGAGCTCTGCAGGCAAGACCGTATCGATACGACCCTTAGGCGTACCGATATGCCATGCTCTGCAATGCTCCAATTTCAACAAAAACCCTCAAGACTCCAACTCTATATGCATATAGGGACTCCCTAAGCCACATACAACCAGTCATACAACATACAACAACCAAGGGAAGCAATCGAAACATATAGCAAGACATACATTCATGGCATTCATACAAAAGGGCAATTTTAGCATATATGGTCATACATGAAAGCTCAAAAGGCCAAAATGGCACAAGTTAGCACATATGAGGTTTGCACCCACCAACACGGCAACCTAAACACCTAAAGGCATGCCATCAAGCAATATTAAGCATTTATAAGGCATTACTAACACTCAAGCATTTGGCAAGTCATAGCATGTTTACAAACCAAAGTCAATCCAAAACATCAACACATAAATGAGTCATACATAGCTCATACAAAACACCCTTGCCACATTGCTAACTACTACATAATTGTTAACCGTACTTGAGCAATAAACTTGGAAAGCCCTTCTTGCCTTGCTCCGAGCTAACACCACGCTAATGATCTGCATTGTTGAAAATTGAGAGTATAAGCTATAAGCTTAGTGAGGATGCTCTAAAACCGAAAACATCAACAATGCAGGGTTCAAGCATGTAAATCCTAATCTCCCATACAACATATATTGGTAAATAATCAAGTAGACCTAGCTAGTCTTTCAAGAGTCATAATATGGCATATTACATCATACTAAGCTCTAACCTCATATATCAACATCATATATCAACATCATATATCACAATCATATGAACAAGTTTAATTGGCCACTATTAGTTACCCGGATGTGCGGATTAAATCTCAACAATCACTTTACCTCGGTGGGATTACACTCATCACCGGACCTTGCATGAGCGGGATTCCACTCATCACCACATGCCCTACGGATGGGATTCCACTCATCATCCCGTAGAATATATAAAAGCTTCTGGTGGAATATTACATCACCATACTCCTCATTGATGACTTAACGCCATCAAGGCCACGTACGTTTTGACTCAATTTGTGTGCACACTAATCCTAATGATCGATCATTTACACCCGGTAAGTTAATTAGTGCCAATTTACATTTACCACATCACATATCCATCAACCATATCTCATGCTCATCACATACACATATCATGGTATACATGTGCAAATCAACCACATATCACAAGAGCATAAATAGGCAAGCACCAATAGCATTTAATGGAAATCAAGAGCTAAGTTAACAATTTAAATCTACATGGAAATGGCCTACCAAGAACATTTCAACTCTTACACTACACACACTCGAACCAAACTTTAAAACACATTTAAAGTCACTCACCACCCTTCCTTAGAAATCAAAGCAAGCCTCCTACAAGCCCGGATTCGATCCCAATGCTCCTTCGACGTCTCCTCTTGCTTCTAGCCAACCAAAAACACATCCATTATTCCCAATCAATGCTAAAATTCTGTCAACACTCAACTCTTGAACTCAAACTAACTCCAACAAATTTTCCAATCAATTTAATCCCCCAAATATGCCCATTTTCGTGCTCCTTCAAACCCTAGCTGAAAATTCCATTTTCAATCATCCAAATGACCCCCAAATGGTCCCAAAACATCCTCCTAACATACATAAACCACCAGCCCTCTAATTTCAACCTAAAACCCACCAAAAACCAAGTTTTAGCCCCCTTAAAAATTGCCTCAAGAACCCATTTCGGGTTTTCACCCAAACCCTACCATTTTAGCATATGTTAAGCATTTTAAGGTGGTTAAACCAAAACCCAACATTATATTTCAAAACAACTTGAAAATCTCCATAAAAACTCAAACTTTTATCAAGCCCTAATTTTCAAAAGTTCATGGTTTTAAATTCTATGACTATGTAGAGATAAAGGATGAAAAGGAGAGTTAGGAAATGTCATTACCTTTGAAAATGGCCTTGGAATGAAGTTGGAAATTAATGGAATAGTGATTTTTGTGTTGGGAGAGTTTGAAAGGAGTTTTGGGGTCTTTCACGTTGGAAAGGGGAGTGGGGAGAGAAGATGATGGCTTTTCTTTTTCTTTTTTTTTTTAAGTTGTCTTCCTTTTTAAATTCTTTTGGGTCAAATTACCAAAGTGGTCCATCCCCTTTATTTTAAATTTCACTTGACTCATGACATGGCCAAAAAGATTTAATTTTATTTTACCGACTCGGACTACTAACCCGACTAACTCCTAACCCCAAAATACGGGTGTTACACACAGCATTGTGCATCACTGATTTTCAAGATCTTGTAAATAGAGTTAAAGTTACGGAAGGAGCATAGAGAACTCAGAGAACTAGTGGATCCAAGAAGTCTGAAAAGAGAAATCGAGACGAATCTCATTTCTATAGATCTTCCAAGAAAGGGAAGCATCATAGCTCGGAACAGAATGTGTATTCGCAACCTTCCCAGTTCGAGTATTTTGCTAAACCTCAAGTTGTAGCTCGTTCCCCTTCAGGTGTCATTCCCATTGAGAGCGATGTTGGCTCTAGACAAGAGACAAGAATTCACATGTGTAATTTCTTTCAACGTCGACACGAAGGGCAATGCCGCAAGAAATCTAGTGCTTGTTTCTTTTGCAGAGAGTTGGGTCACCTCATTCGAGAATGCCCATAGAACCCTGAAAAGCTTGTTTCTATATCGAGTAACCCGTCCCCTACTCAATCTTTTCAAGGCAAGGGAGCAAGGAAACGATCCTTTAGAAAATCTGGAGGTTCATCTAAAGCATCGTACGAACCTGAATCTAAAGCTTTTGCATAGATGTACCACATAAGAGGCAATGAACAAGTGGATGATCACTACATCTTTCCAGGTAAAAATTCGAGGATGAATTTTTCTTAAGGAGGGAGAATTGTAACACCTCGAAAACCAGTCTAGTCGAAATTGGATTTCGATGATCGGAGTATCGATAATTAAATATTGAAATGTCGATTCTTCGTCATAGATTATATTGCTATGTTGTCATAGGACCTTAAGTAAACCAAATACTTAGTTGAGATTTCTTTAAGAATGCTCAAATTAGTGTTTTTAAGCTAGGCATTTCGATACACTCAGACCCGTATTGAAACGGCCTAAGTAAGGCATTTCAAAATGTTTATAGGTGTTCTGATACGAGTCCAATGGTATTAACTAACTTTTGAACTTTTGTTTGACCATTTCGATACGGTTCCTCACGTTTCGAAACGGGTCCCCTATTTCGAATATGCTGAAGGTAAAATTGAATAGAAATGTTTAGGTGATGACTCACCAGTTTGCTTTTTATCTTTCCTCGCATGAATAATCAGAAAAGATGACTAATGATCATTTGAAGGTTTAATATTGATAAGATATAAGAAAATATATTATATTTTAAGCTTTCCCTTGGTGGAAGGAAATCTTCCTATTGGCTATCTTGTGAGGTGATTAATGATTGAAGTGATAATTCCTTAAAATGAATTGAACAAAAGAAAGCTTTCATAATTGTTTTGAAAGAACAAGCACATACCTCCATTGTCATCTCCTTTACCAAGCTCAAGCATACACCTCTCTATTGTGAGCTATAAGCTTAGGCTTTCCTTGATTTAAGAACACCAAGTCATAGCTATTGATAGGGTGAGTGAAAGCCCTAAGTCAATCATCGATTCTCTTGATTATTAGATAATCAATTTCAAGCTTAAAGATAAGTTTTGTCTATAGCTAATGGCTATTCAAGCATCGATATTGTTACATTGATTCTAATGATCCCTTATTGCTTTTCCTAGCTCAAGAAGTGGAAAAGACTAATTCATCGCCTCCATCGAAGGCTAGGAACAAGGGTATCGCCATCCGAGAGCCTTAGAAGCTTCGGATTGTCAATGTGAGTGTAGTCGGAGTCTCGAGAGTGGCCAGGTGCTATCTCGAATCATTGTTTATTATTTTACTAACCTTTTTCCTTAAGGGAATTGCATTAAGCATCATTGTAAGCCATGTTGGTAAGCTTTGGTAAGTATTGTATCGAATCATTGTCCATAGCATTGCTACCATTGTCATGGGAATTATTGAAGCATTGTCATAAGGAATCATTGACATAAATTGTTGATATTCCTTATCGACATGGAAATCATGATTGTTGACTTATTGATATGATATTGTTGTCATCAAATTAGTATTGATATTGATGTGGAAACATTGTATATGAATCATGGATATTGAACTATTGATTATTGGACATTGGATTCGAAGTATTGGATACAATTGGCATGCCATAGAATTCATGAGCTCAGTGTACGGGTGGACTACAGTCCTAGGGCTACGACCTATATTGATTTGGAAAGGCGGGGGGATGTATTGAGTATTGGTCTTATTGGCGATTTCGGCGGGAATGACCATTTATTGATTTGGCGAGGAAGTGGAATTCTTGTATCCATATACCATGAATCGATCCAAGGAAACTATTGATTAATGATATTGAATTGCCATGAAATCATGATATTGACATTGATGACATGATACTATGTTTTCATTATGAATAAGGAACATGCCATGATTATTGTATAATTAATATTATGATTATCATTAAAGCATGTCATTTGGCATACTATGTTCATTCATTGAATTTGTGACTACCTCACTAGGCAAAGTATGTCTAATGCATTCCATTGCATCCATTTTAGGTTAGTCAAGTTTTGGGATCAAGATCGGAGGAGTTGAAGCGTTGCACAAGTCACAATCAAGCTCTAAGTAATGTATATTGGCCCTTTGAAACTCCTAGTTGGTGGCAAGGTCTATGTATATGTCTATTAAGTCTCTTTTGATGTGTTATGTTAAAGTTGTGTCTTTATGAAGTATGAAATGGCCTTAGATGCATGTTTTGGCACTAAAAGGTAAAAACCGAGTAAATGGATTTATATAGCTTTAAAATTTGACATGCAAATAGAGTTTATGGTTATAATGTTGCATGCAAAGTTTCACTATATTTGGACATTGTTTTATTAGCTAAAATGATTAAAAACCAGCAAGAAATCTATCATTACAGGTCAGGCTGTATCGAAACGGGTGATGGCATTTCGATACAGGTAAGCATAATTGAGCCCAATGGTTAGGGCGTATCGAAATAGTTTGGGGTTCTTCCAAAATATTTTGTCTCTGGAATCTTTCGTTTCGATACGGGTTCATAGCGTATCAAAACGGGTCAAAGAAAGTCAACTCGTACCGATACAGGGCTTACCGTATCGATACGGGCAAAAATGAAGAGTCAACTAGGTTGACCATCATTCACCCGTATCGAAACAGCTCTAAGCGTTTCGATAAAGGGTTAGTTAAAACTGTTAAAAAGATTAATCTGAAGTCTGCACTATTTACAGTTTGGTCACTATAGTTGGATGATTAAATTGGATAACTAAATGACTACCGTTATGCATGAAATTTTGCAGGCTAACCATGGTTGTAATGAATTTCATTGTAGTATAGTTTAATGCATCAAAGGACCTTTAGTTTGTTAGTTTTACAGAATAGTCCCTAAAACTTGTAAAAGTTATAATTTGGTCCTAAATGGTTAATTGTGGTCTTTTTATGTTTGAATTGGACTGAGAAGTCTATTAGTAATGTTTTGTTTGTATAATATTGATTAATTGTTGTTAACAAGTTGAAATTTTATCGCATCGTTCACCGGTAACACGCTCCGACTTGGTTCTCGACCAGGCCGGGATGGGGCTGGTACAGAGTTTAGTCGGTTCTGGACTAAACCTATGCATGTTTGTATTGTTTGTTATGTTACTTTGCCACCTAGGAGTTATTATGTTGAGTATTGTGACTTCCCGGCTAATCCAATCTTCGAATTGTGTTTTTGGTAACACACTCCGACCCAGTTCTCTACCAGGCCGGGAAGGGGGTGTTACAAAGAGTACGGTCCATAGTGTACCGGTACAGGCTTTATAATTTTTATTACGATTTACTTGTTAGTATCGGTACGATGGACTCCATACTGATATGCCCTGTAGCCTTTGAAAATATTTTATACAGTGAGTATCGTTCATCGTACCAATACAGTCTATATCAATTCAAATGAATTTTACACCGAGTACTGGTATGGCCTCGAGCTTACGGATTCCTAAAGCTCCACCAAAATTCTAGTGAGAAATTTTAGTACCAGTACGACCTTTAGCGTACCAGCACCCCTTACTCTATGTCGATACGCTGCTTAGCGTACATGTACGCCCAGTAATACTAATGACTATTTCTTCTTAAGACAGGTGATGATACAAGCTTTCACGTACAAATAGCCATAGTTGCCAAACAACATTTGTTGTAGGAAAAACTCTTCCCAACGGTTGGAAATCAATTAGAGGGTATAAAAACAAGTCTCCAAAGCTTTTTCTTCAACAAGACAACTATTCAAAAGCATTCAAGTAACATCCAAAGTCCACTAGTGTTTCATTTCATATCTTTTCTGGTAAACACTTGAGTGTTCTTATTGTACCAACTTGTTATCAAGTGTTTGAGGTTTGAGATAGAGCTTAAATATTGCAAACACCTACCTAGTGAGATTTCTTGAGTTCACTTATTTGTTTTGTAACTTTAGGAAAGGGTCTCACAAGATTTTGGGTATAAATCTTGGTGAGTGTGTAAGGTTACTCATTGTTCTCAAAGGTAAGACAAATTGAGTAGATTTTGTGAATTCTTTAGTTTGGTAGCTAAGGTAGTGGATGTAGACTATGTTGAGGGAGTTGAACAACTCTAAATCTCTCTTGTAAATTTTTATTCTTTCCTTTCCTTCTTTTAAAATTTCCAATTCACCCCCTCTTGGCAAATTTCGATTGTTCGATCAACTAAATAATTAGTATTAGAGCTTGGCTCAAATGAAGGTCTTGCAACCCTTTGAAAAGAGCCTAGAAGAGTTGAATCAACATCAAAGTCATCTACGGCTTCCTCGTATTTTTAATCTTGTTTTTTGAATCAACTAAATAATCCTTTCATCCTTTTGTTTATGTTATTTTTAATCTTTAGTTTAAAATACTAGTATTAAATTTTCCGTTCTCCGCAAACTAAAAAAATTAATGTTGTCGGTTAAGGTAAATGATCGCCTTTTTTTCGTTAATTCTTCTTACCTTTGACTCTAACCGTTCACCCTGGTATTTTAGATTAAAGATTAAAAAATAGAAAACAAAAAATAAAAGGCTTATTCAACTCATATTCTAATTTTATTTTGAAATATGATTAATTGCATATGAATCCTTGAGATGTTTAATACTTATTTAAAATCACGAAAAATTAATAATATGTAGCAGTGTGTGTCACTCATTCTAAAAATTTCCTTCATAAAATGTTTTCGTTTAACATTTTAAATAAGGCTAAACTACATAAATGGTCATCGAACTTTTATAGTGCTTGCATTTTGGTCACTGAACTTTTAAAACTTGCAACACGACCACTGAACTTTGTAGAACCAATGTTTTGATATAATAATTGAAAAATGTTTTGGACTAATTTGAAAAGAATTTAAAACTTGTTTTTAAGTCCAAACAACTTGAAATTATGTTTGAGGTATTTTAAGAGGTTTTTGACAAAGATTTTTCATGTTTTAATAAGCCAAACTTAACTTTTCACGTCACCAGTATCGATACGGTTGTACCCGTACCGATACCATTTTGCCCTGGTTTGGCCACTGTCAAAACCCGTATCGATACGAGGGTTTAGTGTATCGATACGGAGGGGGTCATTTCGATACGCCACGTCAGCGTACTGATCCCAGTTTAACTACCCCAAAGGCTATTTCCCAACTGCCATTTAAATGTCAAAGGGTACCGATACGCCCTCAAGCGTATCGATACGCCTATGCAGGCAAAAGCCCAACGGCTAGTTCCTATGAAGGACGTATCGATACCGTTCCACGTGTATCGATACCGTTAGCTGCAGAACAGCATTTATGAAGGGAAATAAAGTCCTCAACGGCTCCAATTCATCCCCAACGGCTAGTAACGGCTACAAACTCATTTGGGAGTATAAAAGGGACCTCCAAGCATCAAGAGAAGGCTAATGCTCATATTGTAAAACATCAAATGATCAAGAAATTGTCTTAGCACTTAAATTGTCAATTCTTGTATAGACAAACACTAGTGAGCCAAAATTGTCAAATTTGCTCAAGTGTTTTAGGTTTGGGTGAGTGCTTATTTGTGCAAACAAACTCCTATTAGAGGATTACAAGTTTGCTTTGTTTATCTCTTGTAAAGAGGGTTTCAATCAAGGCTTTGGGTAGAATGCTTGATTGGTTGTAAGGGTTTCCTCCTAAGTCTAGAAAAGGGGACGAATAAATTAGTGGATTGATTGTGAAATCCTTAGTGGGGAGCTAAGGTAGTGGATGTAGGTGCTTGTTAGAAGACCGAACCACTCTAAAATCATTGTGTCTGTTTCTTTTTAGCTTCCTAAACCCTAACACCCAAATATCCACCTCTCCACCACTTGGTGAGCTAAATTGGTTGATCGAATCGAGCACCACACAACTCAACAATTGGTATCAGAGCTTGGCTCAATCAAAGAGGATTCACATCCTATTGAGAAGATCCGGCAAGCTCGATCACTTTTTTCATCAACCGGCTCAAAATGGCGCAATCTATAGACAAACCGCCTTTCTTCGACAGAACATTCTATGCCCATTGGAAGATAAAGATGAAGTTCTTCATCAAGTCTAGAGATTACAAGCTATGGGACATAGTTGAAGATGGTCCGTTCGTGCCTCAACGAAGCAAAGCGGAGTGGAGTGCCGACGATCGCAAGAAGATGGAGCTTAATTGCAAAGCCTTGCACATCTTGTTTTGTGCTTTTGGCCCATCCATCTACGAAAAGATGTCTTCTTGTGAGAGTGCCAAGGAGGTATGGGACAAGCTTGAAGTCACATACGAGGGGACCGATGAAGTCAAGGAGACCAAGATTGGGCTCCTAACCTTGGAGTATGAGAACTTCAAAATGGATCCGGAAGAGAACATTGAGAAAATGTTCGATAGATTCTCCACCATCACCAATGGTCTTAAAGGATATGGAGAAGCCATCCCGGAGGAGAAGCTTGTCCGAAAGCTCATCTACTCACTTCCCGAGTCTTGGGACTCAAAGAGGACCGCCATCATCGAAGCCAAAAATTTGAAGACTTTGAAGCTTGATGAACTTATGGGGTCTCTTCTTACTCATCAAATTATGAAGAAGAACAAGGAAGAGGAGAAGAAAAGGGAAGAAATTAGAGCTATGGGAGAGAAGAAAATCAAAGGGCTTGGCATCAATGCTAGTGCCATGGCTCTCAAATCCTCCACTTGCCATCATGTCTACTCAAGTGAAGAGGAGGATGAAGAAGAAGAGATAGTTCATCTCTTCAAGAAGTGTGCCCCGTTCATGAAGAAAGCCTTGAGAGAGCTTGAACGAGAACCTAAGAGAAAGGAGAGGGCAAGCACTTCAAGCCATAAGAAGAAGGCACATTTGGCTACTTGGAGTGATGAAGACTCCACCGACGATGAACAAGCCAACCTTTGCCTTATGGCCATCGAAGAAGATTCAAGGGTAACTTCTAATTCATCTACTTCATGTTCTTATTCCTTTGATGAATTACAAGATGCCTATGATGATTTGGTTTTAGATTTTAAAAGCCACATTTTGAAAAACAAAAAATTGGTTTCAAAGTTAAAAATTCAAAATGATTTGCTTTCTAAAACCAAACTTGAACTTGAAGCAAAACTTGAAGAGTTTGAATTAAAATGTTTTGATTTACAAAAATTGCTTCAAAATGTTCAAGAAGAAAAAGATTTGATTTCCAAAGAGCTTGAAAAGAAAAACAATTTTGGAAAATCAAATTTTTATGTTAGACAATCTAGTGCCCCTAGATTTAAAAATGGTAAATGTTTTAAAAGTGTTTGGGTCCCAAAAGGACTAACCACTTCAATTAAAAAGGATGACATTGAAAAATGGATTCCTAAGGGGTCAAAAATTTGTGCTTCTAACGTTCATGGATCCAAAGCAATTTGGATACCAAAAATTACTTGATTGTCTATTTCTAGGTGTGATGGTGATGTTCAACAAGTCAAAATTGAGGGGGAGCTCCATGCACACAAGGAAGAACACTTGAAGAAGGAAGGCTTCACATCCTCCCTTTGGGTTCAAGTGTTGGTAAAAATCTAGTTGCTTTTGATTTTATTTGTTTTATTCTCTTTTATGTCAACTAGATGATCATATATGATGGACTAACACTTTCAATGATGCTTTGAGTAAGGGGGAGCTAATTTTAAACCAAAAATTTTCAAGTGTGTCAAAATTTTTGCCTCCTATGTTATCTTGAGCTAAATGTCATTTTAAATTCTTTTTGATATAACAAAAAGGGGGAGAAATGGTTTTGAAAAATTGGATTTTCAAATGAATAAGGGGGAGCTTTAATTGACTTCATATCTTTAATCTCTTATTCACTTTTTTAAAGTTAAAGGGGGAGAACCCAAACAATTTTTCAAGTTAGTTTTATTATATCAAAAAGGGGGAGATTCTAGAACCAATGTTTTGATATAATAATTGAAAAATGTTTTGGACTAATTTGAAAAGAATTTAAAACTTGTTTTTAAGTCCAAACAACTTGAAATTATGTTTGAGGTATTTTAAGAGGTTTTTGACAAAGATTTTTCATGTTTTAATAAGCCAAACTTAACTTTTCACGTCACCAGTATCGATACGGTTGTACCCGTACCGATACCATTTTGCCCTGGTTTGGCCACTGTCAAAACCCGTATCGATACGAGGGTTTAGTGTATCGATACGGAGGGGGTCGTTTCGATACGCCACGTCAGCGTACCGATCCCAGTTTAACTACCCCAACGGCTATTTCCCAATGGCCATTTAAATGTCAAAGGGTACCGATACGCCCTCAAGCATATTGATACGCCTATGCAGGCAAAAGCCCAACGGCTAGTTCCTATGAAGGCCGTATCGATACCGTTCCACGTGTATCGATACCGTTAGCTGCAGAACAGCATTTATGAAGGGAAATAAAGTCCTCAACGGCTCCAATTCATCCCCAACGGCTAGTAACGGCTACAAACTCATTTGGGAGTATAAAAGGGACCTCCAAGCATCAAGAGAAGGCTAATGCTCATATTGTAAAACATCAAATGATCAAGAAATTGTCTTAGCACTTAAATTGTCAATTCTTGTATAGACAAACACTAGTGAGCCAAAATTGTCAAATTTGCTCAAGTGTTTTAGGTTTGGGTGAGTGCTTATTTGTGCAAACAAACTCCTATTAGAGGATTACAAGTTTGCTTTGTTTATCTCTTGTAAAGAGGGTTTCAATCAAGGCTTTGGGTAGAAAGCTTGATTGGTTGTAAGAGTTTCCTCCTAAGCCTAGAAAAGGGGACGAATCAATTAGTGGATTGATTGTGAAATCCTTAGTGGGGAGCTAAGGTAGTGGATGTAGGTGCTTGTTAGAAGACCGAACCACTCTAAAATCATTGTGTCTATTTCTTTTTAGCTTCCTAACACCCAAATATCCACCTCTCCACCACTTGGTGAGCTAAATTGGTTGATCGAATCGAGCACCACACAACTCAACAAACTTTTAATTCGTTTTTATTAGGTCATTGTCGTCAACTAGCGTTAAGAAATGTTGATGTGGCATGTTTGAGTCATCTTCTTTCCCATGAAATCCTAGGTTTCTTAAACTAATTGCAACCATCGACCTTTTATTGTATGCACTGTCATCATCCAATGTTATCTTAATCTTCATCATCACTAAACACAACACTCACCGTACTTAAAAGCATCACCATCTCTCCAAATAGTTCATCCATTTACCTCTCATATGTACCAAGGGATACATTACAGTGCAATCACACAAATGATTGTTAGGATTATGATAAGTCTTGATTCGATTTTGTTTGAAATCATTGTTAAAAAGATATAATATGTTTGTTGTTGCAGATATTATTTTTAGTTTCTACAAGTGCATGTGTTACCAAGGGAAATGTTTGGTTTCTCTACATTTGGGATATCAATGACACTTTTCAAATGATACCCATTAAGGCTAGTAGACAAGTTCATGTTGTTGGTAGCTAGCTACTTTTACCTTAGGCAACACCATCCAACCTCCCATTAAATTGTTGCAACCTTTATTTTCTTGTTACGAAATTCATGATAGAGAATTCATTTTTTGGGGTTTTGGATGAAATAATGATGAAGCTCTTGAGTATAGTAGGTGTTATATTTTTCGATCGTCGGATGGTGTCTGCCTAGGCGATATGAATTCGATGACTATAATTGATTTGAGAAATTTAGGATTTTCTGGGGAAGAAGATGGCTCTAACGTATAATGTCGACATTTCTTAACGGTGGTTGACGAAAATGACTGTAATGAAAGCAAATTAAAAGTTCAGTGACTGTATTACAAGTTTCAAAAAGTTATATGAACACAATACGAATGCTCTTAAAGTTCGGTGGCGTAATTTACCCTTTAAATAAGGTAAAGTACATAGGCGACCATCAAATTATGGGGTTATTCTTATTTTGACCATCTAACTAAGAAACTCGTCAATCCGGCCATCGAACTATTAAAATGCTTCTATTTTGACCACCAACTGTTAAAATCTAACGGAGGAGGTGACGTGATAGTTAACTAAAATTTGTGTAATTACACATTTGGTCCATGTTATTTACCTATCATATCAAATTGATCCTACTTTGAAAGATTTGGGGTGTCGGTCTTGTCAAGATCTTCTAAGCCATTAGTGGAAATTTTAAAGGGGAGTGGTTTAATTGATCTGTCACTCGCTAATGGTTCCTTTACCTAGTGTCGTGGGGGCTTATCTTTGGAGGCCAGTAGAATCGACAAGTTTCTGTTGTCTCCAAGAATATTAGCTTGTTTAAAGAATTGTAGCCAGAGAATTTTGCCAAAGAGAATCTCCGACCACAATCCAGCAGTTCTAAAATCGTAGAATTTCACTTCTGGACCTTGCCCTTTTAAGTGGTTCAACCACTAGGCTGAAATAAGGAGTATGTTCACCTGGTGAAAACTGTCAGTCAAAGATATAGTGGCAAAGGTGCAAGGAATATGTTAAGGAGAATAAAGGAGACTTCCTAGTAGTGGGTGAAAGAAACAAAAGCCAATGATGTATTGTTTATTGACGAAATTGAAAGAAAAATGAAATATCTTAAATCTAATCAATTCAACTCGTGCTATAATCAGGCTACTTCCAACGAAATTATAGAGTTGAAATCGTCTCTTTGGAGGAAATATAGAGAAGATGAGAGGGGATGGCTCCAGAAGTCGAGACTAAAATGGTTTCAATAAGGGGATAGAAACACGAAGTTTTTCCATTTATCGACTTCAATTGGAAACAAGATAAACCATATTGGATCTATTCGAGTTGGAAATCTTACTATGATTGATCCTAAGGCTATATCAATGGAATTTGCTTATCATTTTCGAAGCTCATACAATGAGGTGCTCACCACCCCAATTAAGCATATAGATATTGAGTTTAACCAGTTGTGCTCGAGCTTTGTATGGGCTCTTGAGGCCCCTTTTTCTGAAGAGGAAGTCTGGTTAGTGATTAAATCATCAGAGGGTTCCCGTGCACCTGGATCGGATGGCTACAATTTTAACTTCTTCAAAAAGTTCTGACACTTACTTAAAGGTGAGGTGATGAAGATGTTTGAGGCGTTTTACAAGGGGAAATATGGGATAAATCCATGAATCATTCTTTATTGACATTAATTCCTAAGAAAGCAGATCATGTGGGTATTGAAGATTACAAACCAATTGCATTAGTTAGCAGCCTATATAAATTAGTCGCCTGAGTCCTTGCCAGAAGATTAGCGGGGTGCATAAGTGAAGTAGTGGATGAATCTCAATTTGTTGTCTTACCAGGCAAGCAAATTACATATTGCTATTTAATCGCTAACGAGATTTTAGACGATCTGTACCGAAAGAAAAGAGAAGTAATTGTGTTTAAAGAAAATTTCAAGAATGCCTACGATACAGTTGATTGGGGTTTTTTGGATGTAATTCTGTTTAAAATGGGATTTGGTGAGAAATGGCGTAATTGGATCAGTTTATGTCTTTCAACTGCTTCCATCTCAGTGTTGGTAAACGGGAGCTCAACCAACAGTTTCTCTATCAAAAGAGGCCTCGGACAAGGCTACCCTTTATCCCTGCTCCTTTTTAACATAATAGGGGAAGATTTGAGCAGGATGCTTCATAAAGCAATGAATATTAATCGTTTTCCTTGTGTTCAAGTTGGCAATAGTGGACTGCAGATTTCACATTTACAAATCGCAGATAATTTGGTGATTTTCTCTAAAGCAAAAGTTGAGTTTGTGCAAAATATCAAAGGAGTATTGAGGATATTTGAGGTGGCATCGAGACTTAAACTAAATATGTCAAAAAATTGTTCGGGGTTACTGTGAATAGGGATATGATGCAAGAATGGGCTGAAGTAATCAAGTGTAGTAGTGATAGCTTGACAACAATATACCCAGGCCTCCCTCTCGGATATCAAAGGAACTCGTTGGAAATGTGGAAAGCAATTTTTAACAAAGTTCAGAAGCGTCTCGAAGGCTGGAAGGGGAATCTATTGTCATTTGGAGGACGTATCACCTTGGCCAGGTCAATATTATCGAATTTACCTATATAATACTTGTCTCTATTCCAAATGCTGATCGAGGTGAAAAATTCCCTTAACAAAATAATAGCAAATTTTATTTGGGGATCATCATCTGACAAATCCATTCATTGGATCAAATGGGATAAATTATATAAACCAAAAGATTATGGTGAACTGGGTATGTTTGATTTTAAACTGCGGAACATAGCTCTTTTGAATAAATGGCCATCTAGATTTAGCTTCGAAGCAGATTGTTTATGGAGGAAAATCATAGCTGCTAAATATGAGTATGACTATTTTTCTATGTTGCCCACCCATACGGTTAATAGGAAAAGCTCATGGGTATGGAAGAACGTCACTCGCCCTTTGAGTGAGGAAGGGGATCCTTTGGTCTACAATTTGAGATTTTCTCTTTGGAACGGTCAATCAATAAACTTTTGCAAGGATTTCTGGATGGCATTACCCTCGCTGAAAAATGCTTTCCCGAGAATTTTTGCTCTAGCATCTAAAAAGAGTGGGAAAGTCAAAGACTTTGGTGTAAAGATCAATGGTGTATGGATGTGAAATATTGAGTACCAAAGACCCTTGTTTAATTGGGAACAATACTCTTGGGTGATCTTCTTGAGAACACTAAATGAGGCTTCAAGGTCTTAGATCGAAGTGGATACTATCTTGTGGAATGGCTCCTCTAATGGAGTGTATAGCCCTAAATCTTATTGTGAGATTGTCTCAACTTGTGGTTTAGAAAAAGACACAATCTGGAAACTGATTTGGGAAAACCGTGCACCGCCTAAGGTTGAGGCATTTGCATGGAAAGTTGTCTATGAGAGAATCTCAACTCAAACTGAACTAGTAAAACGTAGGGTGCCCTACTCAGATAATGTATTATGTGTTTTTTTTTGTCGAAAGGAAGTCGAAACTGTGGATCACATCTTTTGTCACTGTCATTTCACTTGGGAAATTTGGAAAAGATGGTGGATCATGTGCAACCTTTATGTTACAATTCCAAATAATCTTAGGGCTCTTATTTTGGTATCGGATGGCTTATCTATCAAACAACAGTCCAAGCAAATGTGGAGATTAGATTTTTTGGCTTTTGTATGGACTATATGGCTCAGTAGAAATGATATGATCTTCAATAATAAAATGATCACTGCAAACCAGATTTTTGATACAGTCCTATTAAGAATCGGGCATTGGGCAAAAAGTTTGTGGCCATCAGATAGTATGTTTGTTCCCGACTTTATTCGTGACCCTTGTTCTACAAGAATCTACCTCTCAAAAGCTCGTACACCTCCAGTTGAGGCATTGGAAGCACCAGCTCTGGGTCATTTAAAGTTCAACGTCGATGCGGTGGTCCAATGAAGTTAAAGCAATGTTGGAATTGGGGGAGTTCTACATGACCATACTGGTGTGATTTTAGCTTGCTTTTCCAAATCGATTGGTTTATCTAATCCTTTTTAACAGAAGTTCTAGGAATTTAGAGGCTTGCAAAATATTGTTGGAGTCAAAATGGTCTCAGTCACACACTCTTTGCATCGAATCAGATAGCCAATTGTTTGTGCAGTGGGTTAACAATCCGAGTTCAGCCCCCCATCCTTCACCGTACTCACAGAATCAAGTAACTCGATCTGCATTAAACATGGCTCGGAGGTAACTTGTAACACCCTAAGTATAAAAAACGAGAGAAATGAAGGTTGTGGAAATCGAACCTACAACTTAACCTTGTTCAGCCGGTCACCCAACCGCTTGAGCTATAAAAGCTCTTAGTCATCTACTATACCAAATTTAATTTGAACCAATGGTTAAAAAGGTACCAAAATATAATAATAATTTCTAAAATATCCCACCTAACCCATTTATTGTGCATTTATTTCAAACCAATCCTCTCATTTCCCAAAACCACAAACTGACCCCTTTCATCCCTTTTCACCCAAATCACCGTCGACCACCGCCTCTTTCGCCTAACCGCCATGTCGTGTCGTGCACCACCACCGCCAGTCGAACCATCTCGACGTCCCGAGCAAAAGCCACTTAACCACTTGTCTAGCCGCACTGTGGTTCACCGGCAATCAAGCTAAAAAGGTTCGACGAACCTAGGGTTGAAGCCCTTCTATTTTTTATTGATTCTGGTTGCCGTGGGTGTCCGTTCGTGACTATAGCACCGTCGGCGTGCCCAAAAGACCGAGGCAAACAAAACCCAGGTTTTCTTGAACCAAACCGCAATCGTTTCCCACCTCGTCAAAACCTCGCCATTTTAAAACGATTTTCATCATTTTTGTGTATGTTTTGGTGAGTTTTGCCTTCTTTTCTAGTTTTTAAGATGTGTAGTAATGTTTTACTGTAAATCTGGAGAAAATATTGTGTTTGGGTCATTTCTCGACCGTCTATGGTGATTTTTCGGCCGCCCTGGACGGTATTCTTGAATCGAACCGAGTTAAACCATTTGAATCAAACCGAACTAAACCGACATGCCGAGTTAAACTGAACTGAGTCAACTCTTTTAGTCAAATTGAACCAAGTCAACTTAATGAGTCAAACCGACCAAGTCAAATCAATGAGTCAACCCGGCTGAATCAACTCAGTGAGTCAACTTGACCAAGTCAACTCAGTTGACTGCTGACATCAGCATGACTCCAGTGTTGACATTGATCGATGATGGCATGACGTCAGCTTTGACTTTGAACAAAAGTCAACTTTTCCTAAACAACCATATCCTATGTTTTTTGATATCCTAAGTCTAATTTTGAAGCTCGTTTCATGAAATTCTAACCTGAAAGCCTCCAAATTGGATGTTGAATCCGAACATGTATATGTATTAAGTTAAATTGTTTGAGGAATGTTATAAAACAAAGGATTGACATTTATCTTTTGATTGAAGGTACTCGCGGATCTCTCAATCGTGCTTATGCCCAGCCCAGCTCGTCTCGGTCAGTGCTGCTTTGAGAGCCCATTGTTACCCGTATGATTCCGTAACTTAGAGTATTATATTGATAAAAATGTAAATCTGTTAGTAACCATAATCCTTGTCGATCTAGGTTCCAGTATTGTAGCTAAGTGTGGTCCTAGTGCCCAGTAGATCATCAAACCTGCCCAACTTTTGAGGTATGTTCCTTGTGTCCTACATGACTGTTTGAATACTGTTTTACATGTTTTATATGTTTGATTAAACTGAACATGTGCACATGATTGACAAACTTGATTTCACATAAGCACAACATGTTTTCTGAAATGAGCATTGATCATACCGTATATCTGATTTATGCCTGAGTGCCTGATTGAATGACATGCTCTCTAGTTACAGTTTTACATAAAATAATTATATGCTTATAATTACCGTAAATATTGTTATTGTTGATTAATGAAATTACTACATAGACTGCTATTGGGGTACTTGGGACATAGTAAGAAGTTATTGTAGGTTCAGCCCTGATCCGGCTAGTAATCTGTAACACCCCAATTTTGGGCTTGGAAGTTTAGGGTCTGAACCGGACCGGTATGATTTTGGGTTCGAGTATAAAAGGAGGTTTTGGGGGAAAACCTAGTTCGGGATGCTTTAAAAATATGGAAAAATATCTAAAAATCCTATTTTAATATATATAAGAGAGTGGTGAAATTAATTTTACAAAATTAGGTTTGGAAATATTACATTTTGGATTAGTGACTAAAATGTGATTTTTGAAAAGTTTAGTGGTGACTGTTTTGTAAGGATTGAAATTTTGAATCTTTAAGGAGCTAATCTACCCAAAAATGATTTCTCCAGATTTTTCTTTAATTTGAGTGAATTAATTAATGTTTTAATTAATTAGAAGTGAAGAGAAACTACCTTTTGTTAAAATCATAACTACTTTTTCCTCAAACTTTCTCATTTCTTTTTCTCTCAAAATTCCATCATCCTAATACTTTTCTCCAGCAACTTTTTCATTGATTTCCACTTCAATTGATGAGATTTCTATCATCAATAAGTTCCTAATCAATCCTACATCAAATCCTTTTGATTTCCTCATTGAATTTTCAAGGAAATTGGCTCAAATCAAGGAGAAATCACCATTTAGAGGTAAGATTGTTCTTCTCCTATAAATACTAAGTTCTTTACTGAAATTCCCAAGTTTTCAATCCTTAATTTAAGTTTTATAAATGGTTTTAATGTTAAGAACTTGATTTTGGCTTAAAACTCAAGATTTGGAAGAAATCTTGAAGAATTTCGTTGTGATTGTTTGGACTCTGTTTTGAGATGATTCTTAAATGTATTTTGGATGTCTATTGATGTGTAAATGAGGTTTTATCAATGCAATCCCGAATAGGTTGAATTTCCTAAGTTTTTGCTTATGAAAATGGTGGTTTTTGAGGTGATCTTGGTGTTCTGTTATAGCTGGAGGTATAAGGACGAGTTTAGGTTTATTTTGGATGTTGATTGATGTTTAGAAATAGTTAGAAGTGATGGATCTTGGCTGGGTTAAATTTTGGAAGAGTTTGGAGGTGATTTCGGTTGTGTTTGGTAGCCGAAATGTTGGCTTTAGGTAGAGTAGCGAGTTTAAGTGTGTTGGCTGAAGATTTCAATGCATGATGAGGCATTAATCCTCTGCTTTGATGTGTTTAAAATAGGGGAGGCATCTTCGGACACCTTTGGAGTTGATCCGGAGGCTTGATCGGCGTTTCGACAAGCTTGCGAAATGGAATTGGTGAGTGGAGTTGGGTTTCCAGCTTTGAAACAAATGTTTGAAGGTTTTGGGAGCTTAGGTTAAGTCTAAGAAACTTAACTAAGCTCAAGAGTAAGTTTTCGAAGAAACTCTCTTGGATGAACCATGAAGTGGTTCGATTATTGGATTTGATTTGCATGTTTAAATTCTATTTTTGAAAGCATGTTTTAGCATGGTTAATGCTGGTTTTGAAAGCCATATGTTGAAGGATGCTCAAGGTAAGAGATCCTTGGTTTAACATATTGTAAATGTGGATTTGATGCATAGTGATGCATGATGTTTAATGGATTTGATTAATGCTTTAAAACAGTGAATTGTTGATGGTAAATGATGTATATTGGCAAGTAATGAATTGGTTTTAAAGTACTTGAATCGGATATAGTTAGCCGGCTATAGGATTGGGTGCACCATGAATAAAGTCGCCTTGGATGTTGAGGGGTTGTGAATGTAACGAAAACTCCATCCAAGTATCCTAACGAGAGAGGTAAAATCACAACGGTGGTTAAAAGTCTGTGTGTAGATCTTGTTATGGTCACAACGGTGGTTAAAAGTCCGTGTGTGTGGACCTTGTGTTATGTGTCCCGTACTCTCGTTAGGAAGTTATACAACTACCGATGAGTGATGTGGAGGGGTTCTGATTGTACTGTAAACTCCATCACGGGTGTTGAGGGGTTGTGATTGTACCGTAAACTCCACCTTATGTTGTTCGGTAGTGTGTATGAAGCGTGTGGGACAACGCTTGTAATCCGCGTATCCGATTATGTTTTGTGTTGTAAAAGTTTAAGAATTATCACTTGAAAGCCAATATGTTGAATTGATGTAATGAAGCATGAGATGCTTGTAAAGTATGCAAGGTTGCATGAAAAGAGTTAAGCTTGTGTTTTTAAGCTTGTTGAAAGTGTTTTCTAATAAGGCATTATTGTGTTGTTTTCTTTAAAGCATGCCTCACTAAGCTATTGTGCTTACGCTCTCTCTTTTGTACCAATAATGCAGACAATTGAGGTGTTTAAGGGCAGCAAGGAAGCTAAGAGTCCAAGGGAAACTAAGCTCATGTATGGTGATGTTTTCATATACTATTAGTTTTGGTAATTTGGCAATGGGAACCTAAAGTGTGGTTTTGGGAGATGTTTTGGACTCCTTAGTTTGTGGCATGTTGCTTTTGATGTTTTGGATTTGTAATTGGCCTTTTGATGCTTATTTTGGAGTTTGGTTGGTAGTTTGGTTTTGAATATTAGGATGCATGCCTATAGACATGTGAAGTTTAATGTTTGATGCCATGAATGTGTTTTGAAGCTGCAATCACGCACCTTATATGTATGATGACATGTTGGTATGGTTAGAGGGTCATTAAGATGTGTTTGATTGGGTTTAAGCATGAAAAACCAACAAATTCTGCAGCTTCTGGGCAAACCGTATCGATACACTCATTGGCGTTTCGAAACGGGGGCTTGAAATGGCCTTGGTGTTTCGAAACGGCTGGTGATTGTTTCGAAACGGTTTGGCCACTAGAAGGCCCTGTTTCGGAACAAGTCTCGAAATGAACCCGTGTTTCGGAACGGTCAACACCGTTTCGAAACAGGTGACCGTTGGGCACTGATTTGAATGGTTTTGAGGTTTGCAAGCTTTACGTTTTAGTCCCGAAATTTGTAATTGCAATTATATGAGTTTGAGATGTCCAATTAAGGTGAAATTTGACAGAGATGCATGTAATGTGACTAATTTAATATTGGTAACTTAAAAATCAGTTAAGACCTTCTAATTTCCAGAATTTACATTTTGGTCCCTAATATTTGTATTTTGCGCAATTGAGTCCCTCATGTTGTTCGTCCAATGTGCTTTTCACCTGTATGTTTCATGTGTGCTCACATAGGGTTAATTTGTATCTAGATAAGATTAAAAGAAAAAAAAGGTCGTAAATCAAGGTTGACTTTCAGGTTGACTTTGGTTTTCCCCGTGTAATCTTCGTAGTTCGGGTCAACCGTCTAGGCCGGGCTAAGGGGGTTACATAATCCCTTACTGTTACATGTTCCTATGCTTCGGCTAGGGTGATTCCTACCATACCGTACCGTACCTAAGGTATTCCTTTAGGATGGCACCTATGTCAATAGGCATGGGTTAATGCCTTTATAGATGCAGTTTTGGGAAACTGCATACTGGAGAGTTTTGTTGGAGGGTAGATAGAGAATTGAACTGAACCGTATTATAACTTGAATCATATGAATTTAAAATAAAAATGTTTATCGTATTGATTGTAGTACATATTTTCACTTGCACTGTTGGAACACACTGAGCTCCCTAGCTCTTGCTCCCCTTTTCTCCCTTTTAGATATTTTTGGATAGGCTATCTTGTTCTTGACATCAGAGGATCGACACATTATGTATTCTACATAGATTGTAATGTTTTTATCCACCGCTTTTGTTCTTCAAGGTGACATGTGCCTATATTTTGTATTGTATAACGTCTCATGTTACGAGATTTTGTTGCTATACTTGATATAACCTATTTTGTAGCTACTACTAGATATGTTTTTACATGTTTACTTACTATGATCGCTTTATAGCAAGTTATGATATTATGCTTTCAAACTAGATGCTTAAGTTTTCCAACATGTTTTCTACTTAAGCTTTAAATTTGAGATGTGCCTTGTTAGACATGGTCACTTTGCATAAGTCAGTCTAAGGGGGTTACATTTGGTTGGTATCAGAGCTTTTGGTTTTAAAGCCTCGGACTGTGCATAAGTCCATTTAAAGTATTATTTTGTAACGTTTTACAAAATGTTTTATGAAACGGGTCATGTCACCAAGTTTTATATGTTTACATGTAATCGATTCTCCAGTATCATAAATTGATTATAGGTTCTGTTCTTTGTACAGATTATCCTCCGTTATGAGCACCAACATGTGTCGTCAACCCGCTCGTAGGCGAGGTCGACCCGTTAGATTTACAGACCCGATAGACGATCCGGTGGTTACTCCATCTACTCATGTTGATGCTCGTGCTTCCGTAGATCCTTCGACCTCTGCAGAGACTTCCGCCCCTGGAGGTCCTTCAGTTTCGACCACCCCGACTACTCTGAAACCTACCCCAGCTGCTCTGTTGTCTACTCCTTGTATTGATATGACTACTCTGGTTAGAGGAGCGACAGTTTCTGGGCCTGAGCCTATGACTGGAGTTACTGATGAGAGTTTGAGTAGACAGTTCCTCCAGCTGATCCAGGGTGTAGTCAGAGCATCGGGCGTCACTCCTGAAGTCCTCATCTCCCAGACCTTGGTTGTTAACTAGATCAAGACTTTCTCGGGATCTCTTAGTGGGGCATCGACCGAGGCTGGCGTGTGGCTTTATGATACCGAACGACGTATGATTGAATTGGGTTTTGAACCACCTAAGAAATATTTGGGTGTTGTATCTATGCTGAACAGGAATGCCCGCACATGGTGGGAGTCAATTATGAGTAGCGTTCCCTCTGATCGGTTGACATGGGATTTCTTTAAAGATCATTTTATGAACCGTTATCTGGGCGAGCGGTTCCTGGGAGAGAGACGCCCGACATTCAAGGACTTGGTGCAGGGTTCCATGACAGTGACCGAGTATGAGATGTAGTTTCTAGATTTGCAGAGGTATGGTCCTAGTTTGGTTTCTACCGAGAAGAACATATGTGAAAAGTTCTTAGAGGGCCTCCGTATTGGGATACGTGACAAGGTGGCTATACATCACGATGAGGTATTTGAGGATCTAGTAAATCGGGCCAAGACTACAAAAGAGATTGAGGCATTGCCTGCTAGCCAGGGCGGCAGAGATAGAGACCGAGATTGGGATCGATCTAGGAGACCTAGTCAAGGTGAGTCCTACAGATGTCCGGGTAATAGAACACGCACCGCTGACTCTCAGAAGAGTAATGGGAGTTCTAGGCCTGTGGCACCTTCGGGCCCAGCTGTTAAACGAGGTGATTCCTCCGAATTTCTTTCTCTACCCGCATGTGAGCACTACGGTAGAAGGCATGGAGAAGAGTACTGGAAGTTGATTGGCGCTTGCTTCCGGTGTGGGTCCATGGACCATTTTTTCAAGAAATGCTCACGCTCACTTTCCACAAGAGTATCCACTCAGACTCCTACTCGTACCCAGACACCTGCTCGTTCACAGACATCTGTTTAGACTCTAGCTAGAGGTCGTAATCAGGGTAGAGCTTCTGGGTCTGCTGTTAGATCTGAGAGTAGAAGCTGATTCCATCATAGTGGGGGACCAGTTATGACTGAGGCTAGGCAGCCTACACTTGTTTATGCCACCAGACGTCGAGACAACAGAGATGAGCCAAACGTCATTGCAGGTACATTTACTATATATTATGTTCAATGCTTTACATTGCTTGACAATGGTTCTACCCATTCCTATGTATCGAGATCTGTGTCTCGAGACCTTCAGATTCCAGATGAGACCATCAAGAAAGCAGTTACTGTTATGATTCAGGTGGGTCAGTCAGTGGTTGTGGATAGGGTTTTCAAGTGATGTCCCCTCGAGGTTCAAGGAGAAATCATTCCAGCTGACCTTATGGAGCTACCATTAGAAGAGTTTAATCTAATTTTGGGCATGGATTGGTTGACTGAACACCAGGTTAACTTAGACTGTGAGTCCAAGAGAGCAGTTCTAAAGACTTTTGATGATTGGACAGTGGTTCTTGTTGGTGAACGCTGAGGGTATCTATCTAATGTCATATCTGCCTTGGCTGCTGATAGGATGATCCGAAAGGGGTATCAGACCTTCATCGCATGTTTCTTGAATACTAAAGGTTCTTTATCTAAGATTGAGGAGATTCACACTGTTAATGAGTTTCCTGATGTTTTCTTCGATGAGCTACATGGGTTACCTCCGGATAGGGATGTTGAGTTTGAGATTGAGACCTATCCAGGATCTGCGCCAGTCTCTATGAAACCTTATTGTATAGCTCGAAAATAGCTTAAGAAGTTAAAGATTCAGTTGCAAGAGCTCTTGGACCGAGGATTTATTCAACCTAGCTCTTCGCCTTGGGGAGCCCATGTTTTTTTGTGAAGAAGAAAGATGGTTCAATCAGGTTATGTATTGACTATCGGAAGCTGAACAAGCTGACAGTCAAGAATAAGTACTTGTTACCCATGATCGATGACTTGTTCGATCAGTTTTGAGGGGCCACAGTTTTCTCGAAGATTGATCTTCGTTTCGGGTATTATAGGTTAAAGATAAAGGGGTCTGATGTTGCGAAGACGACCATTCGCACCAGATATGGTCATTACGAGTTCCTAGTAATGCCATTTGGTCTAACTAATGCTCCTGTTGCCTTTATGGATTTGATGAACCATGTATTCCGACCTTACTTAGACCAGTTTGTGGTGGTGTTCATTAATGACATCCTGGTCTATTCTCGGTCTGAATCAGAACATGCAGAGCATTTGAGGATTGTTTTGCAGACACTCAGAGAGCACAGATTGTACACTAAGTTGAGAAAGTGTGAATTCTGGATCAACGAGGTGACATTTCTTGGGCATGCGGTATCGGCTCGGGGTAATCAAGTTGATCCGAGCAAGATTGAGGCCATTGTGAGTTGGAAACAACCCAAGAATGTCTCCGAGATCCGTAGTTTCTTGGGCTTAGCTGGGTATTACAAAAGCTTCATTGAGGGTTTCTCTACCATTGCTTCCCCCTAATGAAGTTGTTGAGGAAGAATGTTCCATTCATCTGGACTAATGCTCAGTAAGATAGTTTTGACAAATTAAAGACGGCTCTAACGCAATCTCCAGTTTTGACCCAGCTCGAGTCTGAGAAAGACTTCACAATTTATAGTGATGCATCGCGCTCTGGGCTTGGATGTGTTCTGATGCAGGAAGGCGGGGTGATCGCTTATGCGTCTCATCAGTTGAGACCGCACGAGTGTAACTATCCTACCCATGATCTGGAATTGGCCGCTATGATTTTTGCCTTGCAGATTTGGAGACATTATCTCTACGGAGAGAAGTGTTATATCTATACCAAACATAAGAGCCTAAAGTATCTTCTCTCACATAAAGAGCTTAATCTAAGACAGCGTCGGTGGCTTGAGCTTCTTAAAGATTATGATTCTGTGATTGAGTATCACCCGGGAAAAGCAAATGTTGTTGCTGATGCTTTCAACCGTAAGGCTATTTCAGACTTGAGATCTCTATTTTCCAGGATAAGTATCTTTGATGATGGTAGTCTATTAGCAGAGTTACAGGTTAAACCGACTCTGGCTGAGGATATTAAGGCCCAACAGCTCCTAGACAGTTCTTTACTTCCTGTCATACAGCAGGTTGAGCAAGGATCCACATCTGTTTATGCTTTTGATCAAGATGGAGTCTTGTGCTTTAAGGGTCGATATTGTGTACTAGATGACGCAGAGTTGAAGGAGGCTATCCTCAATGAGGCTCATAGCAGCCCTTATGCTATGCACCCCGGCGGGGACAAGATGTACTAGAATCTAAGACAAAGATATCGTTGGGTTGGTAAGAAGAAAGATATTTCTGATTATATATCTCGGTGTTTAACTTGCCAATAGGTTAAGACCGAGCACCAGCATCCTTTTGGTTTGTTGCACCCTATTAAGATTCTCAAGTGGAAATGGGAGCATATCACGATGGATTTTGTTATAGGGCTACCTCTGACTCATTCTTAAAAGGATTCTGTCTGGGTGATTGTTGACCGACTTACTAAGTCAGCTCATTTGATTCCTTTTCGAGTTACTTATTCCTTGGAGAAGCTGGCTAAATTGTACATCTCTAAGATCATCAGGCTACATGGTGTACCCTTATCTATCATCTCTGATCGAGATCCGAGGTTTACTTCACGATTTTGGTTGGCCCTGCAATAGGTTTTGGGTACCCGACTGAATTTTAGTACAACATTTCATCCGCAGACATATGGACAATCGGAGAGGGTGATTCAGATTCTTAAGGACATGTTACGGGGATGTGTGATTGATTTTTGTGGTAGTTGGGAAGATTTCTTGCCCTTGGTCGAGTTTGCGTATAACAACAGTTACAAGGCTAGCATCTGTATGGCACCATATGAGGCTCTGTATGGTCGTAAATTTCGTACTCCTGTCTGTTGGACAGAGTTGTATGATGGGAAGACTTTGGGCCCTGAGTTAGTTCGAGAGACCGAAGAGACCGTTAGATTGATCTGTGATCGTCTGAAGGAGGCTTTTGACAGACAGAAGTCTTATGGTGACCGGAGGAGGAAAGATATTGAGTTCGAGGTCGGTGATCAGGTCTTCCTGAATGTATCCCCTTGGAAGAAAGTTATGAGATTTAGGTGCAAGGAGAAGCTTAGTCTGAGATTCATTGGGCCGTACCGCATGCTGAAGAGAGTTGGACCAGTTGCTTATCAACTTGAGTTGCCTCCTTAGCTTAGTCGTATTCATGATGTCTTTCATGTATCTATGTTGAGACATTACCGTTCGGATCTGAGCCATGTTATTCAAGTTCAGGATGTGGAGTTGAGACCAGACCTTTCCTTTGAGGGGGAGTATGTTCAGATCTTGGACTGAGATGAGAGAGTTTTGAGGAATCGGCATATTCCTATGGTTAGAGTCCAGTGGAGTAATCGTGGTCCAGAAGAAGCTACATGGGAGACTCCCGAGTCAATGGACGAGCAGTTCCCACATCTGTTTAAACCAGGAAAATTTCGAGGCCAAAATTTCTTTTGGGGGGGAGAGTTGTAACACCCTAAGTATAAAAATGAGGGAAAGTAAAGTTGTGGGAATCGAACCCACAACCTAACCTTGTTAAGCCAGTCACCCAACTGCTTGAGCTATAGAAGCTCTTAGCCATCTACTATACCAAGTTTAACTTGAACCAAAGGTTAAAAAGGTACTGAAATATAATAATAATAATTTCTAAAATATCCCACCTAACCCATTTATTGTGCATTTATTTCAAACCAATCCCATATTTCCCCAAAACCACAAACCGACCCCTTTCATCTTTTTTCACCCCAATCACCGTCGACCACCGCCTCTTTCGCCTCACCACCGTGCCGTGTTGCGCACCGCCACCGCCAGTTGAACCGTCTCGACATCCCGAGCAAAAGCCCCTCAACCACTCGCCGGGCCGCACTGTGGCTAATCGGCAATCAAGCCAAAAAGGTTCGACAAACATAGGGTTGAAACCCTTCTACATTTTTGTTGATTCCGGTCATCGTGGGTGTCCGTTCATGACGATAGCACCGTCGGCGTGCTCAAGAGACTGAGGGAGCAGAACCCAAGTTTTCTTTCACCGAATCGCCACTGTTTCTTACCTCATCGGAACCTCACCGTTTTAAAACGATTTTCATCATTTCTAGGTAAGTTTTGGTGAGTTTTGCCTTCTTTTCTAGTTTTTAAGATATGTAGTAACATTTTACTGTAAATCTGGAGAAAATATTGTGTTTGGGTCATTTTTCGACCATTCATGGTGATTTCTGGCCGCCCTGGACGGTATTCTTGAACCTAACCGAGTTAAACCATTTGAATCGAACTGAACCGACATGTCGTGTCAAACCAAACCGAGTCAACTCAGTGAGTCAACCTGACCGAGTCAACTCGGTTGACTACTGACGTCAACATGACATTAGCGTTGACTTTGATCGCTGACGTTAGTGTTGACTTTGACTTTGACAAAAAAGTTAACTTTTCCTGAACAACCCTATTTTATGTTTTTCGACGTTCTGAGTCCGATTTTGAAGCTCGTTCCTGAAATTCTAACCCGAAATCCTCCAAATTGGACGTTGAATCTGAACATGCATATGTATTAAGTTAAATTATTTGAGAAAGGTTATAAAACAAAGGACTGACATTTATCTTTTGATTGAATGTACTCGCGGATCTCCCGATCGTGCTTACGCCCAGCTCGTCCCGATCATTGCTGCTTCGAGAGCCCATTGTTACTCCGCAACTTAGAGTATTATATTGATAAAAATGTAAATATGTTAGTAACCCTAATCTTTTTCGATCTAGATTCTAGTACCGAAGCTGAGCGTGGTTCTGGTGCCCTGTAGATCATCGAACCTGCCCGACTTTTGAGGTGTGTTCCTTGTGTGCTACATGACAGTTTGAATATTGTTTTACATGTTTCATATGTTTGATTAAACTGAACATGTGCACATGAATGACAACCTCGATTTCACATAAGCATAACATGTTTTTTGAAATGAGCATTGCTCATACCTTATATTTGATTTATGTCTGAGTACCTGATTGAATGACATGCTCTCTAGTTACTGTTTTACAGAAAATAATTATATGCTTATAACTACCGTAAATATTGTTGCTGTTGATTAATGAAATTACTACATAGACTGTTACTGGGGTACTTGGGACATAGTAAGAAGTTATGGTAGGTTCATCCCTGATCCGGCTAGTAATCCATTACTGTTACATGTTCCTATGCTTCGTCTAGGGTGATTCCTACCATACCGTACCGTACCTAAGGTATTCCCTTAGGATGGCACCTATGTCAACAGGCATAGGTTAACACCTTTATAGATACAATTTTGGGGAACTGCATACTAGAGAGTTTGGATGGAGGGTAGATAGAGAATTGAACTGAATCGTATTATAACTTGAATCATATGAATTTGAAATAAAAATGTTTATCGTATTGATTGTAGTACATGTTTTTACTTGCACTGTTGGAACATACTAAGATCCCTAGCTCATGCTCCACTTTTCTCCCTTTTCAGATATTTTGGGATAGGCTACCATGTTCTTGACATCGGAGGATCGACACATTTGTATTCTACATAGATTGTAATGTTTCTATCCACCCTTTTTATTCTTCAGAGTGACATGTGTCTATATTTTGTATTGTATGACGTCTCATGTTACGAGTATTTTGTTGCTATACTTGATATAGTCTATTTTGTAGCTACTACTGGATATGTTTTTTACATGTTTACTTACTATGATCGCTTTATAGCGAGTTATGATATTATGCTTTCAAACTAGATGCTTAACTTTTCCACTAAGTTTTCTACTTGAGATTTAAATTTGAGATGTGCCCTATTAGACATGGTCATTTCGCATAGGCCGGTTTAGGGAGTTACATAACTTTTGTATTTCGAGAAAAAAATGTGGATGCACACATTTGGCTCAACAAGTTATTGATAGACAAGTTAGTCTTCTTTATGGTGAGCCTTGATTGGTCTGTATATATCGTTATGGATCTTGGCATTGTGTAGGGGTAGTAGCTACATGGTTTGTTTTTTATTATGTTAGAGTGGATATTGATGTGATGTAATCGATGATTGTACTGTTTGTGTAGATGTTTGATTAATAAAATAGGGCACTCCTTTTCCCTATTAAGTTTTAGAGGGGGGTTTAACAAGGCCCGCCAATTTAAAAAAAAATTAACCAATCAAATGACGACACATGTTATCACCCAATTGGATTGATTGGGTGAAAATTTAATCGATTGAGGCGACTAAGAATCGAACATGTGACAAATAAGTTGAATTGCAGTGACTCTACCACTAAGCGAAGACCTTTAAAAACATAGATGTGCTAACGTTCTTATTTAAAGTATTGTTTATTTGCTCTCTTTTTTCTTCACTGTAATTGCAGGAGAGTTTGGAGATTGACTTTCTTTGTGTTGCATGGGGAAACCGATATAGTAACGGACCCTGAAGTAAGCTGATACAGTAAAACTGCAGAACTATTCAGGGGTGATGAAATCAGTGGAATGAACTGTAAATCTTTGATTTTTCATTCAAGTTCTATGCTTTTTCACTTTGTGTTCTCTAAGAAAGCTCGATACAAGCAAACAAAAGAATAATAAATGTAGGTTCACAAAGCTCATTGCCAATTAGCTTAAAAGAGGTAGAGACATGGAACCTAACTACATTTGTTGATGTTGTTGTCACCACCTAACTATATATTGTTTCGATTGGGGGGGGACAAAGGACTTTTCCACTGAACAAATTATATTTGATCAGTGTTTCGAAGGGGGTAAATACGAGACCTTAAGATGATGATCCATTGTTGTTGTTGTTGCCCTCCTCGTGACAGTGAAGAAAAAGAGCATATAAACAAGATTTAAATAGAAAACGTTAGCAAATCCAAGCCAATTGAAGGCCTTCGCCTAGTGGTAGAGTTAGTGCACTTTAACTTGTTGGTCATAGGTTTGATTCCTAGCCTACTTAGTTGATTATTAAAAAATTACATTAAAAATTAGAGTAAATTCGTTCAATTAGATGATGACATGATAGGTAAATAACATAGACCGAATGTATAATTATACAAATTTTTATTAACTTCTGCGTTATTTCCTCCGTTAAATTTTAATGATTGGTGATTAAAATACGAGCGCTTTAATAATTTAATGGTCTGATTGATGAATTTTTTAGTTGAGTAGTCAAAATAAGAACGATCTCGTAATTCGGTTGTCACATGTCTAGTTTACCATTTAAATAATTAGTAGAGCGTGGTGTTAAGGAGGAGGTGAAAGGCGCGTAAACCAACATCTTCCAAAGCGTGAGTAGGGCAGTTTCAGAGGCATCCCCAACCATGATTGGATAAAAAGTATTTGGTGTATGTTCTTACGGAACTTTGCCATTAGATGATAGTCAAAAGTAGATTGCAAAACCCCACGTTACGTTTTATTTATTTATCAAAGGGCCCCATGCGGATGTTAGCCTCAGTAGTCTTTCCTTTTCAAATATACAAAAAAAAATACTCGTCTCCGTTATCCGACAACCCCACAAAATTACAACTACACCCCTCAAATCAACACGTGTCCGCCAAAATCCCTTTTTTTAAAAAAATATTTTCTTTCCTAAAAAACACATTTTCTTAAAATAATAGCTTTTAAAGTATGTTTGGTGTGCAAAACAGATCAGAGTTAATCTTTTATCAAATTTTATTTTCATGTTTGATTGAAATGACTTTTATTAGAATATGCTTTAATTATCAATATTTTTGTATTTCCATCATTTTAGAACCTTGATTTATTTTAATTTCTCCACAACAATACATATCCTTAACCCTAGTTCTCAAACTTTAAATAGAAATCTTTTATCCTTTTCAATGTATATATTTGTAGTATGTTCTAAACCTGATTAAAGATTAAATTGTTCATCCGATTAGAAATAAACGTAAAAAATATACTTTAATTTGATTTAGATAAAAAATAGTATTTTTATTTGAGTTAATTATAAAGTATTTAAACATTAATAAAAATATATTTTATATTGTTTAATAGGCTAATACATTAAAAGTTTAATTTTTTTTGAACAATGACATCTGAATTTTATTAATTACCATCAAAGATAATACAATACAATGCATCAAAAAAGAAAAAAAAAAGAGATACATCTCCACTAAAAATCTCTTACAATGGTACAAAAAAAAACAGACACTTTCATCGAGATTAACATACTGAAATCCAGAAATTTTCCTAAGTCTCATTGTCTCTATCCAAACGAGACGCTTTACAGAGTGAAAAAAAGAGTGGTGAGCGAATCAAGCTATCAGACAAATTGTTTCGCTACCCAAGTCTGGTTACATCGGCAACCAACTATCAATCGAGTGAGAGTTCATCTTTCTAAGACCAGCGACAGAACCATAATCAGAGATTAGAGTCGTGCCACAAAGACGGATGAAATGAACCACAAAAAAATCAAAGAAAAATGTGTCACAAGGACATATGAAACGCGTGCCACAAAGGCATAGGTTCTTATTAAAATAAATAAAAAAATATTAGACTCGGTGGTTGACAACTAATACTAAGAGTGGTTGTCGACCACCAACCAAAAGAAAAAAAAAGTAAAATTACAGACGGCAAAGATTTGAGTGAAAGCGACCGTTCTAATTAAAAGTTAAAACTAAATCTAGTAATCTAATATAATCAAATAAAGAAAAATATATTTCAAATAAACCAAAAGAATAATTGAAATATTATTGTATATAAACTAATGTTACATTCAAAAAATTTATTACTAAAAATAATTTTATTCCAAAATCTTATATTTTGATGTATACTTATTTGTATAGAAGTATTTTTTTGTGTTTTTAGGTTGTAAGAGATTTTAATAAATTAGTCTTATTATTTTTCTTTTTGAATATGTTATAATTGTAATATCTTCAATAGTTTTAATAAAAATTTGGTGGTTATTATATAAAAAAATACCCTAAAATTTTATGGTTTTTTAATCTTATTGGTTCTGTATTTTTTTTTTGTTTTGTTTGAGAAGTGTATAAAATGGCTCGACTTGTAAACTTGGAAAAGACACGAGTTAGCTGGTTAGGTGGTCTTCTTGCTTTCAAGGACGGTTTCTTCCTAATTTTCTATTTTGTTTAGTTTGGAATATATATATTTCTTGGTCTTGGTCTTGGTCTTATTTTTTCCCCCTTCAAACTCTCAAAAAGAAGTGTTACTCTTTGATAGCTTTTCATCTGTGGGGGTCTTGTTTTTCACTTTTTCCTTCTAATTTCCCCCCTTTTTTGGTGGCGATGGAGGAGAGATACGAGCCATTGAAGGAGCTTGGATCAGGGAATTTCGGAGTTGCTAGGCTGGTGAAAGATAAGAAAACAAAGGAGCTTGCTGCGGTTAAATATATTGAAAGAGGAAAGAAGGTCATCTTATTCTCATCCATACTTTTTTATCATCTGCAGATTAATTTTCATGTAAATCGGTAGCAATTATAGGAGCATATAATATGTCCGATGATCGGTTGTTGGGCATTGAAAGTTGTTTATGTTCGATTTTTGAAGATGGCCGACTACTTGTTTGTTTGCTTATATTCCAATGAGAGATTTACAGTTTATAGACGTGGTTTGCTAACTGGTTCCAAAATAGACAAGTAGTTAAACTTCTGGTCCTTCAGACAAAGTTGTTTTGATTTTTCCATGTCTTGAGATTGGTTAAATGAGGCTTGTATTATGCCTTCAATGGCTTATTAGGGGGATAATAGTAAAGCAGCAAGTTTTTGTTGGTATCTCTGTTTGAGCTAGGAGACGTTGTAATGGACCATAATTACATAGTGAAAGTGAAGTTGTTCTTGAGAAGAAAGATGGGTTGTTGAAATTTTCCAATCTACCTAACTTCACTTTTTTTGCTTATATATCTACTAACAATGTTTTACCGATAAGACAACGGCGTTGCATGTGTAAAGGTGCTACTTGTAACAAGCTTTAGTTTCAGTTTTGCATTTGTCAATGTCATTCTGGTGGGAACTATTTTTCTGATGGGGAATATGTATACTTGAAGTCCCTGTAAAACGGTTTGTGTTTTTGAATTTATACATTGAGTTGCAGATGAAAAAGAACTAAGACGATTGTCGCTGAAAGGAATTTCAAGTTACTCAAGTTCATATGGTGAACTATGTTACTTGAACTTAGCTGTGACAAGGCTATGCTCATTTTTTCCCCAAGGTTTCCCTTGTATTTAGAGGGTCATATCCTCACACTCATGTCGGACATGGGTACTTCGAGTAAAATGAGAGAAATATATGGTGAATGCCTAGGTCCAAGTCCATGATATTTTATTTTGTTCTTGACATGATTTATGATGTTTTACTCTTCCTATCTGCTGCTGCCATTACAAAAGGGGCTGCCTTTCTTTCACAGTTTTCCTCAATGGTCGTGATGCTTGTCTTTTCGTTTTTCTATGCGTGAAACAGTGTTGCCTTTTGAATGTAATTGATTTCATTTCCTAGGTTTTGAATCTCATTCTCACAGTGCGTATTAATGTACCATTTCTGTTTTGCGGTTTCAGATTGATGAAAATGTTCAGAGGGAAATCATTAACCACCGATCTTTAAGACATCCAAACATAATCAGGTTTAAGGAGGTGAGAAATGTATTTTATTAAATGTTAGTAGGTATTCTGGTGGAATTTTGGTTCGAGAATTATATGCTTAGCTTTATACTAAACTTCACATTTCTCTGCAGGTTTTGGTGACTCCAACACATTTAGCTATTGTTATGGAGTATGCTGCCGGCGGTGAACTCTTCGAGAGAATATGCAGCGCCGGTCGATTTAGCGAAGACGAAGTGAGTCTCCATCGACATTCAACGTGTTGAGCTAAATTTTCTTCCTCACCTGTCATGGAAATATTTTGAATTAATGTTTACTTATGATATTTGTTCGGCGACAGGCAAGGTTTTTCTTCCAGCAGCTAATATCTGGAGTCAGCTACTGTCATTCCATGGTATGCTAAATGAATAGAAGTAACCTTTTCAGAATCTGTTTGATGGTGTCTTTCATGCCTCATTCTATTGTTCTGCTGCAGCAAATTTGTCACAGGGATCTGAAACTAGAAAACACACTCCTGGATGGAAGTCCGACACCACGACTTAAAATATGCGACTTCGGATACTCCAAGGTTCATTTCTGAAATCGAAATAAACCCTATCTTTGATGGATTCTGCTATTCTTATTCTATTTTTCAATTTTCAGTTCTTTAATTTCTTTTCTAAACAGTCTGCAGTGCTGCATTCACAACCAAAATCAACTGTTGGAACACCAGCGTATATTGCCCCGGAAGTCCTATCACGAAAGGAATATGATGGAAAGGTACAAGTTTTCTATTTTCTGATCAAATGTAACGCAGATATTCAACCTCGGATATAAATTTGTGCTTGTTGCGTAGATAATCTCATCTTTATTATTTTCTGGGTAATTTGATCATTCGCTAGCTATCGTAGATTGCAGATGTTTGGTCCTGTGGTGTGACATTATACGTGATGTTGGTTGGAGCATACCCTTTTGAGGATCCTGAAGATCCTCGGAATTTCCGTAAGACCATCGGCGTAAGTTCTCATATCTGGCTCTTACATGAGTTATCATTTTCATTTTTTGTTCTTGATGTGAAATTGAATTATTTCGGTTGTAACAGAGAATAATGAGTGTCCAATACACTATACCCGACTATGTACGGGTGTCTGCGGATTGCCAACACCTGCTTTCCCATATCTTTGTTGCCAATCCGGCCAAGGTATCAATTCTTTTCTTATACATAAAGTTCACAGTTCATAAAAAACTTCAGTTGCATCTAATTTAAATGATATACACACTTTGATCACATATAGAGGATTAGCATCCCGGAGATTAAGCAGCATCCTTGGTTTCTGAAAAATTTACCGAAAGAACTGGTTGAAATCGAAAAAACAAACTTTGCGGAATCAGAACGTGACCAACCATCTCAAAGCGTCGAAGAAATAATGCGTATCATACAAGAGGCTAGGACAACAACAGCCGAAGGGGCCAAAGTTGGTGAGCAAGGTGTTGCTGGTTCATCCGACCCCGATGATGCTGAGGGGGATTTAGAATCCGAAATCGATGTCAGTGGTGACTTTGATGCACCTGTGTATGTTTAAGTGCCTGGAGAAGATTTGTGCACAAAGGTCTGTAGTTTCTTTGGGATTACAGTTTAGATTTGCCTTTTTATCATACTGGAAAATGGTGTACAGCAGACTCTGGTTGGGTGTTGCATTGCTTTTGTTGTGTGTGTATGATATTGTAGATTGCATACTTTGTGAAACATCTTTCAGAATTGATTTCAGATCTTGTATTGTTTTGCATTACTTCAGATGCTAACAGTATTACAGTCGGATTTTGTAATCAACCCTTGAAGTTATCTTGTAAAAGTTTCATTGTTTACTGTTAATTTTAACGATCCATTTTTACTCTAACAATGTGTAACATTAAATAGTTTTATTTTTTTAATTTTTATATTTTTTTTATCGTTGGATAGGTGAAACGGATAACTGAGATTAACATTAGAATATGTTAATATTATCAATTGGGACAAAAAGTAAAGTGTTAATCTCATTATGTAAACTTATAATTTTACACATTTTTTTTATCTTTGGATGAGGGAATTTAATGACTAAGATTAACATATTTTACTGTTAATCTCAGTCATCCGTTTATCTCATTCAACGATTTAAAAAACGTGTAAAACGTATAAACTCTTACATTGTGTAAACGAAACCTTACACATTTTTTTGATCGTTGGCTGGGGAAAATGAATGGCTGAGAACTCCTTACTTTTTTTCCTCAAGTGATAATCTTCACATATTCTACTGTTAATCTCACTCATCTGTTTCACCTATCCAACAATACAAAAAACATGTAAAACCTAAAGAGTTTTATACTATGTAAGTGGATCCTACTGTTAGATCGTTGGATGGTTAAAACAGAGAACTAAAATTAACAGTAGAATATGTGAAGATTATCACTTGGGGGAAAAAAGTAAAGAGTTAATTTTATCCATCCATTTCTCTCATCCAATGATCCAAAAAAAACGTATAAAACTTAAAGAGTTTTATACTGTTTAAGTGGATCCTAACCCTATATATAGGGATGAGATCTAGTTACACTGTGTAAAACTCAAGTAGTTTTACACTAATCTATGACCATTGGATGGGTGAAATAGATGGATGAGATTAGAAGTAGGATATGTGAAGATTATAAAGTTTTACACTAATCTATGACCATTGGATGGGTGAAATAGATGGATGAGATTAGAAGTAGGATATGTGAAGATTATAAAAAAAAAAAGTAAGGAGTTAATCTCATCCATCCATTTCACCCATTTAATGGCCATGAATTAGTATAAAACTAGTTGAATTTTACATAGTATAAGTGGATCCTAAACCTATATATAATTCACTAATACCCTATAAAATTTAAAAATTATATATTCTTTAGATCATTGGATTAACTGAATTAATTCGTCGGGTTTAAAAATTTTAAATTAAAGACAGTACACTTTTTTTCTATAAAAATCTTCTAATTAACTATTCTTTATCTCAACTATTCATTTTTATTGATCCAACAATTTCAAAAACATGCAAAATTTTTAAGTTTTATATAGTGTTAATGGATTTTAACCTTATATATTGATCAGGGAACGACTATATTTTATATTATGGATTAATATTTGATACACTGTCGGTGTAAAAAAAGTTTACACAAGCATGCCTATTTTCAAGCCTAAATTTAAATCTTAAAATTCTAACCTTAAAACCCTAAAAATCTAACTCCAACCTCTAAACCTCAAACCCTAAATTATAGTTATAAATCCTAAATTCTAAATCATACAACCTAAACCCTTAACCTTTAAACCCTAAACTAAACCCCTAAACCCCTAAATAAACCCGCTTGTGGAAACTTTATTTTCCACCGCCAGTGTATAGGATATTAATCCTTATATTATTTGTAATGGGTGTAATTAATTATAAAAATAAATCGGTAAACTACACCCATGGTTACTAAGGTTTTAGTGAATTTTTATTTTCACTGATGTTTCAAAAGTTAAGTTGTTGTCACTAAAGTTACCAATAAATCATAAAATGGTCAATTTATTATTGACTTGGGCTCAAATGGTCAACCGAATGTGTCAAGAGGAGGTGAATTAATTTTTTTGCTTTGGTAGATTAAGAGCTAAGAAATAAAAATGAGACACAATGAAATATAGTGGTTAGGCTTTCTAACAAAAGTCTACCTTCACTACCTTAGCTATCCACACTAATAATTTTCTATAAATTCACTAATTTGTCTTTGTTTTTTTTGTGTTCAAGGAGATAACCCTTAAAACCCTCAAAGCTTATACCCTAGCTTTGAAAAACTCTCTTACGAAGAGAAAACAAATAAGCAAACATTAAAAACCCTTACAAGGCAAACATGTTTGCAAATTAAGCATTCACCCAAAATCTTAATACTTGAGCAAATGTGACAATTTCGCTCACTAGTGTTTTTTACAAGAAATATGACAAAATTAAGCACTAGAACATTTTTTCTAACATTGAATATTGGTACTTGGTTTCTTGTAGTTCCATAACTGTTTTAAGAGGTCTTTTAAACCTCTAATGACTTCATGACCGTTACTCGTCGTTGGAGGTTGATTAAAGCCATTGAAGACTTTATTTACAACATTAAATGCATTGTTGGGCTCGTCGGTATCGGTACACGACCTTCAGTATCGGTACATGTCTCAAAGAAGAAAGAGTCATTGGGCATATTTACACTGGGTACCGGTACATGATACATGCATATCGGTAGGGGTGTGCAAAAAAATCCGATCCGATTATCCGTTGATCCGATCCGAAATTTTGGATATTGGATCCATTTTTTATTTTTCGGATAATTTGGATCGAATATCTGAAAATTTCAGATCAAATACGGATAGTTATTTCACATTCGGATCAGATATCTGATATTCAAAAATTCAAATTATTTTATAGATATAAATCTTGTTATATTCGAAATTTGTACTTGTTATATATGAAAAATTGAAATTTTCATGGATACAAATTTTGTTATATTCAATAATTTTTTGATTGCTATATTCGAAAACCTAAAATTTTTATGGATATAAAAGCCAAATTAAAAAATAATTAAATCAAGCCATAAATTCAGATGTTCAGATATCTGAATATCCGATTCGAAAAATTGGAATATCCAAAAATAGGATATCCGATTTTTTTTGATGGGATATGAATCGCTAAATTGCCTATCCAAAAATTTCAAATATTCAAAATTTTGGATCGAATATCCGAAATGCACACCCCTATATATCGGTACGGACCCTTGAGTATCGGTACAACTGAAGTTGTATTGGTACTAGGGGTGAGAATTGTCGAGTACTCGGGTTTCAGGTATCGGGTACCTCAATCTTCGGCCTGTGTCCTAGCCCATCTCATTTGGGTACCCGAAACACCCAGGTACCGGGTACCCGTCTATTTTTTTCATTTTTAATTCTAAAATTTGAAAAAAAAATCACATATTAATCACAAAAATATTTTTAAAAAATTTTAAACTTAAAACTTAAAAGTATATAATACAAACTTAAAAAGAATTTAGGGTTTTAAATTTAGTTTTAGAGTAAAAATATTAAGAAACTTAAAATAAAAATATAATTGAAAATATAAAAAATATTATCGGGTCGGGTACCCGGTAACTGAAAAATCTCGGCCCGTGTCCCGGGAAAATTCTCGGGTCAGGTAATTTTTTTTAGAGAATTACCCGGTATTTTTAAGTTCGGATCGTCGAGTCATCGGGTCGGGTCAATCGGTCGGGTATTTTTGCCCACCCGTAATTGGTACTCAATTTAGCTACTGGAAAAACTCGACCGTTGGGGACAAAGGGGTGTATCTGTACACAGGCAACTGTACAAAAGGGGGTTACATTTGATGGTATCAGAGCTAGGTTTGCGATAATTGGGATGAGGTTATGATTGTTGGGATGTTTTTATTGATTGTTCATTGTTGTTGCAATGCACGATAGTTGTTTATATGTACGTTGATTGTTATATGTCGTGCTGAGGGATATTTTGTAGAACACATTACCTTATTACTACAGTCTGAAATGTTTTGATTTGAAATGGAAGTCTTGGATATTCGCTTGAAGCTAGCCTAACTATTTTTGTTTGATATGATTATCATGCCTTAGATATATTAGTACGATGAGACCGAGGAGAGAATTGAGGTTTAGCACGGATGTTGTTGCCGTTGGGCAGGGAATCAGGAGAATGTTATACTTCCTAGGGGTTTGCCACCCCCTCTGCCTAATCAACCTATAGGAGTGGAGCAAGTACCACCTGCGCTAGCTGGGCCAGTGTTGGGTGGTATGATGCCTTTGATTCAGGCGATGACTGAAGCATTTCAAGTTGCTGTTGTTGGAGTGCATGCACTTGCACCAGCTGCTGGGCAAACGGGGTTGCCGTTGGAGCACTTGCGTAGCTTGGGAGGAGTTAAGTTTAGAGGGTTGGCACCTGAGGCATTTGAGGAGTGGTTTGCCAGTATCGATAGGATTTTGAAACAAATGGGGTGCAATGATGTCCGTAAGCTGGGGTGTGTTGTATCTCTGTTACAGGGAGATGCTTATAGTTGGTGGACTACCGTGACTGCGAGAATGGAACTCGATGATGTGAACTGGGATTTCTTTCGAGCTGCCTTTAAAAGAAGTATCTGAGAGTTAGATATTTGGATGAGAAGAAGCGCGAGTTCATGGCCTTGGTTCAGGGCAGTATGTCCATAACAGAGTATGAGGTACAATTTGTTCAGTTGGGTCAGTATGCTCCTAAACTAGTACCGGATGAGAGGCATCGCTGTGATCGATTTCATTACGAATTGGTATAGGATGTTAAGACATATATATTGGCTTCAAACTACACCGATTTCTACGTGTTGGTTACACGGGTGAAGGACATTAAGCAGAATCTGGGTTTATTAGCTCGCGTGGGAGGTTCTGGCTCTAGAAAAAGGGTCGTGGATTTTGGTTCTGTTGGTGGTCAGTTTAAGAAGCATCGTGATAGAAGGTATCGTCCTGATTTGAGGAGAGGTGGAGGTGGTGTTGGATGAGGATTGCAGAGTCAGGGTACTTAGGCTAGAGTAGCAAATAATACCTGTTGGGTTTGTGGATCGCGGGTTCACATGAGGCGAGACTGTCCACGTTTGGCTCATGGGGGATAGACTCATGCGACTATTGTTGCTAATTCTTATTGGAGTTATGGATCGAGCGATCATTTGAGACATGATTGTCAGTTGTTGGCGGGTAGTGGACAATCCAGAGCACCTGCAATTGCACCGCAGAGAGGTCGTGGCCGAGGATAGTTTCAGCGAAAGAATAAGGGTCCAAGGACGGTGGCTCATACCATTGCTATCCAGCCAGAGGGTGGTGGTCCTGCGAGGGTGTATACACATCGCGAGGGACGTAATGACACCGACGTGATTAAAAGTACTTTTACATTACAATCTCTGCCGTTGTTTCCTTGGTTGATTTTGGTTCTACGCATTCATATATCTTGCATGAGCATGCAAATTTGCTTAATATACATGTAGAAGTGTTAGATGTGTGGGTATGCAAGTAACTAGTTCTTTCAGAGAGACGGTTGTTGCGAGGAGGTTGTATAGGAGATGCCCTTTAATGGTTCAAGGTTATATGTTTGTGGTCGATTTGATAGAGTTTCTGGTTCACAGTTTTGATGTAATCTTGGGCTTGGACTAGTTGACTGAGCATAGGGATGTAGTTGATTTTGAAACCAAGCGAGTTTCCTTGAAACTTGCTGATGATTACGAAGTGGTGGTTGTGGGTGAGAATGTTGTGTTCTTGCCCAATGTTGTTTCAGCTCTTAGCCTATGTCATGAATCTGAGACCAAATGAGGTGCGTGTTCAGGAAATCCGCACGGTATGTGAGTTTCCGGGTACTTTTTCGGAGGAGTTGCCGGGTTTTCCACCGGATAGGAAAGTAGAGTTTGGCATTGAGTTATATGCAAATACAGCTCCGGTGTCTATTTCTCCTTATCACATGGCACCAAAGAAGTTGAATGAGATAAAAACGCAACTTCAAGAGTAGCTTGATCGAGGGTTTATTAGGCCTAGTGTTTCACCGTGGGGTGTGCTGGTGTTGTTTGTAAAAAGGAAGGATGGCACGATGCGAATGTGCATTGATTATTGGCAATTGAACAAGTTGACGATTAAGAATAAATATCCTTTTCCGCGGATTGATGATTTGTTTGATCAATTTAGAGGTGCTTCTGCGTTTTTAAGATTGATTGGAGGTCTAGGTATTATCAGTTGAAAGTAAAGGATGCGGATGTGCCTAAGACTGCTTTTCGTACGAGGTACGAGCATTACAATTTCTTAGTGATGTTGTTTGGTTTGACTAATGCACCACCGACGTTCATGGATATGATGAATCGGGTATTCCATGAGTTTTTGGACCAGTTTGTAGTTGTGTTTATTGATGATATTCTTGTGTACTCTCGTAGCGAGAAGGATCATGATAGACACTTGCAGATTGTGCTTCAGGCATTGTTGGATAATCAGTTGTATGCTAAGTTAAGCAAGTGTGAATGTTGGCTTGGGGAGGTTGCCTTTCTTGGGAATGTTGTGTCAGCCGAAGGAATTCGGGTTGACCCACACAAGATTAAGGCGGTGATAGGCTGGAAGCCGCCTAAGTTCGTGTTAGAGTTTGTACTTTCCTTGGGTTGGCTGGTTATTACCGTCGGTTTGTAGATGGTTTTTCGAGGATTGCTACTCCTTTGACCAAGTTGTTTCAGAAGAATGTCCGCTTTTAGTGGACGGAGGATAGACATCGGGCTTTTGAAAAGTTGAAGGAGGCTTTGACGCGAGCTCCAATCTTGACTCAACTCGAGTCGGGTAAGGAGTTTGTTGTTTATAGTGATGCATCATATGTAGGCTTCAGTTGTGTATTGATGCAAGGAGGAAAATTTTTGGCTTATGCATCTAGACAGTTGAAGGTGCACGAGCCAATTATCCTACGCATGATCTTGAGCTTGCCACAATTGTGTTTGCATTGAAGATTTGGAGGCACTATTTTTATGGTGAGAGGTGTGTTGTTTACACGGACCACAAGAGTTTGAAATACTTGATGACACAAAAGGATTTTAATCTTAGGCAACGTAGATGGTTGGAGTTGCTTAAGGATTATGATTTGACGATTGACTTTCATTTGAGAAAGGATAATGTTGTGGTTGATGCCTTAAGTAGGAAGGTAGTAGTGGAGTTGAGGGCGATGTTTGTGCGGTTAAGTGTGACACGAGATGAAGGCTTGTTGGCCAAGTTGCAAGTAAAACCATCTTTGTCATAATTGATTAAGGACAAACAAACTTTTGATGAGGCTTTGGTACCGCATGTTAAGGATATCATGGAAGGAAAATTGGACAGATTTTCACTTTAATGATGATGGGGTGTTGTGTTTTAAAGATCGGATGGTGGTGCCTAATGATGATGAGTTGAGGCGTACCATTATGACCGAAGCACATACTAGTCCTTTTGCTATGCATCCTAGTAGTACCTAAAATGTATCGAGGCTTGAAAGAGGAGTACGATTGGGTTGGTTTGAAGAAAGATGTGGCTGATTTTGTTACTAGATGCATGGTATGCTAGCGTGTCAAGGCCGAGCATCAGTTTCCTTCCGGGTTGTTGCAACCGTTGAGAATACCAGAATGAAAGTGGGAGAGAATCACCATGGATTTTATGTTTGGGCTGCCATTGACGCCAACTAAGAAGGATTCCATTTGGGTGACTGTTGATCGGTTTAAAAGGTGTGCACATTTTGTGCCAGTGCATACACCATATACCTTGGATTAGTTGGCAGATCTGTATATTGCTGAGATTGTGCGTTTGCACGGGGTGCCCAAATCCATAGTTTCGGATAGGGATCTACGGTTTACAACGAGATTTTGGGAGTGTTTGCATCGGGCTTTGGGTACGCGGCTGAATTTCAGTACTTCGTATCATCCTCAGACAGATGGTCAGTCTAAACGTGTGATCTATGTCTTGGAGAATATGTTGAGGTGTTGCGTCATTGAGTTCCAAGAAACCTAGGAGAAATAGTTGCCTTTGGTGGAGTTCGCTTATAACAATCGTTATCAGGCTAGCATACAAATGGCGCTGTATGAGGCCTTGTATGGTAGAAAGTGTCGTACGCCTTTGTGTTGGGCTGACGTTGGGGAAAAGTATGTTTCTATGTCAGATGTGTTGAAAGGCATAGATGAGAAAGTGAAGCTTATTTGTGATCGCTTGAAGGCAACCTCAGATCGTCAGAAATCCTATGTGGATTTGAAGCGTAGGGAGATTGAGTATGTTGTTGGTGATCGCGTCTTCTTGAAGGTATCACCTTGGAAGAAGGTGATGCAATTCGGGTGTAAGGGAAAGCTCAGTCCGAGATTTATTGGATCGTATGAGTTTGTGGACCGTGTAGGTAATGTAGCATATCGTTTGAGGTTGCCTCCCGAGTTGGAGAAGATTCATGATGTGTTTCATGTGTCGATGTTTGCGGAAGTACTGGTTGGATCCATCGCATGTTATGCAGATGCAAGACATTGAGTTACAACCGGATTTATCGTATGACGAGGAACAAATAGAGATCCTTGATTCTAGCAGTAAGGTTCTTCGTGGCAAAACAATCGAGCTTGTGAAGGTGTTGTGGCAACACTGTGGAGTTGAGAAGGCCACATGAGAGTGTAATGCAGACATGATGAAACAGTTTCCGCATTTATTTCCTTCAGGTAAATTTCGAGGATGGAATTTCCTAAGTGGGGGAGAGTTGTAACGCCCCGATTTTGGGCCTAGGAGTTTCCAGGTTGATTAGACGGTCTAGTGGACAAGGATTAGAGACTTGAGTCGGATTCGGGATACAAATCAGAATTAATATTTTTGTGTGAGAAAATACATGGAAAAAATATCCTAAAACCATTATTTAATACATGGATAATTTCGGTAAGTCAATTTTGAAAAGTGAAATTTGGAAACTGGACATTTTGGCTAGTGACCAAAATGTAAAGAGTGGAAAACTATATTTAGTGATTGTTTTGAAAAAGAGTCAAATCTTAGAATCTTCAATGAGCTAATTTACCAAATGTTTTAATCTTATTTTCTCTCAATTTAGATTATTTTAAATGATTTTTAATTAGTGAATTAAAATGGATTTAATTAAGAAAAGGTAGTTATTTTTCCTAAATCCACTTTTGACGTAACTTTTTTCTCTAAAACTTTTCTCTCAAAATTGCTTCAGTCAAACACTCTCTTTTTTTTATCAAAGAATTCAGGTAATGTTCTTGATTTCTAAAGGACTCTTCAATATTGTTTTTCAAAATCTTATTGTTTCCCTCTGTCTTTCAAGAGTAAAACATCCAATTGAGAGGAAATTCACTCATTAGAGGTAAGGTTTGTTCTTCTCCTCTAATGAATGGTTCTTTACTGAAATTACCAAGTATTTGATCATTCTTTAATGTTTTCTAATGAGTTTTAATGATTTAATTATGGAAAATTGGTTAAATCAAGGTTTAATTGATGAGATTAGGTGATTTTTGTTTTGGATCTGTTTACTGAGTTCTTGGTTGGATTAGAATATCATTTTGGTGTTTTATGATTGTAACGCCTCGACTTTGTTCCTAGGAGTTTTCTAGGTTGATTAGATGGTTTGGTTGACCAGAATTAGAGATTCGAGTTAGATTTGGGATTGAAATTGAAATAAATATATTTCGAGTGAGATAAAAATATGGAAAAAATGTCCTAAAACCATTATTTAATATAATGATGTTTTTGGTAAAATTGATTTCGGAAAATGGATTTTGGAGATTGGAAATTTTGGACTAGTGACCAAAATGTAAATTTTTAAAACTGTTTTTAATGACTATTTTGTAAAAGAGTCAAAACTTTGAATCTTTAAGGAGCTATTGTACCAAAGCTTTAAATCAGACTTTTCCCTTAATTTAGACTATTTTTAAATGATTTTAAAAAGGAAAATTAAATGGGATTAAAAGGGATTTAATAAAAAAATCCCTCTTTCTTACGTAATCACTTTTGCCCTCAACTTTCTCTCCATTTTCTCAGCATCCAAACTACATTTTCTACTCTAAAATGATAATAGAATAATTCTCTTGATTTCTATTTTTGATTCTTCCGTTGATTCTTGAATTTCTTCATGGAGATTTCACTCAAATCATGCAAATTAAGGGGAAAGCCAACTATTATAGGTGATTTTTGCTTCTCTCCTCTAATCAAAGGTTCTTTAGTAAAATTCCCAAGTTTGTAACTCTTTTGATTTGTTTTCTAGTGAGTTTTAATTATTGAAATTGGTTAAATCGAGGTTTAATTGATGATATTTTATGATTTTCGTATTGGATTTGTTTTGATGAGTTCTTGATCGATTCTAAAATTGATTTTGATGTTAAATGATGTTAATATGATGGTTTTAACACAAGATTCCCGGAACTATGTGAACCTCTAATTTTTTTAGTTAATAGTTATGTGTTTTTGAGGTGTTGAGGTGGTTTAATGAATGCTTGAGATATAAGGTTGATGTTAGGTTGTTTTTTGGATGTTAATTGAAGGTAATTAATGGCTTAATCGTTAGTTTTTGGCTGGGTTAAGTGTGGATGATTTTTTATGTTGATTTCGATAGTTTTGGAGAGGTTTCGGCTAGTGTTTGAAGAGGATTGTTATGAATTGTTGTTGCTGGGTTGTGAATGCATTTTGATGCATTGGATCCTCTATTTTTGTATGGTAAAATCAGAGAAGGTGGATCCTCAAGCTTGTAGCATTGCTTCGGAGGCTTTGGAGGAGTAATTTCGCATGGGCGAGTGAGGCTTTGCATTTTTGGTGAGTAAGAACGTGGTTTAAAGCGTTTAAATGGTTTAAAGGTTGTTTTGGGAGTTTAAACTTAGCTTGAAATGCTGGTTTAAACTTGGAAGTAAGTATAAAGAGAATTCTCCCTCGGTCGTGCTTTAATGAAATTGATTTTATGCACTTGTTCTGATTTACATGGTACCTACTGTTGAGCATGATTTAAAGTATGTTTTATACTATTTTTGATCATATAATGATGATCGATGCATTTGATAAATGATCCATGTAAGTATGAGGAATACTTGTGAAATCATGGTTTAATGCTTTGTAAATGGTTTTGATTTGAAGCATATAAAAGTAGCGAGGTATATGGTTAATGATGAATTATATTGGAAAGTGATGTGGTTTAAAATGTTATCGGATATAGTTGGTCGGCCATAGGATTGATGGTGCACTATAAAAAGTCACCTTGGGTGTTGAGGGGTTAATGTGTACCGAAAACTCCCCCACGAGTACCCTAACGGTTGAGGGGTTACATGGTAACGTAAACTCCCGTTAGTGGATTATACACCTAACCGATGATTGGGGTTGTGATTTTACCTGGTTGTAAATGTACCGATTGTGAGTTACCTTAATTCTGATTGAGTTTTTATGAAGTGTTGGGAGGACACTTGTTGAATCCGTGTATCCGATGAAATATTTTGGAAAGTGGAACTTGGTTATAATCACTTGAAAGCTAATATAATTGTTTATGCGTCATGTTGATGGATGTTGATGTATAATGTTCATTTATACATGTTTACTCTTTAAGCCTTGCATATGGGTAGTTATGCATGGCAAAGCTTAAATTCAGGGTTAGCAAATGGGATTTGTTGTTGATTCATGATACATGTAGCATATGGTTTAATATGTTGGGTTTTGATGATGTTAAGTGCATGGTTTTCAAGGCATGCTGTTTTATAACATGATTGAAATGGTGTTTTGACTAAGTTTTGGAAAATTTATTTTAAAAATGCATTGATGGTGTGTTGTTTGAGCACTCCTCATTAAGCCTAAAGTGCTTATGCTCTTTTTTCCATCAATGCAGAGAGATAAAGATGGAAGGTAGTGAGCAAGCGAAGAAAATCCAAGGACTTCGGCTATTCAAAAGTATGGTTTTAAACTAGACTAGTAGTAATAAAGGCAATGGGAGGATTTTTGCTAAACTGCCTATTTGAGTAAGTTTGCTATGTTTTTTTGAAGTTGTAAATGGCCTTATATGTTTAGGTAATGCTTTGGATTTATGTTTTGTGCTTGAATGGTTCGTTTCTAGGAAGCATGCCTTTAGATTTTCCATTGAAGAGTGATGCCATGATATGATCTTGTTTCTATGATGTTTTGGTGTGGTTTGATCATTAGAATAGTCGTGTATATGTTTGTGGCATATTAAACCATGTTTTAATCCATTTTGGTATGAAAAACCCAACAAAATTAGACATCGCATGTCTGGGCGTATCGATACGCGTGGCCCTGTATCGATACGGGTATGTGTTTTCAGGCTTGGCATACCGACATGCAGGAAGGTGTATCGATACGAGTAAGTGTATTTTGGCTAGGCACTTCGATACACGAGGAACTGTAACGGTACGTATTTGAGCTACTGGAATCTAGGATTTGAGAAATGTAAAAATGTAACGATACACTTGCTTGTGTATCGATACGGGAAGCCGTTATTATGGTTAAAGTGTGATCTAAAGTTTCTGATTCTTACATTTTAGTCTCTGATCTTTGTGAATGCAATTGAATGAGTTTGGATGATCGTTTCGAGTTGAAATTTGGCAAGCAAGCATGTAACCTGACTAATTGAGATTTGGTAACCTAAAATTTGGTTAAGTCTTTATAATTTTCAAGATTTGCAACTTGATCCCTTAATGTTCATGTTTGCAATTAAATGTCTTATCAGTGAATGATTTGAGTGAGAATTGAACCGCTGCCAACATGTCCACCATAGGTTAATAATTTGCATCTAGACAAGATAAAAGGAAAAAAATAGATGTAATTCGTGTTCAATATCTACGAGTTTGTTTCAGCAAACTTAATGTAGCTCGTTCAGTTCGGTCAGGCATCTAGGATGGGTCGAGGGGATTACAATGATGCTAATAAGTTGGTTTTAACATTGGAATCCCGAAACTAAGTGAATCTCTAATTTTCTAGGTTGTTAGTTATGAGTTTTTGAGGAGTTATGGATGTTTTATGAATGTTGGATGTATAAGGATAATGTTAGGTTGTTTTGGATGTAGTTTGGTGGTAATTGATTCATTAAACCTTTAGGTTTTGGCTGAGTTAAGTTTGGAACGTGTTTGATGTTGATTTCGGTTGTTGTGGAGGGGTTTTGGTTAGTGTTACTATGAATTAATGTTGCTGAGTCTTTGAATGCATTTTGATGCATTGTACCCTCTTTTTTGTGGTTAGATCAAGGGTGGTTGATCCTCAAGCTTGTGGTACCGTTTCAGAAGTTTTGGAGGAGTAGTTTACATCGGCGGACGAGGTTTTACGTAGTCGGTGAGAGAGAACGTGGAATTCAGATTTGAAATAGTTTAAATTAAGCTTGAAACACTGGTTTAAACTCGAAAGTAAGTACGATGAGATTTCTCCCTCAGTTGTGTTTTGGCGAAATTGGTTTTATGCACTTATTTTTGAATTAGATGGTACCTACTGTTTAAGCATGTTTTATACTGATTTTGACCACATATTGATGATGGATGCATTAGGAAAATGGCCAATATTAGTATGAGGAATACTTGTAAATGTATGGTTTAATGCATTGAAAATGGTTTTGAATGTTGCATATAAAAACAATAATGTACATGGTTAACAATGAATTATATTGGCAAGTGATGTGGTTTAAAATGTTATCGAATATAGTTGGCCATGCATAGGATTGATAGTGCACTATAATAAGACGCCTCGGGTGTTGAAGGGTTTTTGTGTATCGAATACTCCACCACGAGTATTGTAACGGTCGAGGGGTTATATGGTACCAAAAACTCTCGTTAGTGGATTATACATCTAACCGATGATTGGGTTGTGATGGTACCCAATTGTGATCGTACCTTAATTCCCCTTGAGATAGTATGAAGTGTTAAGAGGACACTTGTTGAATCTTTGTATCCGATGTAATATTTTGCAAAGTGAAACTTGGTTTATGATCACTTGAAAGCAAATATAATTGATAATGTATCATGTTGTATAATGTTGTTTTATACATGTTTACTCTTAAGCGTTGCATATGGGTTGTTATGCATGAGGAAGCTTAAATTGAGGGATTGCAAAAGGGATTTTGCTGATGTTGCATGTGGTTTGATATTCTTATTTTAGTAATTTTAAGTACATGGTTTTGTAAGGCATAATGTTTTGAAAGATGTTTAAAATGAGATTTTTCAAAGTGGCTTTGGTAACTAGTTTTAATTGCATAGATGGTGGTTGTTTTTGAGCACTCCTCACTAAACCTAGTGTGCTTACGCTCTCTTTTTCCATCAATGCAGAGAATTAAGTGTTGGAGGCAGAAAGCAAGTGAAGGGAAATCCAAGGACTTGAACTATTTGTAAGTATGGTTTTTGAACTAGTCTAGTAGTAATAAAGGCATTGAAGTTCATTGTTGTTTGGGAGGGTTATTTTCTAAACTCTCGATATGTGCAAGTTTATATTGTTGTTGTGGAGTTGTGTGAGGCTTTATATGTTCGTTTCTAATGTGGATTTTCGTTTCCTGCGTTGGATGGAATGGTTTTTAGGAAGCATGCTTTTAGTCCTATGATTGAATTATGTTTCTATGGTTTGATCATGTTTCTTGGATATTCTTGCACGGTTTGATCTTTAGTTTAGTTGAGTACATGTTTATGGTTTGTTAAAGCATGTTTGAAACCATGATTATATGAAAAACCAGCAAAATTGGACATTACAAGTTAGAGGGTTCCGATACGCGAGGCCTCGTATCGATACATGTAAGCTAAAAAATAGGCCTAAGGATCGATATACGGGAGGTCGTATCGATACGAGCTTAAGGTTTTTACAAAGGGTACTGATACGTGTTCAAGCGTATCGGCACATGCTTTAGCTACTAGAATCCATGGTTTTGCAAATGGTGCCTACGAACTGATACACCTAGGATTGTATCGGTACAATCCTATTGGAATGAAGCCTCGTATCGGTACGGGTTCTCGCGTACCGATACCAGCTGTCGTTTATTCAGTTAAATTGATTCTTGAAGTTTCTGATTCTTTCATTTTGGTCCCTAGCATTCGTGAATGCAATTGTATGATTTTGAATGATCGATTTGGAGCTGAAATTTGGCAAGCAAGCATGTAATATGATTAATTGAGGATTGGTAACCCAAATTTTAATTAAGTTATTGTAATTTTCCAAATTTACGTTATAGTCCCTAAAGTGCGTATCTGTGTAAACGATTGGCTTTCTGTTGTCCGTTCCATTGAGTTTTCACTCGTTGTCAGTATGTTCACCTTAGGCTAATAATGTGCATCTAGATAAGATAAAAAAAATAAGGATCTAAACTTGCGTAATCGTTCTCGGGTTTGTTTCGGCAAACTCAATGTGGCTCATTCGGTTCGGTCAAGCTTCTAAGCCGGGTCGAGGGGGTTACAAAATCAATATCTCATCAGTCGCATCCTTTTTGATGTAGTGAACCCACTTGAAAAATTACATTTGAAAATTCCCCCTTTAGAAAATAATTTTATTAAAAGAGAATTATTTTAAAAATAATATTAAAGCTCATTTTTTTTTGGAAAGTTTATTTTTCAAACCTATCTCCCACTTTTTGTTATATCAAAAATAATTTCAAAACTAAGTTTGAAATCACATTAAAGCTTAAGACACAAAATGTTGAAAGATTCATACCAATTGATAGAAAATACAAACTGTTGGTTCAAAATAACAATGGAGAAAAGACAAAAATAAGATTTAACAGGAAATAATTTAAAACAATTGGCTCCCCCTTAATCAAGCATCAACAAAATTGTTAGTCCAACAATTTAAGAAAAATAAATTAAATTTCAAATAAATAATTCAATCAAATAATAAAAGAAATTTAATTAAACATGTTGTAAATATCAAAACATATCATTATGCCCAGAAAGCATGGCAAAAAGGATACAAAACTGTCACTTTTTGTCTATGCGTACCGGTATGGTATCGACTGTATCAGTACTAGTTGAAGGCCGTATAGGTATGATATGGATGGTACCGGTACCGATGGCATGAACTGGTGAAGCATTGCAGCAAAATCAACTTTAAAGGCCTTACAGCTTAATTATAAGTTCACACAAAGGTTGTATTAAGTCTTAGGTACATATTTTGATCATTTTTGCCACAAATTAGCAACATGCTTCTCAAAACATAATATTTAAAACACATGAAGCATGGTTTCACCAAGATTCAACCAAACATTACAAGTTTAAGGCCAAAATCATATAACTCATGCAATTGAGACTCCCCCTAACTATATGCAATTAGGCACAACATGAAGTCATACAAACATGCTTAGATCTTTAAAATAATTTAGACATGGAAGAAATGATTAAGCAATTGCATGAAACTTAAATTTACCACTTGAACCAAGGTAGAATGTTAAGCCTCTCCTTCTTCAAGTGTCCTTCTTCCTTGTGTGTCATGATCTTCCAAAATTTCTATTAGAAAATCATTAATACAAGAATAAATAATAAGATAAAATATTATTATTTAAATGAACAGTACAAAATTATGGACAATACAACAATATGTAAATCAAACCGATTTGAAATGAAAAACCAAAGGAAACATGTTGAGGCCTGCACGAACATAGTTTCCTTAAGACAGATTCACACGCTCTTATGGTGCTTGAGAAACGTCAGACGTCTATCTCCCAAGATACAACAACATAATGAGCATAGCAATAAGACATCTGCAATGATCATCGAACCGTAACCTCGCCTTCTCTTATCACCAAAAACTACTTTTGAAATCACAGAGTAAAACAATAGAAAATCCTCTGTTTTTTTAGTTGTATAAAACCTAGAAGGTTTACTCCCTATTTTATAGGATTTTCATAAGGGTAATAGTGTAAATTTTGACCTATTGGAGCATTTAATATTGAGAATCAATTGATTCTTCTATAGAGCAATTTCCAAAATTACTATCTGAATTAAAGGTAACTTTCAATATTTACTCTTTTAATTCCAAGATAAAATTTAGCAAATATATGCTCTAATTTGAGGAAAAATTCATTTTAAATTTGGGTCAAAATATCTACAAGCCCACGAAGGACCATATCGGTTCAAACATTTATGTTACCCACGCCGTGCACTTCTGTACATTTACGAACAAAAAATTGGTTCCACATTTTCCTCAACAACATTTGAATCAATTTCTCATTCAAAGCTCCAAAATTATCAAAATTTTCCAATAATCCCCCACATGTATGAAATTAATTTAATCAAAAACATTTTGACTGGATGTGGTGATAGATTCTACGATTGATAGCTGCATAGGATAGGTAGGTGTCCACCCTTGAACCTCCCCTTGTGAAAGTATATTACTTTACTGGCTAATCAGTAGACACGATGTCCTTGAACTATCTGTCGTTTGTGTAAACGATGATATACCTCACACAACTACCTTCATGACGAGGTTTTTAGTTCTCATGGTTGTTTATATGGTCGTGAACATCTCTATGGTTCTGCAAGAGTTTGAGAGAACTATGCCCCAATAGTTTTCTTGAAGTGGCCCCACTTCACTCTCACATAGGTGACTTATGTTGCTTGACTCACCAAAGCACACAATGGTCATTAAAAGCATTGCTTAGCCTAAACCACTTTGATCATTGTTTACATCATAGGAATGGACTTGGGGATAAGAACCCTTATAGTGACTGCACAAGTCTGTGCAATTAGGTTATCCTTTTGAACCTAGATCTTGGGATCTCCAGTCAACTAGGTAGAGTTTTCCTTCACATAGCACCTTCAATTTTCCTAGGCTTTAGTCTCATTCCTTTCGATGTTTTCTCAACTTGATCTCGATTTAACCCTTTGGTTAGTGGATCTGCAACGTTATCCTTTGATTTCATAAGATCAATAGAGATAACTTCATTTGAGATCAGTTGTCTAACGGTATTATGTCGATGACGCATATGTCTCGACTTACTAGTATACACAAAGCTACATGCTCTACCAATTTTTGCTTGGTCATCGCAATGTATGCACATTGTGGGCACTAGCTTTGGTCGTTCAGGAATATCCTCAAAGAAATTTTTGAATCCACGACTTCTTCTCTAGAATTGTCTAGAAATACAAACTCAAATTCCATTATGGATCTGGTTATAACCATTTTTCTTGAGGATTTCCATGACACGGTTCCTCCTCTCAAAGTGAAGACATACCCACTTGTGCCTTTGGTATCTTGAATATCAGATATCCAACCGGCATCGGAGTATCCTTCTAAAATATCAAGATCTTTGGAATAATGCAATCCATAGTTCTTAGTATATCTATGATATCTCAGTACCCTCACAATTGATTTCCAGTGGTTTTCACCCAAATAGCTTGTGAATCTGCTTAAACTGCTCACAGTAAAAGCAATATCTAGTCTAGTGCAGCTCATGAGGTATATTAAACTGCTTATGACCTATGCATATTCCACTTGGTCAACACTTTGGTCTTTTTTCTTGGATAAATGTTGGCATGTATTTATTGGAGTTCTGGCTATACCATAAACATCCTTGCCAAACTTCTCTTGTCCACGTAGTCTGACTGCGTCAATATGAGACCTTCAAGTGACCGTTTGATGTGGATGCCCAAAATCAAATCTTTCAATCTCATATTTTTCATGTCAATCTTGAATTTGACAAGTCTTTGGTACGTTTACCATTTCATTGTTACTTCCAACAATGATTATGTCATCAACATACAAACATAGAATAATACATCCAATATTAGTAGCTTTTACATATACACATATGCCACACTGATTTATCTTGAAGTTGTTTGTCATCATGAAATTATCAAACTTCTCATGTCTTTACTTTGGTGCTTGTTTATGTCCATACAAGGACTTCACCAATCTACAAACTTTCCTCTCTTGACTTGAAACTACATGACCCTCAGGTTATTTCATGTATATTTCTTCATCAAGATCTCTATTTAGAAAATCTATTTTAACATCTATTTGATGTATTTCTAGATTTCGCAAAGCGGCAGTTGCAAGTATCATCCTTATGGATGTTATCCTTGATACATGAGAGTATGTATCAGAATAGTCAATGCCTTCCTTTTTTCGGTAACCTTTTATTACCAATCTGGCCTTGTACTTATCAATTGTTCCATCTGGTTTTATTTTTCGTTTGAAAATCCATTTAGAACTCAGTGGTTTAATTCCCAGAGGAAGATCCACTAATTCCCACGTATGGTTTTGCATGATGAAATCACTTTCACTCTCAATGGCATCTTCCTTAAGGTGCCTTCATATGAACGTATAACATCATTATACGTTTGAGATTCAACCTCCAAAGAATTTTTCTACCCTTACTCGTTTACTTCTTTATGGCTCTATTTCAAGCCTAACCCCTTGTTGATCATCCGAGCCATCTTTGTCGATAGTCTCCGAAGTTTGTTTCATTGAACTTTGACCAACTTCCCTAGATTTACAAGGGAATATATTTTCAAAGAAAGAGGCATTTTTTGATTCCATTATCGTATTCTTGTGAATCTTAGAGTTCTTTGATTCATACACAAGAAATCGATATGCGTTGCTATGTTCTGCATAGCCAAATAGAATCCACCTTTTTTGGGGATTTATTTCCATTTGCTTCAGTAATGAGGTCATTACCTTTGCAAGACACCCCTATATTTTCAAGTAGTTGTAGGAAAGTTTAATTACCTTCCATAACTCATATGGTGTCTTATTTCTTTTATTGTGGAAAATCTTATTTAAAAGGTAATTAGTTGATTTAACAATTTCCCCCACATGTTAGACACACTATGGTACCAACGTTACTCATATAGATTGTCTCCCCATCTTAATCCCTTAATTAAGTTTGGGTTTCAACATCATGCTTATAGAGAACGATTTTCTCTATAGCTTCATTTTTGCTTTTAAGCAAATGCACATAACACTAATTTGTGCTATCATGAACGTAATAAATTTCCTTCAAACAATTGTTTGCCATATCGATTGTTATGCAAATAACATTGACCCCGTTTGGAAGTTTATAGTCGAAAGACTTGTTCCCCATCTTATGGCAACTGAAACATTTCAGATGAATTTTTTTTTGTTTCTTGAACACACCGCCTAATTGGCGGTTTGAAGTCATTTTTGACTTCCACTATGTTTGCCATGGTAATATTTGTCTTAGCAATATTTACGTTAGTAACATTTGAAGATGGTAACAATATTTACCTTATCCTCTCTAATCATAGGAGGATCATCCTTCAGATATTTGACCAGGTTTATCAAGGTCAAATATGCAACATCTTTTGTTGCCACGTTTGAAATTCTTTCTACTAAATTTCACTGATTTTTCCTTTGTGACACGTAGAAACAATCCAAATCAAAGTAGTATGAATCTGTTAAAAGTTAGGAATTTAGTCAGAGACTAAAACCAAAAACATAAACATAATTTCTAACTTTTGTTAGACGACGGAGATCTAGTAAACTAAACTCCAAAAAAAGTTCACACGATCTTAATAGAAAAACAATAATAAATAGTGCACTAGGTAGGCAACTTATGAAAGAGAGGTGGTGCACTAGGCACGCTTAAATACCAAGTCTCTCAAAGAACCAAACCTAGACATGCACTTTCAAATTGTCTTCCAATTACCGTTTATGTGTTTTTTTTTCAAAATTAACAATAATTCTGTAATAACCAGAAAATTAATTCTTGATTATTTCAATTTTTTTATCCAACAGAATTATAATTCTGAAACAAAATCAATAACCAATGTTCCTTCCAATGACAATTTCTGTTTAAACGGATTTGTCTATAACAAATTTGAATACATATATTATTCAGATTTTTTTTCTTTGTTTGAAAGAGAGATCACGTAAACCCGTTAAAACGATATGAATTAAATCCTGAAACGAATTATTTACGAGATCTTAGTTTCCAAAAGAGATCAAGTAAATCCGTTAAAATGACAAGAATTAAATTCCCGAAAACAAATTTAATTACTAGCTCTCAATTTCCAAACTAATAAAGATTCACAAGAAATAAATTCAATGATTTATTTCATTTTACAAAATTGAATCATACTTGATTCTCAAGAAAATAAATTCAACAATTTATTTTCCATATAAAATAGAATCATACAAGATTCTTACGGAAATAAATTCAATGATTTATCTTCTTTTCAAAATTAGAATCACCGCATGATTCAAATGAAGAAATAAATTTAGTAATTTATTTTCATTATATCTTCTGTTAAACAACAGAGATATCAACTTGATTTTATTTAACCAACAGATATTAAAACCAATTAATCCTTTGATTTTAATTTCATTGATTCTTATTTGGAAGATCAAGTAAACCCATTAAAACGACATAAATTAATTCCTGAAATAAATTATTTACAAGAACTTTGTTTCCAAAACAAATCACGGTATCGCCTAAGTAATCTCTTCGCCATTATAACATTTCTCAAAAGAAAATTATTAGTACGATAATAAAATTCACAGTGTTTCCAAAACCACAAACAATAATTATTTTCATATTTAAGGCCAAAAAATATAAGGTAACAAAATCATAGTAATAATATCATGAATATTACCATAATTTAATATAGAAGGCATGACACGATGCTTGCCATATTCATGATTAGCATAGGTAACGTCTCCATAGATGGTTGCTTTTCAACACCCAACTTCCACATTTCAATAATTACAACGCATTAAAAAACTTTTGCATTATGACAGAAAACCTTATTCCTTTGACGGCGACCACAACAGATTCATCCCAATTGGTGCTCCGAGTGGCAGACCACCGGACGATGTAATAGTGCTTGACGACTCCCTGGCCTTGGAACGTCTGAGATCACCACTGGTTGAGGAAACAGAACGAAATGTAAAGAAAGGACGAAATCAAGAAAACCTTATTGATCTGCAAAAGGTTAATGCTCCAATCGAGGGTGTGCCTAATGATACTTTTATGGGTGACTCTGGTGCGGGAGGGTCAAGTGTGGTTGTACCGATCGACGAACTAATAACAAAGGATGGGTTGTATGGTTCTATCCAAGTGACTAAAGATTCTGCGATGAAGCATGGAATTCCTAATCGAAAGGTGTCATTCCGTGACATGCTTGTAATAGATAATACGGTTCGCATCCCGACTCGCAGTCTGAGTGATTTAGATGTGGAAGTCACCGAGGCGGATGTGCGTTTCAGTGGGGATGGAGTGGTGCCGGAGATTATGTTTTTGGACCGTGTTCATGATGCGATTGATGCTAAACTTGTGCATTCTGTAATTATCTGATTATTGGGGAAGACAATAGGTTATAAAGCTCTTTTGAATCGTATTCAATCTCTTTGGAATCCGAGGGGGAGATAAGCCTTATTGATCTTGATAATGAATATTTTATGGTCCGCGTTGCTGAAGAGGAAGACTTCTCCAAGGTTCTTACGGGCGGACCATGGGTAATTTATGGATCATATTTAACCGTACAACCGTGGAGTCGAAGCTTTACGACATCGGTTGATCATCCTTCCAAGATTATGGCCTGGGTTCGCCTGACAAAACTACCATGCCGCTATTGTAGGAAAAGCATGTTCCGTCACATTGCTAGTGCTATTGGACAGGTTGTTCGAATTGACTATAATACAACCGAAGGTAAGATGGGTCATTTTGCGAGGCTAGCAATTATTGTGGATTTGAGTAAGCCGTCGATATCTGCGATTGTTATTAATGGGTAGCGACAAGATATTGAGTACGAGGGGTTACCTACAATTTGCTGTGGATATGGGAAATTCGGTCAGGTTACCCCTAAATCGCTTCAAGGGACAATCAACAAGGCGGCTTCAAAAGGAATTCCTGAAATTAGGGGAACGCAGAAAAAAAAATCTTAAGGGTAAAAAACGCGATGATAAAGGGACATCGAATGCAGCGTTAGCAGGTTGCATTGCCTCTCTTGTGTCGGAGTTGGATCAGGCAAAAGTCACTGAGTCTCATGCTTTCGAGGCTACACAGGTGCTAAATAGAAAAGCAATTGAGTCGGTTCAGTGGTGTGATAACATCGCGTGTGAGAACCATATAAGTTATGTTATGCAAGTTTGACTTGGGTGCCTTTCTTTTTATACATTATTATATTATGGTTAAGTTAATTTTTTGGAATATCCAAGGGGCTCTTGACCCTAGTTTTTATAGGTATTTTTAGTTGATTGTGCGGAACGAGAAGCCTGCCATGTTTGCATTGTTTGAGCCAAGGGTGAGTGGTCACTCGACGGATAATTTCATTCGTTGGAGTGGCTTTGATTTTCTTACAGGGTGGAAGCTTGCAGTTTTTTCGGGGGTATTTGTGTTTTGTGGAGAAATATGGTTCAGTTTGATGTCCTTGCCATTTCGAAACAATTTGTGCATGGTGTTTATTCGTCGTTGAATTGTGAGGGGAAATTTTATGTGACCTTTACGTATGCTAGTCTGATTGTTACTCAAAGAAATGCTTTATGGAATTAGTTAAAGGCTCTCGAACCTAATTTGGAGTGTCTGTGGGTTATCGGTGGGGATCTAAATGTTATTAGTAGCACATAGGAGCGCATCAGGGGTTCGAGCAGACGTTCAAGAGTGTGTCAAAATTTCTGCAATTTTATTTTTGAATCAGGTCTGGTGGATATGGGATACTCCGGTCCGAAATTCATTTGGAAGCGTGGTACTCTCTCGCAGAGATTGGATCGTTGTCTTTGCAATGCTGTTTGGTACGATATTTTTGCTTTATCTGAGATTGTTCACCTCCAACAATGATGATCAGATCATCGACCAGTGCTTCTAGATAGGGGTCATAGGGAGGTGGGACATAGCTCAAACCCTAACCATTACCTTGTGGCGTGGAAATATCACCCTGAATTCCATAACCTTTTGGATGATGCATGGCATGAGGATAGACCAATTTCTGAGAACATAAAGGAATTTCAACAGAAATGTCGTGTGTGGAATTCATACGTTTTTGGGCATATTGGTAAATGGAATAAACTCATGCTTGCGCGTATTAGGGGTGTTGAGAAAGCTTTAGAGAGATCACATGCTCCTCATTTTGTGCAATTGGAGTTAGATCTCAAATCTGAGCTTGATATTGTCCTTACCCAAGAGGAAAGTTTGTGGCATCAGAAGTCGAGTGCTACATGGATAGAGAATGGAGACCGGAACACGACCTACTTTCATACGGCCACAATGGTTAGGCGTTGAAAGAATTTGATTCGTAGATTAAAGTTGCATGATGTCATGTGGAGTGGGGACCAAAGTATTCTTAAATGCCATGCGATTAATTTTTTTTAAAACTTTATTCACTAGTAAACTGAGGCATGAGCCTGTTGTTGATATGGCTTGTGATTTCCATCAGTTTAGTGATGATGAGCTACGACCTCTCCTTGCGGTGGGTACCATGGAGGAGGTGCGTCGAACTGTTTTTGAGATGGCTCCTCTAAAGTCTTCAGGGGTTGACGGAATTCACGTGGCGTTCTATCAGAAAAATTGGGAGGTGGTGGGTTCTTCAGTTTTCTAATTTGTTAAGAAGTTCTTTGATTTTGGGTGGATGGAAGAATGGGCTAATCAGACTCTGCTTGTTTTGATTTCGAAAGTGGCTAATCCTGAAACAATTAATCAGCTGCGCCCAATCAGCCTATATATTGTGTTATATAAAATTTTGACAAAGATTTTAGTGAATCGAATGAAGCCTTTTCTGGACAGGTGGGTGGATGGTACACAGTCTAGCTACGTCCCTGATCGACAAATCACAGAAAACATTATAATTGCGCAAGAGGTTATGCATTCGATGGCGACTAAAGTTGGAAAGAAGAGTTTGATGACAATCAAGGTCGACTTAGAGAAGGCATATGACCTTTTTAGAATGGGACTTCATCGAGAAAACTTTATTTTCTGTTGACCTTCTTGCTCAGTTAATTGCTCTTATTATGACATGTGTTCGATCCGTTTCGACTCAAATTGTTTGGAATGGCGAGGTGACCGATTGCTTTAACCCTACGAGGGGAATTCGCCAAGGTGACCCCATATCCCCTTATCTTTTTGTTTTGTGCATGAAAAGACTATCACATGACATTAGTAAGAAAGTAAATTATGGGGACTGGAAGCCCATTAAGCTTGGTCACATTGGACCTGGTTTATCCCATCTTTTCTTTGCGGATGACTTGATGTTATTTGCCGAAGCTAGTATGGGTCAATTACAAACTATTAGAGAGGTTCTTGAAAGTTTTTGTCGAGTTTCAGGACATCAAATTAGTGTTACCAAGACACAAATCCGTTTGTCTAAAAATTGCCCGGTGCATACTCGTACAACTTTGGCTAGTGTTTTTGGATTTGAAGTTGTGAATGACCTAGGGAAATATCTTGGTATACCTCTCCTTCATAGGAGAGTTACAAAGGCTACTTTCGCTTATCTTCTTGAAAAAATGGCTTCTCGACTTTCTGGGTGGGCTTCCAAGACTTTGTCATTAGCCGGGAGAATTACACTAGCCAAAGCCGTTCTCCAGGCTATACCTGTTTATTTAATACAATCCACGTGGATTCCAAAAGGGGTGTCTGGGGACATGGAGAAGCTTATTCGTAATTTTTTTTGGAGTTTAATGTCAGGTGGTTGTGGTATGGCTTTAGTGAAGTGGAATATGGCGAGAGAACCCTTGTGTGATGGAGGGTTGGGTTTTAAGAACCTGCAGTAAGAGAATAAGACTTTCCTTATGAAGATAACTTTCCAGCTTGTAACCAGTTGGAGTAAACTTTGGTTTCTCTTAATGAGAGCTAAATATGGTTGGGATGAGATGTTGCCTCTGAATCTGCGGAGAACTAATGCTTCACATCTTTGGCGGGGGATATGTGCAATTTCGGATGATCTTAAGGAAAACATATATTGGCAGGTGAGAAATGGCGAGAGTACAAACTTCTGGTACGATAATTGGTTAGATCCGGATGGGAGAGTGATGTTTCAGTGTACTTTGGCCGAGTCTCATGCCCCTATTTCAGTTAATTCAATGGTGAATGATGATGGATAGTGGGACTGGGTTCGGCTAGCTCCTTTACTTCATCAACATGTTGTTCAGAAAATTGTCGCGATTAAACCACCAAGCAATGATCTAGGATATGATCTATCGGGCTAGAGGTGTGTAGAGTGTCCATAAGTTCTATATTTTGTACACATTTATGCCCTTATTGTTGTTGTTCTTAAGCTCATTGAGGCATATTTAGGTGCATAGCATGCATAATAACAGTATTTGCTCTTTTACCATGCTTTTATAGAATATTCTATGTTTGGTTAAGAAAAGATATTGTTTTAGCTTAGTTTTCATTTTCAGGTGTTGTAGCTATGTAGAGAAGGAGAGGACATGAAAGCAGGGAGCAAAAGAAGTTGTACTGAATCAGTTCCAATTGCCGCCAAAGACGCTGCCGCCGCAGCATTACCGCCGACTGTCGCCCAGGCAGGAGTTAAACCGACTTAGTCAAGATGGGTTGCGATTGAAAGAGGACAAATTCCTGAGTCTAATGAGCCCAGTCTTGCAATTTTCTGAAGCCTGTAGCGGCCTGAAGAGCTGATTGAAGAGGGATAAGTAAAGTGACTTATCTTTACTTGCTGGAGAAGGCAACGTCCAAAGAGTCCATATTCAAGTCAAAAAGGAGTCAACATTTAATGTAAAGCTACTTTAAGAACTTCTACTCCAAGGAGGACTCAAACTTAGGCCTAGCCCTATATATACCCATGTTTGTAAGGGTATAGGGGCATAGATTAAGTGGGAAGATAATCCTAGTCTAATTCTCTCATAGGGTTCAGGATTTTGTATGTATGGTAGTTGTGAGAAACGGTTGTAATAGTTTAATTTGTTTTTGCAATAAAATACTCCGAGTTTGCTTAGTTCATGTGCTTCACTTCTTCAATTAGTTCCGAAAGTCTAGTTGAAGAAATCCATTTGTCGGGCACGAGAGTGTCAAACTCGCGAAAGAATTAAGCACGGTCTCATCATGACGAGGTGTTGACTAATTCGGCTTAGACATAAGTTAGAATTTCAGCGGCTAAAAGGAGCAACCAAATGTCGACTGCATGTGTTAGGTTTACGCTGAGATTGCTAGGTATTGCCTACATCACGTAGTGACAGAATCCTTTCCTAGACATAGGAAGGATCACTTCAGAATTGCTTCGCCGAACTTAGAGTATCTGCCAGACTTGCCGCAAGGACTTCTCTCCATCTCACCAATCGGGACAAAGAAAGTTGCAAAAGCAGAGTTCTGCCATGGCAGCTAAAGTTTCCGCCGCCTCAATCCACCAATCACCACCGAGGCAGCAGATCGTGGCAGCGCAAAACATACCTAAGCTTTACAATGCACTCTACACACTACTGAGCTACAACTACCTGGCCCAATCTATCACCCTGATCTCTCTCTCTATCTTAAATAACTTGTGTTTTTATTTTTATGGTTTTCAATATTTAGAAATTTAATTGTGCAATTTACTATTTTCTTCTGCAGGAAAACACTAATAGTAGTTGTTCCAATCCATGTGGGAGACGATATCTTATATACTATAACTTGACAGGAGTGTGCACTTGCGCTCGTAAATAGAGAACACCCAAACGCTCTTCAAGTTTTTGGCGCTGTTGCCGGGGATTGGTAACAGCAACTGCGTTTGAATTCCTGCACTGTTACTTTTAGTTTTTGCATTTAAATTTCTATTTATTTTATTCTTAAATATATATATATATATATATATATATATATATATATATATATTACGCCTCTTGTTGGTCTTTGGTATGACCAGGGCGAACAGAGGACCAGCACTTAGCCGCCAGGGTGGCAAAGAGAGCAAACAACACCCACCTGAGGAGAAGAAGGACATACTTGGATGAAGAGCCAAACACAAAACCCTCGAGAAGTGGTTATGTTTGGGAGATGCGCAACCCAACCCAACATAACATAATTTTTATTTTTATCTATAATTTATTTTTATGCATTAGGATTAGATTTAGTTTTTATTTTTCTTGAAATTTATTTAATTTTCAGTTATCTTTATTTAATTTTTGCATTTAATTTATTTCAGGTTAGGAATGAAGGCAACACCAAGAAGGATAAGTAATAAAGGAGAGGCCTAACCTAGTGGCCAAGGCGGCCCAAGGCAGATTAGCATAACGGCTAGAGGCTTCATAACGGCTAGCAGCAACGGCTACATTTGCAACAGCTGGAGGCAACGGCTATCTGCGTAACGGCTAGAATCTTGTTAGACACGCCACAATCATTGCCGCCCATCGACAGCGTGCCCGCCAAGGCAGCAGAGAGTAGCGGCTATATAAGGCCAACTATTCTCTCCTCATTCTTCACTTTGTTCTCTCTTTTTCTCTCAATTCTTTTTATCTTCTTTGATTTCAAGATCTCATCTGCGATATTTTCTTGCATTTTTTTATTTTCTTTAGAAAACACAGTCGTTCTCACAACTATGGCAACATCAAAACCAACAGCCTCATCCTCCAAGCCCACCTTCTAGAGGTTCTTGAATGCTGACGTAGTGGCAACCTATCCGCAGTACTTCGCTGAGCGGCAAATTTCGGAAGCGATAGGCTTCTAGTACACAAGACAAGGAGGGGATCTTGGCCTTGAGCCCAACGTGTTTGAAAGGGTCTACACATTGGAATGGCATATCTTTGCACGGCTGCCAGAGGAGATAAACACCAACTTAGTGCAAGAATTTTATGCCCATAAACCTACCCCGGGAAACCCCTTCGTCTACGTTCGCGGCGAGGGTGTCAAGCTCACAGCGGCAACAATAAACAGCTTCTACGGAATAGAAATCAAAGGGAATCCGCACGAACAATGGAGTTTGGGTCTAACGGCAGTAGACTACGAAAAGATCAAAAGAGAAATCTTCCAGCCCAACGCCAAGTGGCTCACAGGCAAAAATAATAGCTCAGTCAACCGCCGCGACTCGTTGTCAGAGGCCATTCTTTGGAGTAACTTCGTCCAGCGCCGCCGAATGCCCACTTCACATGGTTCCACAGTCAACAGGCCGCGGCTGGCCCTAATTCATAGAATAATGAAGGGGCGGCCAATCAACGTTGGGGAAGTTATTCTTGAAGAAATCTATGCCAACGCAGCCAAACCCAACTCCAAGGGACCCCTCGTTTTCCCCTCACTCATCACTAGACTCTACGCCAACTTCCGTGTGCCGCTGCATCCCAAAGGCACCATCATCACTACCAAGGAAGGTTGGACATGGAAGGCACACCTACATATGATGCAACAGCCAGAACCTGAAACGCCAACAACCACCCAGTCGCCGTCCAACCCTGCCGCCACCCAGGCTGCAACGGGCAATACTGATGATGCCCTTTCTTCTGTCGTGATCCCTCTGCTTTGAAGCCTCATAGAGAGCTGCCAGAGAATTGAGCACAAGTAGGTAATCATTACGAGATACATTTGTGGAGGTGCAAGAGGCCTTTGTGGCCTACTTGATAGACAAATATCATGCTGCCGACCCAAGGTTGTCAGCCTTCCCGTCAGAGTTAGCAGCTTCTAAACCAAACCAAACCACACCTCAACCAGCTGCCACTCCAGCCGCCGCAGACAACGAGGGACCACACATCCGACCCAAAAGAAGGACCTCGCCCACTCACATCCAGCCATACAACCTCACCTCCTTCTCTGATTCTGGAAAAGAGGAGATCCAAGCAGAAAAAAAGGATGAAACTACCACCGCCTCCCCAGCAGTAAAGGAGGCAGCTGCCAAAGAGATAACCGAGGCCTCGGATTCATTGGACATGGAGGTATCTGATTCCTTTGACGACGAACCGGCCGAAGCAGCAAGGAAACGGAAGCGGCCCGCCAGTGCGACTAAACCTCAAGGGGAAAGGTATGAATTTGAGCCAGAAGCACCACCTAAAAGACCTACTCCTAGCCGCATCCAGCTACCACGTGGCCAGAAGAAGAGCCCAACCGCTAAATCTCCCGCCATACGCCACCTCGTCCTCACCGCCTCCTCAGAATCCTCCTCCGAGGCAGCAGTAGAAATGAAGGGGAACTCCCCTAGTTTATAGCACCTTTTCTTTCTTTTTATGTTTTCCTTTAATTTTCTGTTTTTTTCTTTTTATATTTATGTTTTTTGTTTTTATATTTTGTGTACGACATTGAGGACGATGCCAATCGTGAGTTTGGGGTGGGCTAGTCCTCTTTGTTTTCTTTAGTTGCATTTAGCAGCATATAGTAGCATATGTAAATTCTACCCTAGCACATAATGAAATATAAAGTCTTAGCTTAAGAACTTGTGCCTATGATAGTTAGCCTATTACTTATATTCGCACCATACTTAAAATTTAACTTAACCATGGGAAAAGCATGAAAAATACTTAAAATTTAGTTGCCAATTATTCTTACACTATCTATTAAATGCTGAGTTTTGCTTGAGTTCTAAGTTTAACACTCCTTCTTTATTTAATGAATTTTTTTTAATTGGATGCAAGATTGCCGCCGTGGCAGCACAAGGCAGCTAAGTACCCTAGAGGTGCCCAAAACAGGCTCTAGAAAGGATGTTTAAATACCTCATAGGTTCCCGAAACAGGCTCTAGGAAGAATCATGAGCAAGGACACTTTGCTGCTATCACAGTCCAAGTATCTACAATTAATTGAAGTGACGGAAAAATTAGCAATAGTGAATGAAAGCCTTCACGGGATGACTCTATTCAAAGGGTTCGGAGTTTCGTAGTATGCTCATATCTTAGCTTCAGACCCAGAGAATAGTTGTGATGAGCTGAAGCCCTTAAGGCTATGATCAGAAAAAAATGCTTAACTGTGCTGCCATGACAGCCACTCATATCCTTTTTCGTATTTCATTATCTTTAACATTATTTGTTTACATAGTATACTCAGCATGTTTAGCATAGACACAGACCGACACACACCACACTGGCACTAATTTTTTGTTAAGTTATTTCATGCCATTCCCTATCATTAACATAAAATAGGTGCCACAACTTTGAGGTAAGAAATCAAGTAAAGGCTAAGTTTCTATTAATTTTTGTGCAAGGGACAAGTTTACTAGATAGGTTGCATTGCTTGAGGACAAGCAATAGTTCGAGTTTGGGGGTGTGTAGAGTGTCCATAAGTTCTATATTTTGTACACATTCATGCCCTTATTATTGTTGTTCTTAAGCTCATTTAGGCATATTTAGGTGCATTGCATGCATAATAACAATATTTGCTCTTTTACCATGCTTTTATTGAGTATTCTATTTTAGTTAAGAAAATATACTGTTTTAGCTTACTTTTCATTTTCATGTGTTGTAGCTATGTAGAGGAGGAGATGACAGGAAATTAGGGAGAAAAAAGAGTTGTACTGAAGCAGTTCCAGTTGCCGCCAAGGACGCCGCCGCCGTAGCATTGCCACCGACTGCCGCCCAGGCAGGAGTTAAATCGACTTAGTCAAGGTGGGTTGCGATTGAAAGAGGACAAATTCCTGAGTCTAATGAGCCCATTCTTGCAATTTTTTGAAGCTTGTAGCGGCCTGAAGAGCTGATTAAAGAGGGATAAGTAAAGTGACTTATCTTTACTTGCTGGAGAAGGCAATATCCAAAGAGTCCACATTCAAGTAAAAAAGGAGTCAACATTTAATGTAAAGCTACTTTAAGAACTTCTACTCCAAGGAGAACTCGAACTTAGGCCTAGCCCTATATATACCCATGCTTGTAAGGGTATAGGGGCATAGATTAAGTGGGGAGATAATCCTAGTCTAATTCTTCCATAAGATTCAGGTTTTTGTATGTAAGGTAGTTCTGAGAAATGGTTGTAATAGTTTAAGTTGTTTTTGCAATAAAATACTCTGAGTTTGCTTAGTTCATGTGCTTCACTTCTTCAATTATTTCCAAAAGTCCAATTGAAGAAATCCATTTGTCGGGCACGAGTGTCAAACTCACGAAAGAATTAAGCACGGTCTTATTATGACGAAGTGTTGCTAATTCGGCTTAGACATAAGTTAGAATTTCAACGTCTAAAAGGAGAAACCAAATGTCGACTGCTTGTGTTAGGTTTACGATGAGATTGCTAGGTATTGCCTACATCACGTAGTGATAGAATCCTTGCCTAGACATAGGAAGGATCACTTCAGAATTGCTTTGCCGAACTTAGAGTATTTTTTAGACTTGTTGTAGAGTGTCCACGAGTTCTATATTTTGTACACATTCATGCCCTTATTATTGCTATTCTTAAGCTCATTTAGGCATATTTAGGTGCATTGCATGCATGATAACAATATTTTCTCTTTCACAATGCTTTTATTGAATATTTTATGTTTGGTTGAGAAAAGATATTGTTTTAGTTTAGTTTTTATTTTCTGGTGTTGTAGCTGAGGAGAGGACAGGAAAGCTGGAACATAAGGAGCTGTACTAAAGCAGTTCACGATGCCGCCAAGGACACTGCCGAATCAGCATTGCCGCCAAGTGCCACCCAGGCAGGAGTTACACCGACTTAGTCAAGATGGGTCGCGATTGAAAGAGGGAAATTCCCTAAGCCCAATGAGCCCAGTCTTTAAATTTTCTGAAGCCTGTAGCAGCCGGCAAAACTGATCCAAGATTGATAAGTATGAGTACTTATCCTTACTTGCGGAAAAAGGAAACGTCCAAAGAGTCTACATTTAAGTCAAAAAGGAGTCTGTATTTAATGTAAAAATACTTTAAGATCTTCTACTTCAACAAGGACTCAAACTTAGGCCATGGGCCCTATATATACCCAATGTATATGAGGGTATAGGGGCATGAGGGGGCATGACGAAGTATACAGAGGCATAGCGGAGATGTAGCTAGGTAGATGGGAGTTGTTGGGGGTCGCGATCCAACTCTCCTAGGGTTTTAGGCGCTTGTTTGTAAAGTAGATGAGAGAAGCGGGTGTAATAGCTTTGAGTTGTTTTCAATAAAATTCCAAGGTTTGTTTAATCTATGCACTTCATTATTTAAATTAGTCCATATCATTCAGTTGAGAGAATCCATTTGTCGGGCACGAAAGTGTAAGGCTCACGAAAGGGTTAAGCACGTTCACAACATGTTGGGGCGTGACTAACTTGGTTCCTAACAAGTTCACAAGTTTCAGTGGCTAAAAGGGATCACCAACCGAGTTTACTAGCATGTGTTAGGTTCACGCTGAGATTGCTAGGTATTGCCTACGTCCCGCTAGGTTTCAAGCATCCTTGCCTAGAAATTAGGAGGATCATTGTCGACTATCCCGTCGAACTTGGAATGTCTGCCAGACTTGCCGCTAGGACTTATTTCCATTCCACCTGCCAAGACATCGAAAGTTGCAGGGGCACTGACCCGCTGCGGCTGCGTGACAGGGATGTAACCTGCCGCCTGCCATACCCGCCGAGGCAGCAAATCATGGCAGCGCAAAACATACTTAGGCTTTACAACGCAGTCTTCACGCTACTAAGCTGCAATTGTCTTACCCAATCTATCGTCTAAATCTCTCTCAATCATCCCTCTCATCACTATCTTTATTTTATTTGTGTTTTTATATTTGCACATCGTGAGATTTAATTGTGCATTTACTAAATCTTTGTGCAGAAAACCATTCATAGAAGCTACTCCAATCCTTGTGGGAGACGATATCTTTTATACTGTAACTTAACAAGAGTGTGCACTTGCGCTCATAAATAGAGAACACCCAGACGCTCTACACTTGCCGCCAGGACTTCTCTCTATCTCACCTGTTGGGACAGTGAAAGTTGCAAGAGCAGAGTTTCGTCGTGGCAGCGAAAGTTGCCGCCGCCTCAATCCACTAATCACCAGCGAGGCAGCAGATCGTGGTAGCACAAAACATACTTAAGCTTTACAACACAGTCTACACACTACTGAGTTACAACTACATGGCCTAATCTATCACCCTGATCTCTCTCTCTATCTTAAATCACTTGTGTTTTTATTTTTATGCTTTTCAATATTCAGAAATTTAATTGTGCAATTTACTATTTCCTTGTGCAGGAAAACACTCATAGAAGTTGTTCCAATCCTCGTGGGAGACGATATCTTATATACTATAACTTGACAGGAGTGTGCACTTGCGCTCATAAATAGAGAACACCCAAACGCTCTAAAAGGTGAGAGCAGGATCGTTGTTTCACAATGAAGTCGGAATATAAGGATCTTTCTACTGCCTCTTCAGTGGATCTAGTGTTCAATTGGAAAGCAATTTGGTCTTTGCAAGTGCCGCAACGTGTCAAAGTGTTCCTCTGGCTTGTGGTGCATGATAGGTTGCTAACGAATGTTGAATGGTTGCGACGACACATTGTTGTCTCGGATACTTGTGGTTCATGTCAAAGTGGTTCGGAAAGTATAGTTCACGTACTGCGTGGCTGTGTATTGGCATGTTCAGTCTGGCGAGAGGTGATTAAACCAACGAGATTAAATGATTTTTTAGCGCTGCTAAATAATATGTGGTTCGAAGCTAATTTGTGCGATTCTGTCAATTTCGCGCGAGGGACAGATAATTGGGCACATCTTCTTCTTTCACCCTCATTTGATAAGACTTGAATACTCGATTCATCAGATCCATGAACGCAGCAGGGGCATTCGTTAAACCGAATGGCATTACTAGGAACTCGTAATGTCCATATCGAGTTCGGAAAGCTATTTTGGGCACATCTTCTTCTTTCACCCTCTTTTGATAGTAACTGGACCGAAGATCAATCTTAGAGAACACGGCTGCATGTTTGAGTTGATCGAACAAATCTTCGATTCTCGGTAGCAGATACTTGTTCTTGATGGTTACTTTATTAAGTTGTCGGTAATCGATACAAAGTCGCATCGTACCGTCTTTCTTTTTCACGAACAGGACAAGAGCACCCCAGGGAGAGATGCTAGGTCGGGTGAATCATTTATCCTCGAGTTCTTGAATTTGCTTCTTTAGTTCTTTGAGTTCAACAGGTGCCATCCGATAAGATGTAATGGACACAGGGTTAGTTCCGGGTTGAACTTCTATCTTGAATTCAACTTCCCGAGTTGGAGGAAGGTCAGGGAGTTCCTCGGGAAAAACATCGGAAAATTCAGATACAACATGCATTTCAAGTAAACCGAAATCAAGCTAGTCTTGCAGTGCCATAGCGGCAAAAATAGAGATAGATTTCTTGTCTATCAATAAGATGGATTCTTTTCCTAAACCCCGTAAATATAACCTATGGTTTTGACAGTAGGCTTCATGTTTTCCCAACCAATCTAGTCCTAAAATTATAAAAATGACACAAAATTTTAATAAATTACAATATTGGCCCAAATTTTTATATATTATAATAAAAGCACAAACTTTTTTTAAAATACAAAAAACAACCTTACTTTTTACAAAATTAAAAAAATCCTAAAACTATACTTTTTTCTCAACAGGGAATTTAAATTTATTTAAGAGCATAGGATACCCAAATACAAGTGGTTGCAAGTTCCACTACTGTTCCAGCACAATCGCAACGATTCAAACACAAAATTATACCAGATTAAAAAGTTCCTAACCACCAAGGAAACACAAAAGGGCAATAGCAGAAAAACAAACAGAAACAATAGTTTACTACGAGCCAAAACCGGCAAAGATAACATTGTAATGCCTTGACTCAAACATAATTGAACCATGGAGAAGAACAATCTTCCAATTCCAGACTAAACCTGTATAACTGCAACCACGACCACATTCATTAAAATTTGATCCTTTCCTCTAAAATATAACGGCAAAAACAGTTGTGAGTGGATGAGCACGTGAAACAAAGTATGGGTTCACCCGTCAATAGTTGAGGGGTCTACAGATCGGGGTTGTCGAAATGGCTTGTCTTATGAACAATATACACGAGCGAAGGATTGCAGCTCATAGATGACTACCCTCGGTTTTTTGCTGGGCAGCAATCAGAGCAAAGGACGTTGGGACTCAAATCTGAGCAGAGGCACGCGTGCACACGGTGCGATTCTATGCTAGGTTCGTCGAAAGCGGGAGGGCTTCGGAGATCTCGGGAAAAGGGGTTGTTGACTGGGGCTTGCAAACAATGGTCATGTGGATTGACGAACGAAAAAAAAAAGAGAAAGCTAGGGGCGATTGATTTATGATACAAAATTAAAGGCGACTGACAAGGATGCAAGACAATGGTTGGAGTGTTGTGGTTCTGGTGCGAGCCTACGCTCGCGATGGGTGAGTGATCGTTGGGGGAAGGAAGGCCAACAAGGGTGGAGCTTGGTTCGAGTCTGAAGGGCCAAGGAGAACGAACAGCGACGATGAGCGATCGAAAATTGAAGAAAAAGGAGTAAACTAGGGTTTTCTTGAGGAGTTGAATCAACTGAAGAAGAAGGGAAAATGAGATTATAAACAAAAAGAAAAAAAGGCTAATCAAGGATACAATCTCATACTTTCAATGGTTTACGCTAATGGCCCTAAACTTCCAAAATTTACGAATTACCACAAATTTGACCACTTAAATCAATTTAGAAAAATCACTAGAATTTTAATTTCAAAAATTCGGAAAGTGATAAAGAGAATTAGAAGGACGGGATTTTTATATTTTCCCGCATCATCAAATATTTGAACCATTATTTTGTGATCCTTGAAAGAATCATTTGATTTTTTTACAATATTGATAAATCTAATACAAAATATTTAAAATTAATTATTAATAAAATTTGAATTAGTGTCATAAAACATAAAAAATAAAAACATCACCAATTTTGTTGTGCTAAATCCTGATGCTAATCGTTAAGTGTCACAATGCTATCATGTTTCTTAAAATCAACATATAAAATATAACAAAAATGTGAAAAATTAATTTGTTAATCATGTTTAAGCTACTTGTGTAAAAAAATAATGTATCGCCTTTTATGTATTATAAATACGACGAATAAAATTGTCATGAACAGATCTTATTAATAATAGTGACATAAAGATAAAATTTCGTTAAGATAAAAAATCCACATTAATAATAATTTAAATTGAAAACACTAGATTGAATTTTCATTAAGGTTATCAAATTATCTATTTTTTAACAACTTAAAATTTGAGCTTAAAATCAAAAGAATTTGAAAATTCGTCAAAAATTATTTTTCCACCAATCTTTTACCTTAATTAGTGATTCTAAGTATTAAGTGGCACAATTTAATGATGTTTTTGAAAAATGTTATATAAAATATAAGAGATATAATAGTTTGTGACAAATAATAGTTTTTTTAACATTAAAATAACTTTTTGTGACACAAAAACAACATCACCTTTTATTATCTTCTAAAATATGACGAATTAAATTGTCACAAATAAAGTTTATTGGTAATGAATTTGCAACATCTCTAATTAACATTTAATCATCATAATAATATTTCGTCACTAATACTTTTATTTCATCAGTGACGATTTTATAATGTCACATTTTTCTAAACGTCATTGAAATGTTTCCCTCCAAATTTATTTTGAGGCGCCAAACATATAGTGACGAAAATCAATGTCGTTTTTTAAAATTGTTGAAAATGATATACCATTATTCACTAACTGTGACGAAAACAACAAATGTCAAGCTTATAGAATATTTTATGATGTTATACACAACGTCATATAGAAATTTCTTCATAAAATGATAAATTTATTGTAGTGTGTGTAAACGATGATATACCTCACACAACTACCTCCCTGACGAGGTTTTTAGTTCTCATGGTTATGTTCATATGGTCGTGAACATCTCCATGTTCATTAAAAGCATTGTTTAGCCTAAACCACTTTGATCACTGTTTACATCATAGGAATGTACTTGGGGATAAGAACCCCTACAGTGACCGCACAAGTATATGCAATTAGGTTGTCCCTTTTGTTAGACTATGCCCAAAGACCAATCATAAGATGATTATAAATGATATTGGTTTTTACCTTGTTTATTCATAAAAAGGTATTGTCATTATTATTTTCAATTACAATTTTGCGTGCGTAAATAAACTGAATTATAAGAAAGTCCTTAGAATAATATGATTATTCTTAAATGTCCTTAGTCAAGTATTATTATAGGCGTGTACAACAATAATGCATTAAGACTAATATGTAGTTGATTGATGACAAAGTGTTGTCATTGACATGAAGATGTCAAAATCAATACATAAGTATGTGTTAGAGAACGACATACTAGACTAGCCCGCTATGAGCATGTTTCTTGGATTATTATGTGACAGTCACAACATTTCTCATAGTGATAACTACATGTATGATCCTCAGACTTGAGATCATCATTATTTTAACATCGTGGTTGACATATTTTGATACAGTCAAACGTTTGTCGTAACTGACTACTCTATAAAGACTGATATTGGATATGTCACAATCTATGTAGTGGGATATGGTTGATCAAGACAGGATTTGTCCCTCCTACATAATAGGAATAATATCGTAGGCCACTTGATTGAGTGAGACTAGAAATGCATGGTCATGCTCGAATAAGTTGATATGATATATCATAGTTATTCGTTTATAATACTCTACTCAAGATATCAAGAAATATTAGATGGATTATACAAGTGCGACTATTCCATGACTTGTGTCCAATCTAGATATAAGGACAAAAAGATGTAATACATTAAAAGAGTTAATCACGAAGAGGTTATGTCGAATCATGATTTCTTGTAACTTAGGTAACAAAGACATATTGATGGATGTCACTCATTGTTTGTAATATTATAAATGTTCTAATATTTACTACTAATGTAACACCCGGGTTTGGGGGTCGGGTGAAAATAATATTAAAATAATGTTCCGGGTTTTCCTTTCGTTTTAAAAATTCATTTAATATGTTAGATCCAATTTTAAATTAAATAAGAACCCAAAGTTTCATGGATTTTGGAATAGTAGAAGAAGGCATCTTTCATTAATGGCACTCTTATAAATATTGGGTCTTGAAAAATAAAAGCTCATTTTATTTTAAAAACCCCATTTAACTCACCTTCTTCCCCCTTCTTCAAACATTTCAACGACAAAATCTCTTCCTCCATTGGAACCACTATTCCATCACCATTCTTCCTTATCTTTGGTGATTTTTGAAAGGTAAACATATATTTGACTTGTCCTCTCTTTCCTCTACATGCTTGTACTCTTAGATTTCATTAAAACCCATGATTTTGATTTTGGAGTTTTGAAAGTTTGGTTTAAAAATGTGAGCTTTATTATCTTTAACTAAAGCTTTTGATTTATTAATGTTATATGAGTTGTTTACTATCTATAAGGTCCAACATATCCGATTTTACATGGTTTTATGGTGTTTCCCGAAATTGGGTTTTAGGGAGGTTTTAGAGAGTTGAAATATTGAGTTTTGGGGGTGTTTTGTGTGAGAATTTGTTGGCTGATGGTTAGGCTATGTATAAGGGTTGTTTTGGAAGCTTTTGGGAGTAATTTAAGTGTGGGAATCATCGATTTTGGACTGTGCTTAAGGGCTGCTCGGGAATGGCACTTTGGGGTTGTCCTTAGCTTGAAAAACATGTGTTTTGTGCTTGGTTTGTGTTCCGAGTTTGCTACATTGTTTTGTAGAGTGATTTGAGGTTAATTTGATTGTGTTGGGATGATTAGAAGCAAGGATTTCCATTGGTGAAGCTTCAAGATCGAATCCGGAAGTTGAGGAGGCTTGAGTCGGCTTTGCTTGGTTTGCTTAAGGGAGTAAGGTGAGTGGAAATATTTTAAGTAACATTTTGGTTCAAAGGTGGTTTTGAAAGAGTTTGGATTGAGCTTAAAAGGTCAATCTAAACTAAAGAGTAAGTTGATGTGTATCGCCTATTTAAATTTCCCTTTCATCGTATGTTTTCGAATACTTAAAATGATAACTTGTTGTGCATGAAATCTTAATACTTTGGGAGGAAGCATGTTGCTTATTATTATGTCGTTGATCATGTATGATGGAATCAATGGTGATGTGTTATGCCTTGTAAAATATGTGTAAGTTGGTGCAGGTTGTGCACGGAAATGGTGAGTAAGACCGATTGTGGTTGGTAAGATTGTATGTAGTAAGTTGGTGTATAGTTGTGGACTTTGTTACAACTTGTTTTGGTTGTGCATGATATAGTGAGTTCATGTCGCATGATGGTGATTTGAATATCGTGTTGCATGGTTGGTGTCAAACCTCACGTGATGGTTGTCGTTGCTCCGGTGATGTGTGGTCCCGCCGGTAGCGACTACTATAAGACTACGGTGATGTGTAGTCCCGCCGGTAGTGACTAGTAGATTAGTACTTTGATGTGTAGTCCCATTGGAAAACTACTAGTCGAAACGGTGATGTGTAGTCCCACCGTGTGTGTTTTGGTGATGCTTGTGCATACCATGTATGGTTCATGTTGTGTCTCACTATATCATTTTCTTTTTATGGTTTTGCTTAAAACTAGGATCATGCCTTTATGCAAACCATGAAGTGTAATGCCATGATAAATGCCTATATTGTTGGCCTGTGGTTGAACTTGTAGGTTAGTAGGAGGATTATGTCGTTGGATGAATTGTTTGTGTTGGCCTTTATTTTAAAGAAAGCTTTTAACCCTGCATTGTCGTTGTTATGTTTTTGAGCTCCGCTCACTAAGCTTTATGCTTACGCTCTCCTTTTTCTGACAATGCAGATCATTAGCTTGGAGTTAGCAAGGAGCAAGAATAGGGCGTCCAAGCGTGTGGTAGTTTGCTCAAGTATGGTTTATTAAATAATGTAGTAGTTTAGCAATGGGAAATGCTACGTGTTTTTAGGAGCGTGTATCTAGACTCCTTTGTGTTGGCTTTATGTTGTTAATGCTTTATATTGATGGATTTGTAAACCATGTTTATGTTGATGCCTAAGTGTTTGTTTGGAAGGCTTATAGCCACATCTCTTGACATGCATATACCTTGGTGTTGAAGTTTGGAAGCCATGTCTTTTGGATGCTTATGTTTGTAGTGAAGGCATGTAAATTTTGTTATGCATGTATTTTGTGGGTGCTTGTTCTCTTTTAAAATGGTTAGCCTTGGACGTGTGTTCTTTTGAATGTATGTTAAGTGTTGGATCATGTTTGAAATAGGGTGAAATGCCTCTAAAGTATGTGTATGCATGTTGTATGCTTGTCTTGGTATATGATGTTTTGTTGTTTGTTTAAATTGATATGTATGTTTAATCTTGGTTGCTAAATGATCTATGAATGTGGGTAAGTTGCTAGACGAGTCGTAAATTGCATCTAGAGTCGAGTCTTATGTCGTTTTGCTGCAAATTTGGGCATTGCAGTGCAGGGCGTATCGATACACCTAAGGGCCGTATCGATACGGTCCTACACTCTGAGACTCAAATTTGGCCTATCGTATCGATACGCGGGGGTGTATCGATACGCCAAATCTTCACTGGAAATCTGATACTTTGACGAGATTTTGGCGTATCGATACGAGCTCTAGGTGTATCGGTACGGTCTAATATCGTTGACTGCGAGATGTTGACCAAGGAGGGCGTATCGATACGGTCTCATTGGTTTGACTTGGGGTAGTTGACTTGGTCAAGGCGTATCGATACCCTCTGTAGGTGTATCGATACGGCCTGCTTAAAAAGGAAAATTGGGCTGTTTAATTGCATGTCTTGTGGGTTTTGTATCCGTGTTTGTTCGCTGCGTGTCCTATCACATAGGATTTAATAAAGGCATCTAGAAAAGATAAAGAAAAAAATAGGGTTGCTAACCGAAAGGGAGCCTTAACGGGTTTCGCTTCGGTTTTCCCCGTGTAACCTACTCGGACCGGTCAGTCGTCTAGACCGGGATGAGGGGGTTACATTTGGTGGTATCAGAGCCTGAGGTTCCGAGAACTCATGTAGGTTAGTGAGGTAAGTTTGATGTGTTATGTTGTTGCTATGTCTCGGTGAATGTTTTGCCATGTATGCTTGGTGTTTGCTTGTTGTTTAATTGATCGCACGGTGTTTGAAAGCATGTGGTATCACGATGGTTGTGTTGAGGCGTAGTGTCGAGTTCCCATTGCTACTATTACTTATTTTAAAAGATTTTGTAAAGGAATATACTTGAGCGCCTTGGACCCTTGCCCTTGCTAACCCTAAATATTCTTGTTTGTGTGTTTTGTTTATTGTTGTCTTTGGCAAGTATGAGACCGAGGCGTGGGCCTGGAGTTGGTAATCAGGAATCTGAGGTTTCTGAGAATGTGAATGATGAGAGAGTTCATCGCTTTAGTTCAGGGCAGTATGACCGTACCAGAGTTTGGAGTGCAGTTTGTCTGTTTGGGTCAACATGCATATGAGTTGGTTTCTGTCGAGAAAGAACAGTGTGACCGATCCGGATAGGAGTTAGTAAAAGAAGAGAAGACCTATGAGTTGGCTTTAGAATGATATCGATGTTATGGTAGGTAATCTTCCAACACAGTCATTAAGTTTGTTTCCTCTAATTCGTTCTGGATCTACACTTCCGTATTTTTGAGTGAGCATGCGAGGTTGTTGAATTTAACTTGTGAGGTATTAGAGGTAGGTGTTAGTGTTACTAGCTCCTTCGGGGATACAGTCGTGGTTAGAAAGATGTACGAGGGATGTCCGTTGATGGTTCAGGGTCACGTGTCTCTAGTAGATGTGATGGAATTGCCTTATTACGGTTTTGATGTGAAACTGTGCATGGTTTAGCTTGTAGAACATAGGGTCAGGGTAGACTTTGAGACAAGAGAGTTTTCTTAAAGATTGCGGATGACTGTGAGATTGTAGTAGTGGGTGAGAATGTGAAGTTCTTACCGAATGTTGTTTCGGCCTAAGAGGCTCAGAGATTAGTTGAATTGGGTGGTGAGGCGCACTTGGCCTACGTAATGAATCTGAACATGAATGAAGATTAGACCACAGGATGTTAGAACAGTGTGTGATTTTCCGAGTGTGTTTCCGGAAGAGTTGCTTGGTTTACCGCATGATAGGGAAGTAGAGTTTGCTATAGAGTGTATGCAGATTCAGCTTCTGTTTCGATTGCTCCGTACCGTATGGCGCCGAAAGAATTGAAAGAGTTGAAGACTCAGTTGCGAGAGTTGTCAGATAGAGGTTTCATTTGTCCGAGTTCTCCGCCTCGGGGCGTACCGGTATTGTTTGTGAAGAAGAAAAGACGGTAGTATGAGTTTGTGCATCGATTACAGACATTTGAATCAGTTGACAGTGAAGAACAAGTATATGTTGCCGAGAATTGATGATTTGTTCGATTAGCTTAGAAGTGTTTCAATGTTTTCTAAAGATAGATTCGAGATCTGGGTATTACCAGTTGAAGGTAAAAGAGGTTGATGTTTCGAACACAGCTTTTAGGGCTAGATATGGTCATTGTGAGTTCTTAATTATGTCGTTTGGGTTGATTAATGCACCGGCTGTTTCCATGGATATGATGAACAGAATATTCTATCAGTAATTAGATCAGTTGGTAGTTGTTTTCATAGATGATATTCTGGTGTTATCGCGTACCGAGGAAGACCATGATCGGCACTTGAGGATAGTTTTGCAGACCTTGTTAGACAACCAGTTGTATGCAAGGTTGAGTAAGTGTGAGTTCAGAATCCTAGAAGTAGTCTTCCTAGGACATGTAGTGCCAGCCGATGGGATTAGAGCTGATTCGAAGAGGATAGAGGCCATTGTTGAGTGGAAGCAACGGAAGTCTGTGACAGAGATTCGTAGTTTTCTAGGCTAGTCGGATACTATAGGAGGTTTGTGAATAGTTTCTCGAAGGTAGCCGCTTCTTTGACTAAGTTACTTTAGAAGGGTGTCCAGTTTGAGTGGTCAGATGCGAGACAACAAGCCCTTGAGAAATTGAAAGAAGCTTTGACCAATGCATCGTTTTTTATTTAGCCAGAGTCAGGGAAAGAGTATGTAGTCTACTGTGATGCTCCGTATGTAGGGTTAGGTTGTATTCTCATGCAAGACAGAAGAGTGGTGGTTTATGTCTCGAGACAGTTGAAGACTCACGAGTGAAATTATCCGACGTGTGATATAGAGTTAGCTGCAGTTGTGTTTACTTTGAAGAAGATTTAGAGGCATTACTTGTATGGTGAGAAATGCATAGTGTGTACAGATCATCAGAGCTTGAAAATTTTGAAGACATAGGAAGAGTGGAATCTTAGACAACGTAGGTGGTTAAAATTGCTTAAGGCCTATGGTCTCTAGATCGAGTATAATCCGGGTGAAGCCAATGTAGTGGCAGATGCTTGTGTAGGAAGGTAGTCGTTGAGTTGAGAGCCATGTTGGCTACTTAGAACTTGTCCGGTGATAGCGGTCTAGTGGCCGAGCTTCAGGATGAATCTACTTAGGGTCAGTTGAATTGAGAGAAGCATCTGTTAGATTGATCTTTGGCACCTCACGTGCAAAATATAGCGAAAGGAAGACATACATAATACAATTTCAGAGATGATGTGGTTTTGTGTTTTAGAGACAGAATAGTTGTGCCAGATGACAGTGATTTGAGGCGTACGATCTTGATTGAAGCGCACAGTAGTCCGTTTGCTATGCATCTCCGTAGTACAAAGATGAACCGTGGATTGAAAGATGAGTGCTATTGGGTTGGTCTGAAGAGAGGTGTTGCCGATTTTGTGAGCAAGTGTGAGGTTGTTAGTGTGTTAAGGCAGGATCTCAATTTTTGTTTGGTTTGTTATAGTCGTTAAGAATTTCAGAATGGGAGTGAGAAAATGTTACTATTGACTTCGTATCAGGTTTGCCTTTGACTTCCCTTAAGAAGAATTCAGTTAGGGTGATTTTTGATTGTTTCACGAGGTGTGCTCATTTCATAGTCGTTCATACGTGAGTTAGCCGATTTGTACATCAGTGAGGTTGTGAGATTACGTGGTGTGTCGAAGTCGATTGTGTCAGGTAGAAATTCGAAGTTTACAGATAGCTTTTGGTAATGTCTGCATGTTGCTTTGGGTACCCGTTTGAATTTCAGTACATCGTATCACCCCCAGTCCGATGATCAGTCAAAGAGAGATATTCAAATATTAGGGGACGTGTTGAGATGTGCATTATTGAACCTCAGTGTTGTGTGGAAGATTTATCGAGCTTGTCAGGGTTAAATAGCGACACAGAAGTGTGGAAGGAGCCACTTGGGGTAGAGGAAGGAGGATATGGAAAGGCAGTTCCTTATCTCTTTCTGTCAGGTGATTTCGGGGACGAAATTCCTTAAGTGGGAGAGAGTTGTAACACCCGGGTTTGGGGGTCGGGTGAAAATAACATTAAAACAATGTTCCGGGTTTTCCTTTCGTTTTAAAAATTCATTTAATATGTTGGATCCAATTTTAAATTAAATAAGAACCCAAAGTTTCATGGATTTTGGAATTGTAGAAGAAGGGCATCTTTCATTAATGGCACTCTTGTAAATATTGGGTCTTGAAAAATAAAAGCTCATTTTATTTTAAAACCCTCATTTAACTCACCTTATTCCCCCTTCTTCAAACATTTCAACGACAAAATCTCTTCCTCCATTGGAACCACTATTCCATCACCATTCTTCCTCATCTTTGGTGATTTTTGAAAGGTAAACATATATTTGACTTGTCCTCTCTTTCCTCTACATGCTTGTACTCTTAGATTTCATTAAAACCCATGATTTTACATTTTGGAGTTTTGAAAGTTTGGTTTAAAAATGTGAGCTTTATTAGCTTTAACTAAAGTTTTCGATTTATTAATGTTATATGAGTTGTTTACTATCTATAAGGTCCAACATATCCGATTTATACATGGTTTTATGGTGTTTCCCGAAATTGGGTTTTAGGGAGGTTTTAGAGAGTTGAAATGTTGAGTTTTGGGGGTGTTTTGTGTGAGAATTTGTTGGCTGATGGTTAGGCTATGTATAAGGGTTGTTTTGGAAGTTTTTGGGAGTAATTTAAGTGTGGGAATCATCGGTTTTGGACTGTGCTTAAGGGATGCTCGGGAATGGCACTTTGGGGTTGTCCTTAGCTTGAAAAACATGTGTTTTGTGCTTGGTTTGTGTTCCGGGTTTGCTACATTGTTTTGTGGAATGGTTTGAGGTTAATTTGATTGTGTTGGGATGATTAGAAGCAAGTATTTGCGTTGGTTTGCTTAAGGGAGTAAGGTGAGTGGAAATATTTTAAGTAACATTTTGGTTCAAAGGTGGTTTTGAAAGAGTTTGGATTGAGCTTAAAAGGTCAATCTAAACTAAAGAGTAATTTGATGTGTATCGCCTATTTAAATTTCCCTTTCATCGTATGTTTTCGAATACTTAAAATGATAACTTGTTGTGCATGAAATCTCAATACTTTGGGAGGAAGCATGTTGCTTATTATTATGTCGTTGATCATGTATGATGGAATCAATGGTGATGTGTTATGCCTTGTAAAATATGTGTAAGTTGGTGCAGGTTGTGCACGAAAATGGTGAGTAAGACCGATTGTGGTTGGTAAGATTGTAAGTAGTAAGTTGGTGCATAGTTGTGGACTTTGTTACAACTTGTTTTGGTTGTGCATGATATAGTGAGTTCATGTCGCATGATGGTGATTTGAATATCGTGTTGCATGGTTGGTGTCGAACCTCACGTGATGGTTGTCGTTGCTCCGGTGATGTGTGGTCCCGCCGGTAGCGACTAGTATAAGACTCCGGTGATGTGTAGTCCCGTCGGTAGTGACTAGTAGATGAGTACTTTGATGTGTAGTCCCATTGGAAAACTACTAGTCGAAACGGTGACGTGTAGTCCCACCGTTTGTGTTTTGGTGATGCTTGTACATACCATGTATGGTTCATGTTGTGTCTCACTATATCATTCTCTTTTTATGGTTTTGCTTAAAACTAGGATCATGCCTTTATGCATACCATGAAGTGTAATGCCATGATAAATGCCTATATTGTTGGCCTGTGGTTGAACTTGTAGGTTAGTAGGAGGATTATGTCGTTGGATGAATTGTTTGTGTTGGCCTTTATTTTAAAGAAAGCTTTTAACCCTACATTGTCGTTGTTATGTTTTTTAGCTCCGCTCACTAAGCTTTATGCTTACACTCTTATTTTTCCGACAATGCAGATCATTAGCTTGGAGTTAGCAAGGAGCAAGAAAAGGGCGTCCAAGCGTGTGGTAGTTTGCTCAAGTATGATTTATTAAATAATGTAGTAGTTTAGCAATGGGAAATGCTACGTGTTTTTAGGAGCGTGTATCTAGACTCCTTTGTGTTGGCTTTATGTTGTTAATGCTTTATATTGATGGATTTGTAAACCATGTTTATGTTGATGCCTAAGTGTTTGTTTGGAAGGCTTATAGCCATGTCCCTTGACATGCATATACCTTGTGTTGAAGTTTGGAAGCCATGTCTTTTGGAAGCTTATGTTTGTAGTGAAGGCATGTAAATTTTGTTATGCATGTATTTTGTGGGTGCTTGTTCTCTTTTAAAATGGTTAGCCTTGGACGTGTGTTCCTTTGAATGTATGTTAAGTGTTGGATCATGTTTGAAATAGGGTGAAATGCCTCTAAAGTATGTGTATGCATGTTGTATGCTTGTCTTGGTATATGATGTTTTGTTGTTTGTTTAAATTGATCTGTATGTTTAATCTTGGTTGCTAAATGATTTATGAATGTGGGTAAGTTGCTAGACGAGTCGTAAATCGCATCTAGAGTCGAGTCTTATGTCGTTTTGCTGCAAATTTGGGCATTGCAGTGCAGGGCGTATCGATACGCCTAAGGGCCGTATCGATACGGTCCTACACTCTGAGACTCAAATTTGGCCTATCGTATCGATACGCGGGGGTGTATCGATACGCCAAATCTTCACTAGAAATCCGATACTTTGACGAGATTTTGGCGTATCGATACGGGCTCTAGGTGTATCGGTACGGTCTAATATCGTTGACTGCGAGATGTTGACCGAGGAGGGCATATCGATACGCCCAAGGGCTGTATCGATACGGTCTCATTGGTTTGACTTGGGGTAGTTGACTTGGTTAAGGCGTATCGATACCCTATGTAGGTATATCGATACGGCCTGCTTAAAAAGGAAAATTGGGCTATTTAATTGCATGTCTTGTGGGTTTTGTATTCGTGTTTGTTCGCTGTGTGTCCTATCACATAGGATTTAATAAAGGCATCTAGAAAAGATAAAGAAAAAAATAGGGTTGCTAACCGAAGGGGAGCCTTAACGGGTTTCGCTTCGGTTTTCCCCGTGTAACCTACTCGGACCGGTCAGTCGTCCAGACCGGGACGAGGGGGTTACAACTAATGTTACATGAATCTACAAGGTCACACCCACAGTTGAAATGAGCATATATTAAATGAACTATATTTGTACAAATTTATTGTACACGGATTTAGTTAAATTAATATATATTTGGTATATATTTATATATAATTTAACTATTGAGTAAATATTAAAAGAAAATAATTATTGTAATTATGAATATTTTAATATACAAATAATATAATTTGATTTAAATCAATATATATATATATATATTCAAATCCTAATTAAGTTGAATTGAGATGATATACATTTAATATATATATATATTGAAATCCTAATTAAAGTTGAATTGGGATTATATATATATATATACGTATATATTAAAATCTTAATTAAGTTGACTTGGGATTATATATATATTGAAATCCTAATTAAGTTGAATTGAGATTATCTATATTTAATATATATATATTAAAATCCTAATTAAGTTGAATTAGGATTATATATATTTAATATATATATTAAAATTCCAATTAAAGTTAAATTGAGATTATATATATTGAAAACCTAATTAAAGTTAAATTGGGATTACAAAGGCTATATAAAGACATGAGAGATCTAGCAGTCATTAATGTTTTTGAGGAAAAACCTTCTAAATAGTTTATAGAGTTTTTATTTGTCCATTCTCTTCTAAATAGTTTAGAGAGTTTTATATATTCGTTTCAACTGGGTGAACTACATAGAGGTCGGAGCGTTATCCTTACGGCTTAAGAATCGACATCGTGGAATCGTGATTGGATGTGAATCTTCTCCAAATTCAGAATTCCATAGTTTAAACAGGTAATTCTTCACCCTTATTCACCTCGATTCGTTCCTCGTGTAACCCCCTCGTCCCGGTCTGGCCGGATGACCGGTCTGAGTGGGCCACACGGGGAAAATCGAAGCGAAACTCGTTAAGGTTCCCCCTCGGTTAGCAACCCTATTTTTTTCTTTAACTTAATCTTTTCTAAAAGTTCATTTAAGTCCTATGTGATCAAACAGCGGAACAACATACACGAGATAATCATTTGAACCCAAAACAACATTTAAACAGCCCAATTTTAATCTTTTAAACATGACGTTTCGAAACACCCTTGAGGCGTATCGAAACGCCTTGACCAGGTCAACTGTCCCAGAGCCCTTATAAGGGGCCGTATCGAAACGGAGGTCAACCGTTCCGAAACACCCTCAACGGTCAACTTCTCGTGGTCAACGAGATATTGACCGTTTCGAAACCTTCAGGCCCGTTTCGAAACGCCTTCATCTCGTCAATTTCTCAGAATTCTAGTAGCCAAAACGTTCCGAAACCCGTATCGGAACAGGGGCTCTCAGAGGCCAAACCGTATCGAAACACGTTCCGATACGGGGTCCCTGAAGCCTACCCGTTCCGAAATGACCCTTCCCGTTTCGAAACGCGGGCTGTCTGCAACCCTTGAAAACCAGATTTAGGCGAATTTCCACAAGTCTAAAGGTCCCATAGGACCCCTAAAGGCACACAACACCATCAAACAAAGTCTAGAGGCATGCATCCTATGTTTAGCAAGCTCGAACACATACAAGGCATAGATTTAAACAATCTTTCATACATGACAAAGACATATTAAAGACATATCATGAAAGCATGCTTGGAGACTTAAATAGGCAAAAGATACCAAAATCATCACATATAGGTTTACATGTCATCAAGCAATCTTAAGCATCCAAAGGTCATACATCATTCAAGCATTTGGCAAGTTAAATCATGCTTACAAACCAAGTCAAGCCATAGACATCAAAATCACATATGAGTCATACAAAGCTCATACGAACACACTCTCTTGCCACATTGCTTAACTACTACATAATTAATAACCGTACTTGAGCAACAAACTTGGAAAGCCTTTCTTGCCTTGCTCCGAGCTAACACCACACTAATGATCTGCATTGTTGAAAATGAGAGCGTAAGCTATAAGCTTAGTGAGGATGCTCTAAAATCGAAAACATCAACAATGCAGGGTTCAAGCATGTAATCCCTAAACCTCATATCTAACATGCATAGATAATTTCACAAGTAGACTTAGCTAGTCTTTCAAGAGTCATGTATGGCATCTCACATCATACTAAGCTTAAACATCAAGTATCAACATCATACATCAACATCATATATTACAGTCATATGAACAAGTTTAATTGGCCACTATTAGTTACCCGGATGTGCGGATTTAAATCTCAACAACCACTTTACCTCGGTGGGATTTCACTCATCATCGTACCTTGCATGGGCGGGATTCCACTCATCGCCACATGCCCTACGGATGGGATTCCACTCGTCATCCCGTAGAATATATAATAGCTTCCGGTGGAATATTACATCACCGTACTCCTCCTTGATGACTTAACGCCATCAAGGCCACGTACGTTTTGACTCAATTTGTGTGCACACTAATCCTAATGATCGATCATTTACACCCGGTAAGTTAATTAGTGCCAATTTTCATTTACCACATCACATATCCATCAACCACATCTCATGCTCATCACATATACATATCATGGTATACATGCACAAATGAACCACATATCACAAGAGCATAGATAGGCAAACACAATAGCATTTAATGGAGAACAATAGCTAAATTTAACAACTTGAATTCACATAGAAATGGCCTACCAAGCACATTTCAACTCACACACTTCACACACTCGAACCAAACTTTAAAACGTGTTTAAAATCACTCACCGCCCTTCCTTAGCAACCAAAACAAGTCTCCTACAAGCCCAGATTCGATCCCAATGCTCCTTCGACGTCTCCTCTTGCTTCTAGCCAATAAAAAACACAACCATTATTCCCAATCAATGCTAAAATTCAGTCAACACTCAACTATTGAGTCCAATCTAACTTCAACCAAATTTCCAATCAAATTAATCCCCCAAATATACCCATTTCCGTGCTCCCTCATACCTTAGCTGAAAACTCCATTTTCAATTATCCAAATGACCCCCAAAAGGTCCCAAAATATCCTCCTAACATATATAAACCACCAGCCCTTTAATTTCAACATAAAACCCACCAAAAATCAAGTTCTTGACATCTCAAAAATTGCTTCAAGAACCCATTTCGGGTTTTCAACAAAACCCAACCATTTTGACATATAATGTACATTTTAATGTGAATAAACAAAAACCCAACTCCATATTTCAAAACAAAAATGAAAATCTTCATAAAAACTCAAACTTTAACCAAACCCTAACATTTCAAAAGTTCGTAGTTTTAAAATCTAAAGCCATAGATAGATAGAGAATGAAGATGAGAGTTAGAAAATGTTTTTACCTCTCAAAATGGTCTTGAAATGAAGATGAGGTTCAATGGAATAGTAACTTTGAGCTTGGGAGAGTTTGAAGAAGGGATTTGGGTTTCTAACGTTGGAAAAGAGGGAGTGGGGAGAGAATATGACAACTTTTTTTTAAAAGTTGTCTTGCTTTTAAAATTTCTTTTGGTCAAATTACCACATTGGTCCCTCCCCTTTTTAATTTAATTTTACTGACTCGGCCCACTAACCCGACTAACTCCTAACCCCAAAACACGGGCGTTACAACTCTCTCCCACTTAAGGAATTTCATCCCCGAAATTACCTGACTGAAAGAGATACGGAAACTGCTTTTCCATATCCTCCTTCCTCTCCCAAGTGGCCTCGTCCACACCTCGACGTTGCCACCGCACCTTTACTAACTCGATCGATCTACCCCGCAACACCTTACTGTCAGAAGCTAAGATCTCAACTGGTTCTTCCTCATAGGTCAAATCCGGATTCAATTCAATCTCTTCTACGAGCATAACATGTGATGGATCGGACCTATACTTACGGAGCATCGAAACATGGAACACATCGTGTATCCTCTCTAGCTCGGATGGCAAACACAACTGATATGCAACCGGACCAACCCTCTTCACAATCTCATACGGTCCTATGTATCTCGGACTCAACTTCCCTTTTCGGCCAAATCTCATCACTTTCTTCCACGAAGACACTTTCAAGAATACCTTCTCACCCACTGAGAACTCAACTTCCTTCCTCTTCAAATCGGCATAGGACTTCTGCCTATCCGAAGCAGCCTTCAAACGATCACAAATCAATTTTACCTTGTCAGTTGTGCCCTTGAGCAAATCCGGCATAGGTAATAACTTCTGTCCCACTTTGGCCCAACAAACTGGAGTTCTACACTTTCGGCCATACAAGGCCTCATACGGAGCCATCTAAATGTTCGACTAGAAGCTATTATTGTAAGCAAACTCTACTAGAGGCAAGTGCTTCTCCCACGTAGCCTGAAAGTCAATGATGCAACAACGCAACATATCCTCTAAGATCTGAATAACTCTCTCTGACTGACCATCTGACTGAGGATGATAAGACGTGCTGAAGTTCAAACGGGTACCCAAAGCTGTATACAGACACTCCCCAAATCTAGAAGTAAACCGCGGATCTCTATCTGACACAATGGACTTCGGCACACCATGCAGTCTAACAATCTCACCAATGTACAAATCGGCCAATCTATCTAAAGTGTAAGTAGTGTTGACTGCCAAGAAGTGAGCACACTTCGTAAAACGATCTACTATCACCCAAACTGAGTTCTTCTTCGTAGGAGTCAAAAGCAAACCCGAAACAAAATCCATGGTGATGTTCTCCCATTTCCATTTCGGAATCCTCAACGGCTGTAACAAACCTGAGGGAACATGATGTTCCGCCTTCACTCTCTGACACACCAAGCACTTACTCACAAAGTCGGCTACATCTCTCTTCAAGCCAACCCAAAAGTACTCATTCTTCAAATCACGGTACATCTTCGTACTTCCAGGATGCATAGCAAACGGACTACTGTGGGCTTCAGTCAAGATCGTACGTCTCAAGTCACTGTCCTCTGGCACAACTATTCTATCCTTGAAACACAAAACCCCATCAGTACTGAAACTGTAGTCTGAAGATCTACCTTTGGCTATATCTTGCACGTGAGGTGCCAAATATCTATCTAAGAGCTGCTTCTCTCTAATCAACTGACCTAGAGTAGGTTTAACCTGAAGCTCGGCTACCAAGCCACCATCTCCGAACAAACTCAATCTAGCAAACATGGCTCTCAAGTCCACGACTATCTTTCTACTCAATGCATCGGCCACCACATTGGCCTTACCCGGATGGTACTCAATGGTAAGATCATAGTCTTTTAGCAACTCTAACCACCTACGCTGTCTGAGATTCAAATCTCGCCGAGTCATAATGTATTTCAAACTCTTAGATTCGGTGTACACTGTGCATTTCTCACCGTACAAATAGTGCCTCCAAATCTTCAGAGCAAACACAACCGCAGCTAACTCTATATCATGGGTCGGATAGTTGCGCTCGTGGGTCTTCAACTGTCTTGAGGCATAAGCCACTACCCTCTTGTCTTGCATAAGAACACACCCTATCCCTACGTAAGAAGCATCACTGTAAACTACATAGTCCTTCCCGGACTCTGGCTGAATGAAGATCGGTGCTTGGGTCAAAGCTTCTTTCAATTTCTCAAAGGCTCTCTATCTCGAATCTGTCCACTCAAACTGAACACTCTTCTGAAGTAACTGTGTCAATGGAGTGGCTAACTTAGAGAAACCCTCTACAAATCTCCTATAGTACCCGGCTAAGCCTAGGAAGCTACGTACCTCTGTTACAGACTTCGGTTGCTTCCATTCCACAATGGCCTCAATCTTCTTCGGATCAACTCTAATCCCATCGGCTGACACTACATGTCCTAAGAAGACTACCTCTCAGATCCAGAATTCGCACTTGCTTAGCTTCGCATACAACTGATGATCTAGCAAAGTCTTCAAAACTAGTCTCAAGTGTCGGTCATGGTCTTCTTCAGTTCGCGAGTACACCAAAATGTCATCTATAAACACAACAACAAACTGATCCAGATACTGATGAAAAATCCTATTCATCATGTCCATGAAAGCAGCAGGTGCATTCGTCAACCCAAAAGGCATGACTAAGAACTCATAGTGACCATACCTAGTCCTAAAGGCCGTCTTCGGTACATCAACCTCTCTTACCTTTGGCTGGTAGTAACCCGATCTCAAGTCAATCTTCGAAAAGACTGATGCTCCTCTCAATTGATAAAACAAGTCATCAATTCTAGGCAACGGATATTTATTCTTCACTGTCAACCGATTCAACTGTCTGTAATCTATACACATTATCATGCTCCCATCTTTCTTCTTCACAAACAAAACTGGTGCACCCCAAGGTGAAGAACTAGGTCGAATAAAACCTCTATCTGTCAATTCTTGCAACTGAGTCTTCAACTCTTTCAATTCTTTCGGTGCCATGCGATACGGAGCAATCGAAACAGGAGCTGAATCAGAATAAGTCTCAATGGTGAACTCTACCTCTCTGTCCGGTGGTAACCCTGGCAACTCTTCCGGAAACACACTAGGAAAGTCACACACTGTCCGGATGTCCTGAGGTCTAACCTCACTCATGTTAGGGTTCATCACATACGCCAAGTATGCTTCACACCCCAACTCAACTAACCTCTTAGCCTCTAAAGCTGAAACAACATTGGACAAGAACTTCACGTTCTCACCCACCACTACAATCTCGTAATCATCTGAGAGCCTCAAAGAAATCCTCTTAGTTTCAAAGTCTATCCTAGCCCTATGCTCGGTAAGCCAGTCCATACCCAGAATCACATCAAAACCATAGAAAGGAAGCTCCATCATATCCACTGGAAACACATGTCCCTGAACCATCAACGGACACCTTCTGTACATTTTTCTAACCACTACCGTGTCCCCAAAGGAACTAGTAACACTAACTCCTACCTCTAACATTTTACAAGGCAAATTCAAAGACTGTGCATGCTCACTCAATATGTAGGAATGTGTAGACCCAGAGTCAATCAAGAAAGCAAACCCAAAGACTTTATCGAGAAGTTACCTGCGATCACATCGGTGTCATGCTGATCCCCACGCTGAGCGTAGACTCTGGCCTGACCTCCGCCCTCCGGCTGAACTACAACTACATGTGCTATATTTCTCTGGCCATCATTCCTCAGCTGGAAATTACCTCTACCGCGCCCGCGGCCTCTCTAAAAGTCATTGGCCCTAGAAGGAGCCTGAGCTGGTGCCTGTCCCACCTGATGTGGACAGTCACGTCTGATATGGTCTCTAGCCCCGCAACTCCAACACGAGTGGAAATTTCCCCAACACTCACCGGTGTGGTTCCTCCCGCAAGTAGCACATGTGGCCAACTTCCCACCAGCTCTCTGGCCCTGATGGCCCCTACCGTGGTTACCGCCACCACGTCTATGATCATAATGATGCATGTTGTCTCGATGCCTCTTGGCATCACCCCTATCAAAGTTACTAGACCTCTTACCCGAACTAGATCCACCAGACTGCTTGGTCAAGCTCAAACTGTGCTCTAAGTCCTTGGCCCTCGCGACCAAGACATCAAAATCAGTGTAGTCTGAAGCTAGAGTATACGTCTTGATCTCTTCACTCAGCCCATAACGAAAACGGTTACAACGTTCCACCTAGTAGGAACATGCTCATGTGCATACTGACTCAGTCTGACGAATCGAATCTCATAATTGGTCACGGTCATACTCCCCTAAAGCAAAGCCATAAACTCCCTCTTCCTCTCATCGAGGTATCGCGGACCCAGATACTTCTTACAGAATGCTGTCTCAAAGAACTCCCAAGTAATCTCGGCCTCATCCATACCCGAAGTGACGGTGACCCACCAAGTGTAGGCATTACCCTGAAGCAAGGACTCAACACATCCTAACTTGCGCTCACCAGTACATCCCATCTGTGCGAGGATACGGACAATCTTCTTAAACCACAACTCGGATCTCTCTGGAGTAGACCCTCTGAACTCTTCGGCCACTAGGCCCCGAAGTCTCTCTAAAGGCAAACCAGTGCCCTCACCCTGATGGTGTGCTGCTGCCTGACCCCCAGCTACTGCAGCCTGAAATGCCCCGGCTATCGCCTGAACCAAGGGAGCTAAGTCTATTCCGGCCGGTCCTTAGCCACCTTGGCCTCCTTGAGGTCCCTCTCCTTCGGCCCCGGCCTCGCCTCCTGCTCCAGGTGGAGGAGGAGGTGGAGGTGGAGGTGGTGGAGGAGTTCCAACTCCAACCACAGGCTCTCCCACTTGAGCCTCAACCCTAACTGCTGGCTCAACTCCCAGAGCCGTTGCCCGTGGTTCCGGTCGAACCATCCTAGGCCTCCCACGTGGTCTCATGATACAGCTAGCAAGGTAATAACTACAAAAACAAACAAATAGGGATTACGTTAGCCAAAGCAAGGGTCTAATAGTGCTCAAGTACTCCCTTTACCAAAAATCTTTTTAAATTAAGTAATAGTAGCAATGGGCACACACTCTACACCAGACACAACAACTCATGCTTCAAAACATCATACGAATGGTCAAATATTAAGAATTCATGGCAAGGCATGCATTGAACAACACAATCACTTAACATATCAAGCTTACCTCACTTACCTGCCCGAGGTCTCGGTAACCTCAGGCTCTGATACCAACAAATGTAACCCCCTCGTCCCGGTCTGGCCGGATGACCAGTCCGAGTGGGCCACACGGGGAAAACCGAAGCGAAACCCGTTAAGGTTCCCCCCTCGGTTAGCAACCCTATTTTTTTCTTTAACTTAATCTTTTCTAAAAGTTCATTTAAGTCCTATGTGATCAAACAGCGGAACAACATACACGAGATAATCATACGAACCCAAAACAACATTTAAACAGCCCAATTTTAATCTTTTAAACAGGCCGTTTCGAAACACCATTGAGGCGTATCGAAACGCCTTGACCAGGTCAACTGTCCCAGAGCCCTTATAAGGGGCCGTATCGAAACGGAGGTCAACCGTTCCGAAACGCCCTCAACGGTCAACTTCTCGTGGTCAACGAGATTTTGACCGTTTCGAAACCTTCAGGCCCGTTTCGAAACGCCTTCATCTCGTCAATTTCTCAGAATTCTAGTAGCCAAAACGTTCCGAAACCCGTATCGGAACAGGGGCTCTCAGAGGCCAAACTGTATCGAAACGCGTTCCGATACGGGGTCCCTGAAGCCTACCCGTTCCGAAACGACCCTTCCCGTTTCGAAACATGGGCTGTCTGCAACCCTTGAAAACCAGATTTAGGCGAATTTCCACAAGTCTAAAGGTCCCATAGGACCCCTAAAGGCACACAACACCATCAAACAAAGTCTAGAGGCATGCATCCTATGTTTAGCAAGCTCGAACACATACAAGGCATAGATTTAAACAATCTTTCATACATGGCAAATATATATTAAAGACGTATCATAAAAGCATGCTTGGAGACTTAAATAGGCAAAAGATACCAAAATCATCACATATAGGTTTACATGCCATCAAGCAATCTTAAGCATCCATAGGTCATACATCATTCAAGCATTTGGCAAGTTAAATCATGCTTACAAACCAAGTCAAGCCATAGACATCAAAATCACATATGAGTCATACAAAGCTCGTACGAACACACTCTCTTGCCACATTGCTTAACTACTACATAATTAATAACCGTACTTGAGCAACAAACTTGGAAAGCCTTTCTTGCCTTGGTCCGAGCTAACACCACACTAATGATCTGCATTGTTGAAAATGAGAGCGTAAGCTATAAGCTTAGTGAGGATGCTCTAAAACCGAAAACATCAACAATGCAGGGTTCAAGCATGTAATCCCTAAACCTCATATCTAACATGCATAGATAATTTCACAAGTAGACTTAACTAGTCTTTCAAGAGTCATGTATGGCATCTCACATCATATTAAGCTTAAACATCAAGTATCAACATCATACATCAACATCATATATTACAGTCATATGAACAAGTTTAATTGGCCACTATTAGTTACCCGGATGTGCGGATTTAAATCTCAACAACCACTTTACCTCGATGGGATTTCACTCATCACTGGACCTTGCATGGGCGGGATTCCACTCATCGCCACATGCCCTACGGATGGGATTCCACTCGTCATCCCGTAGAATATATAATAGCTTCTGGTGGAATATTACATCACCGTACTCCTCCTTGATGACTTAACGCCATCAAGGCCACGTACGTTTTGACTCAATTTGTGTGCACACTAATCCTAATGATCGATCATTTACACCCGGTAAGTTAATTAGTGCCAATTTTCATTTACCACATCACATATCCATCAACCATATCTCATGCTCATCACATATACATATCATGGTATACATGCACAAATGAACCACATATCACAAGAGCATAGATAGGCAAACACAATAGCATTTAATGGAGAACAATAGCTAAATTTAACGACTTGAATTCACATAGAAATGGCCTACCAAGCACATTTCAACTCACACACTTCACACACTCGAACCAAACTTTAAAACGTGTTTAAAATCACTCACCGCCCTTCCTTAGCAACCAAAACAAGTCTCCTACAAGCCCGGATTCAATCCCAATGCTCCTTCGACGTCTCCTCTTGCTTCTAGCCAATCAAAAACACAACCATTATTCCCAATCAATGCTAAAATTCAGTCAACACTCAACTCTTGAGTCCAATCTAACTTCAACCAAATTTCCAATCAAATTAATCCCCCAAATATACCCATTTTCGTGCTCCCTCATACCTTAGCTAAAAATCCATTTCCAATCATCCAAATGACCCCCAAAAGGTCCCAAAACATCCTTCTAACATATATAAACCACCAGCCCTTTAATTTCAACCTAAAACCCACCAAAATCAAGTTCTTGACATCTCAAAAATTGCTTCAAGAACCCATTTCGGGTTTTTAACAAAACCCAACCATTTTGACATATAATGTACATTTTAATGTGAATAAACAAAAACTCAACTCCATATTTCAAAACAAAAATGAAAATCTTCATAAAAACTCAAACTTTAACCAAACCCTAACATTTCAAAAGTTCATAGTTTTAAAATCTAAAGCCATAGATAGATAGAGAATGAAGAGGAGAGTTAGAAAATGTTTTTACCTCTCAAAATGGTCTTGAAATGAAGATGAGGTTCAATGGAATAGTAACTTTGAGCTTGGGAGATTTTGAAGAAGGGATTTGGTTTTCTAACGTTGGAAAAGGGGGAGTGGGGAGAGAAGATGACAACTTTTTTTAAAAAAAAGTTGTCATTGCTTTTAAAATTTCTTTTGGTCAAATTACCACATTGGTCCCTCCCCTTTTTATTAAAATCCAATTAGACCCTAATTAAGGTTGAATTGATTTAATTTAATTTTACTGACTCGGCCCACTAACCCGACTAACTCCTAACCCAGAACACGGGCGTTACAACCTCGTACAAGGATCTCTGGTGGTGATCGCCGGAGAATTTTTTTGCTACGCCATAGAGTGTACCGTCGTGATCCAATAGTGGTATCAGAGCCACTTGCACGATACATATTCGAGTTTTAATTACTTGGGTGATGTAATTGCATAAGATATATGTTATTTTTCGATTTATTTAGCGAATATATGATATTTTTACGAGCAAATCTATTCAATCATGGTTAATCTGTTAATCTAGTTAAAAGATGTTCCTATGATCGATGATTCAGAGTTAATCATCAGGACATTTTTCGATAGGGTTTGAAATATTATATGTTAATTGTTAACATATTCAATATGAAATTTTAGGGTTTTAGATGTTAAGTGTTAACATACGCGGGTTATAGTTACATATTAGACTAATGATTAGTCTATAGATTTCGTGCGAGAAAGTAACAAGAGTTGTTTTAGTAAAAGCCTCGTGGATTTTAAAATCTTGAAAAACATGATAATGTTCATAAAAATTATCAAATCGTGAGGTTTTTTCAAAGAAATTAAGATGCTAATCTTTAAAAAAATCTCCATCGCTGACCGGGCAGCGGCAACCCCGTCGGCGGCTATAGGGTTACCAAAGCCTTGCAAGGGGCTTGACCTCTACTAGGAACAATCTGGTAAGACCCCAATAACAAATTGCGTCGTTATTATGTTTGATATGCACTGTGTTTGGAATGCATGGTTATAGCACAATTGCCCATTTAGTTTTATTTATAAGGTTTTATAAATACGACCTGCGTGTCGTGCCTTTCTCTACTTCTATTGTAATTCTCTTCTCATCTTACCCCCTCGTATGTAAATCGAGTTTCTGAAATTGTAATCTACACAAAGAAGCTTGGACTAGAGGAACATAAGTGTGGGTCGATAGAAAGATGCTTGAGAAGTGGTTTTATCCTTAGAATAATTTGGTTCTCCCATTGGCTTGGGACGGGCCACCTTAGAATATGGGCTATAATTATTGCATTCATATTTACTGATTTTCATGTTTGTGATAAAATGAATATATAAGATGCATGCTAGTTAATTGATAAAATCAAATGTTAAATGGTGAGATAATATTCACAAAACCCCTCAATAAAATATTAAGTCTTTTATTGCCTCCCAATGTTAACCCTCGTTAAAGTCTAGATTGATACAATGTAGGTTCTGCTAAAGCGAGGTACTTGTATCGATCTTGGCCAAACGCGAAGAATAAGCAAGTGATATTCGTTGGTTGTAACATTGGTTAAAGACTTAACTAGGTTACTCTAATATGATTAGAAACCTAAAGGTTAGTTATTTGGATAATCATAAGATGATTATGAACAAAAGTTGTTCACCAAATGAAGGGGTTACATGAGATGTAATTAGCAAGTGTTGCTTACCTAGATAGACCATAATCTTAAGAGAAAAGTCAAAGCTAACTTAAGAGAATGTGAAATTTGGATCCTTGCCCACTAGAAAAACTTTACATAAAGTATTTTCAACATTAATATTTGAGGGTTATTAATTTTAATAAAAATAGTGGGAGTATAAAGTCCTTTTATAAGCAAACATGGTAAACGTACTCAAAATTCATATTTCATTGATGTATACTTATTATGACATATACAAATTTATTATCATTTCAATCGGTCCTTGAGAAGGACAAGTTGAACGACGTAAACTACCTTGACTGGTCACTGGAAGGAAAATGTTTACATTGTAATAAGACATGTCATTGTAAAAGGAAATGCCTCATTTATCTTGAAAAAGTTAAGAAGGCAAATGAAAGTGGAGCGTCCACATCGAATATTTATGTTGTTGATATTAATTTATCAACACCTACTTCTTGGGTATTGGATATCGATTGTGGTCCTCATATTTGTACATTTGTATAAAGACTACAAAAGAGTAGAAATCGGAGAAAAGAAGAGGTGGACCTACGGGTTGGTAATGGAGCAAGAGTTGCTGATAGGAACATATACTTTATCATTGCCTAGTGGACTTAATTTATGTTTAGAGGATTGTTATTTTGTGTCTAGTTTGACTAAAAACCTCATTTTCGATTTCTTGATTAGACAAGATTGGTTTTGAGATAATTATTAAGAATAATTGTGTTCCCTTTATCTCGATAATGTTTTCTATGCTGTGACACAATTAATAAATGGCCTCTATATTTTGGATCAATAGAATTCTATTTACAACATAAATACGAAAAGATCAAAAATAAATGACTCTAATCAAACTCATCTTTGGCATTGTCACTTGGGTCACATAAGTGAAAAACGCATTTCAAAACATCATAAAGATGAAGTTTTGGATTCATTTGTTTTCGAACAACTTGATGTATGCGAGCCTTGCTTATTGGGAAAGATGACCAAAGCTCATTTTAATGGTAAAAGTGAGCGAGCAAGTGATTTATTAGGATTAATACATAGTGATGTATGTGGACCAATGTATACACAAGCCATAAGAGGATTTTGATACTTCATTACTTTCACAGATGACTTCAGTAGATATGGGTACATTTACCTAATGCATCATAAATCTGAAGCTCTTTAAAAAGTTCAAGGAATTTAAAAATAAAGTACAAAACCAACTAGGAAAAAGCATTAAGGCTCTTCGATCGGATCGAGGAGGAGAATACTTAAGCTTAGAGTTTGGTGACCTTCTTAAGGAATGTGGGATTGTCTCACACCTCCTGGTACTCCAAAATAGAATGTAGTTTTTGAAAAGAGGAAATGGTACATTGTTAGACATGGTTCGATCAATAATGAGTCACGATGATCTTCCAGTTTCTTTTTGGGGACATGCGCTAAAAATAACTGCTTTTCACACTAAATCATGTTCCATCTAAATCAGTTCAACAGACACCATATGAGATATGGACTGGGAAACGTCCTAGTTTGTCTTTTATGGCAATTTGAGGATGCGAAGTTTATGTTAAACATAAGATGTCTACAAAGCTCGAACCAAAATCTCATAAATGTAATTTTGTGGGTTATCCTAAAGAAACTAAAGGATATTATTTCTTCAATTCCACCGAGAAAAAAGTATTTGTTGCTTGAACATGAATCTTCCTAGAAAGATAATTTGTTTTCAGAAAAGGAAGTGGGAGAAATATTGAACTCAATGAAATTCGAGATCAACCACGTATCATTGAACAAGAGATTGAACAATAACAAGTTCCGGAAGTTGTTGAGGAACATTCAACGGTTTTAGAAACACAACCACTGCAAAGGTCTTTGAGAGAATGCAATGCGACTGAGAAATATGGATTTCTTGTCACATTGCATGATGATGTTCTCTTCATGGATCAAGATGAGCCTAAGACTTATCAAGAAGTAGTGACAGGCTCAGACTCTGAGAAATGGATAGAGGCTATGAAATTCGAGATGGATCCCATGTCAGAAAATCAAGTTTGGACCTTGGCTGACCCACCTCTAGGGATTAAGCCCATAGGGTGCAAACGAGTTTTCAAAAAGAAAATTGACATGGATGGTAATGTACAAACATATAAAGGGCGATTGGTCGCTAAAGTTTTTCGTCAAATTCATGGGGTATAGGCTATGGTGAAACCTTTTCTCTTGTTGCAATGTTTAAATCCATCAGGATCTCACTTGTGATAACTGCATTTTATGATTATGAGATATGGCAAATGGATGTTAAAACCGCTTTCCTTAATGGAAAACTAGATGAGGATGTGTACATGACACACCCTAAAGGTTTTGTTGACCTAAAAGATACCGAAAAAACATGCAAGCTACAAAGGTCCATTTATAGATTGAAGCAAGCTTCTCGAAGTTGGAATCTTAGATTTAACGATGCAATCAAAGAGTTTGGTTTTATCAAAATGAGGATGAACCATGTGTTTTCAAGAAAATTAGTGAGAGCACTGTCATATTCTCGATATTGTATGTGGATGACATACCTGAGACATGGTATTTCACTCTCTAAGGAAATGTGTCCTTCAACGCCTCAAGAAAGAGAGTGCATGAGTAAGATTCCATATGCTTCGAACATTGGATCTATCAAGTATGTCATGCTATGTACACGTCCGAATTTATCATATACATTAAGTATGACAAGTTGATACAAAGTAGATCCTGGTGAAGGTCATTGGGTTGCAGTCGAAAACATTCTCAAGTACTTGATAAGAACTAAGGATACATTCCTTATGTATGGAGGTGAGGAAGAACTAAGTATAAAAGGTTCCAAACCGATAAGGATGATTCTCGATCACAATCGAGTTTTGTGTTTTGCCTTAATGGATGTGTTGTGAGCTAGAAAAGTTCAAAGCAAGATACAATAGTTGATTCTACAACAGAGGCCGAGTATATTGCAGCATGCGATGCTGTAAAAGAGGGTGTTTAGTTCAAGAAGTTCATATTTGAACTAAGGGTTGTGCTAAGCATATTGAATGCTATAGATCTACGTTGTAATAACAACTAAGACATCATACAAGCAAAAGAACCCAGATCTCACCAACGATCCAAACACATACTTAGGCATTACCATCTCATTCAAGAAATTATAGATTGAGGAGATGTGAAAATATGTAGAGTACCAATAGATGATAACATTGTCGATCTACTAACAAAGCCTCTGACGCGGCAGAAGCATGATCGACATACTATGTCACTTGGTATTAGATACATGAGTGATTGGTCTTAGTGCTAGTGGGAGATTGTTAGAGTATGCCCAAAGACCAATCACAAGATGATTATAAATGCTATTTTTTTTACCTTGTTTATTCATAAAAAGGCATTGCCATTATTATTTTCAGTTACAATTCTGTGTGCGTAAATAAACTAAATTATAAGAAAGTCCTTAGAATAATATGATTATTCTTAAATGTCATTGGTCGAGTATTATTATGGGCGTGAACAACAATAATGCATTGAGACTAATATGTAGTTGATTGATGACAAAGTGTTGTCGTTGACATGGAGATGTCAAAATCAATACATAAGTATGTGTTAGAAAACGACATACTGGACTGGCCCGGTACGAGCACGTTTCGTAGATTATTATACAACAGTCACAACATTGCTCATACTGATAACTACATGTATGATCCTCAAACTTGAGATCATCATTATTTTAACATCGTGAGTGACATATTTTGATACAGTCAAACGTGTGTCGTAACTGACTACTCTATAAAGACTGATATTGAATACATCACAATCTATGTAGTGAGATATGGTTGATCAAGATAGGATTTGTCCCTCCTACATAATAGAAGTAATATCATAGGCCACATGATTGAGTGAGACTAGAAATGAATGGCCATGCTCGAATAAGTTTATATGAGATATCATAGTTATTCATTTATAATAGTCTACTCAAGATATCAAGAAATAGTAGATGAATTATACAAGTTTGACTACTCCATGACTTGTGTCCAATCTAGATATAAGGAAAAAAAGATGTAATACATGAAAAGAGTTAATCACGAAGAGGTTATGTCAAATCATGATTTCTTGTAACTTAGGTAACAATGACATATTGCTAGATGTCACACATTATTTGTAATATTAGAAATGTTCTAATATTTACTACTAAGCTTACATGAACCTACAGGGTCATACCCATAGTTGAAATGAGTATATATTAAACGAATTATATATGTACAAATTTGTTGCACATGGATTTAGTTAAATTAATATATATATATAATTTAACTATTGAGTAAATATTAAAAGAAAAATAATTATGGTAATTATGACTCTTTTAATATATAAATAATATAATTTGATTTTAATCAATATATATTGAAATCCTAATTAAGTTGAATTGGGATTAAATATATTTAATATATATATATATTAAAATCTTAATTAAGTTGAATTGAGATTATATATATATATATATATATATATATATATATATTGAAATCCTAAATAAGTTGAATTGAGATTATATATATATATTGAAATCCAAATTAAGTTCAATTGAAATTATATATATTTAATATATATTAAAATCTTAATTAAAGTTAAATTGAGATTATATATATTTAATATATATATTGAAATCCTAATTAAAGTTAAATTGAGATTATATATATTTAATATAGATATATATATATATATATATATATATATATATATATATTGAAATCCTAATAAAAGTTAAATTGGGATTACAAAGGCTATATAAAGAATTTTGTGCTCAAATTAAAGGGGCTGAAGGTAGTGATCAAAGTGTGGAACCAGAACTGTTTCGGTAACATTGATAATCAATACAAGGAGTTGGTACAAGAAATTGACAAGTTGGAGGCTCGAACTTGTGGTGGGGAGATTTCTACGGCTGAGTTACTGGAGAAGCGCTAGTTACAATCAAAATTATGGAGGGTGGCCAAGCTGCAGGAATTGATATGGCGACAGAAATCAAGGGCGACTTGGATAGCAGAAGGGGACATAAACACTGGATATTTTCATAGAGCTGCAAAGATACTACAAATGCAGAATCAGATCTCTGGGATACAATTTAATGGATGCTGGATTACTAACCCCGAGAGGTTGAAATTCTTGGTTCGTCGGGATTTTAAGATGTATTTTGCTCGCTCTATCGCTGCTGGTACTTTTGATCTTGCTGTAGCCTTTTCTCGACTGTCATGTGAGCAAAGGGCGAGCCTCAAAGTTGCCTTTACGGAGGAGGAGGTGAGGGAGGTGATTTGGAGTTGTGAAAGGGCAAAGGCATCGGGTCCTGACGGATATACTTTTGGATTTTTCAAGAAGGGATGGAGGTTCCTTAAAGCATATCTGATGCGGTTTATGGAGGATTTTTTTGTCACCGGACGACTACCAAATGGGGTGAATTCTACCTTCGTTGTCCTGAATGCGAAGAAGGATAATCTGAAGATAATAGGTGACTATCGCCCCATTTGTCTCTTAAATTCTTTATATAAAAATATTGACAAAATGTTTGGCCAAGCGTTTGCAAGGAGTGATATCGGGATTAGTTAATGATGTGCAAGCAACACTTATCCGTGGAAGACAAATTTTGGATGGGATTTTATTGGCGAACGAAATTATCCACTCTATAAAGAAGAAACACTTTAATGGTGGAGGGGTGCTTTTGAAACTTGATTTCGCAAAGGCGTACGACTGTATCAACTGGTTCTGCCTGGATCAAATTTTGTGGAAGATGGGGTTTGGCGAGAGATGGCGCAAATGGATTTTGGAATGTGTGGGGACTGCGAGATTATCGGTACTTGTTAATAGCAGTCTGACAAAGGAATTTCTGATGTAAAGAGGTCTTCGGCAATACGATCCGTTATTGCCATTACTATTTGTGCTAGTTGCTGAACTGCTTCATCAATTTCTCCATTATACCGAGAGCATGGGGTTGATTAAAGGAGTTCGTGTTGCAATGGAACTTTTTATATCACATCTCCAATTTGCAGATGACACGATATTATTTTTACATGGGGAGGTGGAGTGTGCATATAAATTGAAAAGGGTGTTAACTTGCTTCGAATATGCCTCTAGTCTTCAAATTAACTATGATAAATCATGCCTATTCGGGATTGAGATCAACAAGTTGGTGTTAGCGGAAATAGCGGAGGTTTTGGGATGTCAATGTGGGTCTTTGCCGATTCAGTACATGGGGTTCCGTTAGGTGTTCTGCCGCGTGGTATGGAAATTTGGGAGCCACTAGTGCAACGTTTCCGTAAGAAATTATCAAGGTGGAAGTGAGACTCGTTATCCTTTGCTGAGCGACTACTTTTAGTAAATTCGGTACTTTCTACTTTGCCATTGTATTACATGGGGGTATTCTTAATTTCGCGTCGTATTATCTCGAAGCTGGATCACATCCGTAGAAATTTTCTCTAGGGTGGTAGAGAGGGGAGAGCAAAATTGAGTCGGGTGAATTGGCAAGTGGCTTGTCAACTGAAGCGATGTCGGGGGCTTGTTGTGGTGAACTTACATACTAGAAATTTAGCATTACTTGCCAAATGGGTTTGGCGATATGCACAAGCCGATAGGTCCCTGTGGAAATCGATCATTGTTGCTAAGTATGGTGTCGATGTTCTGAGTTGGAGAATCAATGCAAGAGGGAAATCCCAGATGTCTGCAATGTGGAAGCAAATCGTTGAGGTTCAGGACGATGAGTTTGTGGCACGTTTTTGAATAATTCTCAGTTCTTATGGATCTTGGGCGATGGTTCGAGTATATTATTTTGGAGGGATTGTTGGTGTCTTGTCAAGCCTTTGAAAGATGTTTTCCCGCGGTTGTTTGAGTTAGCATCCAACAATTTGACGTTTGTTTGCGATTATTTATGCTTACCGTTTGGTGATTGGGAAAGTTACTTTCGTCGTGGGTTGAGATCATTTGAATTAGTGCAGTTGCAGGAACTAAAAGCTTGTGTTGCTGGCTTTACAATGCGACGAAACTCTGCAGATAAGCTCGTTTGGCAACATGAGTCGACGAGACTTTTTTGATTGGTGGCTTATATAAATTAATGTCAACTTTTGGACTGTCGGATGTGTTTGAGATCAATTTTGTGTGACATTTACCTTTGCTGCCAAAGATCTAGTGCTTGTTTGGTTTACTGTTGTGGGTCGGTTGCCCACTTTGAGGATGTTGTTTTATCGTGGCATTTTAATACCAGAATCTTCGTTATGTTGTCGTTGGTGGGAGAGGGGGAGGATAGTGTTGATCATGTTTTGCTGCAGTGTGGATTAGTGTGGAATGTTTGGAATCTATTTTCTCATGGTGGGATGTCCCGGTTGTACAGCCATGGTTGGTTGGGGAGCTTCTACATCAATGCTTCCATAATTTTTTGTGGGTGATTCTCGATCATGGTGGATTATTGGGTGTGCTAGTGTCCTTTGGTCGTTATGGCTAGCACGTAACGAACTCCTTTTTCAGGATAAACGATACACGATTCAGAGTGTGTTCTTCTTGGTACAGCTACGTTCTTTTTATTGGACTCATTCTATGTTTACTTCTTCTATTTTTCTTGAATCCACATGGTGGGAGAACCCCTCAGATGTGTATGGAGACATCTTTGGCCTTGGTAGATAATGGATTGGGTATTGCATGGGTGTCGCCGTTGCCGGGGGTGTTGAAATTTAATGTGGATGGGGTGGCTTATGGAAAACCGGGTTTGGCAGGGTGTGATGGTGTGTTGCCCGATTCAAATAGTCGTATTTTGGCATTCTTTTCGGGTCCTATTGGTATTTTTGAGTCTAATGAAGCAGAGTTACATGCAATTTCTGATTCGTTACGAATGCTTCTTGATCTTAATTGGAGTGGGGTGTCGTCGGTGGTGATTGAGTTTGATTCTCGAGTGGCAGTGGCGTGGATTCATAGCACTGAAAGATGGCCATGAAGGTTTTGGAGATGGTTTCACCAAATTGATGAGGCGTGTGAATTGTTGTCGGGTGCGTTCTTTACAAATGTGTTTCGAGAGGCTAATAGTGTTGCCGAAGCATTGGCGAAGAGTGGCATTGATCGACCCAAGCGGGTCTGTATGTTTTCATGATGTTAGTGTCTGTTATTTTATCGGCCTTGGGGTTGTGCTGCATCAGCTCTCAAGCTCTCCAATTTGCAATGTTTCATAGAAAAGTTTACAAGTGAGTGCGGGTCACAAGCGCTCATGGGACCATTTCCAGCTCGAGTGATTAGCTTGTAATTGTGTTAAACGGATCAGGGGCAACGTGTTCACTCCATGCCTTTTAACTTGAGCTGCCATTGTTTTTCCAAGTTATTAGTTGGTCATGCAAAGATTGTTGTTTTTCTTCTTGTATAGCATCCATCGATACTATTTTCCTCCATTTATGATTAGGGAGGTTTTTAATGAGGCGGGTGTTTGTGATGGGAATGTATGATTCCTCATTCTAATAAAATCATACATGTTGTCGATCCAAAAAAAATAAAGACATGAGAGATCTAACAGTCATTAATGTTTTTGAGGAAAAACCTTCTAAATAGTTTAGAGAGTTTTTATATGCCCACTCTATTCTAAATAGTTTAGAGAGTTTTATATGTTCGTTTCAACTAGGTGAACTACGTAGAGGTCGGAGCATTATCATTGCGAATTAAGAATCGACATCGTGGAATCGTGATTGGATGTGAATCTTCTCCAAATTTAGAATTCCAAAGTTTAAACAGGTAATTCTTCACCCTTATTCAATTCAATTCGTTCCTCTTACATGGATCTCTGGCGGTGATCGCCAGATAATTTTTCCGTTGTGCCATAGGGTGTACCAACGTGATCCAACAGTTTGAACCTAGATCTTGGGATCTCCAGTCAACTAGGTAGGGTTTTCCTTCACATAACGCCTTAAATTTTCGTAGGCTTTAGTCTCATTCCTTTCGATTATTTCTCAACTTGATCTCGATTTAACCATTTGGTTAGTGGATCCGCAACATTATCCTTTGATTTCACAAAATCAATAGAGATAACTTCATTTGAGATCATTTGTCTAATGGTATTATGTCGACGACGCGTATGTCTCGACTTACCATCATACATAAAGCTTTATTCTCTACCAATATTTTCTTGGTCATCACAATTTATGCACATTGTGGGCACTGATTTTGGCCATTTGGGAATATCCTCCAAGAAATTTTTGAAGCCATTCGACACCTTCTCTAGACTTGTCTAGAACTACAAACTCAAATTCCATTATGGATCTGGTTCTAACCATTTTTCTTGAGGATTTCCATGACACGGTTCCTTCTCTCAAAGTGAAGACATATCCATTTGTGCCTTTGGTATCTTACATATCAGATATCCAACTGGCATCAGAGTATCCTTCTAAAATATCAGGATCTCTGGATTAATGCAATCCATAGTTCTGAGTATATCTAAGACATCTAAGTATCCTCACAATCGATTTCCAGTGGTTTTCACCCGAATTACTTGTGAATCTGCTTAAATTGCTCACAATAAAAGCAATATCTAGTCTAGTGTACTCATGAGGTACATTAAACTGCCTATGACCCTTGCATATTCCACTTGGTCAACACTTTGGTGTTTGTTCTTGGACAAATATTGGCATGTATTTATTGGAGTTTTGGCTATGCCGAAAATATCATTGCCAAACTTCTCTTGTGCACGTAGTGTGACTGCATCAATATGAGACCTTCACGTGACCATTTGATGTGGATTGTAACCCCCTTGACCCGCCTATGCATTACAACGGATTCTAGGAAGTCACATTAGGGTCACAAGAGTGACCCACAGTAAAAATACACATAAAAACATTTTTTTCCTCAAACACTTATTAAACTGTAAAATCAACTTATGTTTAAAATACCATTTCAGGAAGTCATTTAAACACATAACAAAATTTTCAAAAAGTGTTTTACAGACACTACCATAAAACAATACGTGACATACATGCCCACTAACTATACAACACCGTACTCCAAAAGCAACGCTGAGAGAACTCCGAACACTGATGTCAAACATTATATTGTGATATATTCTTTTAACCTGCGATGGTAAAAACAACGTGAGCTTGGAAATGCTCAGTAATACAGAACTACCAAAAGATGCTATAAGCTCATGCAAATATATGGTAGGCATAACATTTCCATGATGTTCCAAGTAGTAACAGTCTTCATTTCCTTTCCGCTATTTCAGGGTAACATTATACTTGAGAATAACGATACTTGTTATTTATTCAAACATCGAGTAACAAACGGGAATTATACAAGCTGATAGATTACGAAGATGTAAACAAAGAGTTTAGTGTCTAGTGTGTTCCAATAAGTGTAGATCAAACATGCATAAATACATACCAATCATATCATAAGAACACATAACAATTCAATGCAAATGTTCAAGTACATACAAGGGTTTACTAGTAACTACCTTCCAACCTTACTCCAAATATGCAGTCCCCAGAAATGCATCCATAAGGACTTACCCTAGGCCCGATGGGCATAGGTGCCACCTAAGGGACTACCTTAGGTCCATAAGGATTTACCCATGCTAAAGCATCAGAACCTACCCAAGGGGAGACCTTGAGTCCATAAGGATTTACCGGCTTAATCAGGGCTGTACCAACAGAGACTTCATAACATAACCCAACAGTATACCCCAGATAATAATCGGTATTCAGATTTCAGACATGAGTAACAGAATACATATGGCGGACATATTCCATTCGAGGCATCAGAAACAGAAGTTCATGCTCTTTAAACACATATAGGCATACCAATGAGCAGACGATATCATCATTCATCAGGCAACATAGTGTACCATCCTAGGTGAAGCTAACAAATTATACTATTTCTTACATCAGGCAAGCAGACAATATTATTACAAATCAAATAACTACATAGCACAATCATATACCAAGTATACGGATCGAGCGGACTTACAACGAGTAGGCAGAAAATGTTATCATATGTCTGGTTCATTATTTCATCAAGCATATCATCGTTCATAATTAAGTCATTAGATTGTTTACTAACATGTAATAATCATACAACACATTCAACTGAATGTAGCACACATGGAACACACTAGGTGGAACAGTTTATTTCTTGGAGATACTTGGCATTTATAGAAGGGAACACATTAAACTTTTGACAATTTGAACGAATTTCATAAACAATGTCCCTATTAAAAGGGGGTTCATACCAACAGTTCAAACCAGATATTCGGGAGTTGATACATCAAGATCTTTGAGAGTTTAGATAAATCATGAGTAATTTAGTCATTTAAGCCTACAAGGGCATTATGGTTATTTTATCAAACATGGGCGTTTTGGTAATTTATATCGAGGCATAAACAGTCACTCGAGAAAATTCTATTTACTCATTAGGTTTCCAGGCAGGCATTCAGAGATTTCTATGCCAAGATCTTTCGCGATATCGGATACATTCAGGGCTATTTTGATTACTCTGGCCAACAAGGGCATTTTGGTCATTTAACTATCAAGGGTAATTTTGTAATTTAGCCTAATAATGATAAAATAAAGATTTACAATATTTAAGATTTCCAGAAGTTTTTCGAGCCTCCAAACCATTTGAACTAACATATCTTAACCTTGCAATACTAACTAACCCTTCTAATGCATCCAGCTATATCATATATCTGAACGGTTACTTTCATATTTCACCACAAGACTTGCCACAGAGTAGTCAAACTTATATTCTGTGTGGTACAACTTCAAACCTTATATTAATATCAGGAGTGATTGACGTACGTGAGTCATGCTTCAACCCTTAGGGGCATTTCAGTCATTTTAAGCTTTATTGGCATTTCCAGAATTTTATCAGAGGCAATTTATTTATTCCAGTCAAGGGGCATTTCAGTCATTTTTAAGCTCATGATATCCCTCATTCATGTCAATTGAACCATATATAATATTTCAATCATTTAAGTACCCGTGCGTGTTTCAGCCATTCATGTAATTTCAAAACCTCCAACCACTTCATTCAATTTCAGAACTCCAAGGTTTATCCATCATTCCAGATAATTTGCAAACCTCGGCGTCTGAGGATACTCCAGCCTTTTTGGTCAATACGATCCTTCCGATTAATTTAACCATAACAGTATTTCTAATACTTTTAGTTGTTTCCCGTAAATCTATATTCGAAGATTCATTCCAAAATCAAGGAAACCTAACACCTTTCAATCTCGAAGGTTTAAATCTTGTTACCATAACTTTCCAAGTAGTTCGAGGTTTTAAGATGAATCAGGTTGTTTTACCATATCTAGTGTAAATTTCTATATTGCTTCCAATTCCAAGGGTATTTTAGTCATTCTCATAGCTTAAGGGCATTTTCGTAATTACATATCTAAATATTTTTCACATTTAATCATTTGACACTAATAATTAGATTTGGAGATTAGATGCCTTATTAATTACCTATTGAACTCCAGATCCTTCTGATTTACTAATCTTCTCATTTGAGCATTGCAATCTTATCTAGATTATCATACTCATTTTCATATTCGTTTGACTTGAGCATAATTAACAGTACTCATCATCATTTTTATGCATGCATTAACAAATACCAACATGTTCATAAAGCATACAAGAGGTAGTAATGTATTGCCTTAAGTCATTGTTGTATTGGTCCATCCTTGGAATTGACATCCCTCAACAACTCGTATTCAAGGAATTGTGAATACCTTCAATTACACAAATTCTATTTCAGTTAATTAAACACATATACAAGTCTAGGTTCAAGGTCAGATTCGGAGGTTTTCAGGTCCGAATTTCACAAAACGGTCATCAAAATCAGACTCAGAACGTTGAAAAACATAAAATAGGGCTTTTCAGAAATTTTGACTTTTTGGTCAACGGTCAAAGTCAACGCTGATGTCATGCTAACGTCAGCAGTCAACTGGTCAAGGTCAACAATCAATAGAGGGTCAATTGAGTTGACTCAGCGAGTTAACTCACTGAGTCAACTCAGGCGAGTTGACTCACTAGGTTGACTTGGCGAGTTGACTCGGTCAACGGGTTGGGTCTGGGTTGACTTAGACCGGTTCGAAACAGTTCAGACCGGCTCGAGCAGGTTCAGACTGGTTTACTTACCCAAAACAGAATGGGTTTCCGAACGGTCTTCGGACGATCGTCGGAGGCTCGAAATGGTGCGATTTCACCTGAAAATGATAGATCTTCAGTTAACCACTTGAACCAAACCACACAAACACGAAAACAAGTTGGAAATTCATCGGAAACTACCTAACATAGAACCGAGATTGTCGAAAATGACGAGGCGACGATGAGGGTCCTGCCGGCGGCGGAACAAAGAGCGGTCACTTGGGTTTTGCTCGCTCCAAAGTCGTGAACACATAACCGAAGTTCGTTTATCGAACGGTCGACGTGGGTGGCTGGAAAATACAAGGAACGAAGGCGGCCGAAAAGTAAGGTAGCTCCGAAGGAGCTTCTACTGGCGTCGGACGGGTGATCTACAAATTGGGTTTAGCTCGCCTTAGCCCGATGATCTCACCAGAGGTGATGACACGCCGAACGGACGGTCGAGTTAGCTGGAAAAAGCAAGAGACGGAGGGCGCGAAAAGGGTTTCTGTCGAACATTCAAGCCACTCTTCCCGTCGAACAGTGACGATGCAGCACGAGTGGCGCACAGGGACGAGATCAGAGTACGATGGCGATCACACCGATTGTGGCAGTGACGTCCACGCCGCGACGGTGAGGGAGCGGAACGTTGGCTGAGAGACGCTGAAAGGTTAGAACCTTTTTGGTTCTTACATTCGAATAGTCAACACCAAATGGGGGGTAGCTGGAGAGTCGAATTAGTTTGTTTTTTATTGGTATGCATATACTCAACATGTATAGTTTAAAACTAACCCGAGATAAACTTGATACAAAGAATAGTCTTAGCCCTGATGGCTAAGACACTCCTCCACTTTACCAGAGGGCACAGATTCAAAACCCCACAACCACATTCCTTTCTTTCTTGTTCTTTTTTCCCCTATTTTTACCATTTTATTAGGGTGTTACATGGATGCCCAAAATCAAATCTTTCAATCTCATATTATTAATGTCAATCTTGAATTTGACAAGTCTTTGGTACGTTTACCATTTCATTGTTGCTTCCAACAATGGTTATATCATCAACATACAAACATAGAATAATATATCCAATGTTAGTAGTTTTGACATATACACATATGTCACACTCATTTATCTTGATGTCGTTTATCATCATGACATTATTAAACTTCTCATGTCTTTACTTTGGGGCTTGTTTAAGTCCATACAAGGACTTCACCAATCTACAGACTTTTCTCTCTTAACTTGAAACTACATGACCCTCAAGTTTTTTTTATGTATATTTCTTTATCAAGATCTCCATTTAGGAAATCTATTTTAACATCTATTTGATGTACTTCTAGATTTCGCAAAGTGGCAATTGCAAGTATCATCCTTATGGAGGTTATCCTTGATACACGAGAGTATGTATCAGAATAGTCAAGGCCTTCCTTTTGTCGATAACCTTTTATTACCAATCTGGCCTTGTACTTACAATTGTCCCATCTACTTTTATTTTTTGTTTGAAAATCCATTTAGAACTCAATGGTTTAATTCTCGAAGGAAGATCCACTAATTTTCACGTATAGTTTTACATGATGGAACCAATTTCACTCTTAATGGCATCCTTCCATAAGGTGCCTTCAGATGAACATGTAAAATCATTATACGTTTGAGATTCAACCTCCAAAAAATTTTCTAACCTTACTCTTTTACCTCTTTGTGGCTCTATTTCAAGCTCAACTCCTTGTTGATCTTCTGAGCCATCTTTATCGATAGTCTCCGAAGTTTGTTTCATTGAACTTTGACCAACTTCCCTAGCTTTATAAGGGAATACATTTTCAAAGAAAGAGGCATTCTTTGATTCCATCATCGTATTCTTGTGAATCTCAGGGTTCTTTGATTCATACACAAGAAATCGATATGTGTTGCTATGTTCTCCACTAGAATCTTCTTGTTGGCTTGTGGAGGATTTAAGAGCATCATTCATTTCTTCAATGTCATATTCTTTCTTCTTCTCCTTTGACATCATCATTTCATGGGTTAACAAATATCTCATAAGCTCGTCAAGCTTGAGCTCCTTCAAGTTCTTTGCTTCAATGATTGCGGTCTTCTTGGAATCCCATGAATTGGGAAGTGAATAAATCAACTTCCTCACAAGGTCGTCCTCCGGAATCATTTCTCCTTAGCCTTTAAGTCCATTCACAATGGTGGAGAATTGATCAGACATAGCTTTGATGTCTTCCATTGGGTTCATCTTGAAGTTCTCGTACTCAAAGTTGAGAAGACCAATATTGGTCTTCTATACTTCATTTGTTCATTCATGAGTGACTCAAAGCTTGTCCCCAAATTTCCTTGACACTTTAGCAAGAAGATGTCTTGGCATACTCGTCGGGACAAGAGCATAAAACAAGATGTGCATATTTTTGTCATTGAGTTGCAACTTCTTCCGATCTACTTTGGTTTATTCTTGTCTTTCTTCCTCGACGAGTTGGTCTCCTACTCTCTTCATCAGAATAGATGGCCCTTTCATAACTACATCCCAAAGAAGGTAGTTGTTTGATCTGATGAATAATCTCATCTTATTCTTCCAATAAGAATAGTGGGCACCATTGAAGTAAGAAGGCTTGTCGATAGATTGCGCCATAAGCTCCGGTTGATGTAGAAAGGTTGAGGACTTCAATGATCGACTCTAGGATGTTAATCCGACATAGAGCGAAGCTCTGATGGTTGGGCTCGGACGATCAACTGATTGTGCCAAGAGGGGTGAATTGGATTTTTACTATGGTGGATGAAAAGCTAAGAAATAAAAATGGGACACAATGATTTATAGTGGTTCGGCTTTCTAACCAAAGTCTACCTCCACTACCTTAGATATCCACACTAAGGATTTTCCACAAATTCACTAATTTGTCTTTCCTTTTTCCGGGCCCAAAGAGATAACCCTTGCAACTCTTAAAGCTTATACCCCAAAGCTTTGAGAAACTCTCTTACAAATAGAAAACAAATAAAAAAATAATAAAAACCCTTACAAGACAAATATGTTTGCAAATTAAGCACTGACCCGAAATCCTAACACTTGAGCAAGTGTGACAATTTGGCTCACTAGTGTTTTCTACAAGAAATATGACAAAATTAAGCACCAGAACACTGTTTCTAACATTAAATGTTGGTAGTTGGTTTCTTGTAGTTCCATAGCTACTTGAAAGAGGTCTTTTAAATCATCTAATGGCTTCATGACCGTTACTAGTCGTTGGGGATTGATTAGAGCCATTAGAGACTTTATTTCCAGCATTAAATGCATTTGTGGGCTCGTCGATATCGATGCACGACCTTCAGTATCGGTACTTGTCTAAAAGAAGAAAGAGTCGTTGAGCATATTTACACTGGGTACCGATACACGATACATGTGTATCGGTACAAGCCCTTGAGTATTGGTACTGTTGAAGTTGTATTGGTACTCAATTTAGCTACTGGAAAAACTTGATCGTTGGGGACAAAATGGCATATCGGCACACGGGCAACCTTACCGGTACAAGCTCTTCTAGGTATCGGTACATTAAAGATTGTACCGGTACTCAAAGTCTGTTTCTGACAATTTGGTTATTTAAAATCATTTTAAACATGTCAAAAACTATTTGAAAACCTTTCAAACACATTTTCAAGTTAATGGACTTTTGAAATATTTTTACAAATTTGTTTAAGTCCAAAAATATTTTTCATTTTAATTTATATCAAAATCAATATCTCAAATAGATAACATATTAACAAAAAAAGGACTAATATCTAATTTGACTATTAAATTATAGTTAGAAAATTAATTTAGTCATTTAACATATTTTTAACTATTTTTAGAGCAATAAAAATCTAAAAACTTTCGCATCTGATATAATAATAAATTTAACTCTTTAACCTTTATAAATTATATCATTTTAGTCTTGATTCTAAAAAAAATCCAACCCTCAACATCTACACATATATCGTTTTGATCATAATTCTAAGATATCTAAACAAATCATTAAAAGATGATATAAATAAAATTTTCAAAATTAATTTGGATAAGCATACATTGATGAAAAGTAAAAACTTAGGATAAATGTACTTTTAATCAATTAAACAAAACACATCCGATTTCTCTTAGAGTTATAAGTTTGGAATAATTTAGGGCAAAATTATAAATGGTCATTAAATTATTACAAAATATTCATTTTGGTCATCGAACTTTCAAAAGTTATATAATAAACATTAAATTTTAATTTTTGCTGCAAAATAATTAATGAGACGTTAACTGTTGTTAAATGGTGATGTGAGAGTTAATAAATTTTATATAATTACCCATTTAATTCTTTACATTTATACATTTAATCAATTAAGTTATTTTTCATTCTTTTACTTTTTAATTTTTTTCTCTTCGTCCTCCCTCTCCCTCTCCCTCTCCCTCTCTCGACGACCACCCTATTCTTCTAGTGGGCAGCTTTGCATGGTTGGTTGCGTTAGCATGATAGATGCACAAGGGAACAGTTGTAACTCGCATACTTTGGTGAATAAAACTCGACTCAACTTGAAAAATTAATATTTTTAATTTTGAATTATTCAAGTCAACTCAAACAACTTGTAAAAATTTTGAGTTCGAGTCAAGTTCGAGTTTACCCAACTCGAAAAGCCGAAAAACCAAAATTTACATTTTTGCGATTTAGTCCATGATTTCTCTTTTTTTTTCAATTCCTCTTCCATTTTAAGTTCATTTTGAACAAATTTGAACTACATGTTCTTAAATCAATACCTATTTAGCTTCAATTCATATTTTTGAAAATAAATTTCCTTTTTTTGCAATCTAACCCCTCAATTTTGTATGATTTCCTAATTTATTCAATTCCTCATTTGTTTTAAGTCTATTTTTTTATCAAGTTTGAACGAAATGCTCGTAAACCATTATAGAATATATATTTACCTTCAATTCATAATTTTGAAAATAAATTTCTTATTTTTTCAATTTAGCCCCTCAACTTTATATATTTTCCACATTTCTTCAATTCCTCATTCGTTTTAAGTCCATCTGACCAAATTTGAACTCAATGCTCCCAAACCACTGTAGATACCTATTTATCTTCAATTCACATTTTAACAAAAAATATTCTTTTTGCAAAGTAGTCTCTTAACTTTGTATTTTATTCAATATGGTCCTTCAATTATGATTTTTTTTGTAAATTCTTTCTTCTCATCGATTCCTTGACTCCTTTATACTTCTATTAATATTTTATCCTTAAAAGTTCATTTCGTAAAAATAACATTATAAGTATATTTTAGAATTTTAGATGATATTTTTTTATTAAATAACATTACAAATCTTACTAACGCATATGAAAAGGAATATGAAGAAATATATGTATATATTATATGATTAGAGAAATTTGTTTCGATTAGAATCGATTTGTACTATAACATTATAAATAATTACAACTAAATGTGAATAGAAACTCGACAACTCGAACTTGTCTCATATCGGAAAAATTTCAAATAAAGTTTGAGTCATAAAATAAGACTCGTCAACTTGAATAACTCAAAAAAAATTTACTCGACTTGACTGGAGCAAATGTTCACCCCTCACGTATCTGTTATCATTCCCCTTAAAGCAACGAAGCATAACGTTTAGGAGTATTTTGAGTTCTGATAGAAGTAATAAGCAGTACTTCTCTTTATCATTTGAAAGATTAGAAAGGCCACAAAGTTGTGGAATTATTTCAGAACATCACATCCTTGACCTTATTATAGTTGCTAAAAAATTCGACCAGCTGGTGCAATCCTAAAGAAAAATGAGCCCTTCAGTTTCAGAACTCTAGTCAAGAAATATTTGTTGTTTCTGATCCATTTTCAAATTCTCATCCTCCACGATTGGATATTTTCTCACTTGGTCCTTTGTTCGGGTGCTATGCCTATTGGTATTCAAGAAAAAGAGGTACCTTACCAAGCTAAAGCTGAATACACCGAGAAACAACACCTATTGAATGCATCAGCTCAACTCACGATTAATGGGTAATTTCTCATTTTAATCCTTCAATTATAACTAAAATTTTATTTTAGTATTTTAAACAATAAACCTAGCATCAATCTAAACCCTTTTATTCTTTAAGCTGTTGTTGCCGCCGGGCCTGCAGGTAAACCTTTACTGGAGAAGTTCAAGGGGAAGAGGCCAGAGGGTGATGTGGGATTTTTCAAGTTATTCTTGGTTTCAAAGGTTGGGAAGATGTTGGGGGACATGTTGCAAGCTAAAATGATACCGCAAAGTGCAAGCTGAGGATTGCATCGAGTATTATTTATGTGCGCTTTAATGGAAATATGTTTGGCGTCTGATTCTGAAGAGACATCTGGATCAGTGATTGTTGGAATGCAAACCTAGTAATCTCATGTAGCAAGAATTCATATTTTATCAAAGAGTTTTGAGAGATATGGAAATGATTGAGTGTGGTTAGTTTGAACACAAATTTCCCAGTGGAAGGCCCTTTCTTGGTTGCAAGCCTATACCCCCTAGGCACTAGGCAGATATTTGTAGTAGCTTTTTTAGTTTGTCATCCATATATAGTGCTACCTGCATCTCTTTTCTCCATAGTTTGTCATTCTTATTTTATCAAATAAAAACTAACACTCTATAGATCCCTGTAAGGCAAGAACCATAAGGCCCTCTTTTTTCTCCATGTAATTCTTTGGGGCAATTGTACATTCATAACGAGCTTAGATTTTTGCTAAATACACATAAACTATTTGTTCTCACATAACGAGCAATGCATACGGTGTAGGTTAATAATCTATTGTTTGGTGTTTATGTGAGTTCTTAGCTGACAAAATACTCTTATATCTGACTAAATGTACCATGTTCTTCGCAGTTTGTTTGCAGTTTCATGTGTGGATTGGTCTCCTGGCATCAAGGACGAAGCCATGTAAGCCCCTCCCATATATTTTGGAATAATTACATGTGAGGTCCTTTTAGTTTAAATAGTAGTAAAATAAGTTTTTTGCCCCTCCTAATTTCTAGATTTAAAGACTTAATAGATCTTTACACCTCCTAATATTTGATCCTAGCTCCGTCCCTGTCTGGCATATCACTAACTTTGTGTATCCGGACCTGAAATCAACCGTCAAAGCTCGGCCTTGCTTTGCTACTTTGTCTAAAGCCATCACCGAGTGTTTTCTTGAAAGGTTAGAAGCTATAGCTAAACATTTGCTTTTTTTCAATTATTCTTTGTTTCGACGGCGGTCAGTGTGAAACATGTAATATCTATACTTTGTACACTTTGATACAAACATGAGAGGAGTGAAATTATTCATATTGGACAAAAAATTGAATATATTCGATGCAAGTAACAAGGCCCAAAACGATGCATGTATAGGAAGTGTCAAGCAATGGATTTTAGACAAGAAGATGAAGATGTTCTTGAAGTTTGAAATGATAGCTGACTTGGGTCGACTTTTCGGATGGGATTAGGACATTTTTGGGTCACATTGTCTTTTTATGGAGTGACTGTATTTCAGTTACCTTTTCAACGTATCTTGAAACATGTTAATTTGATATCAGAAACTCCAGATACGTTTGTTTTAGCGAAGATTGCGCATGCAAAAAACTGGATACGAGTCCAATACGGGAACTTTGAATTATTACGAATTTACAATTATTTTATTGATTATTTCTAATTCAATTTATTAGAGTTTATTTATGATATAGTTTCATTTATTATTTTAAGCCTGGTTTTTAGGGTTGTAAACGATTCGAACGTTTAGCGAACCGTTCGTGAACTGTTTGGCGGGAATTTCGCTTATGTTTGTTTATTTATTAAATGAAACAACATGAATAAGATTTTATGCTCGTTTATTTAAATGAACGAACACGAACAAAGGCCTTGTTCGTTCATTTTTCGTTCGCGAACGTTCGGTAGCCCGTTTGTTTGTTTACACTCATTTAAATTTATTCACATATGTCCATTTATATTTATTATTTTTCATAAAATGTATTATATTATAAGAAATAAATTTATTCACATATGTACGATCGTTTATGTTCGTTTAAATTTATTCACATATGTTCTTTTAGGTTCATTCATTTGTGTTTGATTACGTTAGTTTATAGATTTAACGAACAAACATGTAACACCTTGATCTGACCCGAAGATCCGAAATATCACATTGGCCACTGACCCGAACCGTCAAATTTGCAACCTATAAATTGCGCCATAATTGAAAATCATTATCGTTCTAAATAATTTGCATTAAAATATTTAACATTTAATTTACAAAGCATGAGACTTCGATTCAAAGTAGTGTATGAATAAAGGGTTTGATTATTTAAAACATTTACAGGCTCCACTTAAGGTCCTATAAATACACAGCCTACTAAATGCAAGTTACATACTCTGGTAATCGCCGCTTGCTAGAATCTTGTACTGATACTGCTATTCGAGCTCACGATCGATCTACCAACCTATGAACGAAAACAACAATTTTCGAGTGATGAGCTTACAAAGCTCAATGATACACATCTACTCTGCTATAATTCATGTGAATCATAAATATAACAATGCAAGCTCTACAAAAAAAAACATGTTTTAGTGGCATTTTTAGCCCTATAGCAACGTTTTTTAGCGCCGCTAAAAACTCTTTCAGTGCTAAAGAAAGTGTCACAAGAAATGTCGTTGAAATCAGCGTTGCAACAGTTCGCGGCGTTTGTGATCCACAAATGCCACAAAAGGCCGAGATATATAGCGGCGTTTTGCATTTTAAACGCTGCAAATGACTGTTCTTTAGTGGCGCTTTGCATTTCAAATGCCGCTAAAGGTTATGAGATATAGTGGCATTTTTTCTTACGAACGCCACAAAAATAGTTCTTTAGTGGCGTTTTCCCAACAAACGTCACTATATTTTGCGTTTTTTAGTGGCATTTGTAACCACAAACGCCACTTATTGTATCCATTAATCTTGTTCCAAGGTCTTGCTTTGTTCTTCCAACAGCTAATGCACTGGTCCAAAAGGTAGTAAGATGGGAAGAATACAAGCAGTCATTCAGGTTTTTACCGAAAGAACTAGCCTTAAAGTCGTGAGCTTTACTCTTTCAGCACATTCACATATCAAAGAAGACAAAATAACTTGAATGGAAAAGAGAGACAACACATTCAGAAATCTAATAGAATTCAATTAGCTCGTAAAGAAATTCAAAACTTTACACAGTACCCTATAAAACAAGAACAATAGATTCATGGGGACTCAAGAAAACACAAGTCATGACAATGCCACTGACTAATATCATCTACTTCTTCTTCTACTACTACTTCCTTCTTCGCTGCAAATGAAGAAACATAATTTGAGACGGACCATAAGAAACTTCATTGTATAAGCCTAGCAGAGAAGCAAAAACCATAAGAAACTTCAAAGCACATATTTGAGACGAACCATAATTTTAGCATTTAAAAGTTACCATGGGATAGAACTGTTTTGATTGATATAGTTATAACAAAATCCACAAGGTCAAGAATATAAACCTTAATCAATAATTTTATAGATTCTTCATTCTTATACGATACACAGCTTCAAACTTCTCATCGTGTTAAACAAATGTTCCATTACCTAGTGATAGGAATCTTTATTTCTCATGACTTCGATTTGCCAAAATCATACAGTAGCAAAATTATTCTTTAGATGTTAAGCATATTTGTTGAGTTGATCAAACGATTGCAAATAGCCAAGAAGGCGGTGAATTGACGATCCTCACTAAGCTTTGTGCTTACGCTCATTTGTTTAGCGATCCTCACTAAGCTTTGTGCTTACGCTCATTTGTTTCATCAATGCATAGAATTAGGCATTCGAGGCAGCGAGTAAGCAAGGGGAACCCAAGCACTTTGGTCTAGCAAAGTATGTGGTTTTTCTTTGGTGTAATAAGAGGCAATGGGTGGGATTTCTACTCTTGGATGATTGAGGATGTTGATTATTACTTTGTTCATTTTTGGTTTAGTAATTTTGAGTTGTAATTGGCCTTTGAAGTTTGATTGATGCATGATTGTGGCTTTTAGCTTTTGTTTGGTTTTAAAGACTAGGAAGCATGCCTATAGAACCAATGCTTGCTTGAATGATGCTATGTTCTAGCTCGTACTTTGCAATGTTGATCTTTGATGCCTAAACATGTTGTATGTATGTTGTGGCATGAATTGGAATGTTTTTGGGGGTGTTTATGAGTGAAAAACCAGCACAATCTGTTGTTGCAGGGCAAGGCGTATCGGAACGCCCTTACCTATTTTGGAATAGAGGCCTGAAATGGCCATAAGGTTTCGGAACGGGTAGGAACGTTCCGGAACGTTTTTGCTACTGGAAAGGGGTGTTTCGATACGGTTTCGGAATGCACCCGGGTATCGAAACGGTCAACCTGGTTTCGAAACGACCGCTTCGGTACAGGGCCTGGTGTTTCGAAACACCCGACCGTTGGAGTTGCATTTTCAATTGTTTCAGGTTTTTGTTTCTTACATTTTGGTCCTTGGGTCTTGAATGCTTAATTAAATGAATTTGGATGATCCGTTTAAGATGAATTTTGACATGTAAGCATTATATATGTCTAATTTTGGTTTGGTAACTTTAAAACTTGATAAGTCCTCATAATTCTGGAAATTTACAGATTAGTCCCTAAAAGTTGTTTGTTTGCAATTGAACCCCTAAATGAACTCCGTTCGCTATTTCGCTTCCGCTAAAATGTTTTACTATTCACATAGGTTAATAATGTGCATCTAGAAAAGTTAAAAAGAAAAAAGGGTCATCAATCAAGGTTGACTTTCACGAGTTGACTTTGGTTTTCCCCGTGTGATCTTCTTAGTTCAGGTCGGACGTATAGGCCAGGCTAAGGGGGTTACAATCTGCCTTGTTTGTCGAATTTAGTTGATTTTATACATATGATACTTCTCAAGTGTGTTTTCTCCATGTGCGTAGGTACTCGCCCAAGTAGATGTCGCCGAGGTAGCAAAAAGGGCAGATGACAAGAAAGTTAGGAGCTGAAGGAGGAAGCTGTTGGAGCATTAGGAGAGCTGATCGAGGAGGAAAATACTAGAATGTAAAGTTGTGCCAACATCTGCACACTAGTCCATATCCCCGCCGAGGCAGTCAACTACTTGTCGCTGAGGCGGCACTTCAAGGAAGAATGTAAAAATGCAAAGTGGTATGTGATAGAAAGAGCTCATCAAGCCCGATTTTTAGAGACCACTTGCACGTGCATTGTAGCCCAACAGACCAAGAAAAGCTGGGTCGAAGTCAAGTTGAAGAAAAGTCAAACGGGAATCTAGGAGTATTTAATGATCTTTTAATGAGTTGTAATCATACTCTAACTAGTATTCCTACCCTAAACCGGCTTAGACCTAAGCTCCTCCCCTATATATGTAATCGACTTGAAGGAGAGAACAAAATTGAGATTAGAGAGAAACTCCTTCTTTTCGAAACCCTTGTGCCGTCCAAACCCACCATGTTCTAAACCTTCCCTAGGGCTAAGGGTTGGTTGTGTAGTAGTTGTGAGAGCCTTGTTGTATTCGTTTAGGATTTCAATTTTGCAATAAAATTCAATGTTTGTTTACTCTTGGTTCTTCATTGTCGCAGTCTTTATCGAGAGAGAAGAGGGCTTCAATCCATTTGTTCAATATTGGGAGAGTTGAACTCACGAAACGAGTAAACACGGTTTTATCCAACCATAGGGTAAATCTACTTCGGCTTAGGGATAAGTTAATGAGTTCAGCGGATAAAAGAGGATCCACAATCGGTTAGTGTTCGCTTTTAGATTCACGCCGGGAGGTATCACCCAAGACGTGTTCGCCAATAGTACTTCAAGCTTCGGGAGAAGAAGGAGTCATAGAAGGGAGCCTTGCCAAACCTTGAATTATCGCTTATTTGCCTAGACAGTCACTTGCTCTCTGCCGAGGCGGGTGCCTGCCGAGGCATAGTCGTGGGCGGCTGTTGAAAGTTGTTAAGTTGTTCAGCCAAACTGTGCCGAGACAGTACATCAATTCTCAACACTACGAAACATCCAATGCCGACCCATTCTCTCACTCTGATTTCTCAATTTACTTTACTTGTTTTGGCTTTAGCTTCAATCAACCAAACTCTTAATATATGTGTTTTTTTACTTGTGCAGAAAAGTGAACTCAGAAAAGTTGTCACAATCCATGTGGAGACGATATCTTAAATACTATAACTTGGCATCGTGTACACTTGTACGCTAATTTGCGCATCACTTTTGCACGCAACACATAACTACCATATGCAAAGCTTAAAGAGTAAAACATGCATAAACCATATTATACAACATAAACCATTTCATAATACATCATTAATTATAATGGCTTACAGGTGATCGTTAGGCAATTTCATATCTCAAAACCACATATCGGTTACACGGATTTGACAAGAGTTCACACAACACTTCAAGCCATCTTAACCGAAATCGGTACATTCACAACCAAAGGTACTATATCAACCGGGTACAATCACAACCCACAGGAACACCAACCCCATCATCGGTTAGATGCTTAACCCACTAACGAGAGATGGGACACCAACCTCCTCTATCGTTAAGGTACTTGGACAAAGACACGAGACACCAACCCCATCATCGGTTAGATGCTTAACCACTAACGAGAGATGGGACACCAACCTCCTCGGTCGTTAGGGTACTTGGACGGAGACACGAGACACCAACCCCTCGACATCCAATGCGACTTTTTATAGTGCACTCAATCTATAGCCGGCTAACTATTTCTTATATCATTTATAAACCATTTTCACAACATCACTTGCCAATATAATTCACATTTAACCACATACCTCATTGTTTCCAAAGAATCATTAATAAATCATATTTCCAAGCATTAATCCATGCTTTAAAATCACAAGTATAAAACATATACTTACAAGGATCACTTACCATGTGCATCCTTCAACATCACATCATCAAATCAGTAAATCGCTTACTTTAAAACACGCTTTAATAGTAGGTAACATACATTTAAAAATCAAGTGCATAAACAAATCCATAATAGCACAATTTGAGGGAGAAATTCCTTATAATTACTTCCGAACTTAGACAAGCGTTTCAAGCTTACATCTAAGTTCCCAAAACCACCTTTAAAGAATTTCAAAACTAAAATCCACGTTCTCACTCACCGACACACGAATCCTCGATTAGCCCACGCGAAACTAAGCGTCCGAAGCTCCCAAATCTTCACTGGTTGCTTCCGAAACGTTCTCCCATCTTTTAACCACATAAGAACAGTGGATTAATGCATCTCAATGCATTAAAATCTCCATCAAGCAAACCTATCTTGTTGCCTTACCCAAATCCACCAAAACGCCCATTCGAAAGAACCAAAAACATCATCGATTAATCTATAAACTCAACCCAGCCAAAATCTAACACTTCCAACCATTTATTAACATCCAAAATCAATCTATTAACAACCTTATACCTCCAGCATCCCCAAAAACCCAATTCTAACAACCTAAACAACTAGAGATCCAAATAGTTTCGGGATTACCATGATCAAAACTCAATCTCAACATTATTAATCTTCCAAAACATGATTAAAATCAATCATAACCCAACCAAAACATATTCAATACGAAAATTGCACAAAATCACCATTTAAAGCTTGATTTAGCCATTTTCTACAAATCAATTACAATACATTATTAAGAAACACAATTAAAGAGCCAAATACTGAGGAATTTTATTAAAGAACCTTGATTAGAGGAGAAGCATGAAAATTACCTCTAATCCCTTGCTATTCCTTCAGTTGACAAGATTTGATGAAAAATCTTCAAGATTCCAATGAGATTAGTTGAGAAAACTCTATAGCATTCATTTGGAAATCAAAATAGAATGGAAAGGAAAAGATCTCTGGAAGTTTTGAAAGAAAAGAGTGATTGGCTGATGAGAAAAGAGAGAAAATGGAAGTTACGACAAAAATGGATTTGTAAAAGCTAAATCCCTTTTCATTAAAAACACCTTTAATCTTTTTTGTAAAACCACAATAAAAACATGTCAATTAAATGGACAACTGATTATATTCAATATAGCTCCCTAAAGATTCTAAGCTTTGGCTCTCTTACAAAATGGTCATTTAAAAACAGTTTTCCCATTTTTACGTTTTAATCACTAAATCGAAATATCCACTTTCCACATGTCATTTTTCAAAATTGACTTCACCACACCCTTATATATATATATTAAATGGATTTTAGAAATTTTTATCATTTCTCGAACCATGTTTTCCCTGAACCAACCTGAAACTAAACCAAATCTCTAATCTAGGTTCTACGGACTCCGAACCTAACCTACAAACTCATAGGCCCAAAACCTGGGTGTTATAACTTGAATCATTGATACAAGGCTTGAATTGAAAGGCTAGATAATATCCTTGAAAGGGTTGTGCAAAACATCACTACAAACCAGAATGTCCCACAAGAACTAGCACACGCAAGAACTAAGGATTATGAAGAAATTTATTCTCTTAAAGAATAAAATGAAGATATTACCATCACAAGATTAACATTGTCTATTGATGAGGAAGAAATTGTAAATAGTGTGGTTTTTCCAGTGACAAACCTACTTTTCCGACTCAAGATGATCATCAAATGGTAAACACTTACGAAGTTCCCGCGTAATCGAAAGTTGCCATTGATTGGTTTTAGAATTTTATTTATGCTTGTGATTCCTATTCTAGCATTAATAACAATTTTGAAGATGAGAATGAGTTACCTTACGACCAAAAGAAGAATGATAGTTAAAATCCCATTGAGAAGGAACTTGTAAGTCACATTGCAAAAGGAGACTATGCACAAGGATCCTTCAAGATGCATTCTCTTTCATGGTACCTTGATGAACTTCCTCCATTCACCAGTTTTGATTCGGGGATGAATCTTTTTAAGGAGAGGAGGAATGATACATGCATGAGAGGGGTGAAATAACTCATCTTTGACAAGAAGTTGAAGTTGTTCAATGCAAGAAACAAGGCCCAAAATGATGCATGCATATGAAGTGTCAAGCAATGGATTTTAGACAATAAGATGAAGCTATTCTTGAAGTTTGGAACAACAACTGACTTGGGTCAATTATTTGGATGAGATCTGGGTATTTCTGGGTCAAGTTATCTTCTTATTGATTACATGTAATTCAATTCAGTCCAAGACTCTCCTTATTTATTTATTTATTTATGGTATTTTAATTCTTTGGGATTTAAGAAAATATTAAAATGTTAAAGTTTATTTATAATAGAGTTTCATTTCTTATTTTAAGCCTCGATTCCATCATTATTTTAGGAAATGAACCCTACTTGTTACCCAAGTATTTAGCCTATTAGAAGTACGCTTCACCCACATTGTAATTCAGATTTGATTGATTAAATAAAGTTTTATCTTGAGTTCATACTTGCAAGAAGTTTATCTTGTGTTTTAGAAGCAAATTGATCTTCAAGTTCTTCAGGATTTGTTGTTGAGGGTCTTCACTCTCCGAGTTGTCTAGTCAATTGCGATTAGGAGGGCCGGTTAGAGCCATATCACGGAGGTTGCCTATTCAATTACGAGTAAGGGGTTTCGCGGGACATCTATCAATTCCACACGCCATAGTCATCTTCTTCATCAAGCTCCATTGACGTCATATTCATAAGAAAATCTCAAATTTCAAATTTGATCTTTACCCGTCTTTTATGTTATTTTATTATTATTATCCATTGATTCTATCATATTCATCTTCTTTCTTTAACTTTTGTTTGTTATTTTTAGAAAATTCAAGAAACACCCAACCTATTGTTCTTGAAATCCCAAAAACATTTCATCCTTTTCTTGAATCGAGTCTAGCGCATAAGATTGATTCCAAGCAAGTTGATTGGGGACTCCACATCCACGACAAGCACTCATATCACACATATTATGTATGGTTCATTCCCTTGTTTGTTTACTTGATTTTTCAAAAGAAATTCATCCTAATTTTGAAGGTTGTATTCCATAGACCTTTGAAAGGCTATTGGTGTCCCTTGTGATAGTGTTTATTTCCCACCACAATATAATTGAAGCATACATTGTTGACACAATTAATAAAGCGGACACACACAAGGTGTGTGTGTGTCGGGTTGTCTAATCCTACGAGTATTGAGGCAGATTGTAGTTGTTTGTAATTAATAAAAGGTTATGAGTGGTCATGAATGCAAATGAGAATTATAGAGATGATTTCTAAGGGAAACTAAAGATAAGGGCCATAGTACTTCTGGTTGTAACCAACAAGTTGTGATCAAACTGAATCCTAAACTTAATATAACACTTTTCGGGCTATTTATATCTTTCCTATTTTACGACATAGCTGATGGTAGATTCTCTTTCGAGACCTCATATGAAATTCACACACACTAACGCCCTAATGTGTCACTTGACCTAGCATGTCGGTACACCAACCATTTAGGTGTCGGTACGCCAATCCCTAGCTAAGCCCCATTGTGTCACTTGACATAGGCCAGGTGGTAACTTTCATTACTCATGGTGCTTAATCATTTTATGTTCTCTACTATTAGAATTTTAAATGCATTCTACAACACATACATACGCATATATATGAAGTAGTATAAAATCAAAGCCACTAGAAAAAAAAACATCAAACAAAGGGTTACTATATTAAGAACATAGTTAAGATCTACAAAGATAAAATGAATAATAGTTTAGAAAACACCATAGTTCTTTGATCACATAGGATCTACGACAATAAATATATCCTAGTTACGGGTACATGAACTTGAACTAGCAAGTCTCGCGGTATCCTCTATTTCAACTTGTCGATCCAAGGGGTTGGTCAACCACCATGTTGCTTCCTTCAACACCAAAACCTCCAAGCTCTTTAAGCTTCCATGGCAAGTGCCATTTTCTCAGGAAATTCTATAAGAAAACTCTTCAAAATATACCTCATTTCTTTGTAAGTTGGGAGTCTCTTTATATAGACAGGGGAGGAAGAATCGACACACTAATGGGAATGCAGCAAGTGTAAGCTCTCTTTTGTGGGTTGCCCTGACAAGTTATTTTGTCTTGATGCAACAACCAGTCTGTGGCTTCAGATATTGTATGTTACCTCATCTTTAAGATTTTTCTTGATGTAGTGGGAAAACTGCAGTCTCAACCCCCATTGTGGTCTCGGCTTTTCCATGCTCTCTGTGTCTCTTATATTAGTTGCAGAGTGCACCTGTGAAGTTCAGGTTGTATTTATGGTCCCTTGTGGCTCCTTGCTCTCTTTAAGAATAACTGTGAATGTTGACTCTTATATACTAAAGACATCTCATTTATCCTGAAGCTTTTGGCATGTACTAGCACACGAATCAGGCAACACTGTCTTGACATTAATATGCAAAGTATCGACAAAAGGGGATACAAATACAAAACTACCATAAACGCATGAGAAAGGCAAAATAAAGACAAATATATATACAAAAGAGAGATAATCAAAGGCAAAGTTGGTACGGATATATATATATATAATGTATCAAAATTAATATAATGTACCGACAAACAAGTCTTCGGGGTTGTGTGGTGCTAAGATTCTTGTAAGGAATATTCAGTTGTGTTGTGAGTCTCTACTTTCCCATGATCTTCTATGTTCCGAATCTGGTTTGCAAGTTCTCTAGTATTTGGGTGGATCTACCGATCGGATTATCTTACGCGATGGGAGGGTGTATTCCTCGGAGAAGGGGTTTCGCTTTTTGAGCTCTTTCTCTCTCTGTCAGCACATATCTTGCCTTTTTGCATATTTATAGGCTTTGATTATTCATAATTCTGATTTGGTGGAGGTTTTTTCTTACCATATTTGTAGTTGCTTTGACTTTGATGGATTCCTACTTCAATACGTTTCTAGATATTTTGGTGCGGGCACAGAATATTGGATTGTCTTTTTGTCTTTATGGGATGAGGCAGTTTCCTTATATACGTACTCTGTAACTGCTGGGCAATATCTACGTACTTGTTGTGACTAATATTTAGGTGTGTCTATCGGAGCCTCTTTGTCACTGTGTGACTATCATACAAGGTTCGTCGGCTCCAAATTGCATTGCATGCTTCAGTAGGAGAGGTAACCGAACTTTTTCTTCTATTCTGGGTTTATTGGTCACGTGTTGATGGATTGTACACTGAAGCCTTCCATTTTTCCTAAAGTTCTTCAGTATGGGGATTAGTTACGGGCTACGACTCCTAAACATTAGTCGACAAATACTTAGAGAAAGGGAGGCATTGTATACCTGGAGGATAAATCTGGTTGCTATGCTCGAGGGAAGTTCCCACCCCAATCACACATAATGGAATTTTCCTGGAAGAAATCGGTGGAAGTGTGGAGCCAAATGCCAAGGCTTTAGTCTATGGTTTTGAGCACAAGCAGGTGTTGAGTAACAACGCACCATTATTGGGAGGGCTGTTGGAGTTAGTGGCGATAACAATCTCTGTAGGGACATTATCTTTACAACGACAAAAAGGCAAAAATAGGTAAAAATATACAAAATTTGAGCCACATGAACTAAGGTAGAAAATATGCAGAATTAGACATGAAAATGCAGAAATGGATGCCAATGTGGGGACAATAAGACCTATAAATTGAAGAAAAAAAACATGATCTTCAAAGAACTATCACACCCTCAAACTTGAGTTTTTACTTGTTCTCAAGTAAAGTTCAAAACATGAAAGTCAATCAAGAGATCAAAGACATTCTAAATACTTGAATTAATCTAATCAATCAATAAATCAGATGCATCGACAAGATGAATAAGTGCATAACCAAACTATACATCAATAGACAAGCAAGCAATTCGAGAATACCTAATATCATCCCTAACATCTTAGATTCATTTCTCCTATTAGCATTTATTTTGCAGGACACATAATATCATATATATATATAATTTTTTTCTTTCTCTTTTTCTCTCTTTTTTTATTATGTAGCGAAGGATATCAAACAATGAATACAGCCTAAACCCTGAGAAGTAAGATGTTGTGCAACAAACCTCGAGGAAGTACTTTATTATAACGACACATACTCATGCAACGAAATCCTTTATCCATATTCCTTTTTCTAACGCATGCAGAGAAGTATTCCTCCTTAAAGCTACTTTATTTATTTCATTGCACTCACATTGGAATGGCTTTATTTGTAAGATATACAAATATAACTATATATCACACATGTTGTAACATGAGAAGGTCATCCAAAAACAAAAGGAATGATACAAGATATTCTCTAATCAAACCAACAATTATACCAATGCAAAGCTAGGGGATGCATCCATCAAGTATATCCAACATACTTATTAAAGATCAGAACAATTCAAGATTCATACATCGAATGCAAGCACTAAAATTTTCAAAGCACAAGAACCTTGCATTTGTAAAAAAAATGAAAATTTTGAAATGGGGGTCAACTCTTAGGCGTATACCTCCAAATTTAAAGCTTGCATTTTCCCCAACGCAAAAGAAAACAAAATGGAATGAAGGAATGCAATGACAAAATGTAATAAGATACCGTAATTATATTGATGAATGAAATGCAATTACAACTATATGTTGTTACAATGAGAATGTAAATGCAGTTACAGGAATACAAAATGAAACTAAACTACATGAAATGTATGCCTACTAAAACTAAAACAGACTAACTTAGTTTTCTGGCTCATGGGAAAAGAAGGTGGAGCGTCTCTTCTTCTCCTTGCCCATCTCTTTGTCATTTCTCTTCTTCTTGCTCTTTTTTTAGATTTAGAGCGCTTTCTCTTCTTTTCCTTCTTGGGCCGAGGAGTCTATTCCTCAATGCGGTCAATGCCTTCTAATTTTTTTTGGCTCATCGAATTCATCGGCATCTTCAGTCGCATCCTCAGAAATGATGAAATGTGATGGTGCCATGTAGAGCACCATTGTAAGAGAGCTTTCCTCGTAGTCATCCTCTGTGGGCGCAACTTTCATTGGTCTCATTGCAACAGGCTTCATCTCAAGTCCTTCTGTGGTTGCTTCCACACTCTTGGGTGCAACCAAATCCTTCTCATCATCTATCTTTGTGACAGACTTCTCAGCATCAAAACTTTCCTCTTCATTCTCATCAACGTCCTCAACAAGGACTTCATCTTCCTTATCAGTAGTGGGTATGGCATCAACATCCGTAGGGATGTTCAAATCGAACATGCAATCCCTAATAACTTTACTTGACATATCCTCTAATGGTGGGTCACCAGCTTCGCTAACATTCTCAGGGGGATTTATTGATTTTTCTGGGACATATTTAGTGACAACATCAGAGGAGAAATCATAATCTCGGATGATTGGAGGGAAAACAAGGAATTTTGGTGGATCAACTAGATTAAATCGGCTCAGGGCAACAAGTGTTAACTTGTGCAACGTCTTCACATAAGCATAGAATAGATTATGTGCCAAATCCATAGTCTGTATAGTGGCTGCAACAACTCCCAGTTTACTTATCACTGTATCGAGTTTGTCCTCAATTTTCAAAAAATTTTGCCAGACTTCATCACTTTTCGGGACATTCTCTGATGCAACGTCCACTTTATTTTTACTCTTCTCCTCCCTAGATGCAATACCCTTGCGAGGTGTACGGACTTTAGAAGCACGAATCATCCTTTCAACAACAACCTTGTTGATGGGGCCCTTGTTGGCAGTTCTCTCCTCATTTTATGGGGTTATAGCCCATTCGATTCACAAAGCTGCATTATTAGATAATGAAAAACCAATATGCCAATCTTCTTCTCGAAAAATCCTCTTATCTCCTTGTGGATTAATGACCCCATATCGATTTTCCTTCCTTTGATGATAGAATGTATTAAGCACATTCTATCTAGGGACATAGTTGTGATGTGGGTGGAGGGCAGCAGTCTAGAATTGATGAATTGAAACCAAACTTTAGTAGGTAAGGTCAAGTACTTCCTAAGCATAGTGAAATTCTAGCATTGGTCTTTGACCATATTGCACCTACTATACATTAATCCTCAACTAAAGGGGCGAGTTTCTCATAACTCAATTCAGCCACAAACAGAGAATGCTCATCCATGCTCACAGCAATGTTATATAACTTGTTAATATAAGAGGCACTTCAAGGAATAGAATATTCTCTAACAAAAACAAGTTTCAGGGAGGGTTCATACTGATTTGGAACATCATCGGCTTCAACTCAAAGTTCCAGCCTAAATTGGAGGTCTAACAATTTGCGGTTGCAAATCATCCAAGTAGGAAACAACAACCTCACGGATTATTCAGTTCTGGGCTGGTGGGTGCAGTGGTGGGTTTACTTAAGCATGAGGAATTTCTTAGATGTTTATTGGATTTCTCGCCATTCCACTATTTTGACGAATCCTCGTTCTAAAAGTTCTCTCAACTTATGGATCTGGTATGTAGAGTGGTGTAGTGGCACTTCTGGCCATACAACACCTAAACAAATAAATAAAAAGGAAAGGAAAAACAAAAATAAAACTATTAGAAACAACTATAAACTTAAATAAAGAAAACATAATTGCAAGTAGTAATATAAGAACATAATAGTGTCATCCCCGACAACGGTGCCAAAACTTGATCAGTGTGAAAACGTCATAAATTTTAGTGCAAGCTACACTATCGATGCAAGAATAGAAACAAGGTAATATTGTTTGAATATCGATCTTACGAGGATAGTGTATTACATTTATTCTTATGTCGCCACAATACAGTACTGTGAAAGTAGTAGTTGTGGGTGCAATGGTGGTTGCAATAGTAGTTTTAAAAAGGAGAGTAAATGGTTTAATATGGTAGCAATAACAAAGAGTAATAAAAGATAGAGAATAATTAGAAAAAGCCTGGATCTCCTTGGCTCAGCTCGGCAAAAAGATCAAGTGCACTTCGAGGATTAAAGATTGGTTTAATCAGCGATGTAGTGATCTGCTTGAGTATTAGCTTCCATTCAAGCTTCAACTATTGACTCAGGTACGAAGATCGACTTCAACTTTCGTTTTAAGTCGAGTCTAAGGCCCATTGAACGAGTGGATCAAATTTCATTACATCCATACAAATTTCGTTGTAGAAAACTCGTTAATCTAACTGATCACTGCATTTGTTGATGTCAGTGACTGGTTTTAACATTCTCATGCAAAACATAAATCAAATCCAACAATTAAAGCTTGAGAAAAAGCTAACACTTAAATATATTAAACTTAGAAAATAGTTTAAATAAGTTTAACAAGCTCCAGAAAATTAAATCGTAGTCAATACGAGCGCAAATACAAGTAAATCTCCAAAAAAAACCATCAAAATAAAGAGAAGTTTATGAAGATAACAAGATATTTTTTCGATTCAGCACTCGACTCCTTATTTCCTCAGATAAATCTTCCTCACTTCGCATTGGATCTCTAGAAAATAAGCTTAAGCCGCCATAGGAGGAGATAAAAGCTCGGAGGGTGAAGATGATATGAAAAATAAGAATAGTGTGACTTTCTCTTTCCTCAAAAATCGTCCTTATATAGGCCACCTAAGAAAGGACACATGTCATGCATATTATTTGTATGCTCAATGTCATACAAATTTGTTGTAACAGAAAGGACATCTGACATATTTGCTCTTATCCTCAAGCAGACTGGACAGCTGGCAGATGTAGTGTCGAACTGGCTGTGGTGACGATAACAACCTCTGTAGGGACATAAGCATTGCAGCGACAATATTTTTCTGTAACACTAATTATAACTTGTAGTTACAAAATTTATCACTATCTATCATTTTTTGGCACCAAAAAATAGAGGGAAACACATGTGACAATAAAGTTTGTAACTACAATTCAAATATATAACTACAAAAATAATTTGTCATAAAAAACGTAAATATTATTATTTGTTGTGGCAATTTTTCTGTAACAATAAGTATAATTTATAGTTACAAAACTAGTCACTATATGAATTTTTTGGCGCCAAAAAATGAAGAGAAACATTTTGTGACAACAAATTTTGTCACTACAATTAAATATATAACTACAAACATAGTTTGTCATAAAAAACTTAAATTTTATTATTTGTTCTGACCATTTTTTGTAACAATAACTATAACTTATAGTTACAAATCTTGTCACTATATGATTTTTTTGGCGCCTAAAAAATAGAGAGAAAATTTTGTGACAGTAATTTTTGTCATTATAACTCAAATATATAACTACAAACATAATTTGTCACAAAAAACTTGAATTTAATTATTTGTTGTGACGGTTTTTTTCTGTAACAATAAATATAACTTATAGTTACAAAACTTGTCACCATATGACTTTTTTTGGCACCAAAAAATAAAGGGAAACATTTGTGACAAAAAATGGTAACAAAATGTATTTTGTCACCATATGTTACACAAGTTTGCTAATTGTGATAAAATATTATGACGATTTTAGTTTTTGTCACAATTGTATGTTTTTTTAATTTAAAGTGACGCTTATTTATTTTAACACAATATCTACTAATAGTGACAAAAATAATTTTGTGAAAATTAAATTTATCACAACATTAGAAATTTCTTGCAGTGTGGTGCTTCTAATAATCAACGCATGTGTCACTCCGATTACTAAGAGGAATGTATAAATCAATGCTTCAATAAATTCGATCATAGTTTACAATTATAACTTTCGTACCTATTTATTTAGAATTATCTCCCGACTAAAATAAAGAAAGAGCAAGAATCAAAAAAAGTAAAAGGCAGTAATTTTAATCAAGATTTATCTAACAGTCTATGTCAAATCGCAAATAGAAAATAGAAGCAAAAAAATAAGAAAACAATCTTGTAAATCCCTCATGGACAAAATAGAGGTGTACTAGCAAAAAAACGCTCTGTTGAAGTATAAAGACAAAAATTCAAAAATTTTCCATGCTTGTGCAAATGAGAAGAGGAAAAAGAACCAAATTTTGGGCATTGAAAATTCGTTGGGACAACGGTTTGTTGGAAATGATAATGTGTTTGACGTGGCAATTGATTTCTTCTTAGATCTTTTCCGATCTGCTCATATTGTGCCATCAGATGTCATTCTAAATGCTATAGACCCTGTGATCACATCGGGTATGAATTCTTCTCATGGAAAGGAGTTTACTTCGGAAGAGATAAGAGTTGCGTTTTTGCAAATTCATCCAAATAAAGCTCTAGAATCAGGGGTGTTTAAAATTATCCGACCCGAATGATCTGACCCGTTGACTCAACGGCCTGATCAAATAAACTTAGATAATTTTATAAATAAATAAATAATTAACTTCCTATATACCCAACCCACCATTTCCCGGGTCAGGCCCGGGTCAAAGAATCTTAAATTTTCGGGTACCCGGATGTTCTTGCATACACTTCATGTAAGTGATTTCAAATTATCCTGTTCTTTTCAGTTATAATTTACAATTACATTGCCTAATTACTTTGTTACTAATATTTAAAAAATGCACTTTCATCCACTTGAGGATAGGTGATGTAAGTCTTCTACTTTATTTTTTCTCTCTTTTGACCATAGCAGAGGATTTTTATACATAAAAAATTCTTTGTTACACGATATCATTGCATAAATTTAATCAAATTCAGTACCAGTTCAAAGCAGGCTCCAAGAGTAGGCAGTTCATAGTTGGTAAGAATCTTGTTATCATCTAATAGTTATTCTATGAAGGAGTAAAGCAAGAACTGACTTCGGGTAGCTTTCATTTACCAATGATTAGTCTAAAAAAAGTTGAGAAATATGTAACAAGTTTGCTTGCTTTTGAGAAGTAGGAATATGGATGAAAAGCTCCTAAATCCCAAATTTGTTGTCAAAAATTAGTGTGTTGCATCGATGGACAACACCTGGTTATCCAATTATCCGATTTTGTGGGTACCTGTAATACTCGAGTACCCAATTAGCAGGTACCCGACCAACATGGGTCGGAACACGGACCGACCAAGCTATTACGCAAAGACCCGAGTACTCGGATTTGAACACCCCTACTTAGAATTAATGGTTTACTTGCCTTGTTCTGTCGTAAATTTTGGTCCTTGTTAGGGAGCAATATCATCCAACTTTGCATAAGCTTATTACGTGGTAAGACTTCGATGGAGGTAGTAAACCAAACGGTAATTGTTCTCATTCCTAAAATTAAGGATCCTAAATTGATGAAGCACTTCAGGCCTATCAGTCTCTGTACATTTATTTAGAAGACCGTATCAAAAACGATTGTTAACCGATTAAAGCCTCTAATGCTTGTTTGTATCAGTGAAAATTAGAGTGCCTTCATACCAAGTAGGCTAATATCTGACAACACTTTGATTGTGCACGAGATTTTCTACTATATGAATACATATGGCCGACTTCCAATAGAGGGGCTATGCTCAAGCTCGATACGAAGAAAGCATACGACCGAGTTAAGTGGAACTTTCTAACTTCAGTAATGCTCAATTTACTGCTTCTTGGTTATAACTAATTAAGAACTGTATCTCGACGGTCTCTTTTCGTTTGCGTATTAATGGGTAATTTTCAAAGCTCTTTCATTCAGAGTGAAGTTTACGACAAGGTGACCCTTTTTCTTCTTATATGTTCTTTTTTTGTACACAAGGGTTATTGGCACTTCTTGTGAAAGAACAAAATTTTTAACAACGTCGGGATATTAGAGTAATCCGGAATGGTCCATGGATTAGTCACCTATTTTATACGGATGATAGTCTTATTTTCCTCAGAAATTTAGTGAGTAAGGCTACTCGGCTTAAAAAGGTCCTACAGGCTTATGAGTCTTTCTCTAGGCAAAATATCAACCTTGAGAAATCTATGATCTTTTCCAGTAAGTATATCGTAGATGGTACTAGTCGACTTATTTTCACTACGTTGGGCGTTAGAAACGAGGTTGACCATGGTCTGTATCTGGGAATGCCTTTACTGGTGGGGTCAAATTGTCTGTTATCTTAAGGAGGACAAGAGGTGTTCCTTAAATTTGTGGCTCGGACGTTACTCGTATATGTCATGTCCTACTTTTTGTTGCATGAGGGTCTAATTGATGATATTATTTCTATCATGCGTGATTTTTTGTGGACAGGAAAGCCTCACGATTGGGGATGGGCCTTTCTCTGGCATGGAATACTTTACGTCAACTGAAATCGGGTGGTGGTCTAGGATTTCATGACATGTAAAGTTTTAATCTAGCCTTGCTTGGCGAACATTACGTGAGCCATCTTCACTTTAATCTCGCATCTTATGGTCAAGTACTTTCCTCATGGTAGTATTTTTAATGTTGTTCTGAGGTGCGTCCTACTTATGCTTGGAGAAGTATACACCAAGCAATTAATGTATTTCGAGATGATTATTTCTGGAGAGTTGGGATTGATAGTCTTACACCTATTCATAAGACTTCGTAGGGTGGTACCAAGGCAGTAGAACTTTGCACAATCTATGCATGCAAATAATCCAGTTAGGCCATTATGTTGTGGTGAATTTATGGTTCTTGGTTTGGCTCAATAGGATGTATCCATAGTATGAGAAGTTTTCTTTGATTTTGATGCTACAGCCATAATTACTTGCACCATATCCCGGTAAATAGTGACGTACATGTTTGGGCGAATCACTCATTCGTAGATTAAATAGGTCACATGGCGACTCATCTAGACTGTGAAAAGTCATCGTTGGGTCGAAAACTTTACCATAAAGTAAGATTTTTGGATGGCGCTCGGGGCATAGTGCTTTGTCATTGGGTTATATATCGATAGCCGCTGACCTCAGTTGTTTATCATCAATTGACGGATGCATATGGCTCTCATGGGAGCATATGCTTTTATGGGAAAAATTTAAAATATAATTTAATTTGTAAAGAAAATTTATTTATAAAGAAAAAATGTGTATTAAAATTTTGGACTCTATTTTTGTGATTTTGGATTCGTCACTAGCTGAGATTACACTCGTTATTAAAGGAGGCTGACCTTCGATTGTTGTGGAGGGTGATGCATCAAATGTGGTGACTAAACTCACATATCATACTTGTAATCTCTCTCTATTACAGGAGTTATGTTGCAGGATGTTGGCTAGACTCTACCTCTAAACACGTGTATACGTATTCAGTTAGTGAGGCGATAAGCTAATTAGTTCTCTCAAAATTTAGCACATTGGCTCTATCGTCTTCAATCTTCATGGCCTAGTTGGTTTCTTTGGGGTAAATAAGGATAGATTAATTATTCAAAGAATGTGCTATATGCGCTAGCAGGTATATCGTTGTGCGAGAACAGTAATACCTCATCAAGAGGATAAAAATACAGCTCTCGGACACAACTTTTTCATCCCATCGATAACTCTATTCATGGATAATCTATAAAATCATATTTTCTTTAAAAAATGGCATAATGCTAAAAAAAATGCCCATAACATTTGACTGAATAATTATTTTTGTCTATATTTTTTTGAACTAATTTAATCTCTAACATTTTATTTTGGGTCAAAATGGCCCCTCTACAGATGAAAAAACTGCTAGTCAATTGACAAATTGAAATAACATGACAAACCTACATGACAGTGCACGACACGATAACATTGTCAATATTTGTTGATTTTACATAATGACACATTAGTCAAAAAGATATCTTTAAAAAATTATATGAAATATATTTTTCTTTTTCTTTCGACGTGTCATCTTGTCATGTCATTTCAAGTTGTTTATCATCTGTTGACTAATAGTTTTCATCTGTAGAGGGGCCATTTTGATCCAAAATGAAATGTTGAGGTTTAAATTGGTTTTTAAAAAATAGGAGGAATGACTATTCAGTCAAACATTATGGGCATTTTTTTTGGCTTTACACCTAAAAATATGGGTAAACTACATAAATGGTCACCAAACTGTTAGTGTGAATTCATTTTGGTAACTTAACTTCAAGTTGTTCATATTTTGGTCACCATACTTCTAAAATATTCAATAAGGTCACCCAACTTTTAGTTTGAGTTCGAAACGGTCCCTCTTGTTACCTTCCATTAGAAGTTAACGTTAGTTTTCGTTTTTCCTTAATAAAAAGGGTAAACTACACTAGTAGTCACTGAACTTTTAGGGCGCTTTCAATAAGGTCACCGAACTTTTAAAACTTTCATTACAGTCACTCAACTTTTAATTCGCTTTCAATAAGGTCACTGCCGTCAACCACCGTTAAAAAAGCTGACGTGGCATGTTAAATTTAAGGGTAAAATACACTGTTAGTCACTGAACTTTTAAGAGGCTTTCAATATGGTCACCGAACTTTTAAAAATTTCATTACTATCACTCAACTTTTAATTCGCTTTCATTACCGTTAAAAAAAGCCGATGTGAAATGTTAAGTTTAAAAATAAATGTTTTCCCACCATATTTTCTCTCCCCTCTTATTTTCTTCCATCCAAACATGTATCTTTCTTCCATATGAATCAAATTGTAATTTTTTGATGAAGGTCGTTACTTCTCTAGTAACACATCAAGGAAAATATTAATGTATCTAGACATGCATGCGACATGTGTGAGAACAAGAAAAATATTGGGAGACATCCAATGATGGAATGATAAAGAAATAACTAAAAGTTTGCTCATAAAAATCATCTTTATGCTTCAGGCCCGACATTTACTGAGTCATGCACTGGATAATGAGGAGTTCAAAGGAAAATATTAATGTATGTAAAAGATAGACATGTTTGGATGAAAGAAAATAAGACATGGAGATAAAATAGGGTGGGAAAAAGTTTATTTTTAAACTTAACGTGTCACATCAGCTTTTTTCAACGGTAATGAAAGCGAATTAAAAATTGAGTGATGGTAATGAAAGTTTTAAAAGTTCGGTGACCATATTGAAAGCCTCTTAAAAGTTCAGTGACTAACAGTGTATTTTACCCTTAAATTTAACATGTCATGTCAGCTTTTTTAACGGTGGTTGACGACAGTGACCTTATTGAAAGCGAATTAAAAGTTGGGTGACTGTAATGAAAGTTTTAAAAGTTCGGTGACCTTATTGAAAGTGCCCTAAAAGTTCGGTGACTACCAGTGTAGTTTACCCTAATAAAAATGGGTAAACTACACCAATCATCACTCAACTTTCTTATCACACCTATTTTGGTCACTAGAGTTTAACAATTTTCAGTTTAATGACTTAACTTCAAGTTGTTCATATTTTGGCCAGTAAATGGTTATACAAATAGAAAAATTCGATTAATCCTTTAAAAAAATTCGGGTAATGATTTTTTTACATTGCTTATTAAATTTATCATATTACCATATTTGATATTTTAATACATATTTGATATTTTAATAAGCAAAGTAAAAAAATATTACTCGAATCAAATATTCCAATTAATAGGTCAATTGATTATCCAATTTGATTGGTACAATATAAGATCGAGAATTGACTAATCTGAATTTAGCAATCAACCAAAATATTTTTTAAGGATTAATCGAACCAGATTTCGGTAAAAAAATTTAAAATATATTATTTCGATTCGGTTACGGTTCACAATTTTAAGCACAATTGATTAACCGATCTAATCTATCATATACAATATTTCTAAATTTTATGCATTACAATATCTTATAGTCTAGTGATTTTGATACCCTTATGTTTTTTTTAAAAAAAGTTTTGGCTCTGGGTAGGATTAATAGATGTGAACTTTCAATTTTTGACTTTCTAGTTGTTTTTACACTTTTATCACAATCGAACAATTATTAAATTTACCAGATTATCATATTTTATATTTTAATAAACAAAGTAAAAAATCATTTTCAGAATCAAATATTTTCGGTTAACTGGTTAATCGATTATCTGATTTAATTGGTACAATATAAGATTGAGAATTGAATAATATGAATTTACCAATTAACCAAAATGATTTTTAAGGATTAATCAAATTTTTTTATTTGTATAAACATGTCATTTGAGAGTGGCCAAAATATGAACAATTCGAAAGTTAAGTTATTAAATTGAAATTTTTTAAACTCTAGTGTCCAGAATAGGAGTGAGAAGAAAGTTGAGTGACGGTTGGTGTAGTTTACCCATTTTTTTTACAAGGAAAAATGAAAATTTCTAACCGAAGGTAACGAGAGGGACCATATTGAAAGCAAACTAAAAATTCGGTGATTATATTAAAATTAAACTACAAGTAAAGGAACTTTATCGAATATTTTAAAAGTATGATAACCAAAATAAACCCGAGCTAAAAATTCGGTAACCATCTATGTAATTTATAAAAAAAAAAAATTGTACACTCATCCTAATTAATAAAGAAAGTTGATGCTGCCAACTCTCTCTCTCTCCAAAGAAATTTTAGTGAATTAGAATTGATAATAGTAGTTGCGGAGGAGTGCTTCTTCTCACTTTCACCCCTGTTCTCTCAGTCAACGCTCTCTAGCAAATCCAAATCTCTTCTCTCATTTCACGATCCAAACTTCCCGAATTCCTTTCTGGGTTTTTCTCAATCTCAAATGGTTCGTAGGCCAAACGACCCGGAACACTCCCGTTTCGCCTCTCTCGTCCTCCTCTCGGTGGCTCTGTTCTCCTGTCTTCTGGTGTATGCAGTCGTTTCTACACTATTGAACCCCACCATCAGTTCCCAGGATTCCAGCTTCCAGTCTTTGGAATCGGTGGGCAATATTGATTTGGGGGGAAAGAATAGCGAGTGTTGCAGAGGCATTGAGAATTTGGAGCTGTGGGGTGCAGCTGTGAAGTGGGGGTCTGACTTCAAGTTTAATTCTTCCCTGGAATGTTGCCAGGCTTGTAAGGCCATGTGTACCGGCAATGATGGGCCTTGCTTGTGCGATACTTGGGTTTTCTGTGGGAACAAGGAGGCTTGTGGCTCCAGATTTGGAGAGGCGAGTTCTTCCTCAGCTTTGCCCTCTTTTTTTATTATTGGATTTTAATGGTTTCTATTTAGGTCAATCTGGAATGTTGAATTCTACTGTTACCTGTTCTTAATAGTTAGCTTCACTTGATGTTTCTGGTCGTGGTTGTTTGAGTTGACCTGGTGAATACACTAGTCCTGCTTCTGATTTGCTTGGTCTGATTTTTAATTTATAGTCCGATTGAATGATTAACAGATTTGCTCAAGAATATTTACCTGTTTATTCAAAACAAGTCGACCGGCTTATATAGTACTTAATTTTGAACAAGTTAAGATGATCGGAGCAGTTTATTTTTCTGCTTAGTTCTTTAGCCATGATCTTATATTTATCATTTGGTTTCCCCAGTGTTGGTTGAAGAAACAAAAGGATACTTTGTCGCCGGATAGGCAAGAGGCAGGGAGATCGGTCAGTTGGACGTCTGGGATCATTTTTGGGAAAGGAGAGGTATTTCCACTAATATTTTTACTACTTCCTTGTTACTGGCTGCAAAATCTGGTAATTGAGTGCCTTTTTACGAGCTCGAATCTTCTTCAACCATTCTATTCTTGAAATTTATCAGATCGATCACATTTCTTTGGCATTAATGATCACTCTTGTATCATCCTATTCAGGGCATTGTTGAGATGGAAACGGAGCATGGTACTCTTCATATAAAAGTGAGTACTTTTACTTTTAGAAGTCTATGATTCTATTGTTTTATCCTGTCAATCTATTTGGCACTGTCAGTTACAAGCTCATTCGGATGCTATTTTCTTTTATATTGCCTCGCCGTTTTCATCCCCATTTTTGCTTCTTTTTTTCTCCTAGTTGTTGGAAGAAAAGTAAAATGAAAGATGAACATAAATGATGTTAGCATTAATATGTTTCATCTGATCAGTTCGTACGGGTTAGAATTTGTTTTCTCCCCTTTCTTTAATTTTTAAGGTTTACATGTTCAATATACATTGAAGATGATTCTTGTTGTGGAGTCGCCGACTTAATAAGACCTTTTCGAAACAAGGTTTGGAGTTCTATATAGGTGAAAAGAAAATAAATGGGGAGCATCTCGGAGAAAAGAAAAGATCATTGCAGTCACTAATTATTCTATTTTGACACAGCTTTTCCCAGACTGTGCTCCACATTCAGTGACCTACATTCTTGAGCTGCTGAATCTGCGCCATTGTGCGGGTTGTCAAATATATCGTGCAGAAAACCGAGGACAGTCTTGGGATTCACAGGGGAATCACATAAAAGATGTAAGGAAATTATTAATGACAAAAGTTTCTAGATATTGAAAATTGTTATGTTTCTAATACCAAGCTTCTCACAACTTTACAGGCTCCTTACGGTCCACCATTTGCACTGATTCAAGGAATTCTTGAAGCAGAAGGGACCCCATTCAAAAAGATACCAGTAGAGGCTTGCCCCACTATAAGAAGGGGATCAGTTGCCTGGGTTGGCTCTGGTCCAGAGTTCTTTATAAGCCTAGCGAACCACGAAGAATGGAAGAATTCGTACACCGTATTCGGTTCTGTTCTTCCGGAAGACATGGAGATTGCAGAGAAAATCGCACAACTTCCTACGAAACCCGATATTTGGAACAACATTAATGTATCAGTGTTGCAAAAGGCTGTTCCCTTGGTTATGCGAAGAATGAGGAATATTGCGAAACCAGAGTGAAGAGTGGTATACTCTAGTATTTTCTTGTTTGTACACTATAGAGTATAGACTATAGTATTTATATATTATTCATATTTGCTTGCCTCCACAAAACAGCAACACGAAGGCGTTGGGCATTTTGTTGTACTCATGATAATAAAGCTCTATCACTTAAGAAAATGGAAAAATGAAAGTTGGATTGTCTTCCACCTTCTTACAATGGTTATGGTCATTGGTTAGTGTTTAAATATGCCCTGGGCCTGCTTCTTAATTTATACTCTTCCAACTTTACAAATTTATTCATTCTACTGAATTTAGTCCCACTCCCAAATTGATAACACTATTTTTAAATTTCTCATTAAATTTAAATATAAAGGACTAATATAAAAAATAAAGTCGAATTGAGAACACATGTAGTCACCTGTTTGATTTTAATTTTTTTAACATAGACAAGTACGAAGGATTAAATTTCTTAAACTAAAAGAGAATGGACTAGATGTCAAAAGTTTGAAAACTATAGGGGATTAGATTTAGGACAGAATTGACATAGTTTATATATGGACAGGGGTGTTCAGTGTTACTGTTCGATTAAAATTGAATTAACTGACCGAACCAAATTAATTTAGTTAAATGGACGACGGTCAAAAAAATTTCAGTCGGTTAAGGGTTAAGAAAATTTTTAAAGTTGAATTATCGGTTAATTTAATTTAAAATCAATTAACTAACCGAATTATCTGAAATATACAAAAAAATTAAATATATTATATTTATACATATTAAACTCATACACATCCTGAAACCCAACTGTAAACCCAAATGAAAAAACACAACTTCTAACAAAGTATCATATTTATATAGAAATATAATATAATATAAAAAAATAATGCCATGGTATGGAGTCCACAAATTAAATAATTTGAATTATTTAATTGTAAATAGTTTTCATAAGTATTATATTTATTTATATAGAAATATAATATATTTATCTAACATATTATTAATACAATTTAACTTTTTATTCCGTTTTTTTTCGAGTTTAGGAAAATAGTTTGGTATGAATGATCGAGTGCATTTATAACACCCTTATACCGATATAAGTTCTTATTAACTACAACTAACTAATACATTTACACCAGTATAAATTTTTAACTACAACTAACTAACTCATTTTTACTAGTGTAAGTTCCTCGAAAATAAAAATAACTAACACATTTACACCAGTATAAGTAATTTCAAAGATTTTTATTGTGTAATAATTTTGATTAAAAAATTATTAACAAATTTTGATTAATTTGAAAATTAATCGACATTTATTCTGTTGATTAATTTTTTTCAAAAAATAAACTTAGTCAACGGTTAAAGAATTTTTTTTTGTTAATTCGGTGAATGGTAATTCTGTTCGGTCGGTGACCAAATAATATATATATATACCTTCAAATTTAGCTCAAACGACATCGTTTCATGAACCTTTTGACTAATTGACTTGAATAGTTTTGCTGCCACTGTTACTTTATCCAAAGTTCAAATTAAAACCCCAAATTGTCCTCTCTCTCCGCCCACCGTGTTCCCGCCAAACCCTAGACCCGAAAAAATGGTCCTAAAATTCCACGAACAAATAGTCTCCGATCTCCTCGAAGACCCAAACGGTGGCCTGGTTGTCCTCTCCTCCGGCCTTTCCCTCCCGAAACTCCTCTCTTGTTTCCTCTCATTTCACTCCCAATCCAACGGCTCCCACGTCCTCCTCCTCCCCCCTCACCTATCCTCCTCCCTCAAATCCCTCCTCCTCTCCCTCTCCCCGGACCTCCCTCTCTCCGAAATAACCGCCGACCTCCCTTCCTCTAACCGTCTCTCCCTCTACTCCTCCAACCGCATCCTCCTCATCTCCCCTCGCATCCTCATCGTCGACCTCTTGACCCAAAAGGCTCAGACTTCCTTAATCTCCGGCATCATTTTCCTCAACGCGCATTCTCTCTCGGAAAGCTCAACCGAGTCCTTCATTGTGAGGATCGTCAAGACTTTCAATAAGAATGCCTCCGTTTACGCCTTTTCCGACAGGCCTCACTCAATGGTTTCTGGGTTCGCGAAGACGGAGAGGACGATGAAGAGTTTGTTCATCAAGAAGCTTCATCTTTGGCCGAGGTTTCAAGTGAATGTGTCGGAGGAACTGGAGAGGGATCCGCCGGAAGTGGTGGATATAAGGGTGCCGATGAGTAAATACATGGTGGGGATTCAAAAGGCCATTGTGGAAGTAATGGATGCTTGTTTGAAGGAAATGAGGAAAACCAATAAGGTTGATGTGGAGGATCTGACGGTGGAGAATGGGTTGTTTAAGTCGTTTGATGAGATCGTTAGGAGGCAATTGGATCCCATTTGGCATACTTTGGGGAAGAAGACGAAGCAGCTCGTTTCGGATTTGAAAACTTTGAGGAAGTTGTTGGATTATCTTGTTAGGTACTGAACAAAAAGACCCCTTCTCTTTATTTGTCCAAATTCATGTTAATTATGATTTTGTAATTCCTTTTGAGTTGATAGCTGAAGGCTTTTGTTTATGAATTTAGGATTTGACTTGATTTCATATTATATTTATTTGGGTAGGTATGATGCAGTGAGTTATTTGAAGTATTTGGATACACTTAGAGTGTCAGAGAGTTTTCGATCTGTTTGGATATTTGCAGAGTCCAGTTATAAGGTCTTTGACTATGCAAAAAAGCGAGTTTATCTGTTTGCAAGGTCAGATGATACCAAAAATAATAAGCCTGGTAAGAAAGTGTCTGGCAAAAAGAGAAAATTGAATGAGGATGACAATAATAACGATGCAGGTCAGTTGAATTCATTCTTCTGTTCTCATTAACGTGGTTTTCATTTCGAGATTCTAACCATGTCATACCAAAAACAAAAGCTGCATTTGAAGCCTTTTTCATTCTGTAACCCCTTCTCACCGAACTGTGCATGTAGCAATTGCTGGTACTTCATCAACAATTACAAATAATGGAGTGGTTCTTCAAGAAGTTTTGGAAGAGTCTCCGAAGTGGAAGGTGTTACGTGTGAGTGAGTGAGTTCCATTATCTGTGCGTCCTATGATTTCTCTAGTCACTTCAATCTGGGATGATATTTCCGCTCAGAATTTGTGTTATGCCAATTACCTATTCTTATGATGCATCCATAGTCCATACTATTTTCTGTTCTTCTCTTGTATGATTTAAATATTTTATTACAGGAGATCCTTGAAGAGATAGAAGAGGAAAGACAGAAGCAAGCATCGTCAGGAGAAGCATTGTTGGATGTTGAAGAGGACAATAATGGCATTATTTTAGTGGCATGCAAAGATGAACGCTCATGCATGCAACTTGAAGATTGCATCACTAACGGCTCACAGAAGGTTTTATTATTTTTTTTAGTAATTAATATAAAATTATTCTGGAACTAATTTAAGGTTAGAATTCCACTTTGGTAGATAGAAACTTTCACCTATTTATATATTGAGTTGGAGGGGAGGGGAAGGTGGGGGTTCACTTCTTATACTTCCAAAAATCACATTAGTTATAAAATATATTGTTGCTGTTGAATGGTACAGACGTACAGTGGTATAACCTATGATGCCATTGCAGGTCGTTGAGTATCTAAGCTACGGAGACTGGAGAGACCATTAAGGTTTTCACATTTGTTAGTTAGAAATTAGAATTGACGGTGGATATTTTCTTTTGAAGGTCATGAGGGATGAATGGCAGAAGTACCTTTTAAGCAAAGTAGAACTGCGTGGGGTGCAAGCGCCTCAGAAGAAAAAACCTAAAGGTCCTAAAGGTTATGGGATTCTTGATGGTGTTGTTCCTGTAACGCCTGCCCAGAATGCAGAAGTTAGCAGTGCATGCAAGCAGGAACATGAAGCATTATTAGCAGCAGCAGCAGAGATAAAAAGAAACCAGGCTAAGAAGGAAAAGGACGCTGCAGAAGATCCTGAACCTCAAGTTGGCAGCCGCGGACTTGGGAAAGGAAAGGGAAGAGGAAGGACTAGAAAAGGCACTGCACGCACAAGGCATTCCAAGAATAACGATGCCTTGAATGATACTGAGGTAGCAAAAGATGATAGACCTGAAATCCATGGTTCAGAAAATGAAGGCCAATTAAATGAAATAAAACCTGCTGTTATTGGAAATGGGGTCCCTGGAAAGCATGTTGACAGGATTGATGATGCAAAAACGGACAACTCTAAGCAATTACCACCAGTTCATTTTCATGCTCTGGAGAGAGATCAGCCTATACTAGATGTTTTGAAGCCATCTGTTATTATTGTTTACCATCCAGATATGACTTTTGTTAGGGAGATTGAAGTCTACAAAGCAGAGAATCCTGGGAAAAAGGTGAAGGTCTATTTTCTTTTCTATGATGCTTCTACTGAAGTCCAAAAGTTTGAAGCAAGCATCCGTAGAGAAAATGGAGCATTTGAATCTTTGATCAGGCAGAAATCAATGATGATGATCCCAGTTGATCAGGTATGAATTTTTTATATTATATATTTCTGTCACCTTTAGTGGGGCCTATTTTGACATGCATTCATTTTGAGTGATCAGTCATTGATAAACTTCATAATGCTATATCATATGTAAAACTAACTGATAATTATTGAAATATTTAGCATACAATGCAAGTTAATATATACTTTTGGGGTTAAATTAGTGATTGCATGCTTTCCGGATTTTATTCAGAATGATTTGTGCCTTGGTGTAAATTCTTCATCCGAGTTACAAGGTTCAAGTTCCCAGAACTCAATCACCAGAAAGGCTGGTGGAAGAAAGGATGCTGAGAAGGAAATGAAGGTGGGTGATTTTTCCTCTCCTAAGTACTCCTTGTCATCATTGAGGAAAAATGTACCTTTTTCTTGCTGGAAAATTTGTTTCATTAAGATTCACTTTATCTGCAGGTAATAGTGGACATGAGGGAGTTCATGAGTAGTCTTCCGAATGTCCTTCACCAGAAGGGCATGCGTATAATTCCAGTAACCTTAGAAGTCGGTGATTATGTTCTCTCGCCACTTATTTGCGTTGAAAGGAAAAGCATTCAAGATCTTTTTATGAGTTTCACATCAGGACGTCTTTACCACCAAGTGGAAACAATGGTTCGTTATTACCGGATACCTGTGCTTCTAATTGAGTTTTCACAAGACAAAAGCTTTTCATTTCAGGTAAGCTGAATTAAATCTTCTGCAATGACTATGATGAAAAGAAAGCCAGCGGACTGGCCTTTAATATTTATTTGATTGGTATATGCAGTCTGCAAGTGATATAGGTGATGATGTAACACCAACTAATATCATATCCAAACTGTCATTACTTGTTCTGCATTTCCCCCGCCTACGAATCATCTGGTCTCGCAGCTTGCATGCGACTGCCGAAATATTTGCTTCGCTCAAGGCGAATCAGGATGAACCTGACGAGACAAAGGCCATGAGAGTTGGTGTACCCTCAGAAGAGGGTATCATAGAAAACGATGTTAGGTGAGCTGCTTGGTGTTTTCTTTTTCTTTTTTGCATTTAGTTCATCTTCCAGTATAAGAAGCTCGATGAATTCCCCCTATGTTACAGAGCTGAAAACTACAATACATCTGCTGTTGAGTTTCTGAGACGACTCCCGGGAGTGACAGATTCCAACTACAGAAGTATAATGGATGGATGTAAAAGCTTGGCTGAACTTGCACTTCTTCCCATAGAGAACCTAGCTGAACTAATGGGTGGTCGAAAAGCTGCCCAGACTCTAAGAGATTTCCTCGATGCTAAGTATCCAACCTTGTTGTGACCTTCATTTCTTGTCAAATGTACTTCAAAAATTTCCCAGGAACTTGCTCTCTTTTTTTTCATTGTATCACAAGAAAAAAATCATTAAATTATTGGTTACCATTGGGTCATTGTTGTTGTAGCCTTGTATGCTATGATGTTTATTTGAGTTTTCTATCACGCTGTCTCCCTTCTTTCACAATTATTGTTTTCATTACCCTCTAGAATATGTCTCTAACTACATTTCGTAAAATTAAATTAATATTTGTATTCAATTATATTAAGGATAAAATTGAATCCTATGAATAATTAAACAAAAATTAAATGAATTAAGACACAAATACAGGTAAAAGAATAATTTATACATGATATGACATAAAAACAAGGATAAATTACTTCATTGACCACTATATTATTGGAAAAGTCGCGATTTGATTACATTACTTTTTCCTGAAGCAATTAAACCACCAAACTATTTAAATGGTATCAACGTGACCACTAGCCGTTAGAGGTTAACGCCAGGGTGACATGGCCAGTTAAAAAAAGAGTATAATTGCATATTTGGACCTTACTATTTACATATTCTATCAATTTAATCCTAATTTAATTTAATTAAATAAATTAATTATATAATTAGGTGGTGACACGTGTTACAATCTTATTGAATGAATTTACCTATTTTTATTTAATTAAATTAAATAAATTTTCTCCCCAATCAGGTGATCACACGTGTCACCTGATTGGAGAAAGAAAAAATGAAAGAATAAAACTTAACCCTAAGAGGAATCAAACCTAAAAACTCATGAAGGGTAAGCAATGCTTTTGCCACTGGGCTAAGCGTATCTTTAAGTAATGAAATACCAAATATTGTATATGTCGGATAAACTTATTAATGCCAGGAAAAAATGAAAAAAAGGTACCAGAGGGAATCAAACCCAGGTACTCATGGATGGAAAGCCATACTTTTATGGCTGGACTAAGCATGTTTCTACAACGTGAAATACCAAATATATTGTATGTCGTATATAGTTGTAAATGTCAGGAAAAAAAAGCAAATGTAGTTTTAAGAGACTCAAACATGACACACTTATGACACATAAAAACGTCTAACCCAATTAAATAAATCTAATAATGTTTTTTAATATAAAAATCAAAATTTTAAAATTATGTTAAAATCATTATTAAATATTTTTTAAAATTATAATGTTTCATTTTTTAATTTTAAAAATCAAAATTATTATATTAAATTTATTTTGTTAAATATATACAAGATTTTGTTAAATTTAATTTAATTATTAGATTTATTTCTATTCAAAAATTATTATATTTATTTAATTGGATTAGACGTTTTTATATGTCATGTTCGAGTCTCCAAAAACTACATTTGCTCCTTTTTTTTTCCTGGCATTTACAACTATATACGATATATAATATATTTGGTATATCATGTAGTAAAAACATGTTTAGCCTAGCGTTAAAAGCATGGCTTTTACAACCATGAGTGCCTAGGTTTGATTCCCATTGGTATCGGTTTTTATTTTTTCCTGGCATTAACAAGTTTATACGACATATACTATATGTTGGGTTGTGAGGAGCTCGATTCGATCAACCAAAGTTGCTCACCAAGTGGTGGAGAAGTGGATATTTGGGTGGAAGGGTTGAGGAAGCTAAAATAAAGATAGACACAATGATTTATAGTGGTTCAACCTTCTAACCAAGGTCTACATCCACTACCTTAGCTCCCCACTAAGGATTTCTCAATCAATCCACTATTGATTCGTCCCCTTTTCTAGGCTTAAGAGGTAACCCTTACACACAATCAAGCTTTTTACCCAAAGCCTTGATTGAAACACTCTCTTACAAAGAGACAATGAAAGCAAACTTAAAACCCTCTAATAGGTGTTTGTTTGCACAATTAAGCACTCACCCAAAACCTAAAACACTTGAGCAAATTTAACAATTTTGGCTCACTAGTGTTTGTCTATACAATAAATGACAATTTAGGCTCTAAGACAATTCTTGATCATTTGATGTTTGACAATATGAGCATTAGCCTTCTCTTGATGCTTGAAGGTCCCTTTTATACTCCCAAATGAGTTTGTAGCTGTTACTAGCCGTTGGGATCAAATTGGAGCCGTTGAGGACTTTAATTCCCACCATAAATGCAGTTCTGTAGCTCCCCGTTTCGAAACGCTCGAACCCGTTTCGAAACACCCTTTAAGTAGAAAGAGCCGTTGCAGTCTGACGTGGACCCGTATCGAAACGCTTTTGTCCGTTTCGAAACGCCTAGTCCCGTATCGAAACGACATGCTTTTGAATGTTAGTTGGGAAGTAGCCGTTGGGGTTTATGACCGTTGTGGTCAGTGCCACGTGGGCGTATCGAAACGGCAGAGCCCGTTTCGAAACGCTGGGCAAAATCCTCATCCAGGGTAAGCTCGTTTCGATACTCGTATCGAAACGTTTTTGCTACTGGAATCCCCTGTTTCGAAACACCTTAGGGCGTTTCGAAACGCCTGGACGGTTTTGTGAAGTTTGGCTTTGAAAAACATGTAAAACCCTTTTGAAAACTTCCCTAAACATAATTTCAAGTTGTTTGGACTTTGGAGATGTTTTAAATACTTTTTAAATTAGTCCAAAACATTTTTCAATTATTATATCAAAACATTAGTTCTACAATCTCCCCCTTTTTGATATAATAAAACTCACTTGAAAAATTGTTTGGGTTCTCCCCCTTTAACTTTAAAAATGTGAATAAGAGATTGAAGGTATGAAATCAAATAAAGCTCCCCCTTATTCATTTGAAAATTCATTTTTTTCAAATCATTTCTCCCCCTTTTTGTTATATCAAAAAGAATTTAAAACATTAAGTTCATAATAACAATAGAGGTAAAATTTTGACAAAAATAAAAATTTGGTTTTAAAATGGCTCCCCCTTACTCAAAGCATCATCAAAAGTGTTAGTCCAACAAACATGATCATCTAGTTGACAAAAAAATAAATCAAATGAAATTAAAGACAACTAGATTTTACCACACTTGAACTCAAGGGAGGATGTGAAGCCTTCCTTCTTCAAGTGTTCTTCCTTGTGTGCATGGAGCTCCCCCTCATTGATTGGACTTGTTGAACATCTCCATCACACCTAGCAAAAGACAATCAAGTGATTTTTGGTATCCAAATTGCTTTGGATCCATGAACATTAGTAGCACAAATTTTTGTCCCCTTAGGAATCCATTTTTCAATGTCATCCTTTTTAATTGAGGTGGTTAGTCCTTTTGGGACCCAAACACTTCTAAAACATTTACCTTTTATAAATCTAGGGGCACTAGATTATCTAACATAAAAAATTGATTTTCCAAAATTGATTTTCTTTTCAAGCTCTTTGGAAATCAAATCTTTTTCTTCTTGAACTTTTTGAAGCAATTTTTGTAAATCAAAACATTTTAATTCAAACTCTTCAAGTTTTGCTTCAAGTTCAAGTTTGGTTTTAGAAAGCAAATCATTTTGAATTTTTAACTTTGAAATCAATTTATTATTTTTCAAAATGTGGCTTTTAAAATCTAAAACCAAATCATCATAGGCATCTTGTAATTCATCAAAAGAGTAAGAACATGAAGTAGATGAATTAGAAGTTACCCTTGAATCTTCTTCGATGGCCATAAGGTAAAGGTTGGCTTGTTCATCGTCGGTGGAGTCCTCATCACTCCAAGTAGCCACATGTGCCTTCTTCTTATGGCTTGAAGTGCTTGCCCCCTCCTTTCTCTTAGGTTCTCGTTCAAGCTCTCTCAAGGCTTTCTTCATGAACGGGGAACACTTCTTGAAGAGATGAACTATCTCTTCATCTTCATCCTCCTCTTCACTTAAGTAAACATGATGACAAGTGGAGGATTTGAGAGCCATGGCACTTGTATTGATGCCAAGCCCTTTGATTTTCTTCTCTCCCATAGCTCTAATTTCTTCCCTCTTCTTCTCATCCTCTTTGTTCTTCTTCATGATTTGATGAGTAAGGAATGACCCCATGAGTTCATCAAGCTTTAAAGTCTTCAAATTTTTGGCTTCGATGATGGGGGTCCTCTTTGAGTCCCATGACTCGGGAAGTGAGTAGATGAGCTTTCGGACAAGCTTTTCTTCCGGGATGGCTTCTCCATAACCTTTAAGACCATTGGTGATGGTGGAGAATCTATCAAACATCTTCTCGATGTTTTCTTCCCGATCCATCTTGAAGTTCTCATACTCTAAGGTTAGGAGCCCAATTTTGGTCTCCTTGACTTCATCGGTTCCCTCGTATGTGACTTCAAGCTTGTCCCATACCTCCTTGGCACTTTCACAAGAAGACATCTTCTCATAGATAGATGGACCAAATGCACAAAATAGAATGTGCAAAGCTTTGCAATTTAGCTCCATCTTCTTGCGATCATCGGCACTCCACTCCGCTTTACTTCTTTGAGGCACGAACGGACCATCTTCAACTACGTCCCACAGCTTGTAATCTCTTGATTTGATGAAGAACTTCATCTTTGTCTTCCAATGGGCATAGTGAGTTCCGTCAAAGAAAGGCGGTTTGTCGATTGAATGTGCCATTGAGCCGGTTGATGAAAAAGTGATCGAGCTTGCCGGATCTTCTCAATAAGATGTGAATCCCCTTCGATTGAGCCAAGCTCTGATACCAATTGTTGGGTTGTGAGGAGCTCGATTCGATCAACCAAAGTTGCTCACCAAGTGGTGGAGAGGTGGATATTTGGGTGGAAGGGTTGAGGAAGCTAAAATAAAGATAGACACAATGATTTATAGTGGTTCAACCTTCTAACCAAGGTCTACATCCACTACCTTAGCTCCCCACTAAGGATTTCTCAATCAATCCACTATTGATTCGTCCCCTTTTCTAGGCTTATGAGGTAACCCTTACACACAACCAAGCTTTCTACCCAAAGCCTTGATTGAAACCCTCTCTTACAAAGAGACAATGAAAGCAAACTTAAAACCCTCTAATAGGTGTTTGTTTGCACAATTAAGCACTCACCCAAAACCTAAAACACTTGAGCAAATTTAACAATTTTGGCTCACTAGTGTTTGTCTATACAATAAATGACAATTTAGGCTCTAAGACAATTCTTGATCATTTGATGTTTGACAATATGAGCATTAGCCTTCTCTTGATGCTTGGAGGTCCCTTTTATACTCCCAAATGAGCTTGTAGCCGTTACTAGCCGTTGGGATCAAATTGGAGCCGTTGAGGACTTTAATTCCCACCATAAATGCAGTTCTGCAGCTCCCCGTTTCGAAACGCTCGAACCCGTTTCGAAACACCCTTTAAGTAGAAAGAGCCGTTGCAGTCTGACGTGGACCCGTATCGAAACGCTTTTTTCCGTTTCGAAACGCTCGTTTTGAAACGCCTAGTCCTGTATCGAAACAACCTACATTTGAATGTTAGTTGGGAAGTAGCCGTTGGGGTTTATGACCGTTGTGGTCAGTGCCACGTGGGCGTATCGAAACGGCAGAGCCCGTTTCGAAACGCTGGGCAAAATCCTCATCCAGGGTAAGCCCGTTTTGATACGAGTATCGAAACGTTTTTGCTACTAGAATCCCCTGTTTCGAAACACCTTAGGGCGTTTCGAAACGCCTGGACGATTTTGTGAAGTTTGACTTTGAAAAACATGTAAAACCCTTTTGAAAACTTCCCTAAACATAATTTAAAGTTGTTTGGACTTTGGAGATGTTTTAAATACTTTTTAAATTAGTCCAAAACATTTTTCAATTATTATATCAAAACATTAGTTGTACAATCTCCCCTTTTTTGATATAATAAAACTCACTTGAAAAATTGTTTGGGTTCTCCCCCTTTAACTTTAAAAATGTGAATAAGAGATTGAAGGTATGAAATCAAATAAAGCTCCCCCTTATTCATTTGAAAATTCATTTTTTTCAAACCATTTCTCCTCCTTTTTGTTATATCAAAAAGAATTTAAAACATTAAGTTCATAATAACAATAGAGGTAAAATTTTGACAAAAATAAAAATTTGGTTTTAAAATGGCTCCCCCTTACTCAAAGCATCATCAAAAGTGTTAGTCCAACAAACATGATCATCTAGTTGACAAAAAAAAAATCAAATGAAATTAAAGACAACTAGATTTTACCACACTTGAACTCAAGGGAGAATGTGAAGCCTTCCTTCTTCAAGTGTTCTTCCTTGTGTGCATGGAGCTCCCCCTCATTGATTGGACTTGTTGAACATCTCCATCACACCTAGCAAAAGACAATCAAGTGATTTTTGGTATCCAAATTGCTTTGGATCCATGAACATTAGTAGCACAAATTTTTATCCCCTTAGGAATCCATTTTTCAATGTCATCCTTTTTACTTGAAGTGGTTAGTCCTTTTAGGACCCAAACACTTCTAAAACATTTACCTTTTATAAATCTAGGGACACTAGATTGTCTAACATAAAAATTTGATTTTCCAAAATTGTTTTTCTTTTCAAGCTCTTTGGAAATCAAATCTTTTTCTTCTTGAACTTTTTGAAGCAATTTTTGTAAATCAAAACATTTTAATTCAAACTCTTCAAGTTTTGCTTCAAGTTCAAGTTTGGTTTTAGAAAGCAAATCATTTTGAATTTTTAACTTTGAAATCAATTTATTGTTTTTCAAAATGTGGCTTTTAAAATCTAAAACCAAATCATCATAGGCATCTTGTAATTCATCAAAAGAGTAAGAACATGAAGTAGATGAATTAGAAGTTACCCTTGAATCTTCTTCGATGGCCATAAGGCAAAGGTTGGCTTGTTCACCGTCGGTGGAGTCCTCATCACTCCAAGTAGCCACATGTGCCTTCTTCTTATGGCTTGAAGTGCTTGCCCTCTCCTTTCTCTTAGGTTCTCGTTCAAGCTCTCTCAAGGCTTTCTTCATGAACGGGGCACACTTCTTGAAGAGATGAACTATCTCTTCATCTTCATCCTCCTCTTCACTTAAGTAGACATGATGACAAGTGGAGGATTTGAGAGCCATGGCACTTGCATTGATGCCAAGCCCTTTGATTTTCTTCTCTCCCATAGCTCTAATTTCTTCCCTCTTCTTCTCATCCTCTTTGTTCTTCTTCATGATTTGATGAGTAAGGAGTGACCCCATGAGTTCATCAAGCTTTAAAGTCTTCAAATTTTTGGCTTCGATGATGGCGGTCCTCTTTGAGTCCCATGACTCGGGAAGTGAGTAGATGAGCTTTCGGACAAGCTTTTCTTCCGGGATGGCTTCTTCATAACCTTTAAGACCATTGGTGGTGGTGGAGAATCTATCAAACATCTTCTCGATGTTTTCTTCCGGATCCATCTTGAAGTTCTCATACTCTAAGGTTAGGAGCCCAATTTTGGTCTCCTTGACTTCATCAGTTCCCTCGTATGTGACTTTAAGCTTGTCCCATACCTCCTTGGCACTTTCACAATAAGACATCTTCTCATAGATGGATGGACCAAATGCACAAAATAGAATGTGCAAAGCTTTGCAATTTAGCTCCATCTTCTTGCGATCGTCGGCACTCCACTCCGCTTTACTTCTTTGAGGCACGAACGAACCATCTTCAACTACGTCCCATAGCTTGTAATCTCTTGATTTGATGAAGAACTTCATCTTTGTCTTCCAATGGGCATAGTGAGTTTCGTCAAAGAAAGGTGGTTTGTCGATTGAATGTGCCATTGAGCCGGTTGATGAAAAAGTGGTCGAGCTTGCCGGATCTTCTCAATAGGATGTGAATCCCCTTCGATTGAGTCAAGCTCTGATACCAATTGTTGGGTTGTGAGGAGCTCGATTCGATCAACCAAAGTTGCTCACCAAGTGGTGGAGAGGTGGATATTTGGGTGGAAGGGTTGAGGAAGCTAAAATAAAGATAGACACAGTGATTTATAGTGGTTCAACCTTCTAACCAAGGTCTACATCCACTACCTTAGCTCCCCACTAAGGATTTTTCAATCAATCCACTATTGATTCGTCCCCTTTTCTAGGCTTAGGAGGTAACCCTTACACACAATCAAGCTTTCTACCCAAAGCCTTGATTGAAACCCTCTCTTACAAAGAGACGATGAAAGCAAACTTAAAACCCTCTAATAGGTGTTTGTTTGCACAATTAATCACTCACCCAAAACCTAAAACACTTGAGCAAATTTAACAATTTTGGCTCACTAGTGTTTGTCTATACAATAAATGACAAATTAGGCTCTAAGACAATTCTTGATCATTTGATGTTTGACAATATGAGCATTAGCCTTCTCTTGATGCTTGGAGGCCCCTTTTATACTCCTAAACGAGTTTGTAGCCGTTACTAGCTGTTGGGATCAAATTGAAGCCCTTGAGGACTTTAATTCCCACCATAAATGCAGTTCTGCAGCTCCCCATTTCGAAACGCTCGAACCTTTTTCGAAACACCCTTTAAGTAGAAAGAGCCGTTGCAGTCTGACGTGGACCCGTACCGAAACGCTTTTGTCTGTTTCAAAACGCCTAGTCCCGTATCGAAACGACCTGCATTTGAATGTTAGTTGGGAAGTAGCCGTTGGGGTTTATGACCATTGTGGTCAGTGCCACGTGGGCGTATCGAAATGGCAGAGCCCGTTTCGAAACGCTGGGCAAAATCCTCATCCAGGGTAAGCCCGTTTCGATACGAGTATCGAAACGTTTTTGCTACTGGAATCTCCTGTTTCGAAACACCTTAGGGCGTTTCGAAATGCCTGGACGGTTTTGTGAAGTTTGGCTTTGAAAAACATGTAAAACCCTTTTGAAAACTTCCCTAAACATAATTTCAAGTTGTTTGGACTTTGGAGATGTTTTAAATACTTTTTAAATTAGTCCAAAACATTTTTCATTTATTATATCAAAACATTAGTTCTACACTATATTTTGTATTCCATGAACTAGAAACAAGCTTAGCCTAGCGGTAAAAACATTTCTTATCCTCCATGAGATTCCAAGTTTAACTCCTCATAAGGTTGAATTTTATTCTTTTATTTTTCTTTCTCCAATCAAGTGACACGTGTCATCACTTGATTAGGGGAGGAAATTTAATTAATTAAATTATATAAAAATAGGTAAATTCATCCAATTAGAGGTTGTAACATGTGTAATCACCTAATTAAATAAATAATTAATTTTATTAAATTAAATTAGGACCAAATTGATAGAATGTGTAAATAGCATGGACCATATATGCAATTATACTCTTTTTTTAACTGGCCACGTCACCCTGCCGTTAACTTCTAACGGCTAGGGGTCACATTGATACCATTTAAATAGTTTAGTGGTTTAATTACTTCGAAAAAAGTAATGTGGTCAAATCATGACTTTTCCAATAATATGGTGGTCAATGAAGTAGTTTACCCTAAAAATAATGTAAATGCAGCATGAATCTATAGGCGTATAAATATATTTAGTTATTTTCCTTTTAACAAAACTGAAAAAACTCTATGGAAAATTCTACCTTACAACCCTATGAAAATTTAGGCTGTCGGCTGCTGGAGACTGTTGAACAGTTGAATCTGCCACCAATCCTGGAGAGAGCAGGATCCCCGGTGGCTCTGGACAATCAGAGATTAGCAAAGAAAGTTATAAATTGACAGAATGTGTAAATAGCAGGGACCAAATATGCAATCATACTCTTTTTTAACTCGCCACGTCACCCTGCCGTTAACTTCTAACGGCTAGGGGTCACATTGATACCATTTAAATAGTTTAGTGGTTTAATTACTTCGAAAAAAAGTAATGTGGTCAAATCGTGACTTTTCCAATAATATGGTGGTCAATGAAGTAGTTTACCCTAAAATTAATGTAAATGCAGCATGAATCTATAGACGTATAAATATATTTAGTTATTTTCCTTTTAACAAAACTGAAAACACTCTATGGAAAATCTTAACTTACAACCCTATGAAAATTTAGGCTGTCGGTTGCAGGAGACTGTTGAACAGTTTAATCTGCCACCAATCCTGGAGAGAGCAGGATCCCCGGTGGCTCTGGACAATCAAAGATTAGCAAAGAAAGTTATAAATAATGGACTGATGGTCATGCCCTGGATCCAGAAGAGCATTTAGCTATGGATGTGGAGTGCGCAAATGGTATGAATGTTGAAGGGCATGCTGTGGGTACTTGCTAGAGAGGCCGGGACAGAACCATGTAGGGTGTGGGAGGTGATACTCCTCTCAAAATTTTTGGTATAATTGTTTTTTTAGTTTTTTTATTTTAAATGTTAATCAAATAAAAGTTTTTGTTCCTTCCAATTTTTAGATTAAAAGCTTAATAGACTCACACTCTTCTCAACATTAAATCTTAGCTCCGTCCCTGTAGAGAGGTTATAGCGAATAGTGACCCAAATGATAAAAGAGCATCATATGCGAGTGTAACAGTTAAGAATTCGAACACAGAAGGTTGGTCGGAGAATGATCATGATCTTAGCACGGAAGGGATAAAAGATTTCTATTCCCTAATGAACAAAAGATTTATGTTCTCTAATGCGGATGCTTTACATGATTTTAGTTGTTTTAGAATATAAAGTCTCTTACGGAGTTGGTGTTATCTACGACTATCAAATTTAAAAAAAAATTCCTTATTACTTCATTTACAATAATTCGTTAAAATAATTTTTAATATATATATTTTACATAAAATATTTATATTATAGGTATGACAAAATCTAATGAAAGCGTATTAAAATTTGTATCCATTAACATTAAGCCTTTTTTAAAAGCAAAAATTCTCAGCTCAAAGCTGATACCCTACGTGTGCTCCACGCACAGAATTTTGCCACGTGACATGTAGTGTATGACGAGTAAAAGTATTAAATATGTTACATAAAAAACAAATCTCAAAATTACGCATAAACTTTTGTGAATTGTGATATATAATACATTAATTTTAATCTTGTATAATTTTCTAAATGAGATTTTAATTTATTTCAATTTTTTGATAAATTTTAATTTCAATTCTAATTCTAATTCTAATCTTAATCCTAATCTCAATCTCGGGGAAGGAGAGACTCTAAGGGAAGAAAGGGGCACTCATAATGAGTTTAGAACCTATGACCTAAAAGAATATGAAAGAACAAAGAAGAGCAGCTTAACCAACCGGCACTGGCCTAACACAATAAGGGCGGGTGGGGGCCACGACCCCTCCCAAAATTTGTAAAATTAAACTTTTGACCCTTACAATTTTTAAAAAATTTAATTTGATCCTTACAAAATTTTTAGAAATTCAGATTAAGCTTCAAAATTTGTGATCTTTTTTAATTAAATCCTTCCCATAATTCTTAAAAGTTCTCGTTAAGCCTCTCAAATTTTCAAAAATTTTAGTTAAACCCCAACTTTTTTGAAAAAAAAGATTAAATTTAAGCCTTAATTTTTTTTTGGAAAATTTTATTTAAACCAATATTTTTTTTAAAGTTTAAAGTTGCCCCCCAAACTCTACCATCAAGTTATGCCACTGCCAACCGGCCAAATATGCTTACTCAATTTATTTCAATTTTAACAAACCACCACCATTGTTATTGATATAATATCATTTGACGTTACAAAAATAATTATATTTAAGGTAAACTACATATATAGTCTTTGAATTTTTAAAGATATTTGTATTTTAGGCTATCGAACTTTTAAATTTATAATAAAATTATTAAACTTTTAATTTGTTTGCAATGTAGTCACTACTATCAGTTATTGTTAAGAACAATTGACGTAACACGTTAAAATGTAAAAAATCTTTCAAAATCCTTAAAAGGTCTCCATCCTCTTTATTCACTAGTCATCATCTTCTTCAATATTAGATAATAGAAATCTTTTATCTTTTTAGTAAACTACGCCAAATCCTGGTGAATTTTTGCTTCTTTTCTGGCAAGCTCTGCAACCCAATCCCCAACTTTTGTTTCTCTTTCATAATCATTTCCCCCTTGTTTGAATCCTTGGCCTTCGATTTCGACAACTTCGTTGGCTTAACTAGCGATGCGTTTACTAGAGAAATCACCATTTGTCGGTTGTAGTTGCTGTATTTTTTTTTCACATTAAAAAGTAAATTTTATTGATAAAAGGATAAATTATCTGGGTGACTGTCTAATTATTGGGTCCGACTTATTTTGACCACCCAATTTAAAAAACGGAAAATTTAACCATCAAACTATTTGATTGGTCCTATTTTGACCACCGGCCGTTAAAATCTAATGGAGGGGTGACGTGACTGTTAATGTAAATTTGTATAACTACACATTTGGTCCATGTTAGATACATATTATATCAACTTATCCTAATTTTAATTTAATTAAATAAATTAATCACTCATTCAGGTGCCGACACGTGACATTACCTTATTAGAAGAATTTAATCATTTATTTTTATTTAATAGATTAATTTTCCTCCCCAATTAGATGATGACACGTGTCACCTGATTGGATGAGGAAAATAAAAAAAGGGCTATTTTTGCCTTCACCGGGGATCAAACCCAAGTTCCCTAAGAGTAAATGGCATGAATTTGCCACTAAACCAAGTAACCATTTGTGATATAAAATACAAAATCTAACATATGTTTTAGTTTGTTGTTAATGCAAGAAAAAATAAATAAATATGAATTAAGGGGACCCGAACATGACACACTTGAGATGCATAAATAACATTTTAAAAAGTAAGGAGTTAATCTCAGTAATCCATTTCCTACATCCAACGATCCAAAAAACGTGTAAAACTTAAAGAGTTTTACACTGTGTAAGTAGATCCTAAAATAATAAGTAGACCGCGGTAATATTATTATATTATGTACGAATGAACAAGTAATATTTTCACTAGGGTTAGTGTACAAATTGCATCTCAGGCTCTAAAATGAAAAAAAATATCAACAACCAAAAATAAATTTCATGTTAGAATCACCGTTACCAATACCATGAATAGGAAATAATTCATAGCGATTGCAATTTCAGGTTAGGTTACGTTTCGAACGCCTCCAAAACCATTTCCTTCGATTCGATACTAGTTATATTTCCCACTCTGAACTATCTTTTCCGTTGGAAATAGTTCATCGGGAAATGTTACGTACCGACAAGAGGAAGGTGTAATTTAAATTTGGCGTGTTCAATACATTTTATAGACGCATGTTCCCAATATAAACGAGTCTTTTCACTGACACTTTCCCTGTATATTGCTTGCCATCTATTCTTTTCATATTAACCATTAAATATTTTGAACGTCAACATATACAACCTCAAACTTTTATAAAAAAAACCTAAATTATTATATTTTCACTGATGATATCTGATAAATTGTCAATACACACGTATCGAAACACATATTCAGTGGTCTGAATGACATAAAGTTTGATGTTCCCGCCAAAAAAAGCCTTTTCAGTTCTAATATCAAAAGATTACGATATAATATTAAAATATTATTTGGTATATTCAATAAAAAAGTAAAAATTTTCGGTTCAAATTTCAAAAGATGCATGTTTCCATTAAATATACATCTTTTTAAATGTCTTGTCAATTGTTGCATTGGGCAGAACAACTTCAATATAAATTTTATAATCCTGTTCGGAAACCGATTAACAAATTTCGAAACCCACTCATCCATCTTAAATTTTAATCTAAATTGTAAAGAATTTTAGTTTATTTAAAACGAAAAGTGTACCGAAACATGTTTATATGTAAGGACTACAAACAAAGGACTATATCCCCGTCAAAATCTTTTTTCAATTATAAATATATCCTAAACACAGGGTTCAATATTCTTGTTTCTATTATAAATAGGACTCCTTTAGTTCCATATTGTCAAACCCTCTTTAGTAATTGTTTCCTTTGTTGTCTTCGTCTGTAAGCATTATTTGTGAGGTTTATGTTTTTATTGGAGGTGATGGCAACTTTTCAGGGACTTCATTGTGTTCATGCTAGAGAAGTGGTATATGTTTTTAGGTTTTTCTTGTCGACAAACAATGGTATTCGAAAGGCTTTTATTAGTCAATTTGTGGGGATGAACAACAACAAACATAGTTGTTAGGATGTGTGGTGCTCGATTCGTTCAACCATTCTTGCTCGCCAAGTGGTGGAGAAGTGGAATTTTGGGTGTAAGAGGTGTGGAAGCTAAAATTGATAAAGACAAGATGATTTATAGTGGTTCAACCTTCTAACCAAGGTCTACATCCACTACCTTAGCTTCCCACTAAGGATTTCCAATCAATCCACTATTGATTCGTCCCCTTTTCTAGGCTTAGGAGAAAACCCTTACAAACTGATCAAGCTTTCTACTCAAAGCCTTGATCAAACCCTCTTTACAAAGAGAAGGATAAGCAAACTCAAATCCCTCTAATAGGTATTTGTTTGCACAATTAAGCTCTCACCCAATCCTAAAAACACTTGAGCAAATCTAATAATTTTGGCTCACTAGTGTTTGTCTATATAAAGAGTTGACACTTAAGCACCAAGACAATTTCTTGATCATATGTTGTATTACAATTGAAGCATTAACCATTACTAGATGCTTGGAGGTCCCTTTTATACTCATCTTTGAGTTTGTAGCCGTTACTAGCCGTTGGGGTTGAATTGGAGCCGTTGGAGACTTTATTTCCCATTTTTAATGCTGTTCTGCAGCCTTCCGTATCGATACGCGAGGACCCGTATCAGTACGACCTTCTTCAGAAACTAGCCATTGGGCTCTTGCCAGCTTGAGCGTATCGATACGCTTGAGGGCGTATCGATACAGTATGACATTTAAAAGACCGTTGGGAAAGTAGCCGTTGGGGTTGTTAAAACGGGGATCAGTACGCTTACCAGGCGTATCGAAACGATCCCTCACCGTATCGAAACGACAAAGCCTGTTTCGATACGGGTTTTGGCAGTGACAAAACCTGGGCAAAAAGGTATCGATACGGGGTACACCGTATCGGTACGAGCAACCTGAAAATTAAACTTTGGCTATTTAAAAGTATGAAAAACTTTGCCAAAAACCTTTTTAAATGCCTCAAACATATTTTCAAGTTGTTTGGACTTAAAGACATGTTTTAAATTCTTTTCAAATTAGTCCAAAACATTTTTCAATTATTATATCAAAACATTAGTTCTACAATCTCCCCCTTTTTGATATAATAAAACTAACTTGAAAAATTGTTTGGGATTTCTCCCCCTTTGTGAAATAAATTTGGAATAAGAGAATTTAAGATTTGAAATCAATTAAAGCTCCCCCTTATTCATTTGAAAATTCAAATTTTCAAACCATTTCTCCCCCTTTTTGTTATATAAAAAAGAATTTAAAAGACTTTTAAGCTCAAAAATAACAATAGAGGTTAAAAATTTTGAAACTTAGAGATGTTTGGTTTTAAAGTGGCTCCCCCTTACTAAAAGCACCATCAAAACGTTAGTCCAACATATATGATCAAAATCTAGTTGAAATAAAAAATAAATCAAATTAAACAAATAAAGCAACTAGATTTTTACCAACACTTGAACACAAGGGAGGATGTGAAGCTTTCCTTCTTCAAGTGTTCTTCCTTGTGTGCATAGAGCTCCCCCTCAAAGTTTGACTTGTTGATCACTCTCCATCACACCTAGCAAAAGACAATCAAGTAATTTTTGGTATCCAAATTGCTTTGGATCCATAGACGTTAGTAGCACAAAATTTTGTCCCCTTAGGAATCCATTTTTAAATGTCATCCTTTTTAGTTGAAGTACTTAGTCCTTTTGGGACTCAAATACTTCTAAAACATTTACCATTTACAAATCTAGGGGCACTAGATTGTCTTTGATAAACCTTGATTTTCCAAAATCATTTTTCTTTTCTAGTTCTTTGGAAATCAAAATCTTTTCTTTCTTAAGATCATCAACTTCCTTTTGATGATCTTTTTCCATTGTTTGAAGTAAATTTTGTAAACTAGAAACTTGTTTCTCAAAATCTTTCAATTTTGCTTCAAACTCAAAATTGGTTTTCAAAAGCAAATCATTTTCATTTTCAACTTTAAAATCAATTTTTTGTTTTTAGAAAATGAAGCCTTGGATTCAAAAACCAATTCATCATAGGCTTCTTGTAACTCATCAAAAGAATATGAATTTGAACTAGATGAGTTAGAAGTTACCTCCCCCTCATTGAGGGCCATCAAGCATAGGTGGGCTACTTCATCATCGGTGGAGTCTTCATCACTCCATGTGGCCACATATGCTTGCTTTGAAGATGATCCCTTCTTGTTGGACTTGTGGAATTCCTTCATCTTCTTCCTCGATTCATGCCTTGAATTCTCCATTTTGCTCTTCATGAACCGGGCAAATTTGTTGAAGAGATAGGCCATCTCTTCATCTTCACTTTCCTCTTTACTTGAATCTACATGATAACATGTGGAGGATTTGAGAGCAATGGCATTTGTGTTGATGCCAAGCCCTTTGAGCTTCTTCTCCCCCATAACTCTAATTTCTTCCATCTTCTTTGTTTTTCTTCATTATTTTATGAGTGAGAAGTGACCCCATGAGTTCATCAAGCTTCAAGGTCTTCAAATTCTTAGCTTTGATGATGGTGGTCTTCTTTGAGTCCCATGACTCGGGAAGGGAGTAGATGAGCTTTCAGGCAAGCTTCTCTTCCGAGATGGCTTCTCCATAGCCTTTGAGACCATTGGTGATAGTGGAGAACCTATCAAACATCTTCTCGATGTTCTCTTCCAGATCCATCTTGAAGTTTTCATACGCTAATGTGAGGAGCCCGATCTTGGTCTCCTTTACCTCGTTGGTTCCCTCGTATGTGACTTTAAGCTTGTCCCATACCTCTTTGGCACTCTCACAAGAAGACATCTTCTCATCGATGATTGGGCCAAATGCACAAAAAAGGATGTGCAAGGCTTTGCAATTAAGCTCCATCTTCTTGCGATCTTCAGCACTCCATTCCGCTTTGCTTCATTGAGGCACGAACGAACCATCTTTTACTATGTCCCAAAGCTTGTAGTCCCTTGACTTTATAAAGAACTTCATCATTGTCTTCCAATGGGCATAATGTGTTCCGTCGAAGAAGGGCGGTTTGTTGATGGATTGCGCCATTGAGCCGGTTAATTGAAATGATGATCGAGCTTGCCGGATCTTCTCAATAGGATGTTAATCCTCTTCAATTGAGCCAAGATTGAGTTATTCGCCCTAAACTGTCTTCTGAGGTATGTACTTATAACCGCGTCATAAAACTCATTTAAAGAGAACGAGAATGATTCTTTACGGTAGGATTAAGACTTAAAATATCAACGAAAATCGTCACATTCTCTACTGATCAATATTAGTTGTAGCTTCCGAACTCGATCGCAAGTTTAAAATATACTAAACTTTTAATTAGCATAAGTGACCAATATTGACATAAAAATAAAAGCGAATATTACAAGCAGGCGTGACCAATGCATTTCAACCCATAATCTTCTTCGCATAATTTACAAAGCGCTGAGGATTGTTCTTGTAAATTAGAGCAACACCCTCACAATCTGGGTGAGGGTCGTCTAGGTTTGGAACAAGAAGCAAACCTAATATACGCGCAAGAATCTCTACAACTTTGATAGCAGGGTCCAGTTTTCATAAAGGAAGTCCAGCCTAATTGCGCCAGCTTTAGTGATGTTGGGATGGAATAAGTCCCAATCAAATTTTAAAGCAACCTACATAAACAAATAACATTACTCTTTGAAATGCTTCTAGCATAAAAAACGAACATGCTATAATAACAATCTTGAATGCTAATTATATAACCTTAGGAGGATTCATAGGGTAATGAGGTGGGAAGAAAATGCTAACATCAAAATTATGCCCTTCATAAGGGTTGCCCTTAAGGTAGGGGTGTTTAAAAATACCTGGCCCGAACTACCCAACTCGTCGACCCGCCTACCCGATTGAAAATTACCGGGTATTTAATTGAAAATACCCAAAATTTTCGGGTCGGGTACCCGACCTGTATTTTTCCCGAGTAGTCAGGGCCAAATTTTTTTAGAACCAGGTACACGACCCGACCCAGTAATTTTAAAACTTATATATTTTAAATTTTAAATTCTATTTTTATTTTATGTTTCTTACTATTTTTCTCTAAAATTAATTTTAAATCTCTAATTTCTTTTTATACTTGTATTATATACTTTTAAGTTTTAAAATTTTCAAAAAAAAATTATATTAATTTGTCAATATGAGATTCGAAAGAAAAATCATGTTCGAGATTAATATTTTTAATATATTCTTTCGTCGCTAAACTTGTAATCCCCTCGACCCGGTGTAACCCCCTTAGCCCGGCCTAGACGCCCGACCCGAACTAAGAAGATTACACGGGAAAAACCAAAGTCAACTCGTTAAAGTCAACCTTAATTAACAACCCGTTTTTTTTATCTTCTCTAGATGCACATTATTAACCTATGTTTTTAGTAAGACCATTAGAAAGAAACGGCACAACGATCGGAGTTCAATTAGGGGTTCAATTGCATACAAACATCTTTTAGGGACTAATTTATAAATTTCCACAATTTTAAGGACTAAACCAGTTTTAAAGTTACCAATACAAAATTAATCATATAATATGCCAACATGTCAAATTTCATTTTAAACGGATCATCCAAACTCATTTAATTAAGCATTCAAGACTCAGGGACCAAAACGTAAGAAAACAAAAACCTGAAACAATTCAAATTCAATTCCAACGGTCACCTGTTCTGGAACGTTGTACCCCGTATCCGAACGGCCATTTCGAAACCATGTTGACCGTTTCGATACACGGGTGCATTCCGAAACTAGTTTCGAAACTAGGCTTCACAGTAGCAAAATGTTCCGGAACGATCGCACCCGTTCCGAAACCCCGTGGCCAATACAGGCCATCGTTTCGATACAGATGAGGGCATTCCGAAACGTCCTGCCCTGCAACAACAAATTTTTCTGGTTTTATACAACTTTCTACATCCGAAAACATTCCTACACATGTTACAACCCACATACATCTTGCATACACATCAGAGACCACAATCAAGAAGCACAAGCTAGAACATAGCATCATTCATGCAAGCATTAGAATTATAGGCATGCTTCCTAGTCTTCAAAACCGTACAAAGCTAAAAACCACATTCAAGCACAAATCAATCCTCAAAGGCCATTTACAAACCAAAATAAGCAAACCAAACATGCTTAAGGTGTTTAACATCACCAATTACTAACACGAGTAGAAATCCCACCCATTGCCACTTATTACACTAAAGGTGAACCACATACATCGCTTAATCAAAACTCTTGGAATCCCCTTGCTTTTGGACTGCCTTGAAAGCTCAATTATCTGCATTGATGAAACAAATGAGCGTAAGCATATAGCTTAATGAGGACCGCTAAAAGAACATTCATCAATGCATTTCATTTAATCATTGAAACATCATCTGCATTCTCATGCCTTTCTTTTAAACTTGCTCATTTAAGCATTCAATGTACTTTTTAAACCACATGCATATTGCATCATTATAACAACATCAAATTCCTTTGCTCACGCTTAAACCAAGCATCACATGCATTCTTGCATCATTCTCAAGCATCTCATACTTAATCATTAATCATTAACATTATATTGGCTTTCAAGTGATAATCCACAAACCATACCAAAACAAAAGACACAATTAGATACGAGGATTACAAGCGTTGTCCCACACGCTTCATACATACTACCAGACTACACAAGGTGGAGATCAATGGCACAATCACAACCCCTCAACACCCGTGATGAGGATTAATGGCACAATCACAACCCCTCAGCATCACTCATCGGTAGTTGCATAATTCCACTAACGAGAGTACGGGACACATACCACAAGACTCACACACGTGATTAAACCATTCACCGTTGTGATCTTAGCCTCAATCGTTAGGGTACTTGGATGGAGATTACGGCACAATCACAACCCCTCGACATCCAAGGGGACTTTATTCACGGTGCACCCAATCCTATAGCGGCTAACTATATACGATTAAAAGTAACCAAAACCACTTTCATCACTTGCCAATATAATCATTTAACATCAATATTTCACTGTTTTACAAGCATAAACACAATGCCATTTTCATAAGCATAAACATGCTTAAGATCATATGCATTTATCACATAAAACCAAGGATCACTTACCTAGTGCATCCTTAACATAATGACATTAAAATCCAGCATTAACCATGCTTAAAACATGCTCTAAAACAATAATGAAAACCACATTAACTCAAGCACATTTCCATCAAAACATAACACATTTCTGAGAGAGACTTTCGAATCACTTACTCTTGAGCTTAGCTAAGTGTTTCAAACTTACACTAAGCTCTCAAGACCACACTCAAAGCGTTACAAAGCTGGAAAATCCATTTCCACTCACTGATACGCGAAACTTTGCTCGCCGACACGAAAATTACTCTTCTAGAGCCTCCAACAACGCCTCGTTTGCTCCCGGATCAAGATCCCCTATTTTCACATCATCAAAACAGAGATCCAAATGCATTAAAGTGCATTTCAACACCAGCAACCAATCACAAACTCGTTGCTCACCCAAACTACACCAATTTACCCATCCGAAACAACCAAAAACTCAATCAATTGCTTCCTAAACCAACCCCAGCAATCATACATCACTTCCAATCAATTATAAACATCAAAACACATCTAAAATCAATCCAAACCCATCCTTATACCTCCAACAAGCATTACTTCATCATTTCACCTCAAAAACCCAACTAGAACTATCAAGAAACTCAAGGATCTCAAGGATTTCGGGATCTATATCAACAAAACCTCTTTTCAACATATTAACCAACACAAAACTCAATTAAAATCAATCCAAAATAGAGCTTAACAAAACAAGTCCGAAAATTAAGAATTTCATCTTATTTTTGTAAGATTTCAATCTCAAATCAAAACTATAATGAAAACTAAAAAAACATTAATTAGAAGCCAAAGATCTTGGGAATTTCAATAAAGAACCTTGTTTAGAGGTTGAGAACGGGATTTACCTCCAATCATTGCTTTCCTCAATGGATGATAAGTTTTCTTTAGCTAAAATCTTGAAGATCTTGAAAGAACTCTTAAAGTTTGTTTAGAAAATATTGAGAGAGTGTTTGAGAGAAAAGAATTTTGGAGAAAATGAGTTAGAATTGTGTTTGGCTGAAAACGAGAAGAGAATGGTAGTTACGTGTTGGAATCTCACTAATTAACCACCTAATTAATTGAATAAAATAAAAGCCAATTAAAACTATTTAATTAAAACCATTTTAAACACATGTCATATTAAGTAAATACTAAATTGCCATAAAGCTCCCTAAAGATTCTAAGATTTTGGCTTCTCCTTTAAAAATCACATTTCCACAGTTTTGAAACTTTACAATTTGGTCACTACTCAAAATGTACCACTTTCGAAACTCTTTTTGTAAAATTGATTTGACCCACCTCTTAAACATAGTTTTAGAGGATTTTAGCAATTTTTACCACATTTTTATCCTACCCCGATCCTTGATTTCTTTAAATCACCTTACGCGATTCGAACTGTTTCCGACCGGTCCGATGTCTAAAACATCTAGGCCCAAGACCAGGGCGTTACAACTCTCCCCCACTTAGGAAATTTCGTCCTCGAAATTTTACCTAAAGGAAAAAGATGCGGAAACTGCTTCAGCATGTCCGCCTTGCTTTCCCACGTGGCCTCATCAACTCCTCGGTGTCGCAACAACACCTTCACAAGCTCTATCGTCTTGCCACGAAGAACCTTGCTGCTCACATCCAGAACCCTCGCTGGTTCCTCATCATAAGACAGATCCGGATTCAACTCTATCTCCTCAACAGGCATCATATGCGAAGGATCCGATCTGTACCTCCGCAACATCGAGACATGGAACACATCATGTATCTTCTTCTAAGGCGATACTTTCAAAAACATACGCTTGCCAACCGCAAACTCAATATCTTTACGCTTCAGGTCCGCGTAAGACTTTTTCCTATCCAATGATGCCTTCAAACGCTAAAAAATGAGCTTCACCTTCTCGGTGGTTCCCTTTAACATAGCTGGCATCAAAATCAACTTTTGCCCAGCTTCTGCCCAACAAAGAGGGGTTCGACATCTTCTCCCATACAAAGCCTCGTATGGAGCCATTTGAATACTTGCCTGGTAACTATTATTGTAAGAAAACTCAACCAACGACAAGTGCTTCTCTTAAGAACCCTGAAAATCTATCACGCAACATCTCAACATGTCCTCAAGCACTTGGATCACACGTTTTGACTGCCCATCCGTCTGAGGATGATAGGAAGTACTGAAATTCAACCGTGTACCCAAGGCTTGATGCAAACATTCCCAAAATCATGCTGTAAACCTCGGATCCCTATCCAACACAATGGACTTTGGCACACCGTGCAACCGCACAATCTCAAAAATATACAGCTCAGCCAACTTATCCAGGGTATACGTAGTATGCACAGGCAAGAAATGTGCACACTTCGTAAGGCGATCAACAATCACCCAAACCAAATTCTTCTTTGACAGTGACAACGACAATCCAGACACAAAATCTATGGTAATCCTTTCCCACTTCCATTCTAGGATTCTCAAAGGTTGCAACAACCCAGAAGGAACCTGATGTTCAGCCTTCACTCGCTGACACACCATGCACTTACTAACGAATTCAGCCACATCCTTTTTCAACCCCACCCAGTAGTACTCCTCCTTCAAATCACGATACATCTTCGTACTACGAGGATGCATAACAAAAGGACTACTATGAGCTTCAGTAAGAATAGTGCGCCTCAACTCAACATCATTCGACACCACTATTCGGCTTCCAAAACACAAAACACCGTCATCACTAAAGCTGAAATCCGACGGTCTACCCTCCGCAATGTCCTGAACATGCGAAACAAGAGAATCATCAAGAAACTGCTTATCTTTGATCAACTGAATCAGAGATTGTTTCACTTGCAACTCAGCAATAAGACCACCATCACGCGATATGGTCAAACGAGCAAACATCGCCCTCAACCCCATGGCTACTTTCTGGATCAAAGCATCAGCCACAACATTAGCCTTGCCCAGGTGATACTCAATCGTCAGATCATAATCCTTAAGCAACTCCACCCAGCGACGTTGCCTAAGATTTAACTCCTTCTGAGACATGAGATACTTCAAGCTCTTATGATCCGTGAACACAACACACTTCTCACTATACAGTTAATGCCTCCAGATCTTCAGGGCAAACACCATAGCCGCAAGCTCAAGATCATGAGTAGGGTAGTTACGCTCATGCGCCTTCAACTGTCTAGATGCATATTCTACCACCTTACCCTCATGCATCAACACATAGCCCAAACCAACAATGGACGCATCACTATAGACCACAACCTCCTTACTAGACTCAGGCTGAATCAGAACAAGAGCTTGCGTCAAAGCTTCCTTCAGCTTCTCAAAAGCTTGCTGCCTCGCATTTGTCCACTCAAAGCGAACATTCTTCTGTAACAATTTGGTCAATGGTGCAGCTATCTTCAAGAAACCCTCGACAAACCTACGGTAATACCCGGCTAAACCAAGGAAACTTCGTACCTCCATGACCGACTTAGGTACCTTCCAGCTTAACACAGCCTCAACTTTGTACGGATCAACGCGAATACCCTCAGCTGACACAACATGTCCAAGGAAGACCACCTCCTTAAGCTAAAACTCAAACTTACTTAGCTTGGCATACAACTGGTTCTCCAACAACGCTTGCAAAATGATTCTCAAGTGTCTATCATGATCCTCCTCGGTACGAGAGTACACAAGGATATCATCGATGAACACCACCACAAACTGATCCATGAATTCATGGAATACACGATTCATCATGTCCATGAAAGTAGCATCCGCGTTGGTCAAACCAAACGACATCACTAAGAACTCGTAATGCCCGTACCTTGCCCTAAAAGTTGTCTTAGGTATGTCCACATCCTTCCCCTTCAGTTGGTAATATCCTGACCTCAAGTCTATCTTAGAAAACACCGATGCTCCTCAAAACTGATCAAAAAGATCATCAATCCTAGGCAAGGGATACTTGTTCTTGATCGTCAACTTGTTCAGTTGTCGATAATCTATGCACAACCGCATCGTCCCATCTTTCTTCTTTACAAACAACACCGGTGCTCCCCACGGTGAAACACTCGGCCGGATGAACCCTCGATCAAGCAACTCTTGAAGTTGCGTCTTCAACTCCTTCAACTCTTTGGGTGCTATGCGATAAGGAGCAATGGACACTGGAGTCGTATTCTCATACAACTCGATACCAAACTCAACTTCTCTGTTTGGTGGCAACCTAGGCAATTCTTCCGAAAAGACACCCGGAAAATCGAGAACGGTTCGGATGTCCTGCACACGCACATCTTTAGTGCCAGGATTCATCATATAGGCAAGATAAGCCTCGCAACCCAACCGCAACATACAGCTTGCTTCCAAAGCTGAAATCACATTCGACAATAATTTCACATTCTCGCCTACTACCACTACTTTATAATCATCGACAAGCTTTAAGATGACCCGCTTGACATCAAAGTCAACCACCGCTCTATGCTCCGTCAACCAATCCATACCAAGGATTACATCGAAACCATAGAAGGGTAGCTCCATCAAATCCACAAGAAAAACATGACCTTCCACAAACAAAGGGCATCTCCTATACAACTTCCTAGTGACTACAGTCTCACAAAAAGAACTAGTCACTTGCATTCCTACTTCAAGAACCTCAACAGGTATATCAAGCAAATGCGCATGCTCACTCAAGATATAAGAATGCGTGGATCCAGAATCAATTAAAGCCAACAACGATAAAGACTGAAGAACAAAGGTACCTACGATAACATATGTATCGTTGCACTCATCGCGCTGAGCGTAAACCCTCGCAGGACTGCCTTCTTCAGGCCGAACTGCAACCACATGTGCAATGCCTCTCTGGCCTTCGTCTCTCCTCTGAAAATTCCCTCGGTCGCGCCCACGACCTCTCTGAGGTGCAGCCACAGCAGGTGCACATCCCTAGCCTCCACCAACCAACAAAGGACATTCCCGCCTCATGTGATCTGCTGAACCACAATTCCAACATGAATTCCCTGTCACCACAACAAAAGCCTGAACCTCTCTAGCTGGTCGAGGACAATCTCACCTCAGATGGTCCCTCGATACACATGTCCAACACGTGTGCTACTCAGACCTCACTCAGCCTCCCTAAACCTGATCGCCTCGACCCGGAGCACCTCGCCTCCCCTCAGGCTGATGTCTCCTATCTCGACCTCTTTTATTCCATCCACCCCTAGAACTATACTCAGCTACTCTCTTCCCAGAGCTAGAACCAACACCTCGAGACGACATACCCAAGTTCTGTTCGATGTCTTTGGCTCGACATACAAGCACATCGAAGTTGGTGTAATCCGCAGCCAACATGTACGTCTTGACTTCCTGTACCAACCAGTACCGGAAGCGATCACATCAGTGCCTCTCACTCGATATTAGCTCAGGGGCATACTGGCCCAGGCATACGAACTAGACCTCGTACTCAGCCACAGAAAGGTTGCTCTGAACTAGCGACATAAACTCGCGTTTCTTCTCCTCCAAGTATCTCACCCCCATATACTTCCTCTTGAAGGCACCCTTGAAATACTCCTAATCTACTTCATTGGGTTCCAAACCGGCAGTGGTAGTCGTCCACTAGCTATAGGCATCGCCTTGCAACAAAGAAACTGCGCATCCCAGCTTGCGCACATCGTTGCATCCCATTTGATCCATAATACGGATCGTACTCGCTAGCCAGGCTTCTGACGCCTCAGAAGACATTCCAGAGAACTCCACAGATCCTAGGCTCCTCAACCTCTCCAAAGGTAAGCCCGCTTGCCCAGCTGCAGGGGCCTGTACATGCGCTCCAACTACAGCAGCCTGAAATGCCCCGATGATCGCTTGAACCAACGGCGTTAGATCACCCAAACCCGGACCAGCAGGTCCTTTCTGCTCCTGCTCCCCACCTCCAGGTGGTGGCGGAGGAGGTAAGTTTCCACCAGGAGGGACATCAGCCCCTAGCTCACCCTGGTCGCCCTGCTCAGCCGCAGGCACTATTGTGTTCGACCTCAGCTCTCTCCTCGGACCCATAGTGCTATTTTTAACAAGGCATAACAACAAAAACAAATCAAACCATTTAGGCCAGCCTCAAGCAAGAATCCAAGTTTACAAAAACTTTTAACTAGTGTAATAAGGTAATGGGTACCCCGATTTCTCTCAAGCATATCATAACATACAAGAGCATAATAGACTCATCATGCTTTCCATCATCCACAACCAGCACATTTCAATATCACATAATCAACATACAATCATATTCATTTCACATGCGATTCACATCAATCAAGCATGACATAAGCTCCAAAATTCGACCAGATTCATGCTTTTCAAACATCATACGTCAATACATATCAATTTCACATACAAAAATCCCCAATTCTTTTGTAACCTTGCTCTGATACCAACAAATGTAACCCCCTTAGACCGGTCTAGACGTCCGACCCGAACTAAGAAGATTACACGCAGAAAACCAAAGTCAACTCTTTAAAGTCAACCTTGATTAACAACCTTTTTTCTTTTTATCTTCTCTAGATGCACATTATTAACCTATGTGTTCAGTAAGACCATTAGAAAGAAACGTCACAGCGATCGGAGTTCAATTAGGGGTTCAATTGCATACAAACGTCTTTTAGGGACTAATTTGTAAATTTCCAGAATTTTAAGGACTAAACCAGTTTTAAAGTTACTAATCCAAAATTAATCATATATTATGCCAACATGTCAAATTTCATTTTAAAGAGATCATCCAAAATCATTTAATTAAGCATTCAAGACTTAGGGACCAAAACGTAGGAAAACAAAAACCCGAAACAATTCAAATTCAATTCCAATGGTCACCTGTTCCGGAACGTTGTACCCTGTATTGGAACGGCCATTTCGAAACCATGTTCACCGTTTCGATACGTGGGTGCGTTCCGAAACCAGTTTCGAAACCAGGCTTCACAGTAGCAAAATGTTTCGGAATGATCACACCCGTTCCGAAACCCCCTGGCCAAAACAGGCCATCATTTCGATACAGATGAGGGCGTTCTGAAATGTCCTGCCCTGCAATAATAGATTTTTCTAGTTTTATACAACTTTTAAAACTAATGTTTTGATATAATAATTTAAAAATGTTTTGAACTAATTTGAAAAGAATTCAAAACTTGTCTTTAAGTCCAAACAACTTGAATTTATGTTTGAGGGATCTTATAAGGTTTTTGGCAAAGTTTTTCATAATTTAGAACAGCCAAACTTATGTTTTCAAAGTGCCCGTACCGATACGGTTTGACCCGTATCGATACCTTTTTGCCCAAGTTTTGTTACTGCCAAAACCCGTACCGATATGGATGAGACCGTATCGATACGGAGAGGGATCGTTTCGATACGCCTGGTAAGCGTACCGATCCTCGTTTTAACAACCCCAACAGCTAGTTTCCCAACGGTCTTTTAAATGTCATATCGTACCGATACACTCTCAAGCGTATCGATACAACCAGGCTGGCAAGGGCCCAACGACTAGTTGCTGATGAAGGCCGTACCGATACGGGTCAACACGTATCGATACAGAAGGCTGTAGAACATCATTAAAGATGGAAATAAAGTCTCCAACGGCTCCAAATCATCCCCAACGGCTAGTAACGGCTACAAACTCATTAAGGAGTATAAATGGGACCTCCAAGCATCAAGTAAAGACTAATTCTTCAATTATCAATCAACAAATGATCAAGAATTGTCTTTCTACTTAAATTGTCATTTCTTTGTATAGACAAACACTAGTGAGCCAAAATTGTTAAATTTGCTCAAGTGTTTTAGGTTTTGGGTGAGAGCTAAATAGTGCAAACAAACACCTATTAGAGGGATTTGTGTTTGCTAATCTTTTCTCTTGTAAAGAGGGTTTGATCAAGGCTTTGGGTAGAAAGCTTGATCGGTGTATAAGAGTTTCCTCCTAAGCCTAGAAAAGGAGACGAATCAATAGTGGATTGATTGGAAATCCTTAGTGGGAAGCTAAGGTAGTGGATGTAGACCTTGGTTAGAAGGTTGAACCACTATAAATCTTTGTGTCATTTATCTTTTAAGCTTCCACACCACATTCACCCAAAATTCCACTTCTCCACCACTTGGCGAGCAAGAACGGTTGAAGGAATAGAGCACCGTAAAACCCAACAATTGGTATCAAAGCTTGACTCAATCGAAGAGGATTAACATCCTATTGAGAAGATCCGGCAAACTCGATCTTCATTTCACACAATCGGCTCAATGGCGCAATCCATCGACAAACCGCCCTTCTTCGATGGAACTCACTATGCCCATTGGAAGACAAAGATAAAGTTATTCATTAAGTCAAGAGACTACAAGCTATGAGACATAGTTGAAGATGGTCCATTCGTACCTCAACGAAGCAAAGCAGAGTGGAGTGTCGAAGATCGCAAGAAGATTGAGCTAAATTGCAAAGCCTTGCACATCCTCTTTTGTGCTTTTGGCCCAACCATCTATGAAAAGATGTCTTCTTGTGAGAGTGTCACGGAGGCGTGGGACAAGCTTGAAGTCACATACGAGGGGACTAATGAAGTAAAGGAGACCAAGATCGGGCTCCTCACCTTAGAGTATGAAAACTTCAAGATGGATCCGGAAGAGGACATCGAGAAGATGTTTGATCGGTTCTCCACCATCACCAATGGACTTAAAGGTTTTGGAGAAGCCATCCCGGAAGAAAAGCTTGTCCAAAAGCTCATCTACTCACTTCTCGAGTCATGGGACTTAAAGAGGACCGTCATCATCGAAGCTAAGAACTTAAAAACTTTGAAGCTTGATGATCTCACAGGGTCTCTTCTCACTCACCAAATCATGAAGAAGAACAAAGAAGAGGAGAAGAATGAAGAGATTAGAGCTATGGGGGAGAAGAAGCTCAAACGGGGTGGGCATCAACACCAATGCCATTGCTCTTAAATCCTCCACATGCCATCATTTTGATTCAAGTGAAGAGGAGGATGAAGAAGAAGATATAGTTCATCTCTTCAAGAAGTGTGCCCCGTTCATGAAGAAAGCCTTGAGAGAGCTTGAACGAGAATCCATGAAAAAGAAGAGGGCAAGCACTTCAAGCCATAAGAAGAAGGCATGTGTGGCTACTTGGAGTGATGAAGACTCCACCGACAATGAACAAGCCAACCTTTGCCTTATGGCCATCGAAGAAGATTTAAGGGTAACTTCTAATTCATCTACTTCTTGTTCTTTCTCTTTTGATGAATTACAAGATGCCTACGAAGATTTGGTTTTAGAGTTTAAAAATCACATTTTGAAGAACAATAAATTGATTTCAAAATTGAAAATTCAAAATGATTTGATTTCTAAAACCAAACCTGAACTTGAAGCAAAACTCGAAGAGTTTGAACAAAAATGTTTTGATTCACAAAATTTGCTTCAAAAAGTTCAAGAAGAAAAAAAATTGATTTCCAAAGAGCTTGAAAAGAAAAATAATTTTGGAAAATCAAACTTTTATGTAAGACAATCTAGTGCCCCAAGATTTGTAAAAGGAAAATGTTTTATAAGTGTTTGGGTCCCAAAAGGTCTAACCACTTCAACTAAAAAAGATGAAATTGAAAAGTGGATTCCTAAGGGGACAAGATTTTGTGCTACTAACGTTTATGGATCCAATGCAATTTGGATACCAAAAATCACTTAATTGTCTTTTGATAGGTGTGATGGAGAGTGATCAACAAGTCAAACTTTGAAGGGGAGCTCTATGCACACAAGGAAGAACACTTGAAGAAGGAAGACTTCACATCCTCCCTTGGACTTAAGCATCGTAAAATCTAGTTGTTTTTGCTTTATTTGATTTATTTTCTTTTATGTCAACTAGATGATCATATATGTTGGACTAACATTTTAATGATGCTTTGAGTAAGGGGAAGCCATTTTAAAACAAAAAATTCCATTTTTTTAAACCTCCTAAGTTTTTTTGAACTTAATGTCTTTTGAATTCTTTTTGATGTAACAAAAAGGGGGAGAAATTGATTTGAAAAATTGAATTTTCAAATGAATAAGGGGGAGCTTTAATTGATTTCAAACTTTTTTATCTCTTATTCACTTTCTTAAAGTTAAAGGGGGAGAATCCCAAACAATTTTTCAAGTTGGTTTTATTATATCAAAAAGGGGGAGATTGTAAAACTAATGTTTGATATAATTATTGAAAAATGTTTTGAACTAATTTGAAAAGAATTCAAAACTTGTCTTTAAGTCCAAACAACTTGAATTTATGTTTGAGGGATCTTAAAAGGTTTTTGGCAAATTTTTTCATGATTTAAAACAACCAAACTTATGTTTTCAAAGTGCCCGTACCGATACGATTTGACCCGTATCGATACCTTTTTGCCCAAGTTTCGTTACTGCCAAAACCCGTACTGATATAGATGAGACCGTATCGATATGGAGAGGGATCGTTTCGATACGCCTGGTAAGCGTACCGATCCCCATTTTAACAACCCCAACAACTAGTTTCCAAACAATCTTTTAAATGTCATACCGTACCGATACGCCCTCAAGCGTATCGATACGACCAGGCTAGAAAGGGCCCAACGGCTAGTTGCTGATGAAGGCCGTACCGATACGGGTCCACGCATATCGATACGGAAGGCTGCAGAACATCATTAAAGATGGGAAATAAAGTCTCCAACGGCTCCAAATCATCCCCAACGGCTAGTAACGGCTACAAACTCATTAAGGAGTATAAATGGGACCCCAAGCATCAAGTAAACAAATGATTAAGAATTGTCTTTGTACTTAAATTGTCATTTCTTTGTATAGACAAACACTAGTGAGCACAAATTGTTAAATTTGCTCAAGTGTTTTAGGTTTTGGGTGAGAGCTAAATAGTGCAAACAAACACCTATTAGAGGGATTTTTGTTTGCTAATTTTTTCTCTTGTAAAGAGGGTTTGATCAAGGCTTTGGGTAGAAAGCTTGATCGGTGTATAAGGGTTTCCTCCTAAGCCTAGAAAAGGAGACAAATCAATAGTAGATTGATTAGAAATCCTTAGTGGGAAGCTAAGGTAGTGGATGTAGACCTTGGTTAGAAGGTTGAACCACTATAAATCTTTGTGTCATTTATCTTTTAAGCTTCCACACCACATTCACCCAAAATTCCATTTCTCCACCACTTGGCGAGCAAGAACATTTGAAGGAATCGAGCACCGTAAAACCCAACAAACATCCGAAAACATCCCTACACATGTTACAACCCACATACATCTTGCATACATATCAGTGACCACAATCAAGAAGCACAAGCTAGAACATAGCATCATTCATGCAAGCATTAGAACTATATGCATGCTTCCTAGTCTTCAAAACTGTACAAAGCTAAAAACCACATTCAAGCACAAATCAATCCTCAAAGGCCATTTACAAACCAAAGTAAGCAAACCAAACATGCTTAAGGTGTTTAACATCACCAATTACTAACACGAGTAGAAATCCCACCCATTGCCACTTATTACACTAAAGGTGAACCACATACATCGCTTAATAAAACTCTTGGAATCCCATTGCTTTTGGACAACCTTGAAACCTCAATTCTCTATATTGATGAAACAAATGAGCATAAGAATATAACTTAGTGAGGATCGCTAAAAAGACATTCATCAATGCATTTCATTTAATCATTGAAACATCATTTGCAAATTCATGCCTTTCTTTTAAACTTGCTCATTTAAGCATTCAATGCACTTTTTAAACCACATGCATATTGCATCATTATAACAACAACAAATTCCTTTTCTCATGCTTAAACCAAGCATCACATGCATTCTTGCATCATTCTCAAGCATCTCATGCTTAATCATTAATCATTAACATTATATTGGCTTTCAAGTGATAATCCACAAACCATACCAAAACAAAAGACACAATCGGATATGCGGATTACAAGCGTTGTCCCACACGCTTCATACATACTACGAGACTACACAAGGTGGAGATCAATGCACAATCACAACCCCTCAACACCCGTGATGGAGATTAATGGCACAATCACAACCCCTCAACATCACTCATCGGTAGTTGCATAATTCCACTAACGAGAGTACGAGACACATACCACAAGACTCACACACGGGATTAAACCATTCACCGTTGTGATCTTAGCCTCAATCGTTAGGATACTTGGATGAAGATTACGGCACAATCACAACCCCTCGACATCTAAGGCGACTTTATTCACGGTGCACCCAATCCTATAGCCGGCTAACTATATCCGATTAAAAGTAACCAAAACCACTTTCATCACTTGCCAATATAATCATTTAACATCAATATTCCACTGTTTTACAAGCATAAACACAATGCCATTTCGACAAGCATAAACATGCTTAACATCATAAGCATTTATCACATAAAACCAAGGATCACTTACCTAGTGCATCCTAAACATTATGGCATTAAAATCCAGCATTAACCATGCTTAAAATATGCTTTAAAATAGTAATCAAAACCACATTAACTCAAGCGCATTTCCATCAAAACATAGCATATTTCCGAGAGAGACTTTCGAATCACTTACTCTTGAGTTTAGCTAAGTGTTTCAAACTTACACTAAGCTCCCAAGACCACGCTCAAAGCGTTACAAAGCTGGAAAATCTATTTCCACTCACCGATATGCGAAACTTTGCTCTCCGACACGAATATTACTCTTCCAGAGCCTCCAATAACGCCTCATTTTCTCCCGGATCAAGATCCCCTGTTTTCACATCATCAAAACAGAGATCCAAATGCATTAAAATGCATTTCAACACCAGAAACCAATCACAAACTCGTTGCTCACCCAAACTACACCAATTTACCCATATGAAACAACCGAAAACTCAATCGATTATTTCCTAAACCAAGCCCAGGTATCATAAATCACTTCCAATCAATTATAAACATCAAAACACATCTAAAATCAATCCAAACCCATCCTTATACCTCTAGCAAGCATTACTTCATCATTTCACCTCAAAAACCCAACTAGAACTATCAAGAAACTCAAAGATCTCAAGGATTTCGGGATCTATATCAACAAAACCTCTTTTCAACATATGAACCTGTAATCACCTATTTTGTCTGGGGTGTTTGTAACACCCCAATTTTGGGCTTGGAAGTTTAGGGTCTGAACCGGACCGGTCTGATTTTCGGTTCGAGTATAAAAGGTGGTTTTAGGGAAAGCCTAGTTCGGGATGCTTTAAAAATATGGAAAAATATCTAAAAATCCTCTTTTAATATATATAAGAGAGTGGTGAAATCAATTTTACAAAATAATGATTGGAAGTGCAACATTTTGAAATAGTGACTAAAATATAATTTTTGAAAAGTTCAGTGGTGACTGTTTTGTAAGGATTGAAACTTTGAATCTTTAAGGAGCTAATTTACCCAAGGAAGGATTTCTCCAGATTTTTCTTAATTTTAATGATTCATTTAATGTTTAATTAATTAAAAGAAGAGAGGGAAACCATATTTTAGCTTTTCATAACTAACTTTCTTAAAAACTTTCTCATCTCATTTTCTCTCAAAATTCCCTCAGCCAAAAACATTTCCACAGCAACATTTCTACTGATTTTCACACTAAATGATGAGGTTTCAATCATCAATTGATTCCTAATCCTTTCTACATCAAAACCTCTTGATATGCTTATTGAATTTTCAAGGATTTTGGCTCTAATCAAGGAGAAATCTTCATTTAGAGGTAAGGATGTTCTTATCCTCTAAATACTCAGTTCTTTACTGAAATTCCCAAGTTCTCAATCCTTAAATTAAGTTTTATAAAAGGTTTTAATGTTGTGATCTTGATTTTGGCTTAAAACTCAAGATTTGGATTAAATCTTGAAGAAATTCGTGGTGATTGTTTGAGCTCTGTTTTGAGATGGATTTTTAATGTATTTTGGATGTTTAATGATGTGTAAGTGAGGTTTAATCAATGCAATCCCGAATAGGTTGATTTTCCTAAGTTTTTGCTTATGAAAATGGTGGTTTTTGGGGTGATCTTGGTGTTCTGTTATAGCTGGAGGTATAAGGTCGAGTTTAGGTTCTTTTTGGATGTTAATTGATGTTTAGAAGTGATGGATCTTGGCTGGGTAATGTTGTGGAGGAGTTTGGAAGTGATTTCGGTTGTGTTTGGTAGCCGAAATGTTAGATTTGGTGAGAGCAGCGAGTTTAGGTGTAATGGTTGAAGATTTTAATGCATGATGATGCATTAATCCTCTGCTTTGATGTGTTTAAAACATGGGAGACATCTTCGGATCCTTGTGGTGTTGATCCAGAGGCTTGAACGGCGTTTCGGCAAGCTTGCGAAACGGAATTTGGTGAGTGAAGTTGGGATTTGTAACCCCCTTAACCCGACCTAGACGGTTGACCCGAATTAAGGAAGTCACGCGGGGAAAACCAAAGTCAACCTTGATTAACGACCCTTTTTTTTCTTTTTAAACTTGTCTAGATGCACATTAACCCTAGTTATGATCATTCAAATAACATACTCAAAGATCTTAAACATCAGAGATCAAACAGGGACCCAATTGAACAATTTACAACTTTAGGGACCAAAAAGTAAATTCTGATAAATACAAGGACTTCACCCAAATTAAAGTTACCAACTTGAAATTAATCATGTTTCATGCATCTCTGTCAAATTTCAGCTCAAACGGACATCCCAAACTCATACAATTGCACAAACAAGTTTCGGGACCAAAATGCAAACATTTCGAAACATATAACTGCCAATGTCAACCCCCAACGGTCAGGTGTTCCGAAACAGGGAGAGCCTGTTTCGAAACGCGGGGCCGTTCCGCAACGCGTACCGAAACGAGGGCTGGCAGTGGCCTTTCCGTTTCGGAACGGTGTCTCCCGTTTCGGACGCCTGGGTTGCTACAAGGCACCTGTTTCGAAACGGTAGCTACTGTTCCGATACGGCCTACACAGATTGCAGAAAATTGCTTGCTTAAACACACAATTGACCAACCAAACATGCTCCAATTGCTATCAAACTTTACCAGCAACTCATACAACATACAAGAGACATATTTGCATCAACCAATTATCATTATATCATCATTTATGAAAAGCCCCAAATCTAAAGGCATGCTTCCTACACAAGCAAACCATTCATGCACTAAAACCTCCAAACCAACACATAATGGCCAATTACAAGTACCAACATTAACAACAACATAAATCCAAAATAGGGAGTCCAAAACATCTCCCAAAACAACAACATAGGTCCCCCATTGCCAAAAACCAATAGCTAAAGGTGTTTAAGAAAACCTTCCCATACATGAGCTTATCTTTCACTTGATTGCTTGCCTTCCTTGCTGCCCTCAATGCACCTTAATGTTCTGCATTATTGGTTTAAGAAAAGAGAGAGAGCGTAAGCAAAAGCTTAGTGAGGAATGCTCATTAAAACCACACAATAATGCATTTATAGAACACTTTACAAGTCATACTTCAAAATACATTTAGACATGCTCACAAGCAATCTTAACCAAGCATCTCATGCTTCATATCATAACATGTCATATTGGCCACAAGTGATAATTACCATCTTTTAACAAGATCAACATAAGACTCACACATGGACTTTTAAACACCATTGTGATCTTATCCCCATGGACTTTTAAACACCATGGCCCATGGACTTTTAAACACCATGGCAAGGACCACACAAGGACTTTTAAACACCTTTGTGTCCTTAACAAGTTTCACCTCAAGGACTTTTAAACACCTTGACCCCAAGGACTTTTAAACACCTTGGCCCATGGACTTTTAAACACCATGACATGAATCACCCCAAGGACTTTTAAACACCTTGGCCCCAAGGACTTTTAAACACCTTGGAAAGGACCACACAAGGACTTTTAAACACCTTTGTGTCCGTAACAAGAACCATCCAAGGACTTTTAAACACCTTGATGTTCTTAAGTAAACAAGGCTCACTCAAGGACTTTTAACCACCTTGGTGACCTTAACCTTTTCAAAACATCACTTGCCAATATACATCATTTATCATCAAAATCCACTGTTTTAAAGCATTTAACCAAGCCATAAACATCATGCATCTTTAAGCATTAAACCACATTTAAACAATGTTCAAAAGCAAGGAACTCTAACCTTGAGCTTCCTTAAACACATGGCTTATAATCTCAGCAAACAAACATGCTAGATATGCTTTAAAAACAGAATTTAAACATGCAACAAACACATTGCACCCAACCATCACATGGTTCCTCATCAAGAGAGTTTTTCCGAAAACTTACTCTTGAGCTTAGCAAAGTTGTTTAGACTTAGACTAAGCTCCCAAACCTCCAAAACATTGGTTTCAAAGCCGAAAACCAAAATCCACTCACCGATTCCGTTTCGCTTCTTGCCGAAACACCAAATCAAGCTTCCGGATCACCACCACTTGGATCCAAAGATGACTCCCCTGTTTTAACACATCAAAACAGTAGATTAATGCATCATCATGCATTAATAGCTTCAATGAAAGCACCTAAACTCGCTGCTCTCATCCACACTCCATTTTCGGCCACCAAACACAACCGAAAATGCATCCAAACAACTCCTCAACAAAGCCCAGCCATAAACCTTCAAAACTAAGCATCCTTAAACATCATTCAACATCTAAAAAGGACCTAACAACATCCTTATACCTCCAGCAACAACAGATCCACAAGATCACCCAAAAACAACCAAGAATCACAAGCTAAACTTAGGAAATTCAACCTATACGGGATTGCATTAGTTAAAACTCAATTTCCAATCAATTTATCATTCATTTAACATCAAAAATACACCTCAAATCACTGCTTTAACAGATCCAACGAAAATTCACCAAAAATCATCAAATCTTGCATTTTAAGCCAAGATCCATTACACAACTTTAAAACCATTTATAAATCATCAAATAAGGATTGAGAACTTAAGAATTTCAGTAAAGAACTTGAAGTTCAGAGGAGAAGGACGTTCTTACCTCCAAACTTGAGTTTCTCCTCCTTTAGAACCAAAAAGCTTGAAGAATCAAATGGCAATTGGTGAGGTTTTGTTGATGAGATGATTAGCAATCAAAAGAGGATTGAAAAGAGAGATTTAAGTGGCAAAATCAGAAGAAAAACTCTGGAGAAAGATGTTTGGTTTGAGAGAAAATGAGAGAAAAGGAAAATGAGATTTTAGGAAAATTAGTTAGAAATAACTTCCCTCCACTTTCCTTTTGTTTAAAAATCAGAATTAAAACATTAATTACCTTAGAAAAATCTGGAGAAACTCCCTTTGGGTAAATAGCTCCTTAAAGATTCAAAGTTTCAATCCTTTTTAAAACAGTCTCACAGTTTTCAAAAATTACATTTTGGTCACTAGCCAAAATGTCACCCTTCCAAACCTCATTTTGTAAAATTGATTTCACAGTTCACTTATATATATTAAAAGAGGATTTTAGAACATTTTTCCATATTTTTAATGCAACCCGAACTAGGCTTTCCTAAATTCACTCTTATATACTCGAACCGCACTTTGACCGAACCGGTCAACGCCCAAAACTTCTAAGCCCAAAACCGGGGCGTTAGAGGATTTCCAGCTTTGTAATGAATATTTGAAGGTTTGGGAGCTTAGTTTAAGTCTAAGAAACTTAACTAAGCTCAAGAGTAAGTTTTCGGGAAAACTCTTTCTCTTGGATGAACCATGGGATGGTTGGATGCAATGTATTTAATTTGCATGTTTAAATTCTGTTTTGAAAGCAAGTTTTAGCATGATTAATGCTGGTTTTGAAAGCCATGTGTTGAAGGATGCTCAAGGTAAGAGATCTTTGGTTTGTTATGGATATATGTGGTTTTGATGCATATTGATGCATGATGATTTAATGGCTTTGATTAATGCTTTAAAATAGTGGATTGTTGATGATAAATGATGTATATTGGCAAGTGATGTGTTGGTTTTGAAGTACTTGAATCGGATATAGTTAGCCGACTATAGGATTGGGTGCACCGTGAATAAAGTCGCCTTGGATGTTGAGGGGTTGTAATCGTACCGTAAACTCCATCCAAGTACACTAACGAGATGGTTAAGATCATAATGGTGGTTAAAAGGCCATGTGTGGATCTTTTGTTGTGTGTCCCGTGTTCTCGTTAGTGATGTTATACAACTACCGATGAGTGATGTGGAGGGGTTGTGATTGTACCGTTAAACTCCATCATGGGTGTTGAGGGGTTGAGATTGTACCGGTAAACTCCACCTTGTGTGTTCGGTAGTGTGTATGAAGCGTATGGGACAACTCTTGTAATCCGCGTATCCGATTGTGTTTTATGTTGTAAAAGGTTATGGTTTATCACTTGGAAGCCAATATGACATGTTGATGTTAATGAACCATGAGATGCTTGTTGTGTATGCATTGTTGCATGAGAAATGACGTTTATGAGTTTAAAGGCCTTATGAAAGGTGTTTTACATAATGCATTATTGTGTTGTTTCTTTAGAGCATGCCTCACTAAACAATTGTGCTTACGCTCTCTTTATTGAACCAATAATGCAGAGAATTGAAGTGTTTTGAGGGCATCAAGGAGGCTAAGAATCCAAGGGAAAGCTAAGCTCATGTATGGTGACTTTTTCACACATTATTAGTTTTTGGTATTTGGCAATGGGAACCTAGGTTGTGTTTTGGGAGATGTTTTGGACTCCCTAAGTGTGGCATGATGCCTTTAATGTTTTGGACTTGTAAATGGCCATTTTGGTGTTTGATTTGATGATTGGTTGGTTTTGAATATTAGGATGCATGCCTATAGACTTGTGGATTTTCCTAATTGATGCCATGAATGAGTTTTGATGATGCAAATATGTACCTAATATGTATGATGACTTGTTGGCATGATTAGGAGGTCATTAGAATGTGTTTGAGTGGATAAATGTGTGTTAAACCAGCAAATTCTACACTTTCTAGGCAATCCGTATCGGAACGGGCACTAGCGTTTCGAAACGGGGGCCTGTAATGGCCTTCGTGTATCGAAACGAGTAGAGGCCGTTTCGAAACGTTTTGGCCACTGTCAGGCCCTGTTTCGTTACAGGTCTCGAAACGAACCCGCGTTTCGGAACGGTCAACCCCCGTTCCAGAACAGACGACCATTGGGCACTGATTTGAATGGTTTTGTGGTTTGCAAGTTTTACGTTTTAGTCCTGAATATTGTTTTTGCAATTGCTTGAGTTTGAGATGTTCGTTTAAGGTGAAATTTGACAGGGAAGCATGTAATATGATTAATTTCATATTGGTAACTTAAAAATCAGTTAATTCCTCTTAATTTCCAGAATTTACATTTTGGTCCCTAATAGTTGTAATTTGTGTAATTGAGCCCCTTAACGTTTTCCGATCGCTGTGCTTTTCAAGTATGCTTTTCTCAAGAGTACGCTTAGGATTAATATGCATCTAGACAAGATTAAAAAGAAAATAGGGTCGTTAATCAAGGTTGACTTTCAGGTTGACTTTGGTTTTCCCCGTGTAATCTTCGTAGTTCGGGTCAACTGTCTAGGCCGGGCTAAGGGGGTTACATTTGGTGGTATCAGAGCTGAGTTCTCGAGTAAACGGGAATGGTTGTGTGGGTGATGCATGCATGATTGCATGATATGCTTTTTTTAAGTGAAAGTTTGATGCATGAATTGTAAAGTATGTTGTAATTGTGATGCTATGCTATGTTGAAGCATGTTAGAGGTACCCATTGCCATATCAAAACTAATGAAATGAATTGTTTTGTTTGGAAATGAGCTTGAGTACTTGGATTTCTTACCTTGCTGAGCCTGATTATGTTATTGCATTTGTGTAAGTGCATTGTTTTAGTGAATGGGACCTCGTAGAGAGACGAGAGTTAATACGCGAGCTATGGCTCAGAACGAGAATGAGGGGAATGTCGATAATGTTGTGGATTTACCTCCTCATCCTGGTGGTGGTCCGCCCGAGGTGGTGGTGCTAGAGGTGATGGAGCTGGTGTTGGTGCTGGTGCTGGGGTCGCTGGACCTGAAGCTGGGCAGGGGCAGGCTGCTCCTGACATGACAGTTTTGATACAGGCTATTGCTGGAGCCTTTCAGGCAGTAGTAGCTGGAGCTCATGGAGCTGGGCATCAGGGTGATGCTGATGCTAGACTACCTTTGGAACGTTTGCGCAGTCTGGGAGGGACTGAGTTCAGAGGTTTGTCTGTTGAGGGTCCCGAATCTTGGTTGGAAAGTACCAAGAGGATATTGGGACAAATGAACTGCAATGATGTGCAGAAGTTAGGATGTGTGGTATCGTTGTTGCATGATGATGCGTATACCTGGTGGACGACTACTGTCTCCGGAATGGAGGAAGCTGATGTGACTTGGACGTTCTTTCTGAACGCGTTCAAGCGGAAGTATCTGGGTGTGCGATACCTAGATGAAAAGAAAAGAGAATTCATGTCTCTTACGCAAGGGAGCATGACGGTGGCTGAGTACGAGATCTAGTTTGTCCGACTCAGTCAGTACGCACCTGAGCTTATCCCTGATGAGCGGGAGAGGTCTGAACGTTTCCGGTATGGTTTGGTGACGGATGTAAAGACCTTTATGCTTGCAGCTGAGTACACGGATTTTGATGTGCTGGTTAGTAGGGCGAAGGATATTGAGCAGAACCTGGGTTTATCTTCTAGAGGTGTTGGTTCGAGCTCGGGTAAAAGAGCTGTTGAGTATAGTTCCGGTGGTGGACGGAACAAGAGAGGACGAGATAGGAGGTATCAGTCTTCTGCTAGGCGTGGTAGTGGAGGGCATGGTGCACCTGTTCTGGGAGACAGGGCGAGAGCTGATCAGAACACTTGCTGGGCATGTGGATCGCGTGGTCATTTGAGGCGTGATTGTCCTCGGGCAGCGAGAGAGGTGCAGGCTCCTGTGGCAGTGACGGGTAATTCGTGCTGGAATTGTGGTTCGGCAGACCACATGAAGAGGGAGTGTCCTCTGTTGGCCGGTTGTGGTCAGGGACGTGCTCCTGGAGTTGTTGCACCACAGAGAGGTCGTGGGCGCGGCCGTGGTAACTTCCAGCGCAGAGATGATGGCGGAAGGAGTGTGGCGCATGTGGTGGCTGTCCAACCTGAGGGTGGTGGCCAGGCTCAAGTGTATGCGCAGCGAGAGGGGAGGAATGACACGGATGTGATTGCAGGTACCTTCACTTTGCAATCCTTGTCATTACTTTCCTTGATTGATTCTGGATCTACACACTCATACATATTGCGTGAAAATGCTCAATTGCTTGGTTTGCCTGTTGAGTCTTTAGATGTTGGTATGCGTGTAACTAGTTCCATTGGTGAAACCATTGTGACACAGAAGTGGTATAGAAGATGTCCCTTGGTTGTGCAAGATCATGTTTTTCATGTTGATCTCATGGAATTGCCATTTTATGGTTTCGATGTAATCCTTGGTATGGATTGGCTTGTTGAACATCGAGCTGTGGTGGATTTTTAGAACAAGCGAGTTTCGTTGAAGCTTGCAGATGATTATGAGGTAGTGGTGGTTGGTGAGAATGTGAAGTTTCTTGCCAATATGGTGTCTTCCTTGGAGGCAAGCCGAATGCTGAGACAAGGGTGTGAGGCCTACCTAGCCTTTGTGATGAATCCTAGCTCTAAGGAGTTGTGAGTGCAAGATATCAAGATTGTGCGGGAGTTTCCTTGTGTGTTTCCGGAGGAGTTACCTGGATTGCCTCCTAATCGAGAAGTGGAGTTTGGGATTGAGCTGTATGAAAACACAACTCCAGTGTCCATTACACCTTAACGAATGGCACCTAAGGAGTTGAAGGAGCTGAAGACGCAACTTCAGGAGTTGCTTGATCGTGGTTTCATTCGGCCAAGTGTGTCACCTTGGGGTGCACCGGTCTTGTTTGTGAAGAAAAATGATGGCACTATGAGAATGTGCATCGACTATCGTCAGCTGAACAAGTTGACTATCAAGAATCGGCATCCATTGCCGAGGATTGATGATCTTTTTGATCAATTTCAGGGAGCGACTGTGTTCTCTAAGATTGACTTAAGGTCAGATTATTACTAGTTGAAGGTGAAGGATGTGGATGTGCCAAAGACAGCCTTTAGAACGAGGTATGGGCATTATGAGTTTCTTGTGATGCCGTTTGGTTTGACGAATGCTCCTGCAGCTTTTATGGACATGATGAATAGAGTGTTCCATGAGTATTTGGACAAGTTTGTTGTGGTGTTCATTGATGATATCCTTGTCTACTCTCGTACTGAGGAGGAGCATGAGGGGTATTTGAGGATTGTGTTGCAGGCTTTGTTAGAAAATCAGCTTTATTCCATGCTAAGCAAGTGTGTATTTTGGCTTAGAGAAGTTGTGTTCCTTGGACATGTGGTTTCTGCTGAGGGGATTCGTGTTGATCCTCAGAAGATTGAGGCAGTGATGAATTGGAAGCCTCCTTACTCTGTTCATGAAGTCCGTAGTTTCCTTGGTTTGACGGGATACTATCGGAGGTTCGTGGATGGATTTTCGAAGATTGCTGCACCTTTGACGAAGTTGTTGCAGAAGGATGTCAAGTATGAGTGGACGGAAGCGAGACAACAGGCTTTTGAGAAGCTTAAGGCAGCTTTGACGCAAGCTCCTATCTTGGTTTAGCCTGAATCAGGGAAAGAGTTTGTGGTGTACAGTGACACGTCCTATGTTGGATTGGGGTGTGTGTTGATGCAAGAGGGTAAGGTGGTGGCTTATGCATCGCGCCAGTTGAAGGTGCATGAGCGCAATTATCCTACGCATGACATTGAGTTAGCTGCGGTGGTTTTTGCTTTGAAAATTTGGAGACATTACCTGTACGGTGAGAAGTGTACGGTGTACACGGATCACAAGAGTTTGAAGTATCTGATGTCCTAGAAAGAGTTGAATCTTAGGCAACAACGTTGGGTGGAGTTGCTTAAAGATTACGATCTAACGATCGAGTACCATCCGGGAAAAGCTAATGTTGTAGCGGATGCTTTGAGTAGGAAAGTGGCAGTGGAGTTGAGGGCTATGTTTGCCAGCTTGAGCATTTCGCGAGATGGCGGTCTTGTGGCTGAGTTGCAAGTGAAACCATCCTTGGTTCAGTTGATTAAGGATAAGCAATTGTTGGATGATTCCTTGGTGCCACATGTTCAGGATATTGCTGAGGATAGGCCATCAGATTTCTGCTTTAATGATGATGGAGTTTTATGTTTTGGGAGTCGGATAGTAGTGCCCAATGATGCTGAGTTGAGGCGTGCTATTCTGACTGAAGCTCATAGTAGTCCTTTTGCTATGCACCCTGGTAGTACTAAGATGTATCGTGATCTTCGTGATGAGTACTATTGGGTGGGTTTGAAGAAAGATGTTGCTGAGTATGTGAGCAAGTGCATGGTTTGTCAGCGAGTTAAGGCTGAGCATCAGTTTCCTTCTGGGTTGTTGCAACCGTTGAGGATTCCTGAGTGGAAGTGGGAAAGGATTACCATGGACTTTGTGTCTGGTTTACCTTTGTCGCCATCGAAGAAGAATTCGGTGTGGGTGATTGTGGATCGCCTGACAAAGTGTGCGCATTTCTTACCTGTGCAAACTACGTATACTTTGGACAAGCTTGCAGAGCTGTACATTGCTGAGATTGTGCGGCTGCATAGTGTGCCAAAGTCGATCATGTCAGATAGAGATCCGAGGTTTACATCGCGTTTCTGGGAATGTTTACATCAGGCTTTGGGTACACGGCTGAATTTCAGTACTTCTTATCATCCACAGTCGGATGGACAGTCTTAGCGTGTTATCCAAGTGCTGGAGGATATGTTGAGGTGCTGTGTGATTGAGTTTCAAGGCTCTTGGGAGAAACATTTGCCTTTGGTGGAGTTTGCTTATAACAATAGCTACCAGACAAGTATTCAAATGGCACCTTATGAAGCCTTGTACGGGAGGAAATGCAGAACTCCTCTTTGTTGGGCTGAAACAGGTCAGAAGTTGGTTTCAATGCTAGCTTTGTTGAAAGGAACCATCGAGAAGGTGAATCTCATTTGTGAGCGTTTGAAGGCAGCTTCTGATCGACAGAAGTCTTACGTGGATTTGAAGCGTAAGGAGGTTGAGTATGCGGTGGGTGACCGTGTGTTTTTGAAAGTTTTTCCTTGGAAAAAGGTGATGAGGTTTGGCCGAAAGGGTAAGTTGAGCCCTAGGTACATTGGACCATACGAGGTGATTGAGCGTGTGGGTCATGTTGCGTATAAGCTAAGGTTGCCGCAAGAGTTGGAAAAGATTCATGATGTGTTTCATGTCTCTATGCTTCGGAGGTATAGATCTGATCCTTCGCATGTTATGCCTGTGGAGGAAATGGAGTTGAATCCAAACTTGACCTATGATGAGGAGCCGGTGGACATTCTGGATTCAGATATTAAATTTCTTCGAGGCAAGACCATTGAGTTGGTAAAGGTGTTGTGGAAGCATCGTAGTGTTGAGGAGCCACGTGGGAACGGAAGGATGACATGAAGAAGCAGTTTCCGTATCTCTTTCCTCCAGGTAAATTTTGAGGACGAAATTTCTTAAGGGGGGGAGAGTTGTAACACCCCAATTTTGGGCTTGGAAGTTTAGGGTCTGAACCGGACCGGTCTAATTTTCGGTTCGAGTATAAAAGGTGGTTTTAGGGAAAGCCTAGTTCGGGATGCTTTAAAAATATGGAAAAATATCTAAAAATCCTATTTTAATATATATATGAGAGTGGTGAAATCAATTTTACAAAATAAGGATTGGAAGTGCAACATTTCAAAATAGTGACTAAAATGTAATTTTTGAAAAGTTCAGTGGTGACTGTTTTGTAAGGATTGAAACTTTGAATCTTTAAGGAGCTAATTTACCCAAGGAAGGATTTCTCCAGATTTTTCTTAATTTTAATGATTAATTTAATGTTTAATTAATTAAAAGAAGAGAGGGAAACCATATTTTAGCTTTTCATAACTAACTTTCTTAAAAACTTTCTCATCTCATTTTCTCTCAAAATTCCCTCAGCCAAACACATTTCCACAACAACATTTCTACTGATTTTCACACTAAATGATGAGGTTTCAATCATCAATTGATTCCTAATCCTTTCTACATCAAAACCTCTTGATTTGCTTATTGAATTTTCAAGGATTTTGGCTCTAATCAAGGAGAAATCTACATTTAGAGGTAAGGATGTTCTTCTCCTCTAAATACTGAGTTCTTTACTGAAATTCCCAAGTTCTCAATCCTTAAATTAAGTTTTATAAAATGTTTTAATGTTGTGATCTTTATTTTGGCTTAAAACTCAAGATTTGGATTAAATCTTGAAGAAATTCGTGGTGATTGTTTGGGCTCTGTTTTAAGATGGCTTTTTAATGTATTTTGGATGTTTAATGATGTGTAAGTGAGGTTTAATCAATGCAATCCCGAATAGGTTGATTTTCCTAAGTTTTTGCTTATGAAAATGGTGGTTTTTGGGGTGATCTTGGTGTTCTGTTATAGCTGGAGGTATAAGGTCGAGTTTAGGTTCTTTTTGGATGTTAATTGATGTTTAAGAATGTTTAGAAGTGATGGATCTTGGTTGGGTAATGTTGTGGAGGAGTTTGGAAGTGATTTCGGTTGTGTTTGGTAGCCGAAATGTTAGATTTGGTGAGAGCAGCGAGTTTAGGTGTAATGGCTGAAGATTTTAATGCATGATGATGCATTAATCCTCTGCTTTGATGTGTTTAAAACAGGGGAGACATCTTCGGATCCTTGGGGTGTTGATCCGGAGGCTTGAACGACATTTTGGCAAGCTTGCGAAACGGAATTTGGTGAGGGAAGTTGGGATTTCCAGCTTTGTAATGAATGTTTGAAGGTTTGGAAGCTTAGTTTAAGTCTAAGCAACTTAACTAAGCTCAAGAGTAAGTTTTCGGGAAAACTCTTTCTCTTGGATGAACCATGGGATGGTTGGATGCAATGTATTTAATTTGCATGTTTAAATTCTGTTTTGAAAGCATGTTTTAGCATGATTAATGCTGGTTTTGAAAGCCATGTGTTGAAGGATGCTCAAGGTAAGAGATCCTTGGTTTGTTATGGATATATGTGGTTTTGATGCATAGTGATGCATGATGATTTAATGGTTTTGATTAATGCTTTAAAACAGTGGATTGTTGATGATAAATGATGTATATTGGCAAGTGATGTGTTGGTTTTAAAGTACTTGAATCGGATATAGTTAGCCGGCTATAGGATTGGGTGCACCGTGAATAAAGTCGCATTGGATGTTGAGGGGTTGTAATCGTACCGTAAACTCCATCCAAGTACACTAACGAGATGGTTAAGATCATAATGGTGGTTAAAAGGCCATGTGTGGATCTTGTGTTGTGTGTCCCGTGTTCTCGTTAGTGATGTTATACAACTACCGATGAGTGATGTGGAGGGGTTGTGATTGTACCGTTAAATTCCATCACGGGTGTTGAGGGGTTGAGATTGTACCGGTAAATTCCACCTTGTGTGTTCGGTAGTGTGTATGAAGCGTATGGGACAACGCTTGTAATCCGCGTATCCGATTGTGTTTTATGTTGTAAAAGGTTATGGTTTATCACTTGGAAGCCAATATGATATGTTGATGTTAATGAAGCATGAGATGCTTGTTGTGTATGCATTGTTGCATGAGAAATGATGTTTATGAGTTTAAAGGCCTTATGAAAGGTGTTTTACATAATGCATTATTGTGTTGTTTCTTTAGAGCATGCCTCACTAAGCAATTGTGCTTATGCTCTCTTTCTTGAACCAATAATGCAGAGAATTGAAGTGTTTTGAGGGCAGCAAGGAGGCTAAGAATCCAAGGGAAAGCTAAGCTCATGTATGGTGACTTTTTCACACATTATTAGTTTTTGGTATTTGGCAATGGGAACCTAGGTTGTGTTTTGGGAGATGTTTTGGACTCCCTAAGTGTGGCATGATGCCTTTAATGTTTTGGACTTGTAAATGGCCATTTTGGTGTTTGATTTGATGATTGGTTGGTTTTGAATATTAGGATGCATGCCTATAGACTTGTGGATTTTCCTAATCGATGCCATGAATGAGTTTTGATGATGCAAATATGTAACTAATATGTATGATGACTTGTTGGCATGATTAGGAGGTCATTAGAATGTGTTTGAGTGGATAAATGTGTGTTAAACCAGCAAATTCTGCACTTTTTGGGCAATCCGTATTGGAACGGGCACTAGCGTTTCGAAACGGGGGCCTGTAATGGCATTCGTGTATCGAAACGAGTAGAAGCCGTTTCGAAACGTTTTGGCCACTGCCAGGCCCTGTTTCGATACAGGTCTTGAAACGAACCCGCGTTTCGAAACAGTCAACCCCTGTTCCGAAACAGACGACCGTTGGGCACTGATTTGAATGGTTTTGTGGTTTGCAAGTTTTACGTTTTAGTCCTGAATATTGTTTTTGCAATTGCTTGAGTTTGACATGTTTGTTTAAGGTGAAATTTGACAGGGAAGCATGTAATATGATTAATTTCATATTGGTAACTTAAAAATCAGTTAAGTCCTCTTAATTTCCAGAATTTACATTTTGGTCCCTAATAGTTGTAATTTGTGCAATTGAGCCCCTTAACGTTTTCCGATCGCTGTGCTTTTCAAGTATGCTTTTCTCAAGAGTACGCTTAGGATTAATATGCATCTAGACAAGATTAAAAAGAAAAAAAGGGTCGTTAATCAAGGTTGACTTTCGGGTTGACTTTGGTTTTCCCGTGTAATCTTCGTAGTTCGGGTCAACCGTCTAGGCCAGGCTAAGGGGGTTACAGTGTTAACCCGTTTTCATTTTTTTTAAAAAATGGGCATTATTTTTTTAAATATATATATCGAATAACTAAAGAACCAAAAAAAACAGTATATATACTATTATTACTATTTATTATTATTACCAGTATTATTATTATATACCATATATTATCATTATTATTAGTATTATTTACTCTACATTATTATTATTATGGTTATTATTAGTATTATATTTATTATTATTATTATTATTATTATATTGAAACAAATAAGAAAACTGAAAAAAACTACTAAGTAATATGCCTAATTTATAATAAATAAAAGTCCAACAGTTTGTTTAATAGAGTTCATTTACAAACATAAAAAATAGAAAGCCTCCCCCCCCCCCAAAAAAAAAAATTAATAAGTATATATATTACATGACCCAATAGGCCTGGATAATTAAAACAACCAAAAAACCCTAATCTGATTTCTGTTGTTGCGCAGCCGAATCTCCACCGTCAGATCTAATCTAGATCTGACGGTCCAGATGGCCTCTGGAGAAAGGAAACCCTAGAAGCCCCTCCTCTTGCCCCAGCGCCGCATCCCTCTGAACCGTTGAATCGAGAGCGCATCGAACGGCTGAGATCGAACTGGGGAAGTTTCCAGAACCCTCAAACCCGCACGCGCGGCTACCCAGCTCCCTCACGCACGCGTGTGGATCACAAATGACTTCCCAGCTCTCTCACGCGCGCCTTTTCGAATGCCGCACGACCGTCCAGATCTTCATCAACGGCACAGATCGACTCCACGTCCACAGCCGCTCCGCCTCTAGTCCCCTCCTCTGGTCCTCTCTCATCCCCCCCGTACCAGAGGCTGGCATGCAACAAAATCGAAATGCCAGAGGCAAAACAAAACGAAAACAATAGAAATCAGAAGCAAAAACAACAACAAATTTCAGAGATGAATCCGGCCAAAAAAATCAGATGCAACCAATAGAATATTTCGAACGATTTACATGTAATATAAGAAATGAAATTTCTTCGGGCTATAAAAGCCGAAATCACACAATGTAATGAGGAGAAGCAAGTTGTAATCGAGAAAAATTTCAGAGAAATATATACAAGCAACCTCAAAGTTTGCAGAGGTATCATCATCGTCTTCCCATTTTCGTTTCGAAACATATGAAAAAAGAAAACAAGTTAGGGTTTTGCCTTTTTACCTTCGACGTCGGTCTTTCTCCTTCGCGTTTGTTCACGTTCCCTCATCGACTATAAGCTTTCCGGCCTCCCAGAGGCTGTGCATGGTGAGTCAGAGGGGACGATAACCCAAAAAGTGTTGGTTTTGGGGATTTGGATTTTCGAAATCGGTTTAGGTTTTTTGGGTTCCTGATTTCTCAAAAAACGAAAAGGGGTTGGTTTTTAGTTCTGTTTTCAAACAAAAAAAGACTTTCTTTTTGGGTTTTGGGTTTTTTGTTCGATTAAGGGAACGCCGACCGTCGATTAGCGTCGGCCGACGTTCCGGCATCGAAAAACCAGAGAGAGGGGGAGAGTCTCAAGGTGTATTTAGGGTTTGTGAACAAAAAAGGGGGCTGAAATGTTTTTAATGTAACTTTTATAGTATTTTAAAACGTTAAAATTGGTTTAATTATGTTTTAAACCCCCTCCGTGTCGTTATATTTACGCGTGCAAGGGCTTTCGTCTTTTTAAACTACGACCGCAGTCCCTTTAGGTTTTTAAATGCTTTCAATTTCGTCCCTGTCCCGTTTTAATTGGATTCCGAATGAGTTAATTCCCATTTTGGTCCTTTAGGCTTTCCGTTTCCTTTTAATTGGGTCATGTTTTGCTTTTTTTAATTAGTTTTTTTAAATGGTTTTATTACTATTCTGGTCCCTGTATCATGCATTTTATTTTCTTGTCTTGCATTTTACATTTATTAAATTTCAGTCCCTATTTTATTTATTTGCCTTATATATGTTTACTTTGTTTTTATTATGTTGGTTGGTATGTTTAACATGATTGTATGTTTTTAATATGGTCGAATGTTTTTTTATATATAGTTTTAATATGCAACGTGGTTCTAATAAGTACGTGTCTTAGTTCCTTTTATTGTTCGAAGTTTTGTGTGGTATGCATTTTAAATGTCATTTCATGTGATTTTTAATGTTCCAATTTGTATGTCAATTAATTCTAACTATAAAAAGGAGATACTTATTAATTTGCGTATTTGGGTCGAAATATCCTAGCTTATTGGATATTCCTCGAATATTCGGATTAATTTGCATCGTCTAAAGGTAAATTCGTAATTAAAACGAACTAGACCATGACACCATATTTTATCTGCTTGCATCATGCATAAAGGTGATGTACGAGATCCAAACCCTAAACTAACACGACAGTCAGGCTTATATGATGTCGATTTAGTCTTTGGTCCGGTGTACCGTCATCCTTTTTAATTAAATGTCTAATTAATTCGAGATCGCCAATTTGATAAGGCTCGTACGATTAAAGTCCAATTTTCAATTAAGAACCCCTAGTTAAATTCATTTTAAATTTCAGATAATTTCCATCAAATAAAGGCAACAATTTTTTTGGTACCGATTTCTGGGCGTGATGGGGGTGCTAACCCTTCCCCACACGTAACCAACTCCTGAACCCTTAAACGAATCTCTGGTTTAGTTTTTATGGTGTCCGGCCTACCTCAGTGGCCGGTGGCGACTTCCAAAAAAGATTTATTTTTAAGGTTGTTTTCGAAACTTAAAATTTTGAAATTAAAAAAAACTTACCACAACGTGGCGACTCTACTGGGGACTAATTTTATTTTACAAAACAAAAAGAGAGTTAAGCCAAAAAAATAACAATTGTGGCTTTTAATGATGGAAATTTTTGAAATTTAATTTGAATTTAGCGAAGTGATTCTTCCTTGAAAATGGGACTTGAATTATACGAGCTTCGATAAATGGTGGTCTTTGAATTGATTTTTCATTTAATTTCAAAGGAATCACCGACATGTGTTGCATCACGATCATTAAGCTCTATACACAAGCTTCTTCCCTTAAGTGGGAGTGAAACGCCCATACACACGTGAGTATCCCTCCACGGGGTCGGTAATTCATTTCCGGAATCCACTCCTTTGACACGTGAGCAGCCCTCCACGTCACTAGGTCGTGCTTTCCCTCGAATCAAAACCAATTCACAAACTTGTAATGGGCCAGAATTGGGGCTCTTGTCACCTTAGTAGGTGAAAAGATAGGTTCGGGTACCCTTGATAGAACCGAAACCACATGTGTGAGAACTTAAGAAGCCCACCCCGATTAGAGCCATGCGGATAACCGTAGAATTAGAATTCATGCTGGTAGGTCTTGCATTGTTAATCTGCTTTGATGTGTTTCCTTCCGTTTTTCGTATTCAGCATTCATTATTGTTGTTACTAATCTAGTCGCTTTTTGTCTTGTTTTGCTTATTTATTTTTGTATATCCATTGCATTTTCATACGAAGTGTTGATTCAAGAACAGTCTAAAGTTGAAAACTTTCACAACGGGAGAAAAGAGTCCATAGCGACGGAGTTTTCGGAACCCTAGTTTAAAAGGAGGGGACGAACAAAACATATTGATAATCGTACCCTATGTATTCATTTTCTTGCTTCATTGCATCAAGACTTGATCTCCGTTATGAAAGTTGTTTGATGAGGATGTTCGTCGAATCAACATTTCCTTGCATTCGATTGTGTTTTTTAATTTATTGCCTTTAATCATTTGTTTCTGTTATGCATACACATTTCATGCATCAAATCATAAACTCATGAGATTAATTGTTCGGGGTCATGGCAGTATTCGTGACTATCGAAGATTCCGCATCCACACTTTACCCTCCATCAAAGGAAGCGAATGGAGGGAAGTTTTGCTAAGTTGGAAGCCGATTTTAGGGGACAGTTGGAACGAGCTCAACAAGAATTGAGGGATACCATCATCAAGTCCCAACAAGATATGATGAAAGAGATATCTCAGTTGCTACAAGCCAATCTAAGAGGAAAGGGTGTTGTAGGAAACCCTAGTCAAGAGAAAGGAGACCCCTCATTTTCCCCTGGTTTTGTCACCGATACCCCTAAGCCCTCGCAAGGAGCGGCTACTCAAGGAGATGAGGCAACATCGCATCATGCGGGCGCCTCTACCCATGCTCTGTCAGGTCTGGTCTTTAACCAAGTGGAGAATGTCGGGGATAGTGTCCCAGACTTGGATGAGATTGAGAATTTGAACAAGGTTAAGGCGGAGTTCTTGAAACAACTAGAAGAGACCCGGAAGGACCTCGAGGAGAAATTCCGAACAAAGGAGGAAGAAGAAGGGGCGTATGGGATGAATGCTAGAGATCCCAGTTTGGTTCCAGACTTGGTAATTCCACTCAAGTTCAAGACGCCGGAGTTTGAGAAGTTTGACGGGACGACTTGCCCTACTGCCCACATAACCATGTTCTGTAGAAAGATGACAAGTTTCATCGACAACGAGAGGTTGCTAATTCACTTCTTTCAAGACAGCTTAGCGAGGCCCGCAATAAGGTGGTACAATCAGTTAAGCCGTGCTCAGATTACGTCATGGAAGGATTTGGCAAAGGCTTTCACAGATCAGTATAGGCACATAACCGATATGGTCCCAAGCCGATTAATGCTGCAAGTTTTGGAGCAAAGACACAATGAGAGCCTTCGTGAATACACCCAGCGTTGGCGAGATGTGGCGGCACAAGTCCAACCCCCACTCCGCGAGAATGAGATCTCCCATATATTTGTCGATACTTTGAAAGGAACCCTCTACGACCGCATGATAAGCAACCCTATCGGTACTTTCTCAGATATGGTTATGACCGGTGAACGTATCGAGGCAGCTATCAAGAGTGGTAGAATCGATGGAGGAGAAAATGCTCGGAAGTAATTAAAGAAGAAGGATCATGAGGTGAACAACATCGGTACCTACGAGGCTCCTAAGCACCTCACAATCTCACCGCCTCGAGCCGAAATCGGGAATGCACAAGGCTCAAATCGAAGAGAAAGTAGGGCTCCCAAGAAGGAACAAGAGAGGATGTCCTTCACCCCTCTACCCATGTCATACAAGGAGGTCTACAAGCACCTATACGAGGCCGATCTGGTTCGTCCATATCATGATACTCCCTTCCAGCCGCCTTACCCTCCATGGTATGACGAGAAGGCGCATTGTGAGTACCACGGTGGAGTACCAGGGCACACGATATTAAATTGCACAACATTCAAGAAGCTCGTGCAAAACATGATCAACATCGGGGTCCTCGAGTTAGAGAGGTCCAATGTGGCGACCAATCCACTTCCAAAGCATGGAGGACGAGGCGTAAATGCCCTCGAAGAGGTAGATGCGAAGAAAGCGAGGGTGGAAGTGTCAGAAATCAAGTCCCCTCTGAGTTGGGTGTACGAATAGCTGTGCACGACGGGCTTAATTGAGAAAGGTACGAAGGGAGTGTATAACGGCCATGAGTCATTTTGTGAGTACTATCAGACTGCAGGGCATCAGATTCAGAGTTGTCCGGAATTTAAGCAGTTGGTTCAGGAACTGATGGACAATAAGGAGATCAAGTTCCTCGAGGAAGCTTAAAGGTTGGGATGGATGGCCAGTCTAGCGGTGGTCAAGAGTTTTATGCATCCAAGTTTGCTTATTTTCATTTCATTGCATTTTAATCTTTTTCTTGAAGTAATGTGTGGAATCAACCTTGCTACCCTTTGCCCGAAGGTAGCAAAGATCTTTTTGTAAGGGCCTAAGATTGCAGGTTTAAATTTCAATGAAAGGATGCACTGCGTTTTGTGTTTCAATTACCTCTTCATTGTGTGTATATATTTGTCTATTGAGTCCCTATATATCAATTGCACATAGGACATTGACCTTGACCCAAAGGTTGATTTCCAGCAGCCTTTGTCTAGCAGAAATCGAAAGCCGTGAAGATGATGAGTATGTGGCTTACACTCCAAGTTAATTTGAGTACACGTAGCATTAGGGCCTTCGGGAGAATAACCGGAAATCTTCCGTGCTAAAAAAAGAGAAGGAAAAAAAGAAGAAGAAAGAAAGAAGAAGAAAAAGAGAGAGGAAAAAGAAATAGAAAAAGAAAAAAAATTGAGAATAATAAAAGCATAACAAAAGCACTCCAATGTTCGAAGCGTGGTAATAGACATTTTCGGATACGAGTGTGGAATTTTTGGGGCACTCCGCTGTAGCAAAAAGACCAATAAGGTTGCTATGCACCATTCGAATAAAAAACTTTAGCTACATGAGTGATGGTAATATTTTCAAATCATGACAATACCGAGTAGCTCGGGGTTTTGTTGTTTGCTCCATCATTTATTTCGAGCGAAAGGAATGTGATGAGTTGGCTTCCCCAGAATCAGTAATAATGATAAAGGCGAAGCCTATTGAAGATAAGTCTAAATATATTAAAAAGCTGAAATAACTAAGAGAGTATGTCACATTTCCAGACATCAGCTTAGCTTTCGAGGTCTCCTAGACACATGATGCTTGAGGCAATCCGTGGTAAGCCATAGTAGTGTCGTTCGTGCACTTGATATTCAGGGTATTTAATCTAGCTTGATATATTCATAATTTGAAAAGAAAGTCTAGTTTTCGAAAATGCATCTCATTTTGAAGTTAGAAGATGCAATCTAAATCTTTTTGTGAACACAAAATATTTTCCTTTCATTGCTTCAAGGATAAAGTTTAGAATGCAATGCCATGAATGCAAATGATAGCTCATCAGTGGCCATAGTGAGGACAATAGTAAGATTCTACATGTTATAGTTCAAGAACTTGAAGCAAATTTTTGTCGAAATGCCTTGATTGCTTCAGAAAATGAAAATGGACCTTAATGATCTTAAGAGAAAAGTTCAGGGACTTGGGGGCATGTGCCTTCCCCCTAATGTGTCAATAAGAGAGAATTCGTCGTAATGAGTCAAGACGAAGAGAATGATTGAGCACCCAGCTTGAATAGGGGGCAATGTTTTGAGAACGAGTACTACGAGAAGTGTCATGTATGTTCTGACCAGTGAAAGGCAATAGTCGTCTTCCAAGATGAGATAAAAGATGGAGATTTGGCAGAGATGAGGAAGCCAAAAGAGATTGAAAAGAAGAAGAAGAAGAAGATGTTGGGTCACGTCGGCACGCCCCGTGGCGCAGCGGAAAAATTAATCTGACGTAATCCAGTCAGGATCCATGTACAGGAACGAATCCGGGGTGAAAATATGAAGAGTTACCTTTTAAAACTCTGGAAACTGGAAAACCGACGGTTTGTCGGAATAACAACGTCAAGTAAAACCGGAATCGTCACAGGTTCGCAACGACCTCTACGAAGTCCACTCGAACAAAACGAACAAAGTTTCCGCCTTCCTAACACTTAGGGATAAATTTCGACAGGTTTGAACACCTTCCAGGGAGAAGTCAAAATCCCTCCAGGGATTCTTGAGGGAGTCTGAAATCGATCAGGGGTTCTACTGGGACTTGGATTCGAACTAGGAAATCGCCAGGAATTTGCCAGGGGGCAAGAGGAACACCAGAAAAATATCGAACAACTTCTCAAAAGAAATCTGGAACTTGTCGAAAATTCCAGAGGGGAATTCCTAGGGATATGTCGAAATTTGCAAGGAGGAATATGGATGATTTGGTTGCTAGCCCTTGTCCCTTTAAATAGTATTCAGTGACTTAATTCTAGTTGAATTCCTTAAATCCAAGTTCAACCAAAATTCATAGAATCTAATTCTACTTGAAATTGGTTTATATTAAATATACATTATATTTAATAATATTAAATGAAATATATATATTTAATTATGTAGAATCTTATTCTACATAAAACATGAATTTAAATATACATTATATTTAATCCAAATATATATATTTTTATTATATAGAATCTCATTCTATCTTTACTTGGATTTAAATATATATTTTATAATTATGTGGAATCTAATTCTACATAAACTTGGAATTAAATATACATTATATAAATTCCAAATATATATTTAAATTTCTAGAATCTTATTCTATAATATTTAAGTCTCTAAATATTTTCCATACTCTAAATAATATTTGATAAATACAATATTTATCTAATATTATTCCCATTTAAAGGAGTTGCCGATTTCCCCTATCCCATAGGGGATTTTTGGAAACCTCCCTAAAATAAGGAGTATGATTTCTGTTGAGTGTATAAATGTTCTATTATTTACACCTCTTTTAACCCATATTTCTGCTGCATTCATGCATTATTTATCGCATTTAGGTCAGTTTACAGCAAAACATCACAAATACATTAAAAGGCACAGTTTCTACTAAAAATGACTGTTTTTGCAGGTTGCTGCCGTAGCAGATGGAGAGGGCAGGCGCTGGGCAGTGAAGCAGAAGAGCTGAACTGGACAAGCAGTCAAGGAGGACGATGCTGCCATGGTTGCCGCCGTGACAGCAAAGGACGACAACAGTTTTGAGGAGAAGAAGCAAAGTGGACCTCGACAGATAGAGAAAATTCAGCACGTCTGTCGTGTGAAAACCCTATAAGTTTCCAAGCCCTAGATCAGAAGATATCCCAAGCCCAATGTTCAAGGAGAGATAATCCCAAGAAACAAGGAGGACGGCTGGAAAGTAGATTCCTTGAAGATTTAGTCTTTATTAGAATCATACTTTTAATTAAAGTTGTAATCCTTGTTAAATTAGATAACTTGAGCCCAAAGCTTATATAAGGGCATATATCTTAACCTAGAGGCAGAACCGATTACCCTAGCCTTCTCTCTCAACCTCTAGTCGTTTTCCTTCCCACAACATGTTCTAAATTCCCCCTAGGGCCACGGGTTGATTTGTAAAGTAGTTGCAAGGGTTGTTTTGTTTCAGGAATTTTCAGTTCAATAAAATAAACTTCAAGTTCTCTTATTTTGGTTATTAATATCTTGCAAGAGCATCGGGAGAGCATTGTGAGGTTATCTATTTACTTAGCATCGGGAGAGTTAAGTATACGAAAGAAATAAGAGCAAGTTCTCTAGTTTATAGTTGAACTATCTCGGGCCTAGGGATAGGACGAGGTTAAGTGGCTAAAGAAGAATTCATCCACATCGGTGTTCATCCTTCGATTCACGTCGGGAGGTATCATCAAAGACGTGATCATCGATAGACTTGGACCTAGGGATAGGCCAAGGCATATCTGGGATTCTTGCCAAACTTGAAGTACGGAGTTGAGTGTTTGCTGCCGCGACAGGTGCTGCCGCGACGGGCGCGATGACAGAACTGGATTTCCTAAACTCTGCAATACCTGCACTACTGAGCAATTCAATACCAGCCCATTCTCGCTATCTTGATATCTCTACTCTTTTATTTACGTTTACTTTATTATTTTCGTGACAACTTTCTCAAACATCTTCTTTACTTTCGTTCAGTGAATTAAGGTGAAGCTATTAGCCCAATCCCTGTGGAGACGATATCCGATACTTCGTATCACTTTACTACTTGCGTCATGTATACTTGCACTATAATTGCGATAGACTATTTTACACGCAACAAGTTTTTGGCGCCGTTGCCGGGGAATGGCAACATAACTCTACCTTTCTTTTACTGCACTTTTCGTTTTTGTTTTTATTTTTCTGTTTTTCTTTTGTGCATTCAACTCTTGCTTTTCACAAGGTTTCTTGTTTATGCGCAGATCAAACCGAGGTAAAGATCCTGAGTATCCATTAGATCCAGAAATCGAACGATCATTCAATCTCAAGAGACAACTTCGTCACTTACTAGCCAGGAACGAGTACCTTGAGGAACAGTTAGAGACGATGGCCCACAATGGAAACAACCCACCTGTTGGAGCTGTTATACCGCCTGTCGGCGACCCGCCTGCCGCTGCCGGACGACGGTCCTGTCGAGACTACATGCTGAATGACCATGTAGAACTAGAAACCACGCTTCCGGATATTGAAGTTGATAACTTTGAGCTAAAACTTGTTATGTTTAGTATGATCAACAACGCCGGTCAATTCAGTGGTGCTGTTACAGAGGATGCTAGGGAGCATCTAAAAATGTTCCAGGAAATCTGTGGTTCGTTTAGACTGCCAGGAGTTAATTCGGAGATACTGAGGCTTCGGTTATTTCCCCATTCATTGAGGGACAGAGCAAAGACTTGGTGGAATAAACTTACGCCGGGTTCAATTAGAACTTGGGCAGATTTGTCTCGTGAATTTTTATCTCGTTTTAATCCTTCACATTTATCTGAGCGATTACGTAATGAAATTGCTACTTTTCAACAAGAAGATGACGAGCCGATGCACGAGGCCTGGGACAAATTCACCACTCTTCTACGGAACTGCCCTATGCATGGATTCCCCGTCTGGAACCAGGTAACCAAGTTTTATAATGCTGCCAACTTACAAACTCGTATTCGAATTGATTCAGCAGCAAACGGATTACTATTGGACAAAGACCCAGACGAGGCAATGCAAGTATTGAAAAATCTGGCCAAGAATGAGGAGCAATTTCCGACAGCAAGAAGAGGGGGTAAACGGGTACTAGCTGTCAAGGATTATGAGGCTGAAAGCACGATGAAATCACAGGTGGCATACCTTACTAAGACAATGAAAAAAACTCTTGAACGAGGATGCACAACATGGATTTGCTGTCGAGGAGGTATGTGACATTTGTGAGGGAAATAACAATTCGGAGGAATGTCCAATACAGTTAGAAGAGGGAAAGTATGTTGGAAATTACAACAAGCCGAATTACAACTCCAACAACTATAATCCCAACTGGAGAAAGGACCCCAAGTTTTCTTGGAGTAATCCTAATAATGCCCTGAATCCTCAAGCACACAATAATCAGAATCAGGGAGGACCTAGATTGATGACACGACAGCAGTCGCAGCAGCAGCAGCAACAGCCCCCAGCTGCCACGAACAGTATATTGGAACAGACTCTGGCTACGTTTATGTCTCAGACAGGAAATTATATTGAGAACATGAATCAATTTGTCAAGAAGACTGAGACATTCATGGATGAAACTAAGATGCGGATGACAAATCATGAAGCTACTCTGAAATCGTTAGAGACACAAATGGGTCAGGTTTCCCAGCTTATTAACCCGAGGCACGCTGGAGGATTTCCTAGCAATACTAAAAATGCTAGACAGCCCACACATGAGCAGTGTAAAGCCATTACTACTAGGAGTGGGAAGATACTACCAGGGCCAGAGAAGGAAACTGAAACAGTGAAAAAACCAGCCTTGGACAAACCTGCCGAGGAAGCTGCCACGACAGGTAATAAACAGCCTGTTGCCGATGAGCCTGTCACGACAACAGAAGCGACAGAGGAGAAAAATGATGAACCCAAACCTCCTCAGATTCGTATGCAGTGGGAAGGACGTATTGCTGATTATCGTCCCCCACCTCCTTTTCCTCAACGGATACAGCAAGCAAAGCAAGAATCTCAGCTCAAAAAGATTTATGATATTTTTAAGCAGGTTCATATTAATATTCCGCTACTAGTTGCCGTGAGGGAGATGCCCGGTTACGCCAAATTTCTCAAAGATGTTATGTCGAAGAAATCTAAACTTGGGGAATTTGAAACGGTTAAGATGACGGAAGGATGCATGAGTATTCTTCATAGGCAGCCACCCCAGAAAAAGAAGGATCCGGGGAGCTTCATCATACCTTGTGTAATCGGAGATAAATATGTGGGTAAGGCACTTTGTGATCTTGGTGCTAGTATTAATTTAATGCCAAAATCTGTTTTTCAGAAATTAGGTATTGGAAAGGCGCGACCCACGACAGTAATTCTGCAGCTGGCAGACCGCTCTTACGTTCATCCGGAAGGAAAAATCGAGGATATTCTGGTAAGAGTGGATAAATTTATATTTCATGCTGACTTTCTTGTTTTAGATTGTGAAGCAGACGAAAACGCACCAATCATCCTTGGGCGACCCTTCTTAGCCACGGGAAGATCACTGATTGATGTGGAAAAAGGAGAACTCACCATGAGAGTGAACGATCAAGAGATTAAGTTGAATGTTCTCCAAGCTATGAAGCATGCTGATGCATACGAGGAATGCAAAGCTATCACTGAAGTTACCTTTGATCAACCCTGCATCAGGTCGGGCTATCACGACATCAACATTGGTCACTGCCTCGACAGCCACTTACAGGACTGTCATGACAGCAGCGACGACAGCAACTCCTCTGAATCCGATACATCTGATACTGAAGATCAGAAGGAGGTAAACTGGATAGGCGATCGTCCAGGTAAGTTATTCGAACCTTTAAATTATACTTCGGATAACCATGCAATCCAAAAGCCATCTACTGTTGAGCCCCTTGTTTTAGAACTGAAGCCCCTGCCAGGGCAGTTAAAATATGCTTTTCTTGGATCAAATGATACGTTGCCCGTAATCATCTCTTCCAAGTTGATGCAGGAACAGGAACATCAGCTAATAGGGATGCTGCGGCAGCACAAAAAGGCAATTGGATGGACGATAGCTGATATTCAAGGCATTAGTCAGGCGTTATGCATGCATAAAATCCTGTTAGAGGAAGATCATAAGCCGACTATAGATGCTCAAAGGCAGCTAAACCATGCGATGAAAGAGGTGGTGCGTAAGGAGATAATCAAATGGTTAGATGCTGGTATTATTTACGCCATCTCCGACAGCAAGTGGGTGAGCCCGGTGCAATGTGTTCCCAAGAAAGGAGGAATGACCGTGGTGACCAATGAAAACAATGAGTTAATCCCAACCAGGACTGTGACCGGTTGGAGGGTTTGTATGGACTATCGGAAGCTTAACAAAGCTACCCGAAAGGACCACTTTCCTTTACCCTTAATTGATCAAATGCTTGATAGATTAGCGAGTAAACCTTACTATTGTTTTCTTGATGGTTATTCGGGTTACAATCAAATTGCTATCGCACCGGAAGATCAAGAAAAGACGACTTTTACATGCCCCTATGGAACTTATGCTTTTAGGAGAATACCATTCGGACTATGCAATGCACCCGCCACCTTCAAAAGGTGCATGATGGCCATATTCTCTGATATGGTGGAGGACTTCCTCGAAATATTTATGGATGATTTTTCCGTCTTTGGAGACGATTTTGAGAGCTGCCTAGGCAATCTACAAAAGGTACTTGAAAGATGTGAAAAAGCAAACCTGGTCTTAAATTGGGAAAAATGCCACTTTATGGTGGATGAAGGGATAGTCCTTGGCCATAAGATTAGCTGTCGTGGGATAGAAGTCGATAGGGCTAAGATAGAGGTGATCGAAAAGCTGCCGTCGCCGACCACAGTCAAGGGTATTAGAAGTTTCTTGGGACATGCTGGTTTTTAACGGAGATTCATTGCAAATTTCTCAAAAATCACCAAGCCCCTATGCCATCTCCTGGAGCAGAACCGACCCTTTGACTTTAATGATGAATGTACTGAGGCATTCAAGGTTCTGAAGGAAAAGCTGGTATCAGCCCCAATAGTACAGCCACCAGACTGGACACAGCCGTTTGAGATCATGTGCGATGCTAGTGACTATGCTGTCGGGGCAGCACTTGGGCAGCAGAGAGACAAATTGTTTCATGTCATATACTATGCCAGCAAGACACTGAATGAAGCCCAAGTGAACTACACCACCACAGAAAAGGAGTTATTAGCTGTGGTATTCTCCATTGACAAGTTTCGTTCTTACATACTTGGAACGAAGGTCATAGTGCACACAGACCATTCTGCCCTGAAGTATTTGTTCGCGAAAAAGGATGCAAAGCCTCGATTGATACGGTGGATCCTGCTATTGCAAGAATTCGACCTTGAAATCAAGGACAAAAAAGGGACAGAAAATTAGGTGGCAGATCACTTGTCAAGATTGGAGAAGGGAAAGAGTCTACCAATAGATGAGACAAACATTCTGGAGACCTTCCCAGACGAGCAGCTCTTTACTGCCGCAATCACTGCCGCGAAAGCCATGGCGGCAGGTAAGTCTTCTAAACTTCCCTGGTATGCTGATTTCGTTAATTTTATAGTTAGCGGAATAATTCCTTCTGATCTTAATTATCAAGCCAGGAAGAGGTTCCAAAATGATGTTAAGCATTATTATTGGGACGAACCTCTTCTTTTCAAAATATGTGCAGATCAGATTATAAGGAGATGTGTACCTCAAGAAGAGCAAGAAGACATTCTTCATCACTGCCATGCTTCACAGTATGTGGGTCACTTAGGAGGCAACAAAACTGCTGCCAAGGTGCTGCAATCAGGGTTTTACTGGCCGTCACTGTATAAAGATGCACAAATCTACTACAAGAGCTGTGACAGGTGCCAAAGGACAGGAAACATCTCAAGGAGAAACGAGATGCCACTGCAGAACATTCTAGAAGTCGAAATCTTCGACGTTTGGGGGATTGATTTTATGGGACCTTTCCCATCCTCATGTGGGAATCTATACATCCTCCTAGCAGTAGATTATGTCTCTAAGTGGGTTGAAGCTATCGCCACTCAAAAGAATGATGCCAAGACAGTCCAAAGGTTTTTACACAAAAACATCTTTTCTAGGTTTGGCATCCCTAAGGCGATTATCAGTGATGAAGGGAGACATTTCGACAATAGGGTTATTGCTGCTGCCTTGAAGAAATATGGTGTTAAGCATCTGATCGCGACAGCATATCACCCACAGACCAATGGACAAGCTGAGATATCTAATAGGGAAGTTAAGAACATTCTTGAGAAGATGGTTAAGCCAACTAGGAAAGACTGGGCTTTACTCCTCAATGATGCGTTATGGGCATATAGGACAGCTTTTAAGACTCCATTGGGCATGTCTCCGTACCGATTGATTTATGGGAAAACATGTCATCTACCTGTCGAGATAGAGCACAGAGCATACTGGGCAATCAAGGCAGTGAATATGGACTCTGACAGGGCAGGACAGAAAAGGCTGTTAGATCTGAACGAGATTGAAGAAATACGGACAATGGCCTACGACAATACAAGAATCTACAAGGAGAAAACTAAGAAGTGGCATGATAGGAAGTTGCTGCCACGACAGTTCTGCCCAGGGCAGCTTGTATTGTTGTTCAATTCTAGACTGAAACTCTTCCCAGGGAAGCTAAAATCTAGATGGTCCGGCCCGTTCCAAGTCGTACAAGTTTTTCCCCATGGTGCCATCACAATCCGATCATTAAAAGACGGGCACCAATTCAAAGTCAACGGACAGCGCCTCAAGCATTATCAGGGGACTGAAGCCCCAAGAATGCAGGAAGTGGTTACCTTAGGAGATGCCCCACCTAGCATCCCTAAGTTAACCTAAATTTTTATTTTATTTTTATTATTATTATTATTTATTATTAGGAAATAAGGTTTATTTTATTTTGAATAATGTTTTTATGTTTATTGTTTTTAGGAAATAAAGGAGTCAAGAAGAACAGGAGAAGTGAACTCAGCCCACCATCCATCCATCAGCCCAACAAAGCCCAAATATTGAAGCATGTCGTTACAACTGCCGCGACAGACGCGGAAAATACAGGCTGTCATCACGCTGTCACGATAGACGCGGAAACACGTCACAGACGCGTAACAGACGCGGAAACATGCGTCAGACGCGTCAGACACGCTAAAGCTCAATAGCCGCCCCGTTATTCGCGCCTGTCGTTACAGCTTCAACGGGCAACAATTCCTTTTCTATAAAACCCCGTTTCATTTTCATTTTCACTCACTTTTGCCTTTCTTACTTGCTCTCCATCTTTAGTTTTCATTTGCTTTCATTTACTTTTCACAACCCTTGCACTAATATGTCTTCTAGAAAAACCCGACGCAATGCTGCCTCTACTTCCTCACCGGCAGCAACTCCCCCACAGTCCTTTGCAACCAGAGATATGTGGGAAGAACGAGGCTTCATCTATACACCAAAGGCAAAGAATCTGGGCCTCAAGCCTTTCATAGCCAGGAAGATTAGAGCTCTATTATGGAAAACATTTGCGGAGCAACCGGAGGAGATGAACGTGACGCTGGTGAGAGAATTTTATGCTGCCATCATCAGCAAAACGGCGACAGCAGTGAGTGTTAGAGGGAAAGAAGTATCGTTTACAGCCGAGCACATCAACTCCTTATATGGCCTCTACATAGGCCACAATGATGATGCACATCAGCTGTTCCTCAACACCTTGGACGATGCTGCCTATGACGCTGTCATGGAAGAACTGACGGAAGAGGGAACCGAATGGAATACCAGCCGGAAAAATCCACACACGGTGAAGCGGAGTCAGCTGCTGCCGGAGGCAAAACTATGGAATGCCTTCATCAAAAAGAGGATCATGCCGTCATCCCACCATACAACCGTCGACCAGCAAAGGTTAGCCTTAATACACTCTATTTTAAATGAACGGCCTATTAATGTGGGCAGTTATATTCGAGAGAGTATTTTGGAAAGTGCACATCGACCGACGGGCCTCCTTTTCCTCCCCTACCTCATCACGTCACTATGCCGCGGCCATAACGTGCCGAAAGCCCACACCGACTTAATAGTAAAAGGACGAGGTTGGACAAAAAAGAATATCCTCAGCCTCATGGAGCTAACCGTGGCCACCCCTCTATCATCATTCAACCCCGCTACCGCCACAACTGAATTATCGGAGCAGAAAAATCCTGAACCTACCGCCGCAGCAGCTCCTCCGACAGACTCCTCCACTCAGATCTTAGCTGCCATTCAAAAGATGAAGGAAAGACAGTTGGGCCTAATGACATTCATCAAGGACTTTGCCGCCTCCACGGTAAATTTTATTCAGAATACTTTAAATTTCCCTGATGCTGTTTTCCCTACTTTCCCTGCCCATTACTTTACTGTCACTACCCCTGTCCACACACCTACACCTGCTGCTACCCCACAAACACCATCTGCCGCCTCCATACCATCGCCCGCCTCGACAGCAGCCATCAGCACTCATGCCAAACCATCTGCTCGAGGAACAAAGCGACCAATGACATCGGATGACCTCGCTGCCTTTGTTGTTGGGTTCTCCTCCTCCTCGGTTTGGGCAGCCAGTGATGATGAACCCTCTATTAAGAGGAATCTGTCAAAGGACTTGTCACCGGTAAAGAGGCAGAAACGGATGGCAGATAAGAACACTTTGCCAAAGGCCAGCAGCAGCAGTGAGAGCAGAAGCAGCTCTGATGTTCAGGTTGTGGAACAACCACCCCACATCTCCCCAACCAGAATCCAGCCACCACGGGAGGTCAAGAACACATCCGCCTCCCCCGTGCCCAAGCCCGCCCTAAGAGCCAGAGCCCGCCGCCAGATCCGCCTCAGCAGCAGCAACGAAGACATCGATTAAATTTAAGTTTCTTATTTATATTCTGCTGCCTGCTATATATTTTGTGATGTAATGCCTTTATCTGTTTTTATTTCTATTTTGTCATTTGCATTGAGGGCAATGCAACCCTTGAGTTTGGGGGTGGCATCCCTCCATTAATGGAGTGCATCTTAGTTTAAAATTTGGTGTCTTTTACTTAGTTTATTTTTGTCAAAAAAAAGATGAAAATATTGAAAATTTTGGCTGAAAACTGTGAACTGAACTTACCTGTCGTGACAGCTCTGTCGCGGCAGTGACTTTAGGTAAGTTTTTAGGAGAAGTTTAGAGCCTTTCTATAGTTCTGAAAACTTAAACACCATTGTGACTGTTATACTGCTTAAAACTCTTTTAGTCAACTAGAATAGGAAGCTTAGCACTTGAATAGCCCCTAGAGGTGCCTAACACTGGCTCTAGGAAAGAAGTTTAGCAAAATAGACTCAATAGCCATAGAGGTGCCCGAAACCGGCTCTAGGAAGTTAGCTAGAGGTGCCCGAAACTGACTCTAGTGAAACTTTAGCTTTAAAAAATGAAATCGAGTCAAAACAGAAAATCAAAGGAGCATAAAAAGTGCCTTCAAAAGATAAACTTTGGCATAAAAATTCGAGTTAAGAGTTGAATATTCTAGTGAAACTAAGAGAGTCTTGGCATATAACTGTTCACAAGCATGCACACACTGCACGAGAACTATAGTGAGATTCCGGACAGATCCTAAATTATCCGACAGGGTGCTGCCGTCACAGGGAACGAACGACGGGTAAGGGAAAGTTCACTGTTTGAAAGCCAAAACAAAAATATTTCATTTTTATTTTAGGTCTTAGTTGCTTGAGGGCAAGCAAAAACGTGAGTTTGGGGGTGTGTTGAGTGTATAAATGTTCTATTATTTACACCTCTTTTAACCCATATTTCTGCTGCATTCATGCATTATTTATCGCATTTAGGTCAATTTACAGCAAAACATCACAAATACATTAAAAGGCACAGTTTCTACTAAAAATGGCTGTTTTTGCAGGTTGCTGTCGTAGCAGATGGAGAGGGCAGGCGCTGGGCAGTGAAGCAGAAGAGCTGAACTGGACAAGCAGTCAAGGAGGACGATGCTGCCATGGTTGCCGCTGTGACAGCAAAGGACGACAACAGTTTTGAGGAGAAGAAGCAAAGTGGACCTCGACAGATAGAGAAAATTCAGCCCGTCTTTCGTGTGAAAACTCTATAAGTTTCCAAGCCCTAGATCAGAAGATATCCCAAGCCCAAAGTTCAAGGAGAGATAATCCCAAGAAACAAGGAGGACGGCTGGAAAGTAGATTCCTTGAAGATTTAGTCTGTTAGAATCATACTTTTAATTAAAGTTGTAATCCTTGTTAAATTAGATAACTTGAGCCCAAAGCTTATATAAGGGCATATATCTTAACCTAGAGGCAGAACCGATTACCCTAGCCTTCTCGCTCAACCTCTAGTCGTTTTCCTTCCCACACCATGTTCTAAATTCCCCCTAGGGCCACGGGTTGATTTGTAAAGTAGTTGCAAGGGTTGTTTTGTTTTAGAAATTTTCAGTTCAATAAAATAAACTTCAAGTTCTCTTATTTTGGTTATTAATGTCTTGCAAGAGCATCAGGAGAGCATTGTGAGGTTATCTATTTACTTAGCATCGGGAGAGTTAAGTATACGAAAGAAATAAGAGCAAGGTCTCTAGTTTATAGTTGAACTATCTCGAGCCTAGGGATAGGACGAGGTTAAGTGGCTAAAGAATAATTCATCCACATCGGTGTTCATCCTTCGATTCACGCCGGGAGGTATCATCAAAGACGTGATCATCGACAGACTTGGTCCTAGGGATAGGCCAAGGCACATCTGGGATTCTTGCCAAACTTGAAGTACGGAGTTGAGTGTTTGCTGCCGCGACAATCAACGGACTGCTGCCGCGACAGGTGCTGCCACGACGGGCGCGATGACAGAACTGGATTTCCTAAACTCTGCAATACCTGCACTACTGAGCAATTCAATACCAGCCCATTCTCGCTATCTTGATATCTCTACTCTTTTATTTACGTTTACTTTATTATTTTCGTGACAACTTTCTCAAACATCTTCTTTACTTTCGTGCAGTGAATTAAGGTGAAGCTATTAGCCCAATCCCTGTGGAGACGATATCCGATACTTCGTATCACTTTACTACTTGCGTCGTGTATACTTGCACTATAATTACGATAGACTATTTTACACGCAACAATTTCCAATTTTTTTGTTCGTTTCATTCGAAGGGTGTGACCCTTGTAGGTTCATGCAACGCTAGCAGCAAAATTAGAACTTTTCTAATTTTACAAACAATGAGTGGCATCTAGCAATACATCATTGCTATCTAAGTTGCATGAAGTCATGGTTTGACTTTCCTAATTCCTGAATAAACTTCCTTTATGTATTTCATCCTTTTGTCCTTTATATCTTAGAGGAACACAAGTCATGGGTTAGTCACACTTGCGTTGTCCATCTAGTGTTTCTTGATGTCTTGAGTAGATTATGATAAACGAATCTCTATGATATCTCATATCATAATATTCGAGCATGGCCATGCATTTTCTAATCTCACTCAATCAAGTGGCCCAAGATATTTCTCCCATTATGTAGGAGGGACAAATCCTTTCTTGATCAACCATATTTCACTACATAGGTCATCATGTATCCAATCATCGGTCTTTATAATGTAGTCAGTTACGACACACGTTTGACTATGTCAAAATACGTAAATCTTTATGTTGAAATCATGTTGATCTCAAGTCTGAGGATTATACATATGTTTATCATGAGCAATGTTGTGACTGTCACATAATTACCCAAGAAACATGCTCATAGCGGGTCAATCCAATATGTTGTTCTCTAACAAATACTTATGTGTTGATTTTGACATCTCTATGTCAATGACAACGCTTGTCATCAACCACATATTAGTCTTTATATATTATCACTGTCCATACCCGTAATAATATTCGACTAAGGATCCTATTTAACAATAATCGTATTATTGTATGGACATTATTATCCAATGGTTAGTTTGATGCACAGAAACATGCCAAATGATAATAAAGGCAATGCTATTACTTGATAAATCTAGTAAAATAGTATGTCTATTCAATCATCATATGATTGGTCTTTGGGCATACTCCAACAATCTCCCACTGGCACTAAGACCAATCATTCTCGTATCTAATATGATATGGCTTAGTGTAACTGACATGCTTATGATGTGTCAAAAGCTTTGTCAAGGAGTTGACAAAGTTATCAACTTTGTGCGTATGTTGCATACTTTCACATCTCCAAGATGTAAGTACTTTAGAATATGTTTGGATTTATTGATGAGATTTGGGTTTTATTTGCTTACGCAAAGGTTCCATCATAACAGAGTTATGTAGCATCTAATATGCTGGGAACAACCCTTAGTTCAGAAGTTAATCCTTTAGATTCAAACATCCTTCTTTATTTCTATGTCGACTATAATACATTCAGCCTATGTTGTAGAGTTAGATATTCTCTCATGTTGCTAACTCGCAGTATCATTTATTAATGCAAAACGGATTGTGATCTTTAGTTCATTTTTGATGAGTATGTCATCTACATACAATACTTAGGAAAGTAACAATGCTCCTACTAGCCCTTTTGAAAACAAGACTCCCTTTTGTTTTTAGATAAACCAAACCTTTTGATTGTATCTTTTGAAACGAATATCCCAACTTCGAGAAGCTTGCCTTAGTCTACGGATAGACCTTTGTAGCTTACATACCTTCCAAGTGTTTACTGGAGTGACAAAACCTTCTGGATGTGTCATGTACACATCTGTTTCAAGTTTTCCCTTAGGAAAGTGGTTTTGACATTCCTTTATTTGATTCCATAATCATGGTATGTAACTACTTGCAAGTGAGATTAAGATGGATTAAACATATCTACAAGGAAGATACTTTATCATAGTCTATACTATGAAGTTTGTTGAAAACTTTTAGCGACGAATCATCCGTTGTATGTTTTATCATCCATGTCGGTTTTTCCTTTTTGAAAAACTCATCCATACCTCTTAGGTTTTACCCTTTTAGGTAACCAAAGTCTATACTTGGTTTTAGACATGGATTCCAGCTCATATCTCATGGCTCTTAGCCATTTCTAGAATTTTGGGCTCACCATTGCTTTCTGATAAGACCTAGTTTTTATCTTGATCCGAAAAGAAGAGTGTTTCCATGTACGGATAGTGAGAAATCCATATTTCTCAAGTAGATGGTATTCTCTTAAGGATCAACACAATGGTTGTGTTTTGTTCCAATGTTCCTTGATCATTTGTGGAACATTCTCAATCTTTGGTTCATAAATTTGTTGTCTAAAATTTCTTCAAATTCCATATTCCATTTTTTCCTTTTGTGAGAGGTAATCTCTTTCAAGAGAAACTCTCGTTTGAGCAACAAACATTTTGTTCTCGTTAAAAAATGAAATACCTTAGTGATAAGTATTCTCTTTCGAGATAAACTATCGTTTGAGCAACAAATATTTTGTTCTCGTTAAAGTTGAAGAAATAATATCCCTTTGTGAGAATTAATCTCTTTCAAGATAAACTCTCGTTTGAGAAACAAACGCTTTGTTCTCGTTAGGGTAAACAACAAATGGAGTTTTTAAGGTTCGAACTTTGTAAACATTTTAACATGTAAGTAACCTTAAAACTTCAAAGGTATTCTAGAACAATTCTTAGTCCATATCTTATATGGCGTTTCGAACCAAGTTTTAAAAAAAACGATCAAGTATGAGAGTTGTTTTTCTAGTGTGTAAAGAAGTCGAAAATGACTTGTTCTGAATAAAAACATGTCTAACATATTTGATTCTCTTTCAAAGACTTTTCGTTCCACTTTTGGGATTTAATTATGGGACAATCCCATATTCTTTGAAAGTTCATCAAACTTTAAGTATTCTTGAATTTGATCTCATCAAATTACCTTAATACTTTTTATGAGTTTGAGATTAGTCATTTGTTTTGTTTATCTTATAAATATTATTGATTTGATTAGTTTAAAGATCATTGATTCACTGTGTCATAAGAGATTAAAAGAATAACATTTATTTAAATAATCTCAAAATTAAAATATCTTGTTCTTACAAGATAACTAAAATTTAGGCACAAAATAATAATCTTAAAACTAAAACAAATCTATTTAAGCAAAAACACATGTCCTAATGGATGATGTAGCAACTATTGCTTTACTTCCATTCGCAGGTTCATGTCTATTCTGATGCCTTTTCTTTAGAAGCCTCTGAGGTTGATGCCTCACTCGTTTTTGCTTTCTTGACATCTTGTAGGTGTGTGGGGCAGTTTCTCTTCCAATGTCTGGTCTTGCCGCAATGGAAACATTTTCCATCCTTCTTGATTCCCTTCTTAGGTTTCAATGCCTCCTTTCCATCGGATTTGGTCTTACCATCACCTTTAGACTTTGCTGCAGATTTACCTTTCTTCTTGCCCTTGCGGACCATCAGAACAAGTTTAGGTCCTACCTTCTTCAGGTTGATTTCAGTAGTTCTCAACATGCCGAGCAACTGTGGCAGCGTCTTGTTAATTTCATTCATATTGAAATTAAGGACGAACTGATTGAAACTAACCGGAAACGATTGCTCGATGACATCAGTAGCTAATTCGTCTTTCAGCGGAAAGCCAAGCTTCTCCAACGTTTGGATGTAGCCCATCATTTTGATGATGTGAGCTCCTACGGGAGATCCCTCACTCATCTTGCATTGAAACAGAGCTTTAGAGCTCTCGTACCTCTCTTGACGAGTTTGCCCTTCATAAATCTCCTTGAGATTTTGAATCATATCATAAGCTACCAAGTCCTCATGTTGCTTCTGAAGCTCAGGGGTCACGGAGGCAAGCATAAGACAACCGACATCCAGCATGTCGTCCATGTGTTTCTTAAACTTGTCTTTGTCAGCTCTGGAAGCAGTGGCAACCGGTTCATCAAGAACATGTTCTTCAATGACATATTCCTTATTTTTCTATTTGAGAACAATTCTCAAATTGCGGAACCAGTCAAGGAAGTTTATGCCATTGAGCTTATCCTTCTCAAGGATAGATCAAAGGGATCGAGTATTATTTGCCATTAATTCTACAACAAAGAAAATATGATATATAAGTTTTACTAAATTTTAAAATTTATAGATAGGTCTTTACTATAAATTTACTCCCACTATTTTCTTAAAAATTAAAAACCCTCTAGTTTTAATTTCGGAAAAACGTTTCGATAGTTTTTCTAGTGAGTGAGGATCCGTATTTCACCATTCCTAAATTAGCTTTGGCCAGTCTTTTAGGAAATGGTTATTTAGGTAAGTAACACCTTACTAATTACATATCATGTAATTCCTCATCTTTTGGCGAACAACTCTTGTTCTTTAAATCATCTTATGATTATCCAAAACTTTTAACCACTAGGTTTTCTAATCCTATTAGAACAACCCAGCTAAGTCAATACCAATATCTCAACCGGCGAATATCACTAGCTTATTCTTCGCGTTTAACTAAGATAGATAAATGTGACATTGCTTTGGAAAAGCTCGCATTATATCGATCGAAGCTTTAACGAGGGTAAATATTGGATGGTTAAAACAGACTTAGAATTATAGTGAGGGATTTACTTAATTATCTCATCATTTTAACATTGATCCTATCAATAGAACTATGTTTAATCATGCTTATAAAACATCCATTGCATCACATACAAGGTAAATATAAGTGGTAAATAAATATGCAATGATTATAGCCCTTCTTAACCTAAGGCGACCCGTTCCAAGCCAATGGGAGGACCATTCTACTGAAGATAGAATCTTCTACTGAAACGCCTGGTCCACCAGGGAAGGCCCACCACGCTGCTATGTTGGTCCTTGCTTTATCTCCATTAGTATTTACAATTTTCAAAAACTCGCGTCTCATGCGAGGGAGTGAGATGAGAAGAGAAGTACAATAGAAGATAGAGAAAGGCACGACACGCAAGTCGTATTTATGAAAACCAAAACTATAAATGCTATGGGCTATAACCATGCAAAACAAACACCGTGCAATCTAACATGCATCTCAAACATCGTGCGAATAAAGTAACGGCGTGTTTATGGAGTTTTAAACTGATTATCCCTAAGTTGCGATTAATGGGCCAAAGAAGGATCACGTGGTTTCATAAACCATTTGCGTTAACGAACAAATGCACCAGGTAGGTCAACATGAAAGAGAGGTGGCGCACTAGGCACACTTAAGTACCAGGTCTTTGATGATGCCAATCCCAGACATGCATTTTTCATAACGTCTAACCATAACTCTTATGGATTTACCGTGAAAGATAGTTTGATAACTTTTATTGTAACACCCCAATTTTGGGCTTGGAAGTTTAGGGTCTGAACCGGACCGGTTTAAATTACGGTTCGAATATAAAAGGTGCTTTTTAGGGAAAGCCTAGTTCGGGATGCATTAAAAATATGGAAAAATATCTAAAAATCCTCTTTTATTATATATAAGAGAGTGGTGAAATCAATTTTACAAAATGGGGTTTGGAAATATGACATTTCAAGTTAGTGACTAAAATGTAATTTTTGAAAAGTTGGTGACTGTTTTAAAAGGATTGAAACTTTGAATCTTTAAGGAGCTAATTTACCCAAGGGAGGGTTTCTCCAGATTTTTCTTAAATTTTAAAGACTCATTTAATGTAATTTAATAAAAAGAAAAGAGGGAAAAGAGATATTTTAGTTTCATAACTAACTTTTGCCAAAATTTTCCCATTTCATTTTCTCTCAATTTTCCCTCAGCCAAACACATTTCCACAGCCACTTTTCCTTTGATTTTCACACCTAAAGTTGAGATTTCAATCTCTAAATGATTTCTAATCATTTTTACACCAAATCCTCATCATTTGCTTATTGAATTTTCAAGGATTTTGGCTCTAAACAAGGAGAAACTCACATTTAGAGGTATGAACGTCCTTATCCTCTAAATACTCAGTTCTTTACTGAAATTCTCAAGTTCTCAATCCTTAAATTGAGTTTTATTAAAGGTTTTAATGTTGTGTTCTTGATTTTGGCTTAAAATGCAAGATTTGGATTTAATTTTAAAGAAATTCGTAATAGATGATTGGGCTCTGTTTTGAGATGTCTTTTTGATGTATTTTGGATGTTTAAATGATGTGTAATTGAGGTTTAATCAATGCAATCCCGAATAGGTTGATTTTCCTAAGTTTTTACTTGAGAAAATGGTGGTTTTTGGGGGTGATTTTGATGTTCTGCTATAGCTGGAGGTATAAGGACGTGATTAAGTCCTTTTTGGATGTTAATTGATGTCTAAGAATGATTGGAATTGATGGATCTTGGCTGCGTATTGTTGTAGAGGTGTTTGGATGTGATTTCAGTTGTGTTTGGTGGCCGAAATGTGAGTTTTGATGAGAGCAGCGAGTTTAGGTGTTTTGGTTGAAGATTTTAATGCATGATGATGCATTAATCCTCTGCTTTGATGTGTTTAAAACAGGGGAGACATCTTCGGATCCTTGTGGTGTTGATCCGTGTTGGGTTTGTAGCACGCTCGAATCGATCTTCTAAAACCGTCAAGAGGGTTGAATTGAACTCCCGAAAGAATTGGCTAAAACCGATAAAAATGATAGACAATTTGCACGATGATTTTAGAGTGGTTCGACTTTCTAACCAAAGTCTACATCCACTACCTTAGCACACCACTAAGGATTTTCCAATTCACTACTATGAATTCTTCTTTTTGAGGCCAAAGGGATAACCTTACAACCCTATCTTTTCAATGGCTAAGATAGAACCACTCTAGTTTTTCCTTAGGCTAAACTAGAACCTCTCCCTTTTACAAGGTAATTTGTGTAAACAATGAAAACCTCACAAGGTGGGTGTTTACAAGAATTAAGCTCACAAGAGTGCAAAGAATAAAACAATGAAAAACACTTTCTATACAATATATACAAGAGAAATGAAGAATAAAGACTTAAATGCTATTTCTCTTGATCATGAAGCTTGGATGTTGTCTCTTACCATCTTCAAGTGTCCCAAGGTTGCTTTTATAGTGTGGAATGATATTCTAGCCGTTTATGGCCGTTGGAGATGTTTTGGAGCTGTTGGGAAGTCATAAAGTCGAGCTTTAAATGCTCTCCTGCACAATAGTTTCGAAACCATTGACGAGGTTTCGAAACCTTAAGAGGGGATTTGTAAAAACTAGCCGTTTATGGCCGTTGCAGGGCCAAAGTTTCGAAACCTTCATAGAGGTTTTGAAACCTTTGTGCCAAGGTTTCCAAACCTTAATAGAGGTTTGGAAACCTTTGTTAAGGTTTCAAAAACAATAGCTTACTGCCCAGAGAGGTTTCGAAACCTTATAGGGATGGTTTCGAAACTTCCACTTAAAAACACAATTTTGGCTAATTTTTTACTTTAAAATGTATATTCGATATAGGTGCAAAGTCAAAAATATTTTAAACATATTTTTCAAGTTTTAAGGACTTTTGAATTATTTTTGAAATCTTTAAATAAGTCCAAAACATTTTTCACATAATTGTTATATCAATATATTTCTCAACAATTCGGAGGCTTGATCGGCGTTTCGGCAAGCTTGCGAAACGGAATCGGTGAGTGAAGTTTGGTTTTCTGCTTTGAAACCAATCTTGGAAGGTTATGGGAGCTTAGTTTAAGTCTAAACAACTTAGCTAAGCTCAAGAGTAAGTTTTACGGAGAAACTCTCTTTTTGATGAACCATGAGATGGTTGAATGCAATGTGTTTATTTTGCATGTTTAAATTCTGTTTTGAAAGCATATTTTAGCATGTTTAATGCTGGTTTTGTAAGCCATGTGTTGAAGGATGCTCAAGGTAAGAGATCCTTGATTTGGATATTGATAAATGTGGTTTGATGCATAGTGATGCATGATTATTTAATGGCTTTGTTTAATGCTTAAAATCAGTGGATTGATGATGGTAAATGATGTATATTGGCAAGTGATGTGTTGGTTTAAAAGTACTTGAATCGGATATAGTTAGCTGGCTATAGGATTGGGTGCACCGTGAATAAAGTCGCCTTGGATGTTGAGGGGTTGTAATTGTACCGTAAACTCTATCCAAGAACACTAACGAGATGTCTAAGATCATAATGGTGGTTAAAATGCCATGTGAGGATCTTGTGTTGTGTGTCTCGTGTTCTCGTTAGTGATGTTATACAACTACCAATGAGTGATGTGGAGGGGTTGTAATTGTACCGCAGACTCCATCACGAGTGTTGAGGGGTTGTGATTGTACCGGTAAACTCCACCTTGAGTGTTTGGTAGTGTGTATGGAGCGTATGGGACAACGCTTGTAACCCGCGTATCCGATTGTGTTTTGAGTGGAAAAATGGTTATGGTTTATCACTTGAAAGCCAATATGACATGTTGATGTTTTGAAGCATGAGATGCTTGGTTTGTATGCATGGATGCATGATAAATGTTGTTTTGAAATTAAAGGCCTTGGAAAGGTGTTTTTACAAAGTGCATTATTGTGTTGTTTCATTAGAGCATTTCTCACTAAGCATATGTGCTTACGCTCTCTCTTTCTTGAACCAATAATGCAGAGCATTGAAGTGCTTTAAGGGCAGCAAGGAGGTCAAGGATCCAAGTGAAAGTCTAAGCTCATGTATGGTGACTATTTTCACAACACTATTAGCTTTTGGTATTTGGCAATGGGAACCTAGATTGTATTTTGGGAGATGTTTTGGACTCCCTAAGTTTGGTTTAATGCCTATGATGATGTTTGGAACATGTAAATGGCCATTTGGTATTTGTTTTGGAGATTTGTTGATTGCTTGCTTTTCATTATAGGATGCATGCCTTTAGACTTGTGGTTTTTCTTATTTGAGGCCATGACTGAGTTTTTATGATGCAAATATGTTCCTTTAATGTTTGATGACTTGTTGGCATGACATAGAGGTGTTATGAGCATGTTTGGTGGGTCGAAAGAGTGTAAAAACAGACTTTTCTGCTGTTTCTGGGCAGGGTGTTTCGAAACACCCTTGCCTGTTTCGAAATAGGTGCCTATTTTGGCCTGGGTGTTTCGAAACGGGCATAGGTGTTCCGAAACACTTTGGCTACTGCCAGCCCGTGTTTCTGAATGGTCTAGACCCGTTTCGAAACACTTGACCGTTGGGCACTGATTTGAATGGTTTTGAGGTTTCCAAGCTTTACGTTTTAGTCCTGATTTTTGTATGTGCAATTGGTTGAGTTTGAGATGTCCGTTTGAGGTGAAATTTGGCAGAGAGGCATGAAACATGACTAATTTCATAATGGTAACTTAAAAATTGGTAAAATCCTCTTAATTTCCAGATTTTACATGTTGGTCCCTAAATTTGTATGTTGTGCAATTGAGTCCTCTAATGTTTTCCGATTGTTGTGATTTTTGAGTATGCTTATCTCAAGAGTACACCTAAGGTTAATATGCATTTAGACAAAGTTAAAAAAAAAGGTCGTTAATCAAGGTTGACTTTCGGGTTGACTTTGGTTTTCCCCGTGTAATCTTCGTAGTTCGGGTCAACCGTCTAGGCCGGGCTAAGGGGGTTACATTTGGTGGTATCAGAGCTGAGTTCTCGAGTATTTGGGAATGGTTATGTGGGTGATATGTGTATGATTGCTTGTATACTTGTTGAGTGAAAGTATGATGTATGAATTGTAAGAATGTTGCAATTTTGGTGTATGCTGTGGTGAAGCATGTTTGAGGGACCCATTGCCATATCAAAGCTAATGAAATGATTTGTTTTAATTGGAAATGAGCTTGAGTACTTGGATTGCTTACCTTGCTGAGCCTGACTATGTTTATTGAATTGTGATTGCATTGTATAGTGAATGGGACCTCGTAGAGAGACGAGGATTAATACGCGAGCTATGGCTCAAAATGAGAACGAAGAGAATGCTGAAAATGTAGTGGACTTACCTCCTCCACCCGGTGGTGGTGGTGCTGGGGGTGAGGGAGTTGGTGCTGGGGTCGCTGGACCTGAAGCTGGGCAGGGGCAAGCTGCTCCTGACATGACAGTGCTGATTCAAGCTATTGCTGGAGCCTTTCAGGCGGCGGTAGCTGGAGCTCATGGGGCTGGGCATCAAGGAGATGCTAATGTTAGACTACCTCTGGAACGTTTGCGCAGTCTGGGAGGGACTGAGTTCAGGGGTTTGTCTGCTGAGGGTTTCGAGTCTTGGTTGGAAAGTACCAAGAGAATTTTGGGACAAATGAACTGCAATGAAGTGCAGAAGTTGGGTTGTGTAATATCATTGTTGCATGACGATGCGTATACCTTGTGGACAACCGCTATCTCCGGAATGAAGGATGCTGATGTGACTTGGACGTTCTTTCAGAACGCGTTCAAGAGGAGGTATCTGGGTGTGCGGTACCTGGATGAAAAGAAAAGGGAATTCATGTCTCTTACTCAAGGGAGCATGTCAGTGGCTGAGTACGAGGTTCAGTTTGTCCGACTCAGTCAGTACGCACCTGAACTTATCCCTGATGAGCGGGAGAGGTGTGAACGTTTCCGTTATGGTTTGGTGATGGATGTAAAGACCTATATGCTGGCTGCTGAGTACACTGACTTTGATGTGCTGGTTGGTAGAGCAAAAGACATTGAGTTGAATTTGAGTTTATCTTCTAGAGGAGCTGGTCCTAGTGCGGGCAAGCGAGCTGCTGAGTATAGTTCCGGTGGCGGACGAAACAAGAGAGGACGTGATCGGAAGTATCAGTCTTCAGCTAGGCGTGGTGGTGGAGGGCAAGGTGCTCCTGTTCAGGGAGACAGGGCGAGAGCTAATCAGAACACATGTTGGGCATATGGATCGCGTGGTCATCTGAGGCGTGATTGTCCTCGAGCAGCGAGAGAGGTACAGGCTCCTATTGTGGTGACCGGTAATTCATGTTGGAATTGTGGTTCGGCGGATCACATGAAGAGAGAGTGTCATCTGTTGGCCGGTGGTGGTCATGGACGTGCTCCTGGAGTTGTTGCACCACAGAGAGGTCGTGGTCGCGGCCGTGGTAATTTCCAGCGTAGAGAGGATGGTGGAAGAAATGTGGCTCATGTGGTAGCTGTTCAGCCTGAGGGTGGTGGCCAGGCCAGAGTGTATGCTCAGAGGGAGGGGAGGAATGTCACGGATGTGATCGCAGGTACTTTCACTTTGTAATCCTTGTCATTACTTTCCTTGATTGATTCTGGATCTACACACTCATACATATTGCGTGAGCATGCTCAATTGCTTGGTTTGCCTGTTGAGTCTTTGGATGTTGGTATGCGTGTAACTAGTTCTTTTGGTGAGACTGTTGTGACTCGAAAGCTTTATAGAAGATGTCCCTTGGTTGTGCAAGACCATGTTTTTCATGTTGATCTTATGGAATTGCCTTTCTATGGTTTTGATGTAATCCTTGGTATGGATTGGCTTGTTGAGCATCGAGCTGTAGTGGATTTTGAGAATAAGCGAGTTTCGTTGAAGCTTGCGGACAATTATGAGGTAGTGGTGGTGGGTGAGAATGTGAAGTTTCTTGCCAATGTGGTGTCTACTTTGGAAGCGAGCCGGATGTTGAGGCAAGGTTGTGAAGCCTACCTAGCCTTTGTGATGAATCCTAGCTCTAAAGAGTTGCGAGTGCAAGATATCAGGACTGTGCGAGAGTTTCCTGGTGTGTTTCCGGAGGAGTTGCCTGGATTGCCTCCTAATCGCGAAGTGGAGTTTGGGATTGAGCTGTATGAAAACACAACTCCAGTGTCCATTACTCCTTATCGAATGGCACCTAAAAAGTTGAAAGAGCTAAAGACGCAACTTCAGGAGTTGCTTGATCGTGGTTTCATTCGGCCGAGTGTGTCACCTTGGGGTGCACCGGTCTTGTTTGTGAAGAAAAAGGATGGCACTATGAGAATGTGCATTGATTACCGTCAGCTTAACAAGTTGACTATCAAGAATCAGTATCCATTGCCGAGAATTGATGATCTTTTTGATCAATTTCGGGGAGCAGCTGTGTTCTCTAAAATTGACTTAAGGTCAGGGTATTATCAGCTGAAGGTGAAGGATGTGGATGTGCCAAAGACAGCCTTCAGAACGAGGTATGGGCATTATGATTTTCTTCTGATGCCGTTTGGTTTGACGAATGCTCTTGCAGCTTTCATGGACATGATGAATAGAGTGTTCCATGAATACTTGGATAAATTTGTTGTGGTGTTCATTGATGATATTCTCGTGTACTCTCGTACTGAGGAGGAGCATGAAGGGCATTTGAGAATTGTGTTGCAGGCTTTGTTGAAGAATCAGCTTTATGCCAAGCTGAGCAAGTGTGAGTTCTGGCTTAGAGAAGTTGTGTTTCTTGGTCATGTGGTCTCTGCTGAAGGAATACGTGTTGATCCTCAGAAGATTGAGGCAGTGATGAATTGGAAGCCTCCTAAATCTGTTCATGAAGTCCGTAGTTTCCTTGGTTTGGCGGGGTACTATCGGAGGTTCGTGGATGGGTTTTCAAAGATTGCTGCACCTTTGACGAAGTTGTTTCAGAAGGATGTTAAGTATGAGTGGACGGAAGCTAGACAACAGGTTTTTGAGAAGCTTAAGGCAGCTTTGACGCAAGCTCCTATCTTGGTTCAACCTGAATCAGGGAAAGAGTGTGTGGTGTATAGTGACGCGTCCTACGTTGGTTTGGGATGTGTGTTGATGCAAGAGGGTAAGGTGGTGGCTTATGCATCACGTCAGTTGAAGGTGCATGAGCGCAATTATCCTACGCATGACATTGAGTTAGCTGCGGTGGTTTTCGCTTTGAAAATTTGGAGACATTACCTGTATGGTGAGAAGTGTACTGTGTACACGGACCACAAGAGTTTGAAGTATCTGATGTCTCAAAAAGAGTTGAATCTTAGGCAACGACGTTGGGTGGAGTTGCTTAAGGATTACGATTTGACGATCGAGTACCATCCGGGTAAAGCTAATGTTGTAGCGGATGCCTTGAGTAGGAAGGTAGCTGTAGAGTTGAGGGCTATGTTTGCCAGTTTGAGCATTTCGCGTGATGGTGGTCTTGTGGCTGAGTTGCAAGTGAAACCATCCTTGATTCAGTTGATTAAGGAAAAACAGTTGTTGGATGATTCCTTGGTGCCACATGTTTAGGATATTGCAGAGGATAGGCCATCGGATTTCTGCTTTAGTGATGATGGAGTTTTATGCTTTTGAAGTCGGATAGTAGTGCCCAATGATGCTGAGTTGAGGCGTGCTATTCTGACTGAAGCTCATATTAGTCCTTTTGCTATGCACCCTGGTAGTACTAAGATGTATCGTGATCTTCGTGATGAGTACTATTGGGTGGGGTTAAAGAAAGATGTTGCTGAGTTTGTAAGCAAGTGCATGGTATGTCAGTGAGTTAAGGCTGAGCATCAGTTTCCTTCAGGGTTGTTGCAACCGTTGAGGATTCCTGAGTGGAAGTGGGAGAGGATTACCATGGACTTCGTGTCTGGTTTGCCTTTGTCGCCATCGAAGAAGAATTCGGTGTGGGTGATTGTGGATCGCCTGACGAAGTGTGCACATTTCTTGCCTGTGCATACTACTTACACTTTGGATAAGCTTGCGGAGCTGTACATTGCTGAGATTGTGTGGCTGCATGGTGTGCCAAAGTCGATTGTGTCGGATAGAGATCTGAGGTTTACATCGCAATTTCTGGCAGTGTTTGCATCAGGCTTTGGGTACACGGTTGAACTTCAGTACATCTTATCATCTGCAGTCGGATGGACAGTCTGAGCGTGTTATCCAGGTGTTGGAGGATATGTTGAGGTGCTGCGTGATTGAGTTTCAGGGTTCTTGGGAGAAACATTTGCCTTTGGTGGAGTTTGCCTATATTAATAGTTATCAGGCAAGTATTCAAATGGCACCTTATGAAGCTTTGTACGGGAGGAAGTGTAGGACTCCTCTTTGTTGGGCTGAAACAGGGCAAAAGTCTTACGCGGATTTGAAGCGTAAGGAGATTGAGTATGCGGTGGGTGACCGTGTGTTTTTGAAAGTTTCGCCTTGGAAAAAGGTGATGAGGTTTGGCCGAAAGGGTAAGTTAAGCCCTAGGTACATTGGACCATACGAGGTGGTTGAGCGTGTGGGTCATGTTGCGTACAAGTTGAGGTTACCGCAAGAGTTAGAAAAGATCCATGATGTGTTTCATGTTTCTATGCTTCGGAAATATAGATCGGACTCTTCTCACGTGATGCTTGTGGAGGAAGTGGAGTTGAATCCGGATTTGACCTATGATGAGGAACCGGTAGAGATTCTGGATTCGGACAGTAAAGTTCTTCGAGGCAAGACCATTGAGTTGGTAAAGGTGTTGTGGAAGCATCGTGGTGCTGAGGAAGCCACGTGGGAACGGAAGGGTGACATGTTGAAGCAGTTTCCGTACCTTTTTCCTCCAGGTAAATTTCGAGGACGAAATTTCTTAAGGGGGGAGAGTTGTAACACCCCAATTTTGGGCTTGGAAGTTTAGGGTCTGAACCGGACCGGTTTAAATTACGGTTCGAATATAAAAGGTGCTTTTTAGGGAAAGCCTAGTTCGGGATGCATTAAAAATATGGAAAATATCTAAAAATCCTCTTTTATTATATATAAGAGAGTGGTGAAATCAATTTTCCAAAATGGGGTTTGGAAATATGACATTTCAAGTTAGTGACTAAAATGTAATTTTTGAAAAGTTGGTGACTGTTTTAAAAGGATTGAAACTTTGAATCTTTAAGGAGCTAATTTACTTAAGGGAGGGTTTCTCCAGATTTTTCTTAAATTTTAAAGACTCATTTAATGTAATTTAATAAAAAGAAAAGAGGGAAAAGAGATATTTTAGTTTCAAAACTAACTTTTGCCAAAAATTTCCCATTTCATTTTCTCTCAATTTTCCCTCAGCCAAACGCATTTCCACAGCCATTTTTCCTTTGATTTTCACACCTAAAGTTGAGATTTCAATCTCTTAATGATTTCTAATCATTTCTACACCAAATAATCATCATTTGCTTATTGAATTTTCAAGTATTTTGGCTCTAAACAAGGAGAAACTCACATTTAGATGTATGAACGTCCTTCTCCTCTAAATACTCAGTTCTTTACTGAAATTCCCAAGTTCTCAATCCTTAAATTGAGTTTTATTAAGGTTTTAATGTTGTGTTCTTGATTTTGGCTTAAAATGCAAGATTTGGATTTAATTTTGAAGAAATTCGTAATAGATGATTGGGCTCTGTTTTGAGATGTCTTTTTGATGTATTTTGGATGTTTAAATGATGTATAATTGAGGTTTAATCAATGCAATCACGAATAGGTTGATTTTCCTAAGTTTTTACTTGAGAAAATGGTGGTTTTTGGGGTGATTTTGATGTTCTGCTATAGCTGGAGGTATAAGGACGTGATTAAGTCCTTTTTGGATGTTAATTGATGTCTAAGAATGATTGGAATTGATGGATCTTGGCTGCGTATTGTTGTAGAGGTGTTTGGATGTGATTTCGGTTGTGTTTGGTGGCCGAAATGTGAGTTTTGATGAAAGCAGCGAGTTTAGGTGTTTTGGTTGAAGATTTTAATGCATGATGATGCATTAATCCTCTGCTTTGATGTGTTTAAAACAGGGGAGACATCTTCGGATCCTTGTGGTGTTGATCCGGAGGCTTGATCGGCGTTTCGGCAAGCTTGCGAAACGGAATCGGTGAGTGAAGTTTGGTTTTCTGCTTTGAAACCAATCTTGGAAGGTTATGGGAGCTTAGTTTAAGTCTAAACAACTTAGCTAAGCTCAAGAGTAAGTTTTACGGAGAAACTCTCTTTTTGATGAACCATGAGATGGTTGAATGCAATGTGTTTATTTTGCATGTTTAAATTCTGTTTTGAAAGCATATTTTAGCATGTTTGATGATGGTTTTGTAAGCCATGTGTTGAAGGATGCTCAAGGTAAGAGATCCTTGATTTGGACATTGATAAATGTGGTTTGATGCATAGTGATGCATGATTATTTAATGGCTTTGTTTAATGCTTAAAATCAGTGGATTGATGATGGTAAATGATGTATATTGGCAATTGATGTGTTGGTTTAAAAGTACTTGAATCGGATATAGTTAGCCGGCTATAGGATTGGGTGCACCGTGAATAAAGCCTCCTTGGATGTTGAGGGGTTGTAATTGTACCGTAAACTCCATCCAAGAACACTAACGAGATGTCTAAGATCATAATGGTGGTTAAAATGCCATGTGAGGATCTTGTGTTGTGTGTCCCGTGTTCTCGTTAGTGATGTTATACAACTACCAATGAGTGATGTGGAGGGGTTGTAATTGTATCGTAGACTCCATCACGGGTGTTGAGGGGTTGTGATTGTACCGGTAAACTCCACCTTGAGTGTTTGGTAGTGTGTATGGAGCGTATGGGACAATGCTTGTAATCCGCGTATCCGATTGTGTTTTGAGTGGAAAAATGGTTATGGTTTATCACTTGAAAGCCAATATGACATGTTGATGTTTTGAAGCATGAGATGCTTGGTTTGTATGCATGGATGCATGATAAATGTTGTTTTGAAATTAAAGGCCTTGGAAAGGTGTTTTTACAAAGTGCATTATTGTGTTGTTTCATTAGAGCATTTCTCACTAAGCATATGTGCTTACGCTCTCTCTTTCTTGAACCAATAATGCAGAGCATTGAAGTGCTTTAAGGGCAGCAAGGAGGTCAAGGATCCAAGTGAAAGTCTAAGCTCATGTATGGTGACTATTTTCACAACACTATTAGCTTTTGGTATTTGGAAATGGGAACCTAGATTGTGTTTTGGGAGATGTTTTGGACTCCCTAAGTTTGGTTTAATGCCTATGATGATGTTTGGAACATGTAAATGGCCATTTGGTATTTGTTTTGGAGATTTGTTGATTGCTTGCTTTTCATTATAGGATGCATGCCTTTAGACTTGTGGTTTTTCTTATTTAAGGCCATGACTGAGCTTTGATGATGCAAATATGTTCCTTTAATGTTTGATGACTTGTTGGCATGACATAGAGGTGTTATGAGCATGTTTGGTGGGTCGAAAGAGTGTAAAAACAGACTTTTCTGCTGTTTCTGGGCAGGGTGTTTCGAAACACCCTTGCCTGTTTCGAAACAGGTACCTATTTTGGCCTGGGTGTTTCGAAACGGGCATAGGTGTTCCGAAACACTTTGGCTACTGCCAGCCCGTGTTTCTGAATGGTCTAGACCCGTTTCGAAACACTTGACCGTTGGGCACTGATTTGAATGGTTTTGAGGTTTGCAAGCTTTATGTTTTAGTCTTGATTCTTGTATGTGCAATTGGTTGAGTTTGAGATGTCCGTTTGAGGTGAAATTTGGCAGAGAGGCATGAAACATGACTAATTTCATAATGGTAACTTAAAAATTTGTAAAGTCCTCTTAATTTCCAGATTTTACATTTTGGTCCCTAAATTTTTATGTTGTGCAATTGAGTCCTCTAATGTTTTCCGATTGTTGTGATTTTTGAGTATTCTTATCTCAAGAGTACACCTATGGTTAATATGCATTTAGACAAAGTTAAAAAGAAAAAAGGGTCGTTAATCAAGGTTGACTTTCGGGTTGACTTTGGTTTTCCCCGTGTAATCTTCGTAGTTCGGGTCAACCGTCTAGGCCGGGCTAAGGGGGTTACATTTATCAAATTAGAAGCCCTTTTCAGAGATTTCATAAATCTATGAAACTACGAACAACTACTTGTTCTCTAGACTAACTATTAGTCTCAATATGTTAACATTTAACATTGAAGCAACCTAACATAGTTATGATTAACTCTTAATCATTCAGTGATAATCGAAATAAGTCTTTATTAGGTGTGATACGATAAACGATAAATATCTAAATCGAATCAAATAACATGCATCTCTTACATAAACATCACCCAAGAATTTAAGTCTGAATTCGTATGATACAAGTGGCTCTGATACCACTGTTGGGTCACGTCAGAACGACCCATGGCGCAGCGGAAAAATTAATCTGACGTAATCTAGCCAGGATCCATGTACAGGAACGAATCCGAGGTGAAAAGATGAAGAGTTACCTTTTAAAACTCTGGAAACTGGAAAACTGACGGTTTGTCGGAATAACCACGTCAAGTAAAACCATAATCGTCACAGGTTCGCAACGACCTCTACGGAGTCCACCCGAACAAAACGAACAAAGTTTCCGCCTTCCTAACACTTAGGGATAAATTTCGACAGGTTTGAACACCTTCTAGGGAGAAGTTGAAATCCCTCCAGGGATTCCTGTGGAAGTCTGAAATCGACCAGGGGTTCTACCGGGACTTGGATTCGAACTAGGAAATCGCCAGGAATTTGCCAGGGGGCAAGAGGAACACCAGAAAAATATCGAACAGCTTCTCAAAAGAAATCTGGAACTTGTCGAAAATTCCAGAGGGGAATTCCCAGGGATATGTCGAAATTTGCAAGGAGGAATAGGGATGATTTGGTTGCTAGCCCTTGTCCCTTTAAATAGTATTCAGAGACTTAATTGTAGTTGAATTCCTTAAATCCAAGTTCAACCAAAATTCATAGAATCTAATTCTACTTGAAATTAGTTTATATTAAATATACATTATATTTAATAATATTAAATGAAATATATATATTTAATTATGTAAAATCTTATTCTACATAAAACATGAATTTAAATATACATTATATTTAATCCAAATATATTTTTTTTTTATTATATAGAATCTCATTCTATCTTTACTTGGATTTAAATATATTTAAATATATATTTTATAATTATGTGGAATCTAATTCCACATAAACTTGGAATTAAATATACATTATATAAATTCCAAATATATATTTAAATTTCTAGAATCTTATTCTATAATATTTACGTCTCTAAATATTTTCCATACTCTAAATAATATTTGATAAATACAATATTTATCCAATATTATTCCCATTTAAGGGAGTTGCCGATTTCCCCTATCCCATAGGGGATTTTCGGCAACCTCCCTAAAATAGGGAGTATGGTTTCCAATTTTTTTTGTTCGTTTCATTCGAAGGGTGTGACCCTTGTAGGTTCATGCAACGTTAGCAGCAAAATTAGAACTGTTCTAATTTTACAAACAATGAATGGCATCTAGCAATACATCATTGCTACCTAAGTTGCATGAAGTCATGGTTTGACTTTCCTAATTCCTGAATAAACTTCCTTTATGTATTTCATCCTTTTGTCCTTTATATCTTAGATGAACACAAGTCATGGGTTAGTCACACTTGCGTTGTCCATCTAGTGTTTCTTGATATCTTGAGTAGATTATGATAAACAAATATCTATGATAAACAAGTCATGTGGTAACCTTTGGAAGAAGCTGAGCAGTTTTGCAAGGGGTTTTAGAAGCAGTGAAGGTTGTGGGTCACATGGTGGCTGAAACTGGATGGGTTAGTGTCACCATGTGTACGAGTTTTGGGAGTTATGAGTTAAGGTGGTGTATGCTGTAAAAGTTTGGAGGTTCTTCGGGTTGTTGGGGCTATGCGCAGTTCGGAAGTGTGAAAGGTTAAGCTGTGGTTAACATCTGAGTGTTCTGGAAATTCTGAACAGTATGCGGTGGTGTTGGGTTTGGTTATAGTGTAAGTTAATTTGTGGAGAAGTTGGTTTGGTGGAGTTTTGTGTGGAGAGTGTTCAGTGGTGGTTAAGTCTCATGTGTTGCTTTGTGGGTTGCTTTGAGAAGTTTGGTTGTGCTCTTTTCGCCGGTTGAAATTTCGAGGATGAAATTTCCTAAGAGGGGGAGAGTTGTAACACCCCAATTTTGGGCTTAGAAGTTTTGGGTTTGAAACGGACCGGTCGGATTTTCGGTTCGAATATAAAAGGTGGTTTTAAGGAAAGCCTAGTTCGGGATGCATTAAAAATATGGAAAAATATCTAAAAATCCTCTTTTAATATATATAAGAGGGTGGTGAAATCAATTTTACAAAATGAGGTTTGGAAATATGACATTTTGAGTTAGTGACTAAAATGTAATTTTTGAAAAGTTCGTGACTGTTTTAAAAGGATTGAAACTTTGAATCCTTAAGGAGCTAATTTACCCAAGGGAGGATTTCTCCAGATTTTTCTTGATTTTTAAGACTCATTTAATGTTTAATTAATAAAAAGAAAAGAGGGAAAAAGATATTTTTAGTTTCATAACTAACTTTTACCAAAATTTTCCCATTTCATTTTCTCTCAAAATTCCCTTAGCCAAACACATTTACACAGCAACTTTTCCTTTGATTTTCACACCTAAAGTTGAGATTTCAATTCCTAAATGATTCCTAATCATTTCTACATCAAATCCTCACCATTTGCTTAATGAATTTTCAAGGATTTTGGCTCTAAACAAGGAGAAATCCACATTTAGAGGTATGAACGTCCTTCTCCTCTAAATACTCAGTTCTTTACTGAAATTCCCAAGTTCTCAATCCTTAAATTGAGTTTTATTAAAGGTTTTAATGTTGTGATCTTGATTTTGGCTTAAAATGCAAGATTTGGATTTAATTTTGAAGAAATTCGTAATAGATGATTGGGCTCTATTTTGAGATGTCTTTTTGATGTATTTTGGATTTCTAAATGATGTGAAATGGAGGTTTAATCAATGCAATCCCGAATATGTTGATTTTCATAAGTTTTTACTTGTGAAAATGGTAGTTTTTGGGGTGATCTTGGTGTTCTGTTAATGCTGGGGGTATAAGGACGAGTTTGGGTTCATTTTGGATGTTAATTGATGTTTAAAAATGGTTAGAAGTGATGGATCTTGGCTGGGTTAAGTTTTGGAAGAGTTTGGAGGTGTTTTCGGTTGTGTTTGGTAGCCGAAATGTTGGATTTATGTAGAGCAGCGAGTTGAGTTGTGTTGCTGGTGTTTTTAATGCATGATGATGCATTAATCCTCTGTTGTTATGTGTTTAAAATATGGGAGAATGATCCGGAAGCGATAGAGGTAGCGTTGGAGGGTTTCGGATGCTTGGAAGGCTTAACGGCTAGAGTAGTTTTGTGTATCGGTGAGTGAAGTTGGGGTTTTTAGCTTTAAAACCAATGTTTGAAGGTTTTGGGAGCTTAGTTTAAGTCTAAGCAACTTAGCTAAGCTCAAGAGTAAGTAAATGGAATTTCTCTTTTGGTTTGTGTTATGAATTGGTTTTTAATGCACTTGAGATGGTTGGATGCAATGTATGTGATTTGCATGTTTAAATTCTATTTTGAAAGCATGTTTTAGCATGGTTTAATGCTGGTTTTGAAAGTCATGTGTTGAAGGATGCTCAAGGTAAGAGATCCTTGGTTTTGTACATTGGAATTGTGGAACTGATGCATAGTGTTGCATGTTGTTTAATGGCTTTGTTTAATGCTTTAAAACAATGAATTGATGATGGTAATTGATGGTATTGGCAAGTGATGTAAGTGGTTGTTGGTTACTTTAATCGGATATAGTTAGCCGGCTATAGGATTGGGAGCACCGTGAATTGAGTCGCCTTGGATGTCGAGGGGTTGTAATGGTACCGTAAACTCCATCCAAGAATCCTAGCGATTGAGATAGATGGTGTCACCACGATGGAAGATGGCTCTCGTGGGTGGGCTTTGTTAAGTGCCACCACGATGGAGGATGGCTCTCGTGGGTGGGCTTGGTTAAGTGCCACCACGATGGAGGATGGCTCTCGTGGGTGAACCTTGTTAAACGTCACCACGATGAAGGATGGCTCTCGTGGGTGGACTTTGTTAAGTGTCACAACGGTGGAGGGTTGCTCCCGTGTGTGAGATTGGTTAAGGTGATTACAATGGTTGTGGTAGCTTCCATGTGTAAGCCTTGTGATGTGTCCCGGCTCTCGCTAGTGTGTTATACAACTTCCGATGAGTGATGTTGAGGGGTTGTGATTGTACCGTTAAACTCCATCACGGGTGTTGAGGGGGTTGTGATTGTACCGGTAAACTCCACCTTGTGTTGTTCGGTTGTGTGTATGAATCGTGTGGGACAACGCTTGTAATCCGCGTATCCGATTGTGTCTTCTGTTGTGATGGTTTGTGAATTATCACTTGGAAGCCAATATAATGTTCTTGGATGTAATGAAGCATGAGATGCTTGAAATGATGTAAGGTTGCATGGGAAGTGTGTGATGTTCTAAGAATGCATGTATTACTTGTTAAGCTTGAACAAGTGTTTATCTTCTTTTATGAATGGTGTTTATGTGCAAGGAATCTCTTAAATGTATTGAAGTCTTGTGAAGACTTGTTTAGAAAGGCATGAAATGTAAATGTTGCTTTGGTAGATCATGTGTTGTGCATTTGTTGAATACATGAGATAGTTAGAGGGAACAAATGGTTTTCCAAAGATTTTGCTTGAATGGATCATTAAGCATGAGAAAAGCATGTTATGAAGAGGAAATGTTTTTCAAGGTATTTGAGTTTAACTTTGCATAAGGTGTTCATGCTTGGAAAGGTTTTAATTGATGGTTTTGCGAGAATGTACTTTTTAAGAAGATTTTCTGATTCGCTGCATTGATGGTGTTTTGGTTTTGAGCATTCCTCACTAAGCATTATGTGCTTACGCTCCTTTTTGTCCATCAATGCAGATAATTGAAGTTGGGATAGCAAGAAGCAAGGGATTCAAGGAGAGCTCCACTTGAGAAGTATGTCTCGGTTAATAGCTATAGATAATAAAGGCAATGGGGGGAGAGTCTTTTATATTGATGTGTAATGAGATTGTGTATGTTGGGCAAGTTTGGTTTATGATTTGAACTATGTGGTTTAACGCTTGCAACGTTTGAATCTTCTTATTCATAAGTCGTTATGTTATGCTTCTTGTTTTAAAAAGCATGATTAAGTGTTGGATGTGTTGAAAGAGTTGGTGCACCTAGGGGTTGTTTTGTATCTAGATTTTAATGCAATTTGGTAGTTATGATGCTTGGCATGTTGTTGATTTGTTGAGGATTGATTTAGAGTATGTTCGATGGTGTTTAGACGAGTTAAAACAGGCTTTTCTGCTGTTTCTGGGCAGGGTGTTTCGAAACACCCTTGCCTGTTTCGAAACAGGTGCTGGATTTGGCATGGGTGTTTCGAAACGGGTAGAGGTGTTTCGAAACACTTTGGCTACTGCCAAGCCCTGTTTCTGAACGGTCTATTCCCGTTTCGAAACACTTGACCGTTGGGCACTGATTTGAATGGTTTTGAAGTTTGCAAGCTTTACGTTTTAGTCCTGATTTTTGTATGTGCAATTGCTTGAGTTCGAGATGTCCGTTTAAGGTGAAATTTGGCAGAGAGGCATGAAACATGATTAATTTCATAATGGTAACTCAAAAATTGGTAAAGTCCTCTTAATTTCCAGAATTTACAAATTGGTCTCTAAATTCGTATGTTGTACAATTGAGTCCTTTATTGTTTTCCGATTGCTGTGATTTTTGAGTATGCTTACCTCAAGAGTACACCTAGGGTTAATGTGCATCTAGACAAGCTTAAAAAGAAAAAAGGGTCATTAATCAAGGTTGACTTTCGGGTTGACTTTGGTTTTCCCCGTGTAATCTTCGTAGTTCGGGTCAACCGTCTAGGCCGGGCTAAGGGGGTTACAAAGCCTTAGAGCGGATGATGCAACAAGTGATTGCTAATGCATTGAAACCTATACATTCTCAATTGGATAGATTAGATGGGGGTGGTTCCCATTCTGTCCATGAAGAGATAAATGATGACAATGTGCAGACATTGGCTACCGGTGAAGCACTTGTTGACAAGATAAGTCTGAATGATCAACCATCACAGGATGAACCGCAACGAAACAACCTCTTCCATACGAGATGCAACGTGAACGAAAAGGTATGTATTGTGATTATTGATAGTGGTAGTTGTGCTAACGTTGCTAGTACTCTCATGGTTGACAAGTTAGGACTGAAGACGACCACGCATCCCAATCTGTACAAGTTACAATGGTTGAATGATAGTGTTGAAATCAAAGTTACCGAACAAGTTGTTGTACCATTTCTCATTGGTAAATACAAGGATGAGGTAACTTGTGATGTTTGTTCTATGGATACTTGTCATTTGTTGTTAGGAAGACCGTGGCAGTATGATAAGAGAGTTTTGCACGATTGTTACACCAATCGATACTCTTTTACTCATGAGGGAAAAAAGGTAACTTTGGAACCTATGACTCCAAGTGAAGTATATGAAGACGAAGTTCATTTGAAAGCGAGTACTACAGCTTGGAAGGCCAACAAAGAGAAGAATGAATGCGAAAAGAAGAAAGCATATTCACATGTATTATCTGATTCGACATTTTCTTCTATTTCTTCTTCTAACTTGCAGGTTAATAAGGTGATACCATGTGAAGTTCCCAAGGTTGCTACTGTTGATATGTCTAGTGCATCTATGTCCTTTTTCAAAAATTTAGCAACCTTCTTTACCACGGTTTGGCGTTCCTTTCCATTGTACTATTGATTTTTCATTTTTATATGCTGATTTCTTTGGTTGTACATTGGATTGTGAACAACATTGTGTTGTGATTCTGGATGATCGTCGAGATTCTTGTTGTTCTTTGGAGTTGCCTTTATATGTCATTGTTTGCAGGATTACGAATGTGCAACGAGCATTGTCTGACTATATGTTGTGCATTATTCGGAAATGTACAAGAAAGAAGACATTTCCATTTGTGTTCTTTGTAAAAGAACTTGGTTCGAGAGGATGGCATACGTGCCGAGCAAGACGACTGAAGAAGTTCCCTGCCAAGCGAAAGTCGAAATTGTTCCCTTTTGTAATGAGGGTCGATTTGGGGACAAATCGCATTAAAGAAGGGGGGATGATGTGAGCACGTTTATGCCACCCAACGATGCAACTTCAAACTTTCAGGGAAGTTTGCTTTTTCATTTGTTACATACTGATGTGTAACATTTCTTATACTTATATTATTTATATCAGTGTGTTTACTATGCATATAGTATGTTTGGTGTGTTTTGAATAAGTTTGATATAACCTATGGTGTGTTTATATTTATTTGTGTGTTAATAAATAATTGTGCACTTGTTTACGATTTGTATTATTGTTTCCATTAAGTTTACAATGCTTTGATGGAAGTTTGTTGCCTTTTGACATAGGTACGTAGGAGGACACTAGCTCAAGTGAGTATATGCAGCTCCACTCCAGCTCAAGTGAGCATATGCAGCTCAAATCCAGCTCAGGAGAGTGCAACTAGCTCATTTTCAGCTAGTTCGTTTCAGCTCAGCTCATTTCTAGTCAGCTCAACTTTAGCTCCACTAGCTCAACTTCAGCTGACAAGTCCAGAAGTAGCTGAAAAGCGTCTTGCATATCGGGGAGTGTGCTAGTGCACATGTGGCAGCCTAGGTGGCATCCGGTCATCTCCAGCATCCACGTGGCAGCTTGACACATGTGTGTGAATGTGCAGCCGAATCAGCCCGTTTTCTCCTTCATTATGCGCCATTTGCAAGAAAGGATAAGCCCGAGTGGTTATGTTTGAATTTCAAACATAAAAATCACATGTTAAATGTGATTTTCATGTGTTTTGGGCGCCTAAACTTGTGGCTGCCAATTGAGTCCGCCCAAAAGGAGTTATTTTCACTCAAATTCAATTTTTAAACTCCTTTTAATATCAGCCACACAACTTAAACGAATTTGGCAGCCCTTGTACCTATATATAGGTGTTTAAACAATGTAATTTGGTTAGACATTTGATTAATAAAAATTTTGTGAGATTATTCTCTCAATTTCGGTTTTTCATCGAACTTTCTTTGGCATTTCAGACGTTATTTGTTGTGTCAAATTTATTTGATACTTCGGGTTCCTAGATCGCTATCTAGTGGGTCCAAGTCCTCCGACGTGAAGCATATTCAATTCGGGTTTGCTCAGTAGATTGTGCAGGTTCTTTCGAGCTTTCCGTCTTTGACGTTAGACAGATTCGATTCGGGTTCGTTCAGCAGATTGTTCGAGTTCTTTCAAGTTTAACGTTACCAAATTTTCGCTGATTTTCCAGCAACGTTTCTGCCATATTTTGGTCTCCGTAACAGCCATGAAAGCCCGTTGAAGCCTTCATCTTGTTCGAGTCCAAATCTGTCCAGAAATTCCTACACCTTTATTCTGTCCTTTTTTTTGTTTGTTTTTTTTCTTTGTTATTTTAACTATCTAAAAACGTCCATTATTGTGTTTTATTGCAGAGAAATGGTTGCTACGATCCTAGATCCGTTTACGAACAAGGAGCGTTGTTTCTGAAGCAACGTCCCCTTTATCAAGAACAGAAAAATCTGCAGTTCAAGCATCTCAAAGGTTGTTCCCCTTGGTTCCAATCAACACATGCGACAAGATATCTGTAACGCCCCAATTTTGGTCTTGGAAGTTTAGGGTCTGAACCGAACCGGTCTAAATTTCGGTTCGAATAGAAAAGGTCATTTTAGGGAAAGCCTAGTTCGGGATGCATTAAAAATATGGAAAAATATCTAAAAATCCTCTTTTAATATATATAACAGAGTGGTGAAATCAATTTTAGAAAATGAGGCTTGGAAATATGACATTTCGAGTTAGTGACTAGAATGTAATTTTTGAAAAGTTCGTGACTGTTTTGAAAGGATTGAAACTTTGAATCTTTAAGGAGCTAATTTACCCAAGGGGGGATTTCTCCAGATTTTTCTTGAGTTTTAAAGACTCGTTTAATGTTTAATTAATAAAAAGAAAAGAGGGAAAATCATATTTTAGTTTCATAACTAACTTTTGCTAAAATTTTCCCATTTCATTTTCTCTCAAAATTCCCTCAGCCAAAAACATATCCACAGTAGCTTTTCTTTTGATTTTCACACCAAATGATGAGATTTCAATCTTCAAATGATTCCTAATCATTTCTACATCAAATCCTCTTCGTTTGCATATTGAATTTTCAAGGATTTTGGCTCTAAACAAGGAGAAATCCACATTTAGAGGTATGAACGTCCTTCTCCTCTAAATACTCAGTTCTTTACTGAAATTCCCAAGTTCTCAATCCTTAAATTAGGTTTTATTAAATGTTTTAATGTTATGATCTTGATTTTGGCTTAAAACTTGAGATTTTGATCAAATCTTGAAAAATTTCGTGGAGGTTGTTTGGGCTCTGTTTTGAGATGCCTTTTTAATGTATTTTGGATGTTTAATGATGTGTAATTGAGGTTTAATCAATGCAATCCCGAATAGGTTATGTTTCCTAAGTTTTTGCTTATGAAAATGGTGGTTTTTGAGGAGATTTTGGTGTTATGTTAATGTTGGAGGTATAAGGACGAGTTTGGGTTCATTTTGGATGTTAATTGATGTTTAGAAATGGTTAGAAGTGATGGATCTTGGCTGGGTTATGTTTTGGAAGAGTTTGGAGGTGATTTCGGTTGTGTTTGGTAGCCGAAATGTTAGATTTATGTAGAGCAGCGAGTTGTGTTGTGTTGCTGGTGTTTTTAATGCATGATGATGCATTAATCCTCTGTTGTTATGTGTTTAAAATAGGGGAGAATGATCCCGAAGCAATAGAGGTGGCGTGGGAGGTTTCGGATGCTTGAAAGGCATGTCGGCTAGCTTAGTTTTATGTATCGGTGAGTGGAGTTTGGTTTTCAGCTTTGAAACCAATGTTTGAAGGTTTTGGGAGCTTAGTTTAAGTCTAAGCAACTTAATTAAGCTCAAGAGTAAGTTTTCGGAGAAACTCTCTCTTTGATGAATCATGAGATGGTTGGATACAATGTGTTTGATTTGTATGTTTAAATTTTGTTTTGAAAGCATGTTTTAGCATGATTAATGCTGGTTTTGAAAGTCATGTGTTGAAGGATGCTCAAGGTAAGAGATCCTTGGTTTTGTACATTGGAAATGTGGAATTGATGCATAGTGTTGCATGTTGTTTAGTGGCTTTGTTTAATGCTTTAAAACAGTGAATTGATGATGGTAATTGATGTGTATTGGCAAGTGATGTAAGTGGTTGTTGTTTACTTTAATCGGATATAGTTAGCCGGCTATAGGATTGGGTGCACCGTGAATTGAGTTGCCTTGGATGTTGAGGGGTTGTAATTGTACCGTAGACTCCATCCAAGTAACCTAGCGATTGAGGAATTAGTGTCACCACGATGGAGGATGGCTCTCGTGGGTGGGCTTTGTTAAGCGTCACCACGATGGAGGATGACTCTCGTGGGTGGACTTTGTTAAGTGTCACCACGATGGAGGATGGCTCTCGTGGGTGGTGTAATCACTAATTTTGTCCGGGTCAACCTTTTTTTTTTGCTAATAATGGGCTTTATTACTTTCTTATATATACCTATATCAAATAATGGAAAATAAAAGCACAAAAAAACAATATATATATATATATATATATATATATATATATATGTATATATGATGGGGTTGTGAACATATTATCTATGTTACTATTATAAGTATTATATATTATATATTACTCTTATTATTGTTACTATTACTTATGTTATATTATCTGCTATTATTATTATATTTGGCATTACATCATATAGTTATTAATACTATTACCGATTATTATCATTAATATCTATTATTTATTACTTATATTATTATTAATACTATCTACCATATTATTAGTATTGTCTTATTATTATAGTATTATTATTATTATAATTATTATTATTATGACTATTATATTAATTAAGTCTGGAAAAAGAAAAACTAATATAAATAAGCCTAAAATATTTAATATTATAAAAGCCCACAGTTTATTTAATGTTCCAGTCCATTTACATTGTAAAAAACCCAAAAAAATACAAGGCCCGATTTGGGCCCAGCCCAAATAATTAAACCCTAATTACATCACAGAAACCCTAATGCTCTCCTATGTTTTGTTTTGCGCAGCCCAATCTCAGCCGTCAGATCTGGATCCAGATCTGACGGCCCAGATGATATCTGATCAAAGAAGCCCTAAAGCTCCTCTCTTTTGCCCTAGCGCCGCAAGATCCCAACCATTGGATCTGGTTCGCGATCGGACGGCTCAAAATCGAAGCAGGAAGCTTGTAGGTCATCACGCGCCCACGCGCGAGCCCATGCGTCTCCCACGCACGTCGTTTCGGTTCTCCACCCGCGCGTGCATCGTACGCCCGAGCTCTCCAGGCCGTCGAGATTCACATCACGCCGATCGAAGGGATCACCGGCAGCCACATCAGAGGGTTTGGCCCCCAAACCGAGCCCCTCCAACGTCCTCTGGTCCCCTCCTCCTCAGTTGTCACATGCACAGCAAAAACAAACAAAGTGTCAGGATAAACGCAACGAAATTTCAGAATCACAAAGGCAATCAGCAACCGAAATCGTACAAATCAGCCAACAATATTCTCAGCATTATATGTATTTAGAAAAATCAGAAAATGCAAAAATTGGGCTATAAAACCCGAAGGGATCAACAATGTAAAAGGATTCGAGTTTTCAGTGAGGCATTAGAGGTTTTTTTTCAGAGAGATATTCAGAGAGAAAATTTGTAATCGAGAGAATCAAACGGAAAAATCAGATACACAATCAATAAAAGAAAGGCCTTCTGAGGTATACATCTTCTCGTTTATTTTCGAAGTAAATGTATGCAAGTTCGTTTTTTTACCTTGAGTTCTCAGAACCCCTTCGCGTCGTTTCTCTTTCTTTTTGAACGCTTCGTCTTTCTCCCGAACGGTGCCGATCTTCATCGCCGATAAACTTTCCGTCTCTTTCGAGACGGTGAAAAGTGAGGCGGACGGTGTGGTAACAGAAAGGGGCCTTTTTTTTGGTTTTCAAAACAAAGGGAAAGGTTTTTTTTCTTTTGGGTTCTGTTTTCACGAATCAGAGAGGGTTTTCTTTTTTGAAAGGGACAGTTTTGTTTTTCGGTTTAGGGTGAACTTGGGAGTTCTGTTTCCGGGCTTTTCGAACATGCCGGCCGTCGAATAACGACGACCGGCGCGACGGCTCCAACAGAGGGTAAAGGGAGGCTCAGGTCTGAAAATTAGGGTGGGGAAAAGGGTTCCAAATGTTTTAATTTTGTTTTTGTAGGGTCTTGGTGTTTTAAAATGGCTTAATTGCGCTTTAGCCCCTCGTGTCACGCTATTTACACGCGAGAGGGTCTCCGTGTTTTATAACCTCGCCCACGGTCCCTCAAGTATTTTAAATGTTTTTAATTTCGTCCTTAATACAATTGTAGCCGGTTTTCTGATGGTTTAATTCCCCTTTAGGTCCCTGGGGTCTGTGTCAAAATTAAATTTTAATCCCTTTCCAGTGTCATTTAATCCCATTATTTGTCATGCATTTTCAATTCGGCCATTGTTTTACTTTTATTTAATTTCAGTTCTTTTATGAACTTTGCCATGATAATATATTTATGTTGTTATATTCAGCATGTGGATGATAATTTATGTTGCTTTGATTTCGTTATGTTGGATGTTATGTTATTATTGTTATAATACATAGTTTGTGTGTCCATAATATATTTTTTAATGAATATTATATTTTTACATAATGTACGATTTTATCTACTACAAGTTTTTATAACATATGGTTTTAATACACACGTAGGTATAATGTAAGGTTTTCTTATATAATATAGTATTATACATGATGCGGTTTTAACGTATGTGTTGCGTGTGGGGTTTTAACGGATGCATAGCTTAGATTTTCATGATTGCTCGAATGTATATTTGGGACATGCATTTTAATTGTCATTCTTATGACTCTTTAATGTTGCCCGATAATTAATTAACTTAAAATATACCCGAAGAGAGGTATTAATTAACTCCGATATCCGAGATACGACAATCCTAGCTCAATGGATGTCGATCGGACATTTGGGTTAATTTTCACTGTCTCTAGGTAAGTGGAAGCATAAAAATGAAAATACCATGCATCATCCTTTATTTGCGTGCATCATGCATAAAGGTGACGTACGGGATCCGAACCCTAAACTAACACGACAGTCAGCCTTATTTGATGTCGGTTTAGTCTATGGTCCGGTGTACCGTCATCCTTCTTAATTAAGTGTTTAATTAATTCCAAAGCCACAATTCGATATGTCCCGTGCTATTTAAGTCATATTTTCATTTAAGAACAATTATTAAATTCACTTCGATTTTTAAATACTTTCTATCGATCAAAAGGCAACAAGCAATTTGGTACCGATTTCCGGGCGTGATGGGGGTGCTAATCCTTCCCCACTCGTAACCAACTCCCGAACCCGTTTTTAAATGAATCTTTGGTTTTATGGTGTCCGGCCTACCTCAGTGGCCGGTGGCGACTCCAATTTTTACAGTTTTCCAAAATGCGAATTTCTCCCCTTTTTAAATAAAACCCCTTTTCAAGAAGAAAATAGTGATAAGGCCCCATTTAGCCAGTTTTCAGAAAAAACCTTATCACAGTTTGGCGACTCTGCTGGGACAAAAATTTGTTTTTACAAAAAAAAAAAGAGAGTTAAGCCAATAAAACGCTTGTTGCCATTTAGTCGATAGAAAATATTTAAAATTCGAAGTGAAGCTAATAAGTTTGTTCTTTTATAAAAATATGACTCAAGTTGAACGGGCTTTGAAAATTTGTGGCATTCGAATTAATTTTCCATTTAATTTCATAGGAGTCACCGACATGTGTTGCATCATGATTATCAAGCTCTATACCCGAGCTACCCTTAAGTGGGAGTGAAACACCCATACCCACGTGAGTATCCCTCCACGGGTCGGTAATTCACTTCCAGAATCCACGCCTTTGACACGTGAGCAGCCCTCCACGTCATTAGGTCGTGCTTTCCCTCGAACCGAAACCAATTCGCAAGCCTGTGATGGGCCAGAATTGGGGTTCTTGTCGCCTTAGTAGGTGATAAGATAGGTTCGGGTACCCTTTATTAGAACCGAACTCATGAGTGAGAATATAAGAAGCCTACCCTATTAGAGCCATGCGGATAACCCTAGAGTTTAGCGTGTCTAGGTTTGTCTTGCTAATTACTTGTTTCTACGCTTCTTTTTTCGTTAATGCTTAAATTTCATTTCTTGCCTTGATTTATGTTTATCATGAGACTAATACCTCTGCTTTTCTTCCCCTCTTATTTTTCATATTTCATCATTGCATAAAGAGTACATTGAGTTGGAAATAGTCTGAAATTAAAGACTTGATTAGTGGGAAATATGGTCTGTAACAATAATGAGAAGGACCTCGACGAAAATGTAGCCATGAGGAGAGCAACTACATGGTTAGGGTTCCAAGACAAGAAAGACTTTCAAAAAAGACAAAAAGGCCACATCACTTATTTGTCAGATGTCCCAGGCAGGTGTTCATTACTTCGAATTTTGGAGTTCAACCTACATTTGTTCCACGGTTGGCAGCTTTGATTTGACTACAACAGTTGGGAAATACCGAGTCTTGCAAGGAAATTAGCGAGAACCACATCGAACAACAACCAACCTTTCCGGGGCAAGATCAAAAGTCTCTCGGGCACTTCGTCGCCTTGAGTCGACAATAAAGTCTCAACCTAGATCAAGGAAATATATTTCAAGTCAGAAGGAATTCCGACCTCAACTCCGATAAGCTTTGAAGGTTAGGCTTAGTAGGACCCTTTCAAAGAGCAAGTCAAGAGCACCAAATATCGACAGTGGATCAATCATAATTCGTCGCCTATACCACTTGGGGGCAGGATCGAGAGTTGGCCTATTTGTTAACATGGATACGAGAGAACGCCCGATTCCTAGCAAAAGATCATTCCAAGAAAGAAGAAGGGATTGAGTGAGTCTTGAAGAAAATCGTCGGCCTAGACGCCAGCTTAAGAACTGCATGTAGTGGATTTCATACAATCATTGTAACGGACCAAGGTTCCCATTGATGAGTTGTTTAACGAGGATATTTGCCGAACTCAATGTTGCTCTTTGCATTTCAATTATGCATTTTGATTGATCATATGTTTCCGTTGTACATACGACACGTTCAATCATTCATTAAACAAACAAAATTAATGTCCATCAAATTAATGCATCTTTGCATTCAGTTGTACATGTCTGTTTGATTACCTTTAATCATATGTTTCTGTTGTACATACATTCATTCATTCATTCGTTCATTCATTAAACAAATAAGATCAATGTCCATCAGATTAATGCATCTTTGCATCCAAATGTACATGTCTGTTTGATCACCATTAATCACCTATCTTTGTTGTGCATACAACACATTACATGCATTCATTCTTACAATGAACAAATGAAGAAAAGTTTTGCTGAGCTAGAGTCTGATTCGAGAGGTCAGGTGGAACAGACTCAGCAAGAATTAAGGGGTACCATTATCAAGCCCCAACAAGATATGATGAAAGGAGTACCCTAACTGTTACAGTCTAGTCTGAAAGGAAGGAGTGTTGCTCAAGAACCGGGAGACCCCTCGGCCACCTTGATCTTTAAGGATCCTCTTAATACCGGCCCCTCATCCAACCCACCCCAAGGGGCATCTTCTGATCGTCAAGACGACGCCTTTGCCCAAGCTCAACACCTTCGGAGACACGACCTTTAGGGTTTTGGTTCTCGGTTTTCGTCATTGGGAATTGGCGTGCATGTTGCATTTTCTCTTGAAGTAATGCATAGAACCAACATTGCTATCATTTGCCCGAAAATAGCAATGATCTTTTTGCAAGGGCACTTGTTATATTTGCAGATTTTCTTCCTAACGAAAAGTCATTTTTCTTAACATACAATGACCTTGAAATCATATATATGTATATCCCTCCTTACCTTCATAGGTCCTCGGATATCACATGCTTGATGTGGCATTGATTCTAATGAAAGAGATCGACTGAATGTTGTGATAACGATGAAGTGAGATTTCCCGCTCTGCCCGCTCTGGTCGGAAAAGCGAGAGAAGCAAGATTACTATTCCTTTGATGATGTTTGATGATAAGGAAATCTCCTACGAGAACCCAAATAAAGTTGCTTAAATGTGCCAAAAAAGAAAAAAAAAGAAAAGTGAAAAATAGACTATTTCAAAACAAAATAAATGATTTTAATTTCAGAGCCTGGTAATAGGCATTAACAAAAAGCACTCCAATTTTCGAAACCTGGTAATAGGAATTTTCGGATACGAGCGTGGAATTTTAGGGGCACTCCGCTGAAGCCTGAATCTCTTCGCTTCATGAGTGATGGTAATATTTTCAAAATCGTGACCATGCCGAGTAACTCGGGGTATCGTTGTATGCTCCATCTTTATTCTCGAGCCAAAGGACTGTGACGAGTTGAATTCCCCTAAGAAAAGAAATAAATGAACAAATTGAATAAGTCCTGAAAAGGAATCCTTGAAGACACCGACACGAAATCAATGGTAATCATAAACGCACATGCCCCATGGGCTAAGCGAAAGTTGAAACTTTAAACATACATATGAATGGAGAAACAGGATTAGAAGGAATGGTAATCGGGCTGATCCAGCAAGTACCATAATCATGAGGATGAGCCGAGCGATTAGGGAGGAGTTTCATAACTTCAAATATCGCCACAACATTCAAAGATGCAAGCTATGCTTGAAGAGATCACCGGAAAGCTGAATCTAAGACGCTCTCGTATTTGATATTCGGGGCATCCTATTCTATTTTTCTTTTAATTAGACTTTTGGTTTCAAGGTTCTGTATGTTAATTTGAAAATCCACTCTTCATTAGAATGACGACCAACGAATTGACATATTTTTAAACAAAGAAATTTCCTTGTATTACTTCAGAGATAAATGCATCGTCGGTAGTGAGACCCAAGATTGAGAGGCACTACGTGATGTATGACGATGAAGGACCATTGGGGCATCTTTGTCCGTGGGGCAACAAGGGCATTACACACAGGATTTCAAATAAGTGAGAGATGGCATACAGCTTGAAGGTACTGGGCTAATGATTTTGATTGCGATTCAGGCCATTGGACTCAGGGAATAAGCAACACGAGTTGGGGGCAAGTTTTGTCAAGACACGAGATTGATGAGTGGTTGTAGTCCCAAGATAGTGACCACCGGCCTCAGAGAATAAAGACAAAATTCATGCATCTTTGCATTCCCATGACCATACGCATCATTGCATCATGAAATATGCTCATGTATCATTGTTAGTTAGACATCCCTATGTTAGGAGCATGCTAACTCATATCATCATAGCATTTGTTTATTTTTGAACAGGTATTTGAAGATTAATAAAGGGGTGGATCTACGGCTCTATGAGAAGAGAAATAGATCTCAAGAATCCTTTGACTGGTATCAAGGTTCTTAATCCCTGATTTTTTTTATCCTTTCTAAAGGATGTTTTTCTCAGAATTCAAATTTCTCAATTTTATCCTTTCAAAAGGAAGTTTTTTCTTAAAACCCAATTTCTCAATTTTATCCTTCCAAGGATGTTTTTCTAAAAATCCCAATTTTCTCGATGTTATCCTTCTTTAAAGATGTTTTTTCTTAAAACTCCATTTCTTAATTTTAATCCTTTCTAAATGATGTGTTCCTCTCAGAAATTTAAATTCCTCAATTTGGTCCTTTCCAAAAGGACGTTTTCTTCATTATTCAAAATTGTCAAATTTACCCCCTTGGAATATCTTAAATAAAAAATTCAGGTTTCCTAATTTTTAAATAAAAAAGGAAAAAAGAGAGAAAGAAAAAAAAGAGAGAAAAAGAATAAAAAAGAAAAAGTAAAGAAAGAAAGAAGAGAGAAAATGAAAAGAAAGAAAGAAAGAAAAAGAAAAGAATAAGAGGTAAAAGAAAGAAAGAAGAAAAGGAAAAAGAAAAAGAGAGAAAAGAGAAAAGAAAAAGAATGAGAGGAAATAAAGAGAAAAGGAAGAAATGAGAGAGAGAGAAGAAAAAGAAAATAAAAGAAGTGAGAAAGAGAAAAATGAGAAAAGAAAAAAAGGAAAAAAAGAAGAAAGAAGAAAAAGAAAGAACGAGAAGAAGAAGAAGAAAGAACAGAAAAAAAGAAAAAAAGAAAGAAGAAAGAAGAACAAGAAGAAAAAAGAAGAATAAGAAAGAAGAAAAAAAGAAGAAGAAAAGAAGAAAAGGAATAAAGAGAAGAAATGAGAGAGAGAAGAAGAAAAAGAGAAGAAAAAAGATGAGAAAAGAAAAAGGAAGAAGAGAAGGAAGAGAAATAAAAGAAAAGGAAAAAGAAGGAGAGAAAGAAAGGAAAAGAGAAATAAAAGAAAAGGAAAAGGAGAGAGAGAAAAGAATAAGAGAAGAAGGGAAAGAAAAGAAAGAATAAAAGGAAAAAAAGAGAAAAGAGGAAAAAAAGAATGTGAGGAAATAAGAAGAGAGAAGGAGAAAAGAGAAGAAAGAAAAAGAGAGAAAATATAAAGGAGATAAAAAGATAAAGAAGAAAAAATGATGGAAAAGAAAAAGAAAAAGAAAAAAGAATGAAAATGAAAATGAAGAAAATGAGGAAGAAGAAGAAAGAAAAGGAAAAAGAAAAGAAAAAACAGAGAGAGAAAGAAAAAGAAGAAGAAAAAGAAAGAAGAAGAAAGAAAAGGGAAAAAAAAAGAGAGGAAGAAAAAGAAGAAGAAGAAGAAGAAGAAGAGAAAAAAGAAAGAAGAACAAGAAGAAGAAAGAAGCAAGAAGAAAATAAGAAAAAAGAAGAAGAAGATGAGAGAAATGAGAAGTTGAGAAAGAAGAAGAAATAGGAGACGAAAAAAATGAGAAGAAGAAGAAGATGATGAGAAAGAAAAAGAAACAAAAGAATAAGATGAAAAAGAAAAAAACAGAAAAAAGGAAGAAGAAGAAGAAGAAGAAGAAGAAGAAGAAAGAAAGAAAGAAAGAAAAAGAAGAAGAAGAAAAGAAGAAAAAGAAAAAAAAGGAAAGAAGAAAGAAGAAGAGAAATAGATCTCAAGAATCATTTGACTGGTATCAAGGTTCTTAATCCCCGATATTTTGTAAAGGATGTGTTTTCTCAAAACTCTATTGCATTCCTTCCTAAAGGACGTTTTTTTTCTTAAAACCAATTTCTCGATGTTATCCTTTCTAAAGGATAGTTTTTCTTGAAACTAAATTTATCAATTATGTCCTTTCTAAAGGATGTTTTTCTTAAAACTCGGATTTCTCAATCCTATCCTTTCTAAAGGATGTTTTTCTTAAAACTGGATTTCTCAATCCTATCCTTCCTAAAGGATGTTTTTCTTAAAACTGGATTTCTCAATCCTATCCTTTCTAAAGGATGTTTTCCTTAAAACTCGATTTCTCAATCCTATCCTTTCTAAAGGATGTTTTTCTTAAAACTCGATTTCTTAATCGTGTCCTTTCTAAAGGATATGCCAACGTTGTCCAGTTTGCTTTCGCCGCTCCGGGAAAGTACGCTATTGGAAGTTTATTCTTTGCCGCTCAGGGAGAATGAATCAGCTACGTCCTTTGCCACTCAGGGAGGACATGCCAACGTTGTCCAGTTGCTATTGGAAGTTTATTTGTTGCCGCTTAGGGAGAATGAATCATCTATGTCCTTTGTCGCTCAGGGAGGACATGCCAACGTTGTCCAGTTGCTATTGGAAGTTTATTCTTTGCCGCTTAGGGAGAATGAATCAGCTATGTCATTTGCCGCTCAGGGAGGACATGCCAACGTTGTCCATTTGCTATTGGAAGTTTATTCTTTGCCGCTTAGAGAGAATGAATCAGCTATGTCCTTTGCCGCTCAGGGAGGACATGCCAACGTTGTCCAGTTTGCTATTGGAAGTTTATTCTTTGCCGCTTAAGGAGAATGAATCAGCTGTGCCTTTGCCGCTCAGGGAGGATATGCCAACATTGTCCAGTTTGCTATTGGAAGTTTATTCTTTGCCGCTTAGGGAGAATGAATCAGCTGTGTCCTTTGCCGCTCAGGGAGGACATGCCAACGTTGTCCAGTTTGCTATTGGAAGTTTATTCTTTGTCGCTTAGGGAGAATGAATCAGCTGTGTCCTTTGCCGCTCAGGGAGGACATGCCAACGTTGTCCAGTTTGCTATTGGAAGTTTATTCTTTGCCGCTTAGGGAGAATGAATCAGCTATGTCCTTGGCCGCTCAGGGAGGACATGCCAACGTTGTCCAGTTTGCTATTGGGAGTTTATTCTTTGCCGCTTAGGGAGAATGAATCAGCTATGTCATTTGCCGCTCAGGGAGGACATGCCAACGTTGTCCAGTTTGCTATTGGAAGTTTATTCTTTGCCGCTTAGGGAGAATGAATCAGTAGTGTCCTTTTCCGCTCAGGGAGGACATGCCAACGTTGTCCAGTTTGCAATTTGAAGTTCATTCTGTACCGCGTAGGAAGAATGAATCGACTTTGTCCTTTGACCACTCAGGGAGGACATGCCAACGACCTGCATTGTTACTGCCGCTTCGGATGAGAAAATGTAGTTTCAGGCAAAAAAAAATCATACTCCCCACATCAGAATCCAAGAGCGAAAGAGTTCAAGGATTTCTGGGCAGAAGAGCCAGAAGGCCTGCTCAGTTTGTTTTTCCCGCTTCAGAAAAATGAGTTATTTGGGTTCTTTCTTTGCCACTTCAGAGGAATGAATCCATCAGGTCCTCAGCCGCTCCGCAAGGACACGCCGACGCTACCCACTTTGTTTCTGCCGGTTTGGAGGGGCAAATCACCCGAACAGGGTAGTTGGACAAAATTAGTGCTTATGGTCTTTGCTTTGTTCTTGTTTCACAAATACAAGCAAAGAGGGGCAACTGTAATCACTAATTTTGTCCGGGTCAACCTTTTTTTTTTTGTTGCTAATAATGGGCTTTATTACTTTCTTATATATACCTATATCAAATAATGGAAAATAAAAGCACAAAAAAACAATATATATATATATATATATGATGGGGTTGTGAACATATTATCTATGTTACTATTATAAGTATTATATATTATATATTACTCTTATTATTGTTACTATTACTTATGTTATATTATCTGCTATTATTATTATATTTGGCATTACATCATATAGTTATTAATACTATTACCGATTATTATCATTAATATCTATTATTTATTACTTATATTATTATTAATACTATCTACCATATTATTAGTATTGTCTTATTATTATAGTATTATTATTATTATAATTATTATTATTATGACTATTATATTAATTAAGTCTGGAAAAAGAAAAACTAATATAAATAAGCCCAAAATATTTAATATTATAAAAGCCCACAGTTTATTTAATGTTCTAGTCCATTTACATTGTAAAAACCCAAAAAATACAAGGCCCGATTTGGGCCCAGCCCAAATAATTAAACCCTAATTACATCACCGAAACCCTAATGCTCTCCTATGTTTTGTTTTGCGCAGCCCAATCTCAGCCGTCAGATCTGGATCCAGATCTGACGGCCCAGATGATCTCTGATCAAAGAAGCCCTAAAGCCCATCTCTTTTGCCCTAGCGCCGCAAGATCCCAACCATCGGATCCGGTTCGCGATCGGACAGCTCAAAATCGAAGCAGGAAGCTTCTAGGTCATCACGCGCCCACGCGCGAGCCCATGCGTCTCCCACGCACGTCGTTTCGGTTCTCCACCCGCGCGTGCATCGTACGCCCGAGCTCTCCAGGCCATCCAGATTCACATCACGCCGATCGAAGGGATCACCGGCAGCCACATCAGAGGGTTTGGCCCCCAAACCGAGCCCCTCCAACGTCCTCTGGTCCCCTCCTCCTCAGTTGTCACATGCACACCAAAAACAAACAAAGTGTTAGGATAAACGCAACGAAATTTCAGAATCACAGAGGCAATCAGCAACCGAAATCGTACAAATCAGCCAACAATATTCTCAGCATTATATGTATTTAGAAAAATCAGAAAATGCAAAAATGGGGCTATAAAACCTGAAGGGATCAACAATGTAAAAGGATTCGAGTTTTCAGTGAGGCATTAGAGGTTTTTTTTCTTCAGAGAGATATTCAGAGAGAAAATTTGTAATCGAGAGAATCAAACGAAAAAATCAGATACACAATCAATAAAAGAAAGGCCTTCTGAGGTATACATCTTCTCGTTTATTTCGAAGTAAATGCATGCAAGTTCATTTTTTTACCTTGAGTTCTCAGAACCCCTTCGCGTCGTTTCTCTTTCTTTTTGAATGCTTCGTCTTTCGCCCGAACGGTGCCGATCTTCGTCGCCGATAAACTTTCCGTCTCTTTCGAGACGGTGAAAAGTGAGGCGGACGGGGTGGTAACAGAAAGGGGCCTTTTTTTGGTTTTCAAAACAAAGGGAAAGGTTTTTTTTCTTTTGGGTTCTGTTTTCACGAATCAGAGAGGGTTTTCTTTTTTGAAAGGGACAGTTTCGTTTTTCGGTTTAGGGTGAACTTGGGAGTTCTGTTTCCGGGCTTTTCGAACTTGCCGGCCGTCGAATAACAACGACTGGCGCGGCGGCTCCAACAGAGGGTAAAGGGAGGCTCAGGTCTGAAAATTAGGGTGGGGAAAAGGGTTCCAAATGTTTTAATTTTGTTTTTATAGGGTCTTGGTGTTTTAAAATGGCTTAATTGCGCTTTAGCCCTTTCGTGTCACGCTATTTACACGCGAGAGGGTCTCCGTGTTTTATAACCTCGCCCACGGTCCCTCAAGTATTTTAAATGTTTTTAATTTCGTCCTCAATACAATTGTAGCCGGTTTTCTGATGGTTTAATTCCCCTTTAGGTCCCTGGGGTCTGTGTCAAAATTAAATTTTAATCCCTTTCCAGTGTCATTTAATCCCATTATTTGTCATGCATTTTCAATTCGGCCATTGTTTTACTTTTATTTAATTTCAGTTCTTTTATGCACTTTGCCATGATAATATATTTATGTTGTTATATTCAGCATGTGGATGATAATTTATGTTGCTTTGATTTCGTTATGTTGGATGTTATGTTATTATTGTTATAATACATAGTTTGTGTGTCCATAATATATTTTTTAATGAATATTATATTTTTACATAATGTACGATTTTATCTACTACAAGTTTTTATAACATATGGTTTTAATACACACGTAGGTATAATGTAAGGTTTTCTTATATAATATAGTATTATACATGATGCGGTTTTAACGTATGTGTTGCGTGTGGGGTTTTAACGGATGCATAGCTTAGATTTTCATGATTGCTCGAATGTATATTTGGGACATGCATTTTAATTGTCATTCTTATGACTCTTTAATGTTGCCCGATAATTAATTAACTTAAAATATACCCGAAGAGAGGTATTAATTAACTCCGATATCCGAGATACGACAATCCTAGCTCAATGGATGTCGACCGGACATTTGGGTTAATTTTCACTGTCTCTAGGTAAGCGGAAGCATAAAAATGAAAATACCATGCATCATCCTTTATTTGCGTGCATCATGCATAAAGTTGACGTACGGGATCCGAACCCTAAACTAACACGACAGTCAGCCTTATTTGATGTCGGTTTAGTCTATGGTCCGGTGTACCGTCATCCTTCTTAATTAAGTGTTTAATTAATTCCAAATCCACAATTCGATATGGCCCGTGCTGTTTAAGTCATATTTTCATTTAAGAACAATTATTAAATTCACTTCAATTTTTAAATACTTTCTATCGATAAAAAGGCAACAAGCAATTTGGTACCGATTTCCGGGCGTGATGGGGGTGCTAATCCTTCCCCACACGTAACCAACTCCCGAACCCGTTTTTAAATGAATCTTTGGTTTTATGGTGTCCGGCCTACCTCAGTGGCCGGTGGCGACTCCAATTTTTACAGTTTTCCAAAATGCGAATTTCTCCCCTTTTTAAATAAAACCCCTTTTCAAGAAGAAAATAGTGATAAGGCCCCATTTAGCCAGTTTTTAGAAAAAACCTTATCACAGGTGGACCTTGTTAAGCGTCACAACGGTGGAGGGTTGCTCCCGTGTGTGAGCTTGGTTAAGGTGATTACAATGGTTGAGGTAGCTCCCATGTGTAAGCCTTGTGGTGTGTCCCGGCTCTCGCTAGTGAGTTATACAAATTCCGATGAGTGATGTTGAGGGGTTGTGATTGTATCGTTAAACTCCATCACGGGTGTTGAGGGGTTGTGATTGTACCGATAAACTCCACCTTGTGTTGTTCGGTAGTGTGTATGAAGCGTGTGGGACAACGCTTGTAATCCGCGTATCCGATTGTGTCTTGAGTTGAAGTGGTTGGTGAATTATCACTTGAAAACCAATATAATGTTCTTGAATGTAATCAAGCAAGAGATGCTTGAAATGATGCAAGGTTGCATGGGAAGTGTGTAATGTCTTAAAAGTGCATGTATTACTTGTTAAGCTTGAACAAGTGTTTGTCTTCTATTGTGAATGGTGCATATGTGCATGGAATCTCCTTAGTGCATTGAAGTCTTGTGAAGACTTGTTTAGAAAGGCATGTGATGCAAATGTGCTTTTGGTAGTTCATGTGTTTTGCATTCGTTGAATGCATGAGATTGTTAAAAGGAACAAATAATTTTCCAATGTTTTGCTTTGAAATGATCATCAAGCATGAGGAAGTATATTGTAAAGTGGAATTGTTTTCCAAGATAATTGAGTTTAACTTTGCATGTAGTGTTCATGCATGGAAGGGTTTAATTAATGATTTTGCAAGAATGTGTTTTGGGAAAGTTGTTTAGCTTTTCTAAGCTAAAGGTTGGAGTTCATGTTATGCAAGGTATGGTTTTAAGCATGTTGTTTCAAAAGAGGTTTTCAATCAATGCTTTGGTTTATTGAATTGCATTTACTTTTTAAGAAGGTTTTTATGATTCGCTGCATTGGTGGTGTTTTGGTTTTGAGCATTCCTCACTAAGCATTATGTGCTTACGCTCCTTTTTGTCCATCAATGCAGATTTTTGAAGTTGGGACAGCAAGAAGCAAGGGATTCAAGAAGAGCTTCACTTGAGAAGTATGTCTTGGTTCATAGCTATAGATAATAAAGGCAATGGGTGGGGAAGTCTTTTATATTGATATGTAATGAGATTGTGTATGTTGAACAAGTTTGGTTTATGGTTTGAACTTGGTTGTTGATCATTTTGCCATATTTGAATCTTCTTCATGAGTTGTTATGTTATGCTTCTTGTTTTAAAAGCATGATCAAGTGTTGATGTGTTGAATGAGTTGGTGCACCTAAGGTTTGATTGTATCTAGTTGTTAATGTAAATTGGTGGTTATGATGCTTGGCATGTTGTTGTTATGTTGAGGAATGGTTTAAAGTATTGTTGATGGTGTTTTGATGTTTGGTTGGTTTGGAGTAATAGGTTGCATGCCTATAGATTGAGATTTTCCCTAATTGATGCCATGAATATGTTTTGTTGATGCAAATATGTTCCTTTTATGCATGATGACTTGTTGGCATGATTAGGTGGTCATAGGGGTGTGTTTGATAGGTCGAATGTGTGTTAAACCAGAAAATTTCTGCATTTCTGGGCAGCCCGTATCGGAACGGGTACTACTGTTTCGAAACAGGGGTCTAAAATGGCCTTGGTGTTTCGAAACGGGTAGAGCCGTTCCGAAATACTTTTGCTACTGCCAAGCCTTGTTTCGGAACAGGTTTCGAAACGGTCCCGCGTTTCGGAACGGTCATCCCCCGTTCCGGAACACTTGACCGTTGGGTACTGAATTCTATGATTTTATGTTTTGAAATCTTTACGTTTTAGTCCTGAACTTCGTTTATGCAATTGCTTGAGTTTGGGACGCCCGTTTGAGGTGAAATTTGGCAGAGAAGCATGAAACATGACTAATTTCATAATGGTAACTTAAAAATCAGTTAAGTCCTTCATCTTTCTAGAAATTACAATTTGGTCCCTAACTTTTGTATGTTGTGCATTTGAGTCCCTTAATGCTTTCCGATCGCTGTGCTTTTCAAGTATGTTTTTCCCAAGGGTACGCTTAAGGTTAATGTGCATCTAGATAAGTTTTAAGAGAAAAAAGGGTCGTTAATCAAGGTTGACTTTCGGGTTGACTTTGGTTTTCCCCGTGTAATCTTCGTAGTTCGGGTCAACCGTCTAGGCCGGGTTAAGGGGGTTACATTTGGTGGTATCAGAGCTAAGTTGCAAATATTTGGGGCAAGAGTAAGTTGTTATTATAAGTGTTTGATGTTTGTTCTGATGTGTGGTTGAATGTTGGTTGAAAAATGTGTTTTTGAGCGAGTGGTTGATGTTTTTATCATGCTTTTGGTTATGAATCATCCATGAGTTAATGTGAACTTGTATTAATGATATGCTGGTGTTGTGAGTTGATTTTCCGAACGATGAAAATGTGATGGGTATGATATGTTGATATTATGATGTTGAGGGTGAATGATGTTTGTTGAGAGCATGATTGGAGTTTGCTGATTGATATGCTCGGTGTTCGTGATATCAATGTTTTTATCGATTGTAATGTCGTACAAAAGGGGAGAATTTGGGATACTCATTGCCTTATTATTATAGCTATTGTGTTATGTTGGAGTTGGAGTCTTGAATCCTTGCTTGAAGCTGGCCTGATCGATTTTGATTGTTTTGTTATCATTGCTTTGTTGTTAATAGCATGATGAAATCGATGAAAGAATGGCAGTTGGGCGAGATGGTTGCTGCTTTAGAGCAGGTTGTTAAGGCGAGGAATTCACCTTTTAGTGGAGGTGTTTTGTTTCAGTCTGTAGTGCCTGGAGTTGAGGAAGTAAGGCAGGAGAAGGGAGTTGGTTCTGTGATGAAGGGTTCATCACCTGTAGTTCAAGAGGTGTCGGGAACATCTCAGGCTGTGGTGAAAGTGAAGCCTGAGGAAGTGCCGACTGTGGGACACGCGAGTTTGTCGAAACAACGTTTATATGATTTGGGAGCTGTGGAGTATCATGGTTCGACACCTGAGGCATTCGAGGCGTGGTTAGCCAGTGTAATTCTGGTTTTGGATCAGGAAGGGTGTAACTATGCATGTAAGCTAGGAAGTGTTGTCTCACTAATGTTGGAGGACGCTGGTGCCTGGTGGACATCAGTGGCGGTGGCAACGCACATCCACGATATAGACTGGGACTTCTTTGTGTCTGCCTTTTATGAAAGGTACCTTGGAGAGAAATTCCCAAGGGTTAAGCAATGTGGGGTTGTGGCTTCAGATTATAAAGGTGAGAAAAGTTTAAGCAAGAGAGCTATGGGTACTGACCTCGGGAGCGGTCAGCGTAAGAGGCTACGTGATAGAAGGTTTTGCTTGAATCGAAGTCTGGGTGGTAGTGCAGATGTGGGTCAAGTGCTACATGATCAAGGAGTGGTGGCTCAGTTGCCGATGTGTGACCGTTGTAGAAGGTGTCATGTTGGAGGTTGTTGGGGCGCGGGAGTTTGTTGGAACTGTGGTTCTAAAAAGCATGTGAAGCGAAATTGTCCTCAAGTAGGGAGATCAGCTTCTGTGGGTGCAAAAGGGTCTCAGAAGGGTCGTGGTCACGGCCGAGACAAAGTTCGGAGGTGGCAGGAAAAGCAGAAAGGTGTGAGGAGCTTGGGGAATGAATCTTGTTGGGATTGTGGGTCTGTCGGACATTTGAGACGAAATTGTTTGAAGTTGGCCCGGGGTAGTCAGGGTTCTTTACCGCAGGGAGATGGTGATGATCTTAAAGTGTTGGCTGATGCTGCGACGGTGCGGCTGGAGAATGATGGTTCTGCGAGGAAGAGGGTTTGTTTATTGGAGCTCCGGGGAAGCGAGGTGATTGCAGGTAACCTTGTTAAGTAATCTTTACCCAGGTTGTCTTTGTTAGTTTCGGTTGGGTTTTCCCTTGCGTAGTGGGTTTGGTCTTATAGCTAGTAAGTTTGGGGTAGTAGCCGGAGTTGTTTTGAAAACAACTTTAGTGTGAAGAGGGCATTAGTGGGTATTTTGTGGTTAGCGGATTGTTAGGATGGTAGAGTTGGATAAGTTAAAAGTGAGGTAAGAAGTTGTTCTTAGGCGGATTCTGAGAAGGTTATTGGTGGGTGTGAACCGACATGCATGCACAGTTAAAACCATTTGTTATATACTATATTATATATATGTTGGTACATGCATACATGCGACATGACATTAGAGGTTTTGCATACATGTACACAGGCATTGATAAGGCATATTGATGACCATGCATACGAACGTTCACACTTGCTAATAGCTAGTTGGATCCGTTAGTTTTGTGGTAGGATTAGGTTGGATGGTGGGTTTTAAGAGTTGTTTGGTGCTAGGAGCATGTAAGAAGTAATGGAGGGTAGTAAGCGAGTTGTCAGTAGTAGAGAGTGCGATCTTGCATGTTTGGCAGGAGGAAAGTGTTTTGGCGCTTAAAGAGCTTAGCGGTGAGGTGGTGAGGAGATTACCGGTTGGAGCTAGAATCGGTCAAGTGGTTGTGAACAGCTGGTGGATGTAGTAGTTCTCTGTGTTAAGTGATGTCGTAAGTTAGTGGGTGTGTCTCCAGAGTGCTGAGGTGTTTTGGCATTGGTGTTGCATTATGAGGGTTGTTTATGTAGGTGGTAGATTGTAGCAACCTTCTAGGAGTTGAGTGGAGGTTTCGTAATCTTAACCTGTTGTATAGAATGGGCGGTATCCAGGTAAGGCTAGTGTTATGGTCAAAGCTTGAGGTGGGAAGATAATGTAAGTTCAACGACCATTGATGGTTGGTCGGGTTCTTGTGAGAAGTGGTTTGCTATTCGGGTATAAGTGAATCTTTTCTAAGTCAGCTAGCGGTACGTGGAACAGCTGGCGGAGTTAAGGTTGGAGTTTTGTGATGTTGAGTGAGTGGTTTTGGTGAGTCGTTATGGCAGAGATAGTGACGGATGTGAAAGAATGTCATCAGTACGTTGAGAAGTTTGAGTAAGCAGTTGATGCTTAAGAATTTTTGCTTGTTGTGGTAATCTTTGAAAGAAACTGAGCAGTTTTGCAAGGGGTTTTTGGAAGCAGTGAAGGTTGTGGGTCACATGGTGGCTGAACCGGATGGGTTGGTGTCACCGTGTGTGCGAGTTTTGGGAGTTATGAAATAAGAGGGTGTATGGGTAAAATTTGAAAGTTCTTCGTGTTGCTGAGGCTAAGCGCAGTTCGGAAGTGTGGAAGGTTAAGCTGAGGTTAACATCTGAGTGTTCTGGAAGTTTGAACAGTGTATAGTGGTGTTGGGTTTGGTTATAGTGTAAGTTTGATTGTGGAGGAGTTGGTTTTTGTGGTGTTTTGTGAGGAGAATGTTCGGTGGTGGTTAAGTCTCCTGTGTTGATTTGTGTGTTGCTTTGAGAAGTTTGGTGTTGAGCTCTTTTCGCCGGTTGAAATTTCGAGGAAGAAATTTCAAAAGAGGGGAGATTTGTAACACCCCAATTTTGGGCTTGGAAGTTTAGGGTCTGAACCGGACCGGTCTAAATTTTGGTTCGAATATAAAAGGTTGTTTTAGGGAAAGCCTAGTTCGGGATGCATTAAAAATATGGAAAAATATCTAAAAAATCCTCTTTTAATATATATAAGAGAGTGGTGAAATCAATTTTAGAAAATGAGGCTTGGAAATATGACATTTCGAGTTAGTGACTAAAATGTTATTTTTGAAAAGTTCGTGACTGTTTTGAAAGAATTGAAACTTTGAATCTTTAAGGAGCTAATTTACCCAAGGGAGAATTTCTCCAGATTGTTCTTGATTTTTAAAGACTCATTTAATGTTTAATTAATAAAAAGAAAAGAGGGAAAATCATATTTTAGTTTCATAACTAACTTTTGCTAAAATTTTCCCATTTCATTTTCTCTCAAAATTCCCTCAGCCAAACACATTTCCACAGTAGCTTTTCTTTTGATTTTCACACTAAATGATGAGATTTCAATCTTCAAATGATTCCTAATCATTTCTACATCAAATCCTCTTCGTTTGCATATTGAATTTTCAAGGATTTTGGCTCTAAACAAGGAGAAATCCACATTTAGAGGTATGAACGTCCTTCTCCTCTAAATACTCAGTTCTTTACTGAAATTCCCAAGTTCTCAATCCTTAAATTAGGTTTTATTAAATGTTTTAATGTTATGATCTTGATTTTGGCTTAAAACTTGAGATTTTGATCAAATCTTGAAGAATTTCGTGGAGGTTGTTTGGGCTCTATTTTGAGATGCCTTTTTAATGTATTTTGGATGTTTAATGATGTGTAATTGAGGTTTAATCAATGCAATCCCGAATAGGTTATGTTTCCTAAGTTTTTACTTATGAAAATGGTGGTTTTTGAGGTGATTTTGGTGTTCTGTTAATGCTGGAGGTATAAGGACGAGTTTGGGTTCATTTTGGATGTTAATTGATGTTTAGAAATGGTTAGAAGTGATGGATCTTGGCTGGGTTATGTTTTGGAAGAGTTTGGAGGTGATTTCGGTTGTGTTTGGTAGCCGAAATGTTAGATTTATGTAGAGCAGCGAGTTGTGTTGTGTTGCTGGTGTTTTTAATGCATGATGATGCATTAATCCTCTGTTGTTATGTGTTTAAAACAGGGGAGAATGATCCCGAAGCAATAGAGGTGGCGTGGGAGGTTTCGGATGCTTGAAAGGCTTGTCGGCTAACTTAGTTTTATGTATCGGTTAGTGGAGTTTGGTTTTCAGCTTTGAAACCAATGTTTGAAGGTTTTGGGAGCTTAGTTTAAGTCTAAGCAACTTAATTAAGCTCAAGAGTAAGTTTTCGGAGAAACTCTCTCTTTGATGAATCATGAGATGGTTGGATGCAATGTGTTTGATTTGCATGTTTAAATTCTGTTTTGAAAGCATGTTTTAGCATGATTAATGCTGGTTTTGAAAGTCATGTGTTGAAGGATGCTCAAGGTAAGAGATCCTTGGTTTTGTACATTGGAAATGTGGAATTGATGCATAGTGTTGCATGTTGTTTAGTGGCTTTGTTTAATGCTTTAAAACAGTGAATTGATGATGGTAATTGATGTGTATTGGCAAGTGATGTAAGTGGTTGTTGGTTACTTTAATCGGATATAGTTAGCCGGCTATAGGATTGGTTGCACCGTGAATTGAGTCGCCTTGGATGTTGAGGGGTTGTAATTGTACCGTAGACTCCATCCAAGTACCCTAGCGATTCAGGAATTAGTGTCACCACGATGGAGGATGGCTCACGTGGGTGGGCTTTGTTAAGCGTCACCATGATGGAGGATGGCTCTCGTGGGTGGACTTTGTTAAGTGTCACCACGATGGAGGATGGCTCTCGTGGGTGGACCTTGTTAAGCGTCACAACGGTTGAGGGTTGCTCCTGTGTGTGAGCTTGGTTAAGGTGATTACAATGGTTGAGGTAGCTCCCATGTGTAAGCCTTGTGGTGTGTCCCGGCTCTCGCTAGTGAGTTATACAACTTCCGATGAGTGATGTTGAGGGGTTGTGATTGTACCGTTAAACTCCATCACGAGTGTTGAGGGGTTGTGATTGTACCGGTAAACTCCACCTTGTGTTGTTCGGTAGTGTGTATGAAGCGTGTGGGACAACGCTTGTAATCCGCGTATCCGATTGTGTCTTGAGTTGAAGTGGTTGGTGATTTATCACTTGAAAACCAATATAATGTTCTTGAATGTAATGAAGCAAGAGATGCTTGAAATGATGCAAGGTTGCATGGGAAGTGTGTAATGTCTTAAAAGTGCATGTATTACTTGTTAAGCTTGAACAAGTGTTTGTCTTCTATTGTGAATGGTGCATATGTGCATGGAATCTCCTTAGTGCATTGAAGTCTTGTGAAGACTTGTTTAGAAAGGCATGTGATGCAAATGTTCTTTTGGTAGTTCATGTGTTTTGTATTCGCTGAATGCATGAGATTGTTAAAAGGAACAAATGATTTTCCAAAGGTTTTGCTTTGAAATGATCATCAAGCATGAGGAAGTATATTGTGAAGTGGAATTGTTTTCCAAGATAATTGAGTTTAACTTTGCATGTAGTGTTCATGCATGGAAGGGTTTAATTAATGATTTTGCAAGAATGTGTTTTGGGAAAGTTGTTTAGCTTTTCTAAGCTAAAGGTTGGAGTTCATGTTGTGCAAGGCATGGTTTTAAGCATGTTGTTTCAAAAGAGGCTTTCAATCAATGCTTTGGTTTATTGAATTGCATTTACTTTTTAAGAAGGTTTTTATGATTCGCTGCATTGATGGTGTTTTGGTTTTGAGCATTCCTCACTAAGCATTATGTGCTTACGCTCCTTTTTGTCCATCAATGCAGATTTTTGAAGTTGGGACAGCAAGAAGCAAGGGATTCAAGAAGAGCTTCACTTGAGAAGTATGTCTTGGTTCATAGCTATAGATAATAAAGGCAATGGGTGGGGAAGTCTTTTATATTGATATGTAATGAGATTGTGTATGTTGAACAAGTTCGGTTTATGGTTTGAACTTGGTTGTTGATCACTTTGCCATATTTGAATCTTCTTCATGAGTTGTTATGTTATGCTTCTTATTTTAAAAGCATGATCAAGTGTTGATGTGTTGAATGAGTTGGTGCACCTAAGGTTTGATTGTATCTAGTTGTTAATGTAAATTGGTGGTTATGATGCTTGGCATGTTGTTGTTATGTTAAGGAATGGTTTAAAGTATTGTTGATGGTGTTTTGATGTTTGGTTGGTTTGGAGTAATAGGTTGCATGCCTATAGATTGAGATTTTCCCTAATTGATGCCATGAATATGTTTTGTTGATGCAAATATTTTCCTTTTATGCATGATGACTTTTTGGCATGATTAAGTGGTCATAGGGGTGTGTTTGATGGGTCGAATGTGTGTTAAACCAGAAAATTTCTGCATTTCTGGGCAGCCCGTATCGGAACGGGTACTACTGTTTCGAAACAAGGGTCTGAAATGTCCTTGGTGTTTCGAAACGGGTAGAGCCGTTCCGAAACACTTTTGCTACTCCCAAGCCCTGTTTCGGAACAGGTTTTGAAACGGTCCCGCGTTTCGGAACGGTCATCCCCCGTTCCGGAACACTTGACCGCTGGGCACTGAATTCTATGATTTTATGTTTTGAAATCTTCACGTTTTAGTCCTGAACTTCGTTTATGCAATTGCTTGAGTTTGGGACGTCCGTTTGAGGTGAAATTTGGCAGAGAAGCATGAAACATGAATAATTTCATAATGGGTAACTTAAAAATCAGTTAAGTCCTTCATCTTTCCAGAAATTACAATTTGGTCCTTAACTTTTGTATGTTGTGCATTTGAGTCCCTTAATGCTTTCCGATCGATGTGCTTTTCAAGTATGTTTTTCCCAAGGGTACGCTTAAGGTTAATGTGCATCTAGATAAGTTTTAAAAGAAAAAAATGGTCGTTAATCAAGGTTGACTTTCGGGTTGACTTTGGTTTTCCCCGTGTAATCTTCGTAGTTCGGGTCAACCGTCTACGCCGGGCTAAGGGGGTTACAATATCAGCAAGATAAGCATACAAGCACTAAGAATAAAAAACAAAACTTACATTTAAGCAAAAGAACTAACTCACGATTAACAAACGACAAGATAAGAAACATCAAAATCCATGATCTAAGCAAAACAAGATAGAAAGCCTAAACCATTATGCTCAAGGTATAAACAAGCCAACCTAGGCATAACAAACATGCTCGCATCACAAGAAGTCTACAAAACACTCCCAAAACATAAACAAGGTCTATCCACATTGTCACACACACAACTGTTTAAATAAAACCATACTTGAGCTTGAAGCGGACACTTGGATCACTTCCCTTGCACTGTTGCCTTCCAAGATAGTCTATGAATCTACATTGTTGGAAAAGAGAGCGTAAGCTATGAAGCTTAGTGAGCGGGGCACAAAACCAAGCTACAACAATGCAGTTTTGAAAACCAACTTCATTTTGGAAACCAAAACAATTTCTTAAAATCACTTTCGCAAATCATTTCCTTTCAAACATACCATACTTAAATCAAGTATAAGCAATTGCAACAACACATGCCATAGGCACAACAAATGCATCAACCATGCATAAACCACATGTTAACCACATATGCAAACCAAGCCTATCGGCTCCATTTCAACTCACATGCTTCAAGCATATAAACATAATCATATGAGTTTACCAAGCTCATATTAAAACCATAAGCGGATGAGTATACCGACATCATTGACACATTGCTCGGATAAGCGGACACCTTGATGGCACAACCCCCATCAAAATACATGGTGAAACAACCCTCACCACAATCTCACTTCGGCCAGGATGCCACAACCCGCATTGCCCATTGGTGATAGCACAACCCCTATCACTCGCATCACAATAGCACAACCCCTATTGTGAAACAGAAGAGTTTATCTCACGCGCGAATTTTATATATATAGTGCACTTCACATCCTATTGATCGATCAATCTATCCGATATAAAGATCCACATGTGTCAATATACTCATCGCAACATCTCATTCCACTGTTTTACATCGGGGTTAAACACCTCCCCAAACACATCCAAAATACCATAATCACAAGCCCATGCATAGCATGAACTCAAGCAACATTTTCATAAATCACATGGTATTCTCATGGGACAAAATCAACATGCATTGATGCACAACAACAGTGGAAAAACATCATTAAAAATGATATGCTCATGATCAAAACATGATCAATATGTAAAACGGCAAAAAATACCAAAATAACTCAAAACTTACTCTTGAGCTTGGATTGACCTAACGGCACAACGCAAACTCCCAAAATGCTTATTTAACCTTGTTAAAGCGTTAAAAACATTTCCACTCACCAGCGAATACCAAAACCAAGCCGAAACACTTTTCTAGCTTCCTGGTTTTCCCACAAACGTATCCAACGATTCCAGATCTTCAACCCCTGCTTCTAACCAACCAAAAACAGAGGATTAGAGATATTTTCAACACTCTAACTTTCTGGAAAACAGGGATTCAACAACTCATTCAAATCGCTTATCGAAACATTACCGAAACAAACCGAAAACATCGGAAAACTCAACTCGGACAACCTCCAGCATAAACCCAGCATTATACATCATCAAAACATATGAATAAACGTCTAAAAACATCAACCCATCATCAGTATACCATCAGCTATTGATTGATCACCAAAACTTACCCAAAAACTCACTTTTACACCTACCAAACTTCAACACAAAACCCAAATTCGAGATTTCTATCATTCACCCATCATCTCAACATTATTCCACATCAAAAACTAAGATATAACCATCATCAAACTCAGCATTGAAAGATCTAAACCAAGATCCTACCCAAAAGCTCATTTTACCATATTTTACCCAAATTTTCATTAGAAACCTTTTAGAAAATCTTAACCTTAATAAATAAAAGAATAAAAAACATGGTAATATCAATAAAGAACCTTACATCATAGGAGAATTTCGTCGCTCACCTCTAATGATGGATTTTCCCCTTTGTTTGGCAAAAAGCTCTTAAGAAAACTAGAAATTAAGCATGGGTTTTAGAAAACTAAGGTAGAAAACTCATTTAGCAACATTAGATTAGTAAGAAACACCATTTACCTTGATAAAATCAAGCTCCAAAGGTTGTTTGGCTGAAGAGAAAGGGAGAGAGAATTCAAAATGGTATTTTAATGTAAAATGAGAAAAAACTGAGAAAATCTTTTATTAAATATTTATAAAAGCAATTTGAAAACATTTTTATAGTCAAAATAAAGAGGGGGGAAATATCAAATTGGCCCAGCCAATTTATCTCCTTAAGGATTCGATGTTTTGACTCTTTTACAAAACAGTCACTAAAACAAATTTTGCAAACTTTACATTTTGGTCACTAAACCGAAATGTCATGGTTCAGAAAATGTTTTTCCAAAATTGTTTTTACCAAAGCCTTACATATAATATTTAAGGATTTTAGAAATTTATTTCATATTTTTTCGACCATCCGAAGACCACTTTTCCTGAACTCACCCACAACTCCCAATAGCGGTCTTTCGGACACTGAAACCTTACCGAATTGTAACCCCCTTAGCCCGGCCTAGACGGTTGACCCGAACTACGAAGATTACACGGGGAAAACCAAAGTCAACCCGAAAGTCAACCTTGATTAACGACCCTTTTTTTCTTTTTAAAACTTATCTAGATGCAAATTAATCCTAAGCGTACTCTTGAGAAACACATACTTGAAAAGCACAGATCGGTTTACATTAAGGGACTCAATTGCACAAATTACAACTATTAGGGACCAAAACGTAAATTCTGTAAATTAAGAGGACTTAACCGATTTTTAAGTTACCAATATGAAATTAATCATATTACATGCTTCCTTGTCAAATTTCACCTTAAACAGACATCTCAAACTCAAGCAATTGCAAAAACAATATTCAGGACTAAAACGTAAAACTTGCAAACCACAAAACCATTCAAATCAGTGCCCAACGATCATCTGTTTTGGAACGGGGGTTGACCGTTCCGAAACGCGGGTTCATTTCGAGACCTGTATCGAAACAGGGCTTGGCAGTGGCCAATTCGTTTCGGAACGGCCTCTACCCGTTTCGATACACGAAGGCCATTACAGGCCCCCGTTTCGAAACGTTAGTGCCCGTTCCGATACGGACTGCCCAGAAAGTCCAGAATTTGCTGGTTTAACATTCAATTAACCACCCAAACACATCCTAATGACCTCCTAATCATGCCCACAAGTCATCATACATACATGGTACATATCTGCAACATCAAAACACATTCATGGCAACAATTAAGACAATTCACAAGTCTATAAGCATGCTTCCTAATATCCAAAGCAAACAATCATCAAAACATTAAAGCAAGCTACAAAATGGCAATTTAAATATCCAAAACATTTAAGGCATCATGCCACAACTAGGGAGTCCAAAACATCTCCCAAAAACACAACCTAGGTTCCCATTGCCAAATACCAAAAACTAATAATGTGTGAAAAAGTCACCACACATGAGCTTAGCTTTCCCTTGGATTCTTAGCCTCCTTGCTGCCCTTAAAGCACTTCAATTCTCTGCATTATTGGTTCAAGAAAGAGAGCGTAAGCACATTGTTCCGTGTAAAAGTGTCTATCGCAACTGTAGTGCAAGTGTACACGACGCAAGTAGTAAAGTGATACTGGAGTATCAGATATCGTCTCCACAGGGACTGAGCTAATAGCTTCACCTTGGATTGCTGCACGAAGTTAAAGAAAAATAGTTTAAGATGTTGTCACGAAAATAATAGAGAATACTGGAAAATAAGATTGAAATAATCAAGATAGAGAGAATGGGCTGGTATTGAATTGCTCAGTAGTGTGTATTGCTAAGTTAAGGAATATCAGCGCTGTCGTTGTCCCCGTCACGACAGCACCTGTCGCGGTAGCAGTCCGTTGGTTATCGCGGCAGCAATTACCCAACTCAGTACTTCAAGTTTGGCAAGAATCCCTGCTGTGCCTTGGCCTATCCCTAGGTCCAAGTCTATCGATGATCACGTCTTTGATGATACCTCCTGGCGTGAATCGAAGGATGAACACCAATGTTGTTGAATTCTTCTTTAGCCACTTAACCTCGTCCTATCCCTAGGTCCGAGATAGTTCAACTATAAACTAGAGAACTCGCACTTATCCCTTTTGTATACTTAACTCTCCCGATATTAAGAGAATAAATAACCTCGCAATGCTCTCCCGATACTCTTGCAAGATGTTAATAATCAGAATAAGAGAACTTGAAGATTATTTTATTGAACTGAAAATTCCTAAAACAAAAGCAACATACTTTCCCTCTTCTAACTGTATAGGACATTCATCCGAACTATGATTTCCTTCACAAATTTCACATACCTCTTCGACAGCAAATACCGGCTGGGACTCATCGTTCGAAAGCTTTTTCATAGCCTTAGTGAGGTTTGCCACCTGTGATTTCATTGTGCTGTCCGCCTCATAATCCTTAACAGCTCGGACCCGTTTACCCCCTCTTCTTGCTGTAGGAAACTGCTCCTCATTCTTAGCTAGATTTTTCAGTACTTGCATTGCCTCATCTGGGTCTTTGTCCAGTAGTAATCCATTTGCTGCTGAATCGATTCTAATACAAGTTTGTAAATTGGCAGCATTATAAAATTTGGTTACCTGGTTCCAAACGGGGAATCCATGCATTGGGCAGTTCCGTAGAAGAGTGGTAAATCTGTCCCAGGCCTCGTGCATCGGCTCGTCTTCTTCCTGTTGAAAAGTAGCAATTTCATTACGTAATCGCTCAGATAAGTGTGAAGGATTAAAACGAGATAAGAATTCACGTGTTAAATCTGCCCAAGTTCTAATTGAACCCGACGTAAGTTTATTCCACCAAGTCTTTGCCCTGTCCCTCAATGAATGAGGAAATAACCGAAGCCTCAGTATCTCCGGATTAACTCCTGGTAGTCTAAACGAACCACAGATCTCCTGGAACGTTTTCAGATGCTCTCTAGCATCCTCAGTAGCAGCACCACTAAATTGACCGGCGTTGTTGATCATGCTGAACATGACAGGTTTCAGCTCAAATTTGTCAACATCTACATCCGGCAGCGTGGTTTCTAGTTCTACATGGTCATTAAGCATGTAGTCTCGGCATGACCGACGTGCGGCAGCGACAGGAGGATCGACAGCTTGGCCGTTCACTCCATTCTCGGCAGGATCTACAGCATCCTGGGGATTTCTTGGGTCGTCCCTTCTTTCTTCATGTCTTTCATTCACCATTGCTTCGAGTTGTTCCTCTAGGTATTCGTTCCTTTCAACGAGTTAACGAACTCTTTTATTGAGATTGAACGTTCGTGCGGGTTCAAGATCTAACTGGTACTCCGGTTCCTTCCCCCGTTGAGATCTGCGCATACGAAAACAAAAGATCTCGTGAAAGGTATAGGTTGGACAATCCAAGTAAAATAGAAAAATAAAACGAATGCAGTAAAAGGTAGGGTAAAGATATGTTGCCAGTCCCCGGCAACGGCGCCAAAAACTTGTTGTGTGTAAAAGTGTCTATCGCAATTGTAGTGCAAGTGTACACGACGCAAGTAGTAAAGTGATACTGGAGTATCGGATATCGTCTCCACAGGGACTGGGCTAATAGCTTCACCTTGGATTGCTGCACGAAGTTAAAGAAAAATAGTTTAAGATGTTGTCACAAAAATAATAGAGAATACTGGAAAATAAGATTGAAATAATCAAGATAGAGAGAATGGGCTGGTATTGAATTGCTCAGTAGTGTAGGTATTGCTAAGTTGAGGAATATCGGCGCTGTCGTCGTCCCCGTCGCGGCAGCACCTGTCGCGGCAGCAGTCCGTTGGTTATCGCGGCAACAATTACCCAACTCAGTACTTCAAGTTTAGCAAGAATCCCTGTTGTGCCTTGGCCTATCCCTAGGTCCAAGTCTGTCGATGATCACGTCTTTGATGACACCTCCCGGCGTGAATCGAAGGATGAACACCGATGTTGTTGAATTCTTCTTTAGCCACTTAACCTCGTCCTATCCCTAGGTCCGAGATAGTTCAACTATAAACTAGAGAACTCGCACTTATCCCTTTTGTATACTTAACTCTCCCGATATTAAGTAAATAAATAACCTCGCAATGCTCTCCCGATACTCTTGCAAGATGTTAATAACCAGAATAAGTGAACTTGAAGTTTATTTTATTGAACTGAAAATTCCTAAAACAAAAGCAACCCTTGCAACTACTTTACAACTCAACCCGTGGCCCTAAGGGGAATTTAGAACATGATGAGAAGGGGAAAACGGCTAGGGTTTGGGAAGAAGGCTAGAGATAGGTTATCCTCCCCTAGGTTGAATTACATGCCTTTATATAGGCCTTGGGTTCAAGTTTTCTAATATGGAAGGAATACAACTTTAAATCAAAGTACAATTCTAATAAAGACTAAATCTTCAGAAAAACAGTCTTTAATTCGTCCTTCCTTCTTTCTTGGGATATCTTCCTTGAACCTTGGGCTTGGAAAAATATAATGGTATTACACGACAGACGGGCTGAATTTTCTCTTTTTGTCGAGGTACACTTTGCTTCTTCTTCTCAAAACTGTTGTCGTCCTTTGCTGTCATGGCGGAAACCATGGCAGCATCGTCCTCCTTGACTGCTCGTCCAGTTCCAGCTCTTCAGCTTTACTGCCCAACGCCTGCCTCGCCATCTGCTACGGCAGCAACCTGCAAAAGCACCCAATTTCAGTAGAAATTGTGCATTTTTGTATATTTGTGATGTCTAACTGTAAACTGGCCTAAATGCAATGAATTATGCTTGAATGCAGCAGAAATATGTGTTACATAGGGGGTAAATAATAGAACTTTTACACACTCAACACACATTTGCTTAGTCAAGTTTTTGCTTGCCCTCAAGCAACTAAGACCTGAAATAAAATATTTTTGTTTTGGCTTAAAACAGTGAACTTTCTCTTACCCTCCATTCCTTCTCTATAACGGCAGCACCTTGTCGGATAACTTAGGATTCGTCCGGAGTCTCACTATAGTCCTTGTGTAGTGTGTGCATGCTTGTGAACAGTTTATATGCCAAGGCTCTCTTAGTTTTACTAGAATAATTCAGCCTCTAACTTGAATTTTTATGCCAAAGTTTATCTTTTGAAGGCACTGCTCCTTTGATTTTCTGTTTTGACTCGATTTCATTATTATTTTTTTAGCTAAAGTTTCACTAGAGCCAGTTTTGGGCACCTCTAGCTAACTTCCTAGAGCCGGTTTCGGGCACCACTAGGGCTGTTGAGTCTATTTTGCTAAACTTCTTTCCTAGAGCCAGTGTTAGGCACCTATAGGGGCTATTCAAGTGCTAAGCTTCCTATTCTAGTTGACTAAAAGAGTTCTAAGCAGTATAACAGTCACAATGATGTTTAAGTTTTCATAACTATAGAAAGGCTCTAAACTTCTCCTAAAACTATCCTAAAGGCACTGCCACGACAGAGCTGTCACGGCAGGTAAGTTCAGTTCACAGACTTTAAGCCAAAATTTTCAATTTTTCATCATTTTTTTACCAAACATAAACTAAGTAAAAGACTCAATTTTAAAACTAAATTAGACTCCATTAATGGAGGGATGCCACCCCCAAACTCTTGGGTTGCATTGCCCTCAATGCAAATGACAAAATAAGAACAAAATAAAAACAATACATCACAAAATATATAGGTAGACAACAAAATAAGGTAAGGAACTCAAATTTTATGCGCTGTCGTCACTGCTGCTGTTGACTCGGATCTGGCGGCGGGATGAGCCTTTGGAGCTGACTGGCGGATGGGGGAAGCAGATGTGTTCTTTGTTTTAGCCTCCCTCGAGGGTTGAATTCTGGTGGGGGGATGTGAGGGGGTTTCTCCACAACTTGGACCTCTGAACTGCTACTGCTGTCCTCACCACTACTGCCGTCACTGCTGCTGCCGCTGTCGCTGTCCAGCTTGTTTTTATCTGCCATTCTCTTCTGCCGTTTCACCGGTGTAAACTCCTTTAAGAGATTCCTCTTAACAGAGGGTTCGTGGTCGCTTTCTGCCCAAACAGAGGAAGAAGAAAACCCGGCAATGAAGGCCTCAAGCTCTTCCGAAGGCATTCGTCGTTTTGTTCCACGGGCAGAAGTCTCAGCACGGGTACTGCCGGCGGCTGTCGTGGCAGGTGTTGGTGTGGATGCTGCATAAGGTGTTCTAGGTGTGGCAGCAGGTGTCGGGGTGTGGGCAGGGGTGGTGGCAGCAAAATATTGTGCAGGGAAGGTGGGAAATACGACATCAGGAAAATTTAAAGAGTTTTGGATAAAATGTACCGTAGATGCAGTGAAATCCCTGATGAAGCTCATCAGACCGAGCTGTCGTTCCTCCATCTTTTGTATAGCAGCAAGTATCTGGGAGGATGAGTCGGTCGAGGCTGCTGCTGCTGGTTGCTGCCTGGCTGCTGTGGCAGCAGGTTCAGTCTCTGTCGGCTCTATCGTGTCTGCTGTCGTGGCAGCTGGATCAAATGAGGACAGAGGGGTGGCAACAGTCAGCTCCATTAAGCTGAGTACTTTCTTTTCAGTCCATCCCTTCCCTTGGACTCGTAGATCGGTTTTGGCTTCAGGTACACCATGGCCGCGGCAGAGGGCTGTGATGAGGTAAGGAAGGTAGAGCGGTCCTGTCGGCCGGTGTGCGCACTCCAGTATGCTTTCACGGATATAGTTGCCCACGTTAATGGGCCTCTCATGTAAAATGGAATGAATTAAGGCTAACCTGGGCTGGTCGACAACGGTGTTGTGTGAGGATGGCATGATGCGATTTTTGATAAAAGCGTTCCAAAATTTGGCTTCCAGCAAGAGTTGAATTCTCTTCACCGTCCTCGAGTTCTTGCAGTCGGTGTTCCACAGTGTTCCTTCATCAGTCAGCTCTGCCATGACAGCATCATAGGCAGCAGGGTCAAGGGTGTTCAGAAACTGTTAGTGGCCATCGTCGTTGCTGCCACATAGAATCCGTACAAGGTGTTGATGTATTCAGCTTCGAATGGCACTTCCCTCCCATGTACGGTGACTGCTGTCGTCGTCCTGCTGTTAATGGCAGCGTAGAAATCTCGCACCAAAGAGACGTTCATCTCCTCAGGCTGTTCGGCAAAGATCTGCCACTGTAGAGCCCTTATCTTGCGAGCAATGAACGGTTTTGGGCCGAAGTTTCCCTCCTTCGAATTGTAGATGAATCTCCTTTCTTCCCACATGTCTCTGATCTGAAATGAGCGAGGGGTGGTTGTTGTCGGGGTGGAGCTGGAGGCAGCATGCCGACGGGTGTTTCTAGAAGACATTGTTGAAAGGGTTGAGATAATAAAAAGGAAAGCAAATAAATTCTAGAGGAAGCAAGTGAGAAGAGTAGAAGTGAGTGAAAATGAAAAATGAAACGGGGTTTATATAGAGAAGAATTTGCTGCCCGTTGGAGCTGTAACGGTAGGCGCGAATAACGGGGCCAGCTGTTACGCGTTTGCGTGTCTGACGCGTCTGTCACGCGTTTTCGTGTCTACTGCGCGTCTGTTACGCGTTTGCGTGTCTGTCGCGACAGCGTGTTGACAGCCTGTATTTTCTGCGTCTGTCGCGCCAGTTAAAACAACAGGCTCCAAAAGTTGGGCTTTTTGGGCTGGTGGAAGGATGGTGGGCTGAATTCACTTCTCATGTTCTTCTTGTCTCCTTTATTTCCTAACAATAGAAAAATAAAAATATTAAAAATAAAATAAATCTAATTTCCTAATAAATAATACTAAATTAAAATAGAATTTAGGTTAAGTTAGGGATGTCGGGTGGGGCATCTTCTAAGGTAACCACTTCCTGCATTCGTGGGGCTTCAGTCCCCTGATAATGCTTCAAGCGCTGTCTGTTGACTTTGAATTGGTGCCCATCTTTTAAAGATCTGATCGTGATGGCACCATGGGAAAAAACCTGTACAACTTGGAATGGGCCAGACCATCTAGATTTCAGCTTCCCTGGAAAGAGTTTTAATCTAGAGTTAAATAGCAATACAAGCTGCCCTGGGCAGAACTGTCGTGGCAGCAACTTTTTATCATGCCACTTCTTAGTTTTATCCTTGTAGATTCTTGCATTATCATAGGCCATTGTCCGGATTTCTTCAATTTCATTCAGATCCAATAACCTTTTCTGTCATGCCTTGTCCAAGTCCATATTTACTGCCTTGATTGACCAGTAAGCTCGGTGCTCTATCTCGATAGGTAAATGGCATGTTTTCCCATAAATCAATCGGTAAGGAGACATGCCCAATGGAGTTTTGAAAGCTGTCCTATAAGCCCATAACGCATCATTCAGGTGTAAAGACCAATCTTTTCTAGTTGGCTTAACCATCTTTTCAAGAATGTTCTTGACTTCGTTGTTGAAAATTTCAGCTTGTCCATTGGTCTGTGGGTGATATGTTGTTGCAATCCGATGCTTGACACCATACTTCTTCAAGGCAGCAGCTATAACCCTGTTGTCGAAATGTCTCCCTTCATCACTGATGATCGCCTTAGGGATGCCAAATCTAGAAAAGATGTTTTTGTGGAAAAACCTTTGAGTTGTTTTGGCATCATTCTTTTGAGTGACGATAGCTTCAACCCACTTAGATACATAGTCTACTGCCAGGAGGATGTATAGATTCCCATACGAAGATGGGAATGGTCCCATAAAATCGATCCCCCAAACGTCGAAAATCTCGACTTCAAGAATGTTCTGTAGCGACATATCGTGTCTCCTTGAGATGTTTCCTGTCCGTTGGCACTTGTCACAGCTCTTGTAGAAGATTTGAGCATCTTTATATAATGACGGCCAATAAAATCCTGACTGCAGAACCTTGGCAGCAGTTTTGTTGCCTCCTAAGTGTCCTCCATACTGTGAAGCATGACAGTGATGAAGTATATCTTCATGTTCATCTTGTGGTACGCATCTCCTTATAACCTGATCTGCACAGATTTTGAAAAGAAGAGGTTCGTCCCAATAATAATGTTTAACATTATTTTGGAACCTCTTCCTAGCTTGATAATTAAGGTCAGGGGAATTATTCTTCTAACTAAGAAATTAACGAAATCTGCATACCAAGGAAGTTCAGAATACTTACCTACCGCCATGGCTTTTGCGGCAGTGACTGCGGCAGCAAAGAGCTACTCATCTGGGAAGGTCTCCAATATGTTTGTCTCATATGTCGGTAGACTCTGTCCCTTTTCCAACCTTGAAAAGTGATCTGCCACTTGATTTTCTGTCCCTTTTTTGTCATTGATTTCAAGGTCGAATTCTTGCAATAGCAGGATCCAACATATCAATCGAGGTTTTGCATCCTTCTTCGCGAATAGATACTTCAATGTAGAGTGGTTTGTATGCACTATTACCTTCATTCCAAGTATATAAGAACGAAACTTGTCAATGGAGAATACCACAGCTAATAACTCCTTCTCTGTGGTGGTGTAGTTTACTTGGGCGTCGTTCAGTGTCTTGTTGGCATAGTATATGACATGAAAAAGTTTGTCTCTTCGCTGCCCAAGTTCTGCCCCGACAGCATAGTCACTAGCATCACACATGATCTCGAACGACAGTGTCCAGTCTGGTGGCTGTACTATTGGGGATGTTACCAGCTTTTCCTTCAGAACCTTGAATGCCTCAGTACATTCATCATTAAAGTCGAAGGGTCGGTTCTGCTCTAGAAGATGGCATAGGGGCTTGGTGATTTTTGAAAAGTTCGCAATGAACCTCCGATAAAAACCAGCATGTCCTAAGAAGCTTCTAATTCCCTTGACTGTGGTGGGCGGCGGCAGCTTTTCGATCACTTCTATCTTGGCTCTGTCAACTTCTATGCCACGGCAGCTAATCTTATGGCCAAGGACTATCCCTTCATCCACCATGAAGTGACATTTTTCCCAGTTCAGTACTAAATTTGCTTTTTCACATCTCTCGAGCACCTTTTGTAGGTTGCCTAGGCAGCTTTCAAAGTCGTCTCCAAAGACTGAAAAGTCATCCATAAAAATCTCTAGGAAGTCCTCCACCATATCGGAGAATATGACCATCATGCACCTTTGGAAGGTGGCTGGTGCATTGCATAGTCCAAAAGGCATTCTCCTAAAAGCGTAAGTTCCATAAGGGCATGTGAATGTCGTCTTTTCTTGATCTTCCGGTGCGATAGCGATTTGATTGTAACCTGAATAACCATCAAGAAAACAATAGTAAGGTTTACCCTCTAGTCTATCAAGCATTTGATCAATAAAGGGTAAAGGAAAGTGGTCTTTTCGGGTAGCTTTGTTAAGCTTCTGATAGTCCATACAAACCCTCCAACCGGTCACAGTCCTGGTTGGGATTAGCTCATTGTTTTCGTTGGTTATCACGGTCATGCCTCCTTTCTTGAGAACACATTGCACAGGGCTCATCCATTTGCTGTCCGAGATGGCGTAGATTATTCCAGCATCTAACCATTTGATTATCTCTTTTCGCACCACCTCTTTCATCGCATGGTTCAGCCGCCTTTGAGCATCAATAGTCGTCTTATGATCATCCTCTAGAAGAATTTTATGCATACATAATGCCGGACTAATGCCCTGAATATCAGCTATCGTCCATTCAATCGCCTTTTTGTGCTGCTGCAGCATCCCTATTAGCTGTTGTTCCTGTTCCTGCATCAACTTGGAAGAGATGATTACGAGCAACGTATCATTTAAACCAAGGAAAGCATATTTTAGCTGCCCTGACAGGGGCTTAAGATCTAAAACAGGGGGCTCAACAGTTGATGGCTTTTGAATTGCATGGTTATCCGTGGTATAATTTAAAGGCTCGAATAACTTACTTGGACGATTGCCTATCCAGTTTACCTCCTTCTGATCTTCAGTATCAGATGTATCAGATTCTAAGGAGCTGCTGTCGTCGGTGTTGTCGTGACAGTCTTCTAAGTGGCTGCCGAGGCAGTGACCAAGTTTGATGTCGTGACAGCCCGACCTGATGCAGGGTTGATCAAAGGTGATTGCAGTGATGGCCTTGCACTCTTCTCCTGCATCAGCATGTTTCATTGCTTGGAGAACGTTCAGCTTGATCTCTTGCTCGTTCACTCTCATAATAAGTTCTCCTCTTTCCACATCAATCAGTGATCTTCTTGTGGCTAAGAAGGGTCGCCCCAGGATGATTGGTGCATTCTCATCTGCTTCATAATCTAAGATAAGAAAGTCAGCAGGAAAAATAAACTTATCCACTCTTACCAGAATATCTTCAATTTTTCCTTCTGGGTGAACGTAAGAGCGGTCTGCCAGCTGCAGTACTACTGTTGTGGGCCGAGCTTTTCCAATACCTAATTTTTGAAAAACAGATTTTGGCATTAAATTTATACTAGCACCAAGATCACAAAGTGCCTTACCCACAAATTTGTCTCCGATTACGCATGGTATGATGAAGCTCCCAGGATCCTTCTTCTTCTGGGGTGGATACTTGTGCAAAATACTCATGCATCCATGTGTCATATTTACCGTTTCAAATTCCCCAAGTCTGGACTTCTTTGACATGGCATCCTTGAGAAATTTGGCATAACCGGGTATTTCCCTCACAACATCTAACAGTGGAATGTTGATATGAACCTGCTTAAAAATATCATAAATTTTCTTAAGTTGTGATTCATGTTTCAATTTCTGTAACCGCTGAGGGAAAGGTGGTGGGGGACGATAATCAGCAATGCATCCTTCCCACTGCATACGGATCTGAGGAGGTTTGGGTTCATCATCTTTCTCCTCTGTCCCTTCTATTGTCGTGACAGGCTCATCGGCAGCAGGCTGTTTATTACCTGTCGGGGCAGCTTCCTCGCCAGGTGTCTCCAGGGCTGGTTTCTTTACTGTTTCAGCTTCCCTCTCTGGCCCTGATAGTTTCTTCCCACTTCTAGTAGTGATGGCTTTACACTGCTCATGTGTGGGCTGTCTAGAATTTTCAGTATTGCTAGGAAATCCGCCATTCTGCATTGGCTTAACATGCTTGGAAATCTGACCCATCTGTGTCTCCAACGATTTCAGAGTAGCTTCATGATTGGTCATCCGCATCTCTGTTTTGTCCATGAATGTTTCTGTCTTCTTGACAAAGTGATTCATGTTCTCAATGTAGGTACCTGTTTGAGACATAAATGTAGCCAGAGTCTGTTCCAGTATGCTATTTGAGGCAGCTGGTGGCTGTTGCTGCTGTTGCTGCTGCGGTTGTTGTTGCTGTCGAGTCAGCAATCTAGGTCCTCCCTGATTCTGATTGTTGTGTGCTTGAGGATTCAGGGCATTATTAGGATTACTCCAAGAGAACTTGGGATCCTTTCTCCAGTTGGGATTGTAGTTGTTGGAGTTGTAATTCTGCTTATTGTAGTTTCCAACATACTTTCCCTCTTCTAACTGTATAGGACATTCATCCGAACTATGATTTCCTTCACAAATTTCACATACCTCTTCGACAGCAAATACCGGTTGGGACTCATCGTTCAAAAGCTTTTTCATAGCCGTAGTGAGGTATGCCACCTGTGATTTCATTGTGCTGTCGGCCTCATAATCCTTAACAGCTAGGACCCGTTTACCCCCTCTTCTTGCTGTAAGAAACTGCTCCTAATTCTTAGCCAGATTTTTCAGTACTTGCATTGCCTCATTTGGGTCTTTGTCCATTAGTAATCCATTTGCTGCTGAATCGATTCTAATACGAGTTTGTAAATTGGTAGCATTATAAAATTTGGTTACCTGGTTCCAAACGGGGAATCCATGCATTGGGCAGTTCCGTAGAAGAGTGGTAAATCTGTCCCAGGCCTCGTGCATTGGCTCGTCTTCTTCCTGTTGAAAAGTAGCAATTTCGTTACGTAATCGCTCAGATAAGTGTGAAGGATTAAAACGAGATAAGAATTCACGAGTTAAATCTGCCCAAGTTCTAATTGAACCCGACGTAAGTTTATTCCACCAAGTCTTTGCCCTGTCCCTCATTGAATGAGGAAATAACCGAAGCCTCAGTATCTCCGGATTAACTCCTGGTAGTCTAAACGAACCACAGATCTCCTGGAACGTTTTTAGATGCTCTCAAGCATCCTCAGTAGCAGCACCACTAAATTGACTGGCGTTGTTGATCATGCTGAACATGATAGGTTTCAGCTCAAAGTTGTCAACATCTACATCCGGCATCGTGGTTTCTAGTTCTACATGGTCATTAAGCATGTAGTCTCGGCATGACCGACGTGCGGCAGCGACAGGAGGATCGGCAGCTTGGCCGTTCACTCCATTCCCGGTAGGATCTACAGCATCCTGGGGGATTTCTTGGGTCGTCCCTTCTTTCTTCATGTCTTTCGTTCACCATTGCTTCGAGTTGTTCCTCTAGGTATTCGTTCCTTTCAACGAGGTAACAGACTCTTTTCTAGAGATTGAACGTTCGTTCGGGTTCAAGATCTAACTGGTACTCCGGTTCCTTCCCCTGTTGAGATATGCGCATACGAAAACAAAAGATCTTGTGAAAGGTATAGGTTGGACAATCCAAGTAAAATAGAAAAATAAAACGAATGCAGTAAAAGGTAGGGTAAAGATATGTTGCCAGTCCACGACAACGGCGCCAAAAACTTGTTGCGTGTAAAAGTGTCTATCGCAATTGTAGTGCAAGTGTACACGACGCAAGTAGTAAAGTGATACTCGAGTATCGGATATCGTCTCCACAGGGACTGGGCTAATAGCTTAACCTTGGATTGCTGCACGAAGGTAAAGAAAAATAGTTTAAGATGTTGTCACGAAAATAATAGAGAATACTGGAAAATAAGATTGAAATAATCAAGATAGAGAGAATGGGCTGGTATTGAATTGCTCAGTAGAGTAGGTATTGCTAAGTTAAGGACTATCAGCGTTGTCGTCGTCCCCGTCGCGGCAGCAGTCCGTTGGTTATCGCGGCAGCAATTACCCAACTCAGTACTTCAAGTTTGGCAAGAATCCCTGATGTGCCTTGGCCTATCCCTAGGTCCAAGTCTGTCGATGATCACGTCTTTGATGATACCTCCCGGCATGAATCAAAGGATGAACACCGATGTTGTTGAATTCTTCTTTAGCCACTTAACCTCGTCCTATCCCTAGGTCCGAGATAGTTCAACTATAAACTAGAGAACTCGCACTTATCCCTTTTGTATACTTAACTCTCCCGATATTAAGTAAATAAATAACCTCGCAATGCTCTCTCGATACTCTTGCAAGATGTTAATAACCAGAATAAGAGAACTTGAAGTTTATTTTATTGAACTGAAAATTCCTAAAACAAAAGCAACCCTTGCAACTACTTTTAAACTCAACCCGTGGCCCTAAGGGGAATTTAGAACATGATGAGAAGGGGAAAACGGCTAGGGTTTGGGAAGAAGGCTAGAGTTAGGTTATCCTCCCCTAGGTCGAATTACATGCCTTTATATAGGCCTTGGGTTCAAGTTTTCTAATATGGAAGGAATACAACTTTGCTTCTTCTAATAAAGACTAAATCTTCAGAAAAACAGTCTTTAATTCGTCCTTCCTTCTTTCTTGGGATATCTTCCTTGAACCTTGGGCTTGGAAAAATATAGTGGTATTACACGACAGACGGGCTGAATTTTCTCTTTCTGTCGAGGTCCACTTTGCTTCTTCTTCTCAAAAATGTTGTCGTCCTTTGCTGTCATGGCGGCAACCATGGTAGCATCGTCCTCCTTGACTGCTCGTCCAGTTCCAGCTCTTCAGCTTTACTGCCCAACGCCTGCCTCGCCATCTGCTACGGCAGCAACCTGCAAAAGCACCCAATTTCAGTAGAAACTGTGCCTTTTTGTATATTTGTGATGTCTAACTGTAAACTGACCTAAATGCAATGAATTATGCTTGAATGCAGCAGAAATATGGGTTACATAGGGGGTAAATAATAGAACTTTTACACACTCAACACACATTTGCTTAGTGAGGCATGCTCTAAAGAAACAACACAATAATGCATTTTATAAAACACCTTTCAAAGGCCTTTAAACTCATAAACATCATTTCTCATGCAACAATGCATACACAACAAGCATCTCATGCTTCATTAACATCAACATGTCATATTGGCTTCCAAGTGATACCATAACCATTTTTTTAACACAAAACACAATCGGATACGCGGATTACAAGCGTTGTCCCATACGCTTCATACACACTACCAAACACACAAGGTGGAGTTTACCGGTACAATTACAACCCCTCAACACCCGTGATAGAGTTTAACGGTACAATTACAACTCCTCCACATCACTCATCGGTAGTTGTATAACATCACTAACGAGAACACGGGACACACAACACAAGATCCTCACATGGCCTTTTAACCACCATTATGATCTTAGACATCTCGTTAGTGTACTTGGATGGAGTTTACGGTACGATTACAACCCCTCAACATCCAAGGCGACTTTATTCACGGTACACCCAATCCTATAGCCGGCTAACTATATCCGATTCAAGTACTTTAAAACCAACACATCACTTGCCAATATACATCAATTATCATCAACAATCCACTGTTTTAAAGCATTAATCAAAGCCATTAAACCATCATGCATCACTATGCATCAAAACCACATTTACCAATATCAAACCAAGGATCTCTTACCTTTAGCATCCTTCAACACATGGCTTTCAAAACCAGCATTAATCATGCTAAAACATGCTTTCAAAACAGAATTTAAACATGCAAATTAAATACATTGAATCCAATCATCTCATGGTTCATCAAAGAGAGATTTTCTCCGAAAACTTACTCTTGAGCTTAGTTAAGTTTCTTAGACTTAAACTAAGCTCCCAAAACCTTCAAACATTGGTTTCAAAGCTGAAAACCCAACTTCACTCACCAATTCCGTTTCGCAAGCTTGCCGAAACGCCGTTCAAGCCTCCGGATCAACACCACAAGGGTCCGAAGATGTCTCCCCTGTTTTAAACACATCAAAGTAGAGGATTAATACATCATCATGCATTAAAATCTTCAGCCATTACACCTAAACTCGCTGCTCACATCAAATCTAACATTTCGGCTACCAAACACAACCGAAATCACTTCCAAACTCTTCCACAACATTAACCAGCCAAGATCCATCACTTCTAAACATTCTTAAACATCAATTAATATCCAAAAAGATCCTAAACTCGTCCTTATACCTCCAGCTATAACAGAACACCAAGATCACCCAAAAAACCATCATTTTCACAAGTAAAAACTTAGGAAAATCAACATATTCGGGATTGCATTGATTAAACCTCAATTACACATCATTAAACATCCAAAATACATTAAAAAGACATCTCAAAATAGAGCCCAAACATTCATCACGAATTTCTTCAAGATTTAATCCAAATCTTGAGTTTTAAGCCAAAATCAAGATCACAACATTAAAACCTTTTATAAAACTTAATTTAAGGATTGAGAACTTGGGAATTTCAGTAAAGAACTGAGTATTTAGAGGAGAAGAACATCCTTACCTCCAAATGTAGATTTCTCCTTGTTTAGAGCCAAAATCCTTGAAAATTCAATAAGCAAATGAAGAGGATTTGATGTAGAAAGGATTAGGAATCAATTGATGATTGAAACCTCATCATTTAGTGTGAAAATCAGAAGAAATGTTGCTGTAGAAATGTGTTTGGCTGAGGAAATTATGAGAGAAAATGAGATGAGAAAGTTTTAGCAAAAGTTAGTTATGAAATCTCAAAATTGGTTTTTCTCCTTTTCATTAAATTAATTAAACATTAATTAAGTCATTAAAATCTAAGAAAAATCTGGAGAAATCCTTCCTTGGGTAAATTAGCTCCTTAAAGATTCAAAGTTTTAATCCTTACAAAACAGTCACCACTGAACTTTTCAAAAATTACATTTTAGTCACTATTTCGAAATGTCACACTTCCAAACCTTATTTTGTAAAATTGATTTCACCACTTTTTTATATATATTAAAAGAGGATTTTTAGATATTTTTCCATATTTTTAATGCATCCCAAACTAGGCTTTCCCTAAAACCATCTTTTATATTCGAACCGAAAATCAGACCGGTCCGGTTCAGACCCTAACCTTCCAAGCCCAAAATTTGGGTGTTACACGAATCTTCTAGACCCAAAACCAGGGTGTTACAACTCTCCCCACTTAAGAAATTTCGTCCTCGAAATTTACCTGATGGGAAAAGATGCGGAAACTGACGCTTCATGTCGTCTTTCCTCTCCCAAGTGGCTTTTTCAACACCTCGGTGTCGCCACTTCACTTTGACCAACTCAATGGATCTACCACGCAAAACTTTGCTGTTCGAAGCTAATATCTCGATCGGCTCTTCATCATACGACAAATCCGGATTCAATTCAATTTCTTCAACAGGCATTATATGCGACGGATCTGATCTATACTTCCAAAGCATCGAAACGTGGAATACATCATGAATGTTCTCTAATTCCGGAGGTAAACTAAATCTATATGCAACAATACCAACTCGTCAAATGATCTAATACGGACCAATGAATCTTGGACTCAGTTTACCTTTTCTACTAAATCTCATCACTTTCTTCCATGGAGATACTTTCAAAAGGACTTTCTCACCTACATCATACTCAATTTCTCGACGCTTCAAATCTGCATAAGATTTCTGTCGATCGGTTGCTTCTTTCAATTGATCACATATCAACTTCACCTTCTCGGTAGTACCTTTAAGCATATCGGGTAATGATACCAATTTCTGTCCAGCTTCTGCCCAACAAACATGAGTTCTACACCTCCTACCATACAAAGCCTCATACGGTGCCATCTGAATACTAGCCTGATAGTTGTTGTAGTAGGAAAACTCAACCAACGGCAGATGTTTCTCCCACGAACCCTGAAAATCAATAACACAATAGCGCAACATATCCTCAAGCACTTGTATTACCCGCTCTGACTGACCATCTGACTGAGGATGATACGAAGTACTAAAATTCAATCTACTACCCAATGCACTATACAAATAATCCCAAAACCTCGATGTGAACCTCAGATCTCTATCCGATACAATCAACTTCGGCACACCATGCAGTCTCACTACCTCAGGGATATACAAATCAACAAATTTATCCAAAGAATCAGTCATGTTGCCGGCTAGGAAATGTGCACTATTGGTGAGTCGGTCCACTATCACCCAAACTGAATTCTTTCGCGAAGGAGTCAACGGCAAACCCGATACAAAATCCATAGTTATTCTCTCCCATTTCCATTCCGAAATCCGCAAAGGTTGTAGCAATCCTGACGGAAACTGATGTTCTGCCTTCACTCGCTGATAGACCATACATTTACTCACGAATTCAGCCACATCCTTTTTCAAACTAACCTAGAAATAATCATTCTTCAAGTCCCGGTACATCTTCATGTTACCCGAATGCATAGAAAACGGACTAGTACGTGCTTCACTCAAAATGGTGCATCTCAAATCAGTATTGTAACGACCTGGTTTTGGGCCTGGATGTTTTAGAGGTTGAATCGGACCGGTCGAGAATGGTTCAAATCCTTTAAGGGTAGTTTAGGGAACACCTAGTTCGGGATGCTTTAAAAATATGGAAAAATATCTAAAAATCCTCATTTATTATATAATTAGTTATGGTGAAAACAATTTTACAAAATGTGATTTGGAAATACTACATTTCGGTGTAGTGACCAAATTGTAGTTTTTGCAAAAGTTGACTAGTGATTGTTTTGTAAAGGATTGAAACTTTAAATCTTTAAGGAGCTAGTTTACCAAAATGTTTTTTGTCAGATTTATCTTTAATTTGGGAGTTTTAATAAAGCTTTAATTAAAGGAATTAAGAAAGAAATTCCACTTTGACTTTTCATAACTACTTTACGATCTTTTTCCCTCTTTTCATTTTCTCTCAACTTCCACTCAGCCAATCACATTTGCCTCACCAAATAATCTCTGATTTTCATATATTTTGCTGAGATTTCATTCTCCTAAGGATTTCTAATCTTTACCTCACCAAAACCTTTTGTTTTTACCTTGGATTTTCAAGAAATCTTGCCCAAATTGAGGAGAAATCAGCCATTAGAGGTAAGCTTCGTCCTTCTCCTCTAATGGTCAGTTCTTTACTGAAATTCTCAAGTTATCAATCCTTTGTTAATGATTTTTGAGTTGCTTTAATGTTAGAAGCATGAAATTGTTGTAAAACTCAAGATTCTTGGTGAGATCCTGATGATTTTCGTAACTCTTTGCTAAGCTCTGTTTTGAGGATGATTTCTAATGTGTTTTGGATGATAATTGATGTTATGAATGAGGTTTTATCAAATGAATCACGAATATGTTTGGATTCTCATGTTTTAGATGCTAGATTTGTGGTTTTTGGAGTGTTCTTGGTGTTGTGTTGTTGCTGGAGATATAAGGACGTGTTTGTGGTGTTTTTTGTTGTTGATTGAGGTTTAGAAGTGATAGATCTTGGCTGGGCTTTGTTTTGAGAAAGTTTGGAGGTGATTTCGGTTATTTCGGATAGCCGAAATGATGCTTTTGAGTAGTGCAGCGAGTTTGAATGAGTGGCTGGTGATTTCAATGCATGATGATGCATTAATCCTCTACTCTTATGTGTAATAAACAGGGGAGACATCTTTGGACGCTTTTGGTGTTGATCCGGAGGTACCGGAAGCCTAGATATCGTTTCGGCAAGCAAGCGAAACGTAATCGGTGAGTGCGATTGGTTTTAGAAGTCCTTGAGGGACAAGGAAACAAGGTTTGGGGATTTAGGATTGGTTTGAAACACCATCCTAAGTCCAAAAGTAAGTATGGCTAGATTTCCTCTCAATATGTGGTTGATGCCCCTAAATGCTTTTAACATGCTCTTGTTTTGAGATAGACAAATTCCTACTGTTTTATGCATGATTTGTAGCATGAGATGATGCTATGTGTTGAACTCATGAGATTGCATGCTGTAGTAAAGAGTTTTAAGCTTTTGATTTAATGAAAAGCATGAGATATGGTTTTGAAATGTTATGAGAAAGATTTGAGAAATGTTGCATCAAAACAGTAGGTGAGATGATGTTTTTGATATAATATATTGGCATAAATGATGAGATAAATACCGGATATAATTGGTCGACCAATAGGATGAAAGTGCACTATAAACTAAAATTCGTACGTTCTCTTTGGAGTCGGGCAATAGGGGTAGTGTCATCCCGATCCAAAGTGAGAATCTGATAATGAAAGATACCATCGGGGTAGGACTTGGTGAAACACCCAAGCTTTGTGGCGAAGAGAGATACCGCCATGAGAGTCTGGTGATGTGAGATTCCACCGGGGTAAGACTTGACTTTAAGTCAAGCTAATCCGCATATCCGAGTAAAGATGTAATATGAAATGCCAATATATGAGATTGTATTTGATTCACATGTACCAAACGTTGAGATGTTTTATGCTATGAGAAATGCATATGATAATTATGGTTTATGAAATGCTTTTGTTTTCATTAAGCATGTGAATGGCTTTGCCATGAGATTTGCATTGGTTAAATGCATGAGTTAGATCGAAGGTACATGTGATTTTCAAATGGAGAATCGCTTTCTAATGGTTTTCAAACATGAGATAGATAGAGCATGTTGTAGAAAAATGGTTTTTGAGATAGAGTTTTGAAATTGCATTGTTGAGTTGGTTTTCTTAGAGCTTGTCTCACTAAGAAAATGTGCTTACGCTCTCTTTTACCAACAATGCAGATAATTGAGACGTCTTTGGGCAGCAAAGAGGCTAAGGATATCCAAGGAAGTGAGAAGCTCAAGTATGGTGACTTTTGCATATACTCTAGTAATGATAGTTGGCAATGGGGAACCTATGGTTGCTTTTGGAAGATGTATTTTGAACCCCATGTGGTTGTTGCAAGTTCGCTATGGTATTTGTGGATTGTAATGCCCCTTTATGGGTTGGTTTGTGGTTTGTGGCTTTCATATGGTTTTTATGATTAGGGAGCATGCCTATAGAGCCAATGATTGCATTTTTGATGCCATGCTTTAGCTTAGGCTTCATAATAATGATCTCTGATGTTTAATCATGTTGTTAGTGTGTTATGGTATGATTTGGGATGTGTTTGAATGTGGAAAGATGTGAAAAACTAGAAAAAAATGTAGTTGCAGGCAGGATGTATCGAAACACCCTTATCTGTTTCGGAACAGGGGCCTGAAATGGCCATAGTGTTTCGGAACACATTTGCTACTAGAGAGCCATGTTTCGATACGGGTCTCGGAACGCACCCGAGTACCGAAACGGTCAACTCCGTTTCGGGACGGCCGTTTCGATACAAGGATCAGCGTTTCGGAACACCCGACTGTTGGATTGAATTTTGAACTGTTCCAAGTTCTTCTTTCTTACATTTTAGTCCATGTTGATTGAGGATGCAATTGGTTGAGTTTAGAATGTCTGATTAAGTTGATATTTGACAAAGATGCATGAAATATGACTAATTGAGTATTGGTAAACTAAAAATCTGCGAGGTCCTCGTATTTTGGAAAATTTACATTTTGGTCCATAAAAGTATAATTCTTGCAATTAAACCCCTAATTGAATTCCGATAGCTGTGCCTTATCTTTCCATGATCTTGGGTGATCATATAGGATTAATGTTTCATGTAGAAAAGAAAAAAAGGTCGTTAATCAAGGTTGACTTTCGGGTTGACTTTGGTTTTCCCCGTGTAATCTTCGTAGTTCGGGTCAAGCGTCTAGGTCGGGCTAAGGGGGTCACATTTGTTGGTATCAGAGCCAGGTTTGCGAATATTTGGGGCTTGGTAAGTGGTTAATGGGTGTGGTTATGGATGATTGTTTCTTTTTGGTGAAAGCATGATGTGTGATTATTGATGTTCTAGCCCTAATGAGTTGTAATGCTTGCAAGATGATAGATTGAGATGAACTTGTGATGCTATGCTATGTTTGGGGTATAGTTGGGGATCTCATTGCCATATCATTACTATTGGAAAGAATTTTTTTGGAAAATGAGCTTGAGTACTTGGATTCCTTGTCCTACATTGCCTAATTGAATTTATTGCATTTTGATAGTTGCATTGCTTTTAAATGGGGCCACGTAGAGAGCTTAGAGTTAATGCGTGTGCTGTGGCTGAGAATGAGAGTGATGAGCATGTTGAGAATTTACCGCCTCCTCCTCCTGGTGGACCACTTGTTGGTGGTGGAGCAGGGGTTGATGCTGCGGGAGCTGGTGCTGGACCTGAAGGAGTTCAGGGGCAAGTTGCTCCTGATATGTCAGTGTTAATTCAAGCTATTGCTGGAGCTTTTCAGGCAGCAGTAGCTGGAGCTCATGGGGCTGCACCTCAGGCTGGTGCTGGAGTGAGTTTGCCATTGGAGCGACTCCGCAGTCTTGGAGGGACTGAGTTCAGGGGGCTGACCCCGGAAGGTTCTGAGTCTTGGTTGGAAAGTACCAAGAGGATACTTGGGCAGCTGAACTGTAACAATGCCCAGAAATTGGGATGTATTGTATCTCTGCTGCACGGTGATGCATATACGTGGTGGACAACCATAATAGCAGGGTTGGATGATGACGATGTGACTTGGACGTTCTTCTTGAATGCGTTCAAGAGAAAGTACTTGGGAGTTCGCTACCTGGATGAGAAAAAGAGGGAGTTCATGTCCCTAGTGCAAGGGAGTATGTCAGTGGCGGAGTATGAGGTGCAATTTGTACGCCTTAGCCAGTATGCACCCGAGCTGATCCCCAGTGAACGAGAAAGATGCAAACGGTTCCGATATAGGTTGGTGGCTGATGTGAAAACCTATATGCTCGCAGCTGACTATACTGATTTTGATGTTCTGGTCACTCGAGCCAAGGACATTGAGCTGAATCTTGGACTAGCCAGTCGGACAGGAGGGTCTAGCTTAGGGAAGCAACCCGCGGATCGTGATCTTGGGAGAGATCGGTTCAAGAGACCTTAGGATAGAAGGTCACACATGGATATGAGACGAGGGGGTGGTAGCCCTGGAAGAGGTCAGCAAGGACCGAATGCTTTCATGCGGATACCTGAGTGTAATCGGTGTGGTAGGAGGCACACTGGTGAGTGCTGGGGAAACCTTGGTACGTACTGGAATTGTGGTAATTGTGGGCACATGAAAAGGGATTGTCCACAGCCGATAAGAGAAGGTCAGGCTCCGGTGAGAGCGGATGAACCACAGAGAGGTCATGGGCGCGGTCGTGGAAACTTCCAGCGCAGAGATGAAGGTGCAAGGAATGTAGCACATGTGGTGGCTGTTCAGCCTGAAGGTGGTGGCCAAGCTAGAGTGTATGCCCATCGCGAAGGGAGGAATGACACGGACGTGATCGCAGGTACCTTTACTTTGCAATCCTTGTCATTACTTTCTTTGATTGATTCTGGATCTACACACTCGTACATATTGCGTGAACATGCTCAAATGCTTGGTTTACCTATTGAGTCTTTGGATGTGGGTATGCGTGCGACAAGTTCCTTTGGTGAGACGGTTGTAACAAGGAGATTGTATAGGAGATGTCCCTTAAAGGCACGGGAACATGTGTTTCTAGTAGATCTTATGGAATTGCCATTCTATGGATTCGATGTAATCCTTGGTATGGATTGGCTTGTTGAGCATAGGGCCATTGTGGATTTTGAAAACAAGCGAGTTTCACTGAAACTTGCAGATGATTATGAGGTTGTGGTGGTGGGAGAAAATGTGAAGTTCCTATCTAATATGGTGTCGACGCTTGAAGCAAGTCGGATGTTGCGTCAGGGATGCGAGGCTTATTTAGCCTTTGTTATGATTCCTAGTATAAAGGAGGTTCGTGTACAAGATATAAGGACCGTGTGTGAGTTCCCTGGAGTTTTCTCGGAGGAATTACCTGGTTTGCTGCCTAGTCAAGAGGTTGAATTCGGAATTGAGTTGTATGAGAACACAACTCCGATGTCCATTACTCCCTATCGCATGGCACCCAAGGAGTTGAAGGAGTTAAAGACACAACTCCAGGAGTTGCTTGACCGAGGCTTTATTCGGCCTAGTGTGTCACCTTGGGGTGCACCGGTCTTGTTTGTTAAAAAGAAAGATGGCACGATGAGAATGTGCATTGATTACCGTCATCTGAATAAGTTGACTGTCAAGAACAAGTATCCTTTGCCGAGGATTGATGATCTTTTTGATCAGTTTCGAGGAGCGGTTGTGTTCTCAAAGATAGATCTGCGGTCAGGGTATTATCAGTTAAAGGTGAAGGATGTGGATGTGCCGAAAATAGCCTTTCAAACAAGATTTGGGTATTATGAATTTCTAGTGATGTCGTTCGGATTGACGAATGCTCCTGTCGCTTTCATGGATATGATGAACAGGTGTTTCATGAATTCTTGGATAAGTTCGTTTTGGTGTTCATCGATGATATCCTTGTGTACTCTCGTACCGAGGAGGAGCATGAGGAACATTTGAGGGTCGTTTTGCAAGCGCTGTTAGAGAATCAGCTTTATGCTAAGATGAGCAAATGTGAGTTTTGGCTTAGGGAGGTTGTTTTCCTTGGCCATGTGGTTTCGGCTGAAGGGATTCGTGTTGATCCTCAGAAGATTGAGGCGGGGGTGAATTGGAAGCCTCCTAGGTCTGTTCATGAAGTTCGTAGTTTCCTTGGGTTGGCAGGTTACTACCGAAGGTTCGTGGATGGATTTTCTAAGATTGCTGCCCTTTTGACGAAGCTGTTACAAAAGGATGTTAGATTTGAGTGGACGGAAGCGAGGCAACAAGCTTTTGAGAAGCTAAAGGCAACTTTGACGCAAGCTCCTATCTTGGTTCAACCTGAGTCAGGAAAAGAGTTTGTGGTGTATAGTGGTGCATCCTATGTTGGTTTGGGGTGTGTGCTGATGCAGGAGGGAAGGGTAGTGGCTTATGCGTCGCGACAGTTGAAGGTGCATGAGCGCAACTACCCTACGCATGATATTGAGCTGGTAGCGGTGGTTTTTGCTTTAAAGATTTGGAGACATTATCTATATGGTGAGAAGTGTATTGTGTACACGGATCATAAGAGTTTGAAGTACCTTATGTCTCAGAAGGAGTTGAATCTTAGGCAACGACGTTGGGTGGAGTTGCTTAAGGATTACGATCTAACGATCGAGTATCATCCGGGGAAGGCCAACGTTGTGGCTGATGCTTTGAGCAGAAAAGTGGCGGTGGAGTTAAGAGCGATGCTTGCTAGCTTGAGCATATCGTGAGATGGTGGTCTTGTTTCTGAGTTACAAGTAAAGCCATCTTTAGTTCAGTTGATAAAGGATAAACAACTGTTGGATGATTCTCTGGTACCGCATGTTCAGGATATCGCAGAAGGTAGGCCTTCAGATTTCTGTTTCAATGATGATGGTGTTTTATGCTTTGGGAGTCGGATAGTGGTGCTGAATGATGTTGAGTTAAGGCGCACTATTCTGACTGAAGCTCATAGTAGTCCTTTTGCTATGCACCCTGGTAGTACAAAGATGTACCGTGATTTGAAGGATGAGTACTACTAGGTGGGATTGAAGAAAGATGTCACTGAGTTTGTTAGCAAATGCATGGTTTGTCAGTGGGTTAAGGCTGAACATCAAGTTCCTTCTGGGTTGTTGCAGCCGTTGAGAATCCCAGAATGGAAGTAGGAAAGGATTACTATGGACTTCGTATATGGTTTGCCGTTGTCGCCAGCGAAGAAGAATTCTGTTTGGGTGATTGTGGATCGCCTTACGAAGTGTACACATTTCTTGTCGGTGCATACTACGTATACCTTGGATAGGCTTGCGGAGTTGTACATTGCTGAGATTGTACGACTGCATGGAGTGCTAAAATCTATAGTGTCGGATAGAGATCCGAGGTTCACCGCAAGGTTTTGGTAATGTTTACATCAAGCTTTGGGTATGCGGCTGAATTTCAATACTTCTTATCATCCGCAGACGAATGGACAGTCGGAGCGTGTTATCCAAGTGCTTGAGGATATGTTGAGGTGCTGTGTTATTGAGTTTCAAGGCTCTTGGGAAAATCACTTGCCTTTGGTTGAGTTTGCTTATAATAATAGTTATCAGGCAAGTATCCAAAAGGCACCTTATGAGGCTTTATACGGAAGGAGGTGCAGAACTCCTCTTTGTTGGGCTGAAACGGGACAAAAGTTGGTCTCGATGCCGACTTTTTTGAAAGGAACCACTGAGAAGGTGAAGCTCATTTGTGAGGGTTTAAAGGCAGCACCGGACCGACAAAAGTCTTACGCGGATTTGAAGCGTAAGGAGATAGAGTTCGCAGTGGGCGAGCGGGTGTTTTTGAAAGTTTCACCTTGGAAGAAGGTGATGAGATTTGGCCGGAAGGGCAAATTGAGTCCAAGGTTCATTGGACCATATGAGGTGATAGAACGTGTGGGTCTTGTTGCTTACAATTTGAGATTGCCTCAAGAGTTGGAAAAGATACATAATGTGTTTCATGTATCCATGCTTCGGAGATATAGGTCGGATCCGTCGCATGTTATGCCTGTAGAGGAAGTTGAGCTAAATCCAGACTTGACGTATGATTAAGAACCCGTTTTTGATTCTGGATACGGATAGTAAGGTTCTCCGAGGTAAGACCATCGAGCTGGTCAAAGTCTTGTGGAGACATCGTGGCGTTGAGGAAGACGTGTGGGAAAGGAAGGATGACATGAAGAAGCAATTTCTTTACATTTTTCCACCAGGTAAATTTCGAGGAAGAAATTTCTTAAGTGGGGGAGAGTTGTAACGCCCTAGTTTTGGGCCTGGATGTTTTAGAGGTTGAATCGGACCGGTCGAGAACGGTTTGAATCCTTTGGGGTGGTTTAGGGAACACCTAATTTGGGATGCTTTAAAAATATGGAAAAATATCTAAAAATCCTCATAATATAATTAGTTATAGTGAAAACAATTTTACAAAATGTGATTTGGAAATACTACATTTCGGTGTAGTGACAAAATTGCAGTTTTTGCAAAAGTTGACTAGTGACTGTTTTGTAAAGGATTGAAACTTTGAATCTTTAAGGAGCTAATTTTACCAAAATGTTTTTCATCAGATTTTCTTTAATTTGGGAGTTTTAATAAAGCTTTAATTAAAGGAATTAAGAAAGAAATTCCACTTTGACTTTTCATAACTACTTTACGATCTTTTTCCCTCTTTTCATTTTCTCTCAACTTCCACTCAACCAAACACATTTCCCTCACCAAATAATCTCTGATTTTCATCTCTTTTGCTGAGATTTCATTCTCCTAAGGATTTCTAATCTTTACCTCACCAAAACATTTTGTTTTTACCTTGGATTTTCAAGAAATCTTGCCCAAATTGAGGAGAAATTAGCCATTAGAGGTAAGCTTCGTCCTTCTCCTCTAATGACCAGTTCTTTACTGAAATTCCCAAGTTATCAATCCTTTGTTAATGATTTTTGAGTTGCTTTAATGTTAGAAGCATGAAATTGTTGTAAAACTCAAGATTCTTGGTGAGATCTTGATGATTTTCTTAAATCTTTGCTAAGCTCTATTTTGAGGATGATTTCTAATGTGTTTTGGATGATAATTGATGCGATGAATGAGGTTTTATCAAATTAATCCCGAATAGGTTTGGATTCTCATGTTTTAGAAGATAGATTTGTGGTTTTTGGAGTGTTCTTGGTGTTTTGTTGTTGCTGGAGATATAAGGACGTGTTTGTGGTGTTTTTTGTTGTTGATTGAGGTTTAGAAATGATTAGAAGTGATAGATCTTGGCTAGGCTTTGTTTTGAGAAAGTTTGGAGGTGATTTCGGTTATTTCAGATAGCCGATATGGTGCTTCTGAGTAGTGCAGCGAGTTTGAATGAGTGGCTGGTGATTTCAATGCATGATGATGCATTAATCCTCTACTCTTACGTGTAATAAATAGGGGAGACATCTTTGGACGCTTTTGGTGTTGATCCGGAGGTACCGGAAGCCTAGATATTGTTTCGGCAAGCAAGCGAAATGTAATCGGTGAGTGCGGTTGGTTTTAGAAGTCCTTGAGGGACAAGGAAACATGGTTTGGGGATTTAGGATTAGTTTGAAACACCATCCTAAGTCCAGAAGTAAGTATGGCTAAATTTTCTCTCAATATGTGGTTGATGCCCCTAAATGCTTTTAACATGCTCTTGTTTTGAGATAGACAAATTCCTACTGTTTTATGCATGATTTGTAGCATGAGATGATGCTATGTTTTGAACTCGTGATATTGCATGTTGTAGTAAAGAGTTTTGAGCTTTTGATTTAATGCAAAGCTTGAGATATGGTTTTGAAATGTTATAAGAAAGATTTGAGAAATGTTGCATCAAAACAGTAGGTGAGATGATGTTTGTGATATAATATATTGGCATAAATGATGAGATAAATATCGGATATAATTGGTCGACCAATAGGATTAAAGTGCAATATAAACTAAAATTCGTGCGTGCTTTTTGGAGTCGGGCAATGGGGGTAGTTCCATCCCGATCCAAAGTGAGAATCCGATGATGAGAGATACCATCGGGGTAGGACTTGGTGAAACACCCAAGCTTTGTGGCGAAGAGAGATACCACCATGAGAGTCCGGTTATGTGAGATTCCATCGGGGTAGGACTTGACTTTAAGTCAAGCTAATCCGCATATCCGAGTAAAGATGTAATATGAAATGCCAATATATGAGATTGTATTTGATTCACATGTACCAAATGTTGAGATGTTTTATGCTATGAGAAATGCATATGAGAATTATAGTTTATGAAATGCTTTTGTTTTCATTAAGCATGTGAATGGCTTTGCCATGAGATTTGCATTGGTTAAATGAATGAGTTAGATTGAAGGTACATGTGATTTTCAAATGGAGAATCGCTTTGAAATGGTTTTCAAACATGAGATAGATAGAGCATGTTGTAGAAAAATGGTTTTTGAGATAGAGTTTTGAAATTGCATTGTTGAGTTGGTTTTCTTAGAGCTTACCTCACTAAGCAAATGTGCTTACGCTCTCTTTTACCAATAATGTAGATAATTGAGATGTCTTTGTGCAGCAAAGAGACTAAGGATATCCAAGGAAGTGAAAAGCTCAAGTATGGTGACTTTTGTATATACTCTAGTAATGATAGTTGGCAATGGGGGAACCTATGGTTGCTTTTGGGAGATGTATTTTGAACTCCCTGTGGTTGATGCAAGTTCGCTATGGTATTTGTGGATTGTAATGCCCCTTTATGGGTTGGTTTTGTGGTTTGTGGCTTTCATATGGTTTTTATGACTAGGGAGCATGCCTATAGAGCCAATGATTGCATGTTTGATACCATGATTTAGCTTAGGCTTCATAATAATGATCTATGATGTTTAATCATGTTGTTAGTGTGTTATGGTATGATTTGGGATGTGTTTGAATGTGGAGAGATGTGAAAAACCAGAAAAAAATGTAGTTGCAGGGCAGGGTGTATCGAAACACCCTTATCTGTTTCGGAACAGGGGCCTGAAATGCCCATAGTGTTTCGGAACGGGTGAGAGTGTTTCGGAACACTTTGGCTACTGGAGAGCCATGTTTCGATACGGGTCTCGGAACGCACCCGAGTTCCGAAACGGTCAACTCCATTTCGATACGGCCGTTTTGATACAAGGATCAGCGTTTCGGAACACCCGGCCGTTGGACTGAATTTTGAACTGTTCCAAGTTCTTCTTTCTTACATTTTAGTCTCTATTGATTGAGGATGCAATTGGTTGGGTTTAGAATGTCTGATTAAGTTGATATTTTACAGAGATGCATGAAATATGACTAATTGAGTATTGGTAAACTAAAAATCTGCAAGGTCATCGTATTTTGCAAAATTTACGTTTTGGTCCCTAAAAGTCTAATTCTTGCAATTAAACCCCTAATTGAATTCCGATCGATGTGCCTTATCTTTCCATGATCTTGGGTGATCATATAGGCTTAATGTTGCATGTAGAAAAGATAAAAAGAAAAAAAGGTCGTTAATCAAGGTTAACTTTGGTTTTCCCCGTGTAATCCTCGTAGTTCGGGTCAAGCGTCTAGGCCGGGCTAAGGGGGTTACATGTATCATTAGGCACAACAACTCTATCTCTGAAACACAAAACATTATCATTACTGAAACTCTACTCGGTCGGTTTACCTTCCGCAATGTCCTAAACATATGAAGCTAGAGAGCTGTCTCGCAACTGTTTCTCTCGAATCAACTGTACTAGCGACGGTTTCACCTGTAATTTGGCAATTAATCCACCATCAAGTGATAATCTCAATCTGGCAAACATCGCTCGAAGCTCAACTGCCACTTTCCTACTCAAAGCATCTGCTACCACATAGGCTTTACCTGGATGGTACTCAATAGTAAGATCATAGTCCTTCAATAATTCAAGCCATCTACGCTTTCGGAGATTCAAATCTTTCTGAAACATAAAATATTTCAAACTCTTGTGATCGGTATACACTATGCATTTCTCACCATACAAATAGTGTCTCCACACCTTCAAAGCAAACACAATAGCAACTAACTCAATATCATGCGAGGGGTAATTCTTTTCATGATTCTTCAGCTGTCTTGACGCATATGCAACAACTCTCCCATCTTGCATCAACACACACCCTAAACCTACATACGATGCATCACTATAAATCACATAATCTTTCCCTGTTACCGGTCACACTAACACGGGTGCTCTAGTTAAAGCATCTTTCAATCGATCAAAAGCCATCTGTCTCGCTTCTGTCCACTCATATCTGACACCCTTTTGTAATAATTTCGTTAACGGAGCAGCTATCTTTAAAAATCCTTCTACAAACCGACGGTAGTAGCTCGCTAAGCCTAGGAAACTACGAACCTCGGTCACGGACTTCGGTTGCTTCCAATTCACAACAGCTTTCACTTTCTTAGGATCAACTCTAATGTCATCCGCTGATACAACATGACCTAGAAAGACTACCTCTCTAATCCAAAACTCGCATTTTCTCAACTTCGCGTACATCTGATTGTCTAGCAAAGTCTTCAACACAAGTCGCAAATGTCTATCATGGTCTTCCTCAGTGCGTGAATAAATCAATATATCATCAATGAACACCACAACAAACTGATCTAGGAACTCATGAAACACACGGTTCATCATGTCCATGAACGCGGCTGGTGCATTAGTCAACCCGAAAGGCATTACCAAAAACTCATAATGCCCATAACGTGTGTGAAAAGCTATCTTCAGATGTCTTGTTCCTTCACTTTCAACTGATAGTACCCAGATCTCAAGTCTATCTTTGAGAACACTGACGCATCCTGTAACTGATCAAACAAATCATCTATTCTCGACAAAGGATACTTGTTCTTCACAGTTAATTTATTCAACTGACGGTAAACGATACACATACGCATACTTATGTCTTTCTTCTTAACGAACAATACTGGTGCACCCCAAGGAGATATACTCGGAAGGATAAAACCACGATCTAATAACTCTTGAAGCTGAGTCTTCAGTTCTTTCAACTCTTTCGGAGCCATCCGATACGGAGCAATCGATACAAGAGCAGAATCAGAATATAACTCAATAGCGAACTCAACTTCTCTATCCGGTGGCAAACCAGGCAACTCTTCCGGAAATACCTCGGGAAAGTCACAAACTATTCTAATATCTTTTGGTCGAACTTTACTCATATCCAGATTCATCATATAGGCTAAGTATGCTTGACATCCCTGATCCATCATCTTATGAGCCTCCAAAGCAGAAACAACATTGGATAAGAACTTAACGTTCTCACCAACCACTACCACCTCGTAATCATCTAATAGCCTCAACCTCACTTGTTTCGTCTCGAAATATACCTTTGCCTTGTGTTCTACCAACCAATCCATTACCAAAATCACATCAAACCCGTAGAACGGCAACTCCATCATGTCAGCCGGAAACATGTGACCTTGAACCATCAACGGACACCTCCGATACATCTTTCTGACCACAACTGTCTCGCCGAATATACTAGTCACACTCATACCCACATCATGAATCTCACACGGTATGTCCAATATCTTAGCATGCTCACTCAGAATATAAGAATGTGTAGAGCCAGAATCAATCAACGAAAGCAATGTCAGAGACTGTAACATCAAATTACCTACGATAACATTAGTGTCGTTCCTGCCCTCTTGGTGTGCATACACCCTCGTTGGTCTACCTCCCTCGGGTTGAACTGCGACTACATGCGCCACATTCCTCTGACCATCGTTCCGTGGCTGAAATCTCCCTCGGACGCGCGCACAGTCTCACTGGTACTCAGCAACTTGTGCCGGTGCCTGACCACCTCTAGCTAGCTGGGTGTAATCTCGCTTGAGATGATCCTTCGATCCACAGTGCCAACACGTACCATAATTTCCCCAACATTCTCCCAGATAAGATCTACCACACTTCGTGCACTCGGGTGCACGGTGAGCAAAACCTTGGCCTTGATGGCCACGCCCGGGGTTACCACCCCTATGTCTGTGGTCAAAACGTGTCTTCTTGTTCTTGTGCCCTATGGCACGATCATGATCCCACTCCGCAGGCCGTTTCCCCCAACTGGACCCACCTCCTCTAGCAGACAAACCAAGACTATGCTCTATATTTTTGGCTCGGGCGACCAACACATCAAAATCTGTATAATCAGCAGCCAACATGTAAGTCTTTACCTTCTCAGTCAGTCCATACTGAAACCTCTCGCAACGTTCCCTCTCAGTGGGAACCAGCTCGGCCGCATACTGACTCATTCTAACGAACAAGATCTCATACTCAGAAACGGTCATGTTTCCCTAAACCAAAGCCATGAACTCACGTTTCTTCTCATCCTGATATCTTAGCCCTAGATACTTCTTTCGGAAGGCAGAACGGAAGAAATCCCAAGTGATACATGCGGTGGCCATACCCTCGGTGATCGTATTCCACCAAACATACGCGTCACCCTGAAGCAAAGATACCACACAGCCAAGCTTATGTGCATCACTACACTCCATCTGACCCAAAATCCTGGTAGTGGTCGCTAGCCATGCCTCGGCTCCCTCGGGCGATAACCCACAGAACTCTACTCCGCCCAAACTACAGAGTCTCTCGAGGGGCAACCCATCCCTCTTTCCAAGCTGCGGCGCAGCCAACTGCAACCTATCCATATCAGTATGAAAAACCCCAGCAATAGCCTGAATCAATGGGCTCATATCAGCTCCAGCTTGTCCCTGGCCACCACGAGGCTCCTCACTTCGCGCATCTGCTCCCCCACCCGGAGGAGGAGGAGGAGGTAAATCTCCCTCTTGCGGATACCCATCATCCTCAACATGATCATCCCGTGGCTCACCACCCACTTGACCTCTTCTAGGTCAAGCCATGATATACAAATGCAATGCTACAACAACAACAACAGATAAAACAAAAGGAAATGATTTGGGTCAGCAACGTCAAGGGTACAAGGTGCTCAAGTATCTTACAGAGATTTTCCCGATAATAGTATGTGGCAATGGGTACCTTACACAGCAAGCTACCTCAAACAAGCAAGCAAACACCCAAAAAAAAACAATCACACCTACCTCACTTGCCTTTCCGATTGCACGATAACCAATGCGAACCTTTCTGAACCTGTCTCTGATACCAACAAATGTAACCCCCTCGACCCGGCCTAGCCACCAGACCGTATCGAGCGGATTAATATCTTTTCTAGATGCTTGAATTAAACCTTATATTTCAAGAACACACCGCGGAAGAAAACACGACAAGACGAGCACCGAACGATCAACCGAGCAACCAGGGACCAAATGCAAAACTAGCATAAAACAGGGACCTATGATGAAATTAAGGTGATCACTTTGAAATTAGTCTCATTTCATACTTCCATGCTGAAATGCAACTCAAAACAAGCCCTCAATCAACTTCAAAGATGCTCTTAACTAACTTCCAACGACCCCCGTTTCAAAAAACTCCCGATGGTATCGATACGAGTCTAACGTTTAAAAATCTAGAGAGCTTTCGTTTCGAAACGGTTAGACCCGTTTCGAGACTGCAAAGATTGTTTCGATACCAGTTCTGAAAAACAAAGGCCAATTTAAGGGTCGTTTCGAAACGTTAAGGCATGTTTCGAAACACCCTGCAGCGTAACAGAAAAATCTGCAGTTCAAGCATCTTCAAGGCTGTTCCCCTTGGTTCCAATCAACACATGTGACAAGATATCATCAAGATAAGCATACAAACACTAATAATAAACAACCAAACTTACATTTAAGCAAGAGAACTAACTGACGATTAACAAACGACAAGATAAGAAAAATCAAAATCCATGATCTAAGCAAAACAAGAAGGAAAGCCTAAACCATTATGCTCAAGGTATAAATAAGCCAACTAAGGCATAACAAACATGCTCGCATCACAAGGAGTCTACAAAACACTCCCAACACATAAACAAGGTCTATCCCCATTGCCACACACACTACTATCTAAACAAAACCATACTTGAGCCTGAAGCGGACACTTGGATCACTTCCCTTGCACTGTTGCCTTCCAAGATAGTCTACGGATCTGCATTGTTGGAAAAGAGAGTGTAAGCTACGAAGCTTAGTGAGAGGGGCTCAAAACCAAACTACAACAATGCAGTTTTGAAAACCAGCTTCATTTTGGAAACAAAAACAATTTCTTAAAATCACTTTCGCAAATCATTTCCTTTCAAACATACCATACTTAAATCAAGTATAAGCAATTGCAACAACACATGCCATAGGCACAACACATGCATCAACCATGCATAAACCACATGCTAACCACATATGCAAACCAAGCATATTGGCTCCATTTCAACTCACATGCTTCAAGCATATAAACATAACCATATGATTTTACCAATCTCATATTAAAACCATAAGCGAATGAGTATACCGGCATCATTGACACGTTGCTCGGATAAGCGGACACCTTGATGGCACAACCCCCCATCAAGCTACATGGTGAAACAACCCTCACCACAATCTCACTTCAGCCGGGATGCCACAACCCGCATTGCCCGTTGGTGATAGCACAACCTCCTATCACTCGCATCACAATAGCATAACCCCTATTGTAAAACCGAAGAATTTATCTCACGCGCGGATTTTATATATATAGTGCACTTCACATCCTATTGATCGATCAATTTATCCGATATAAAGATCCACATGTGTCAATGTACGCATCGCAACATCTCATTCCACTGTTTTACACCGGGGTTAACACCTCCCCAAACACATCCCAAATACCATAATCGCAAGCTTACGCATAGCATGAACTCAAGCAACATTTTCATAAATCACATGGTATTCTCATGGGACAAAATCAACATGCATTGAAGCGCAAAAAACAGTGGAAAACATCATTAAAAATGATATGCTCATTATCAAAACATGATCAACATGTAAAACGGTGAAAAATACCAAAATAACTCAAAACTTACTCTTGAGCTTGGATTGGCCTAACGACATGAACCAAACTCCCAAAATGCTTCTTTAACCTTGTTAAGGCGTTAAAAAAATTTCCACTCACTAGTGAATACCAAAACCAAGCTGAAACACTTTTCTAACTTCCCGGTTCGCCCACAAAAGTATCCAACGATTCTGGATCTTCAACCCCTGCTTCTAATCAACCCAAAACAGAGGATTAGAGATATTTTCAACACTCTAACTTGCTGGAAAATAGATATTCAACAACTCATTCAAATCACTTATCGAAACATTGTCGAAACAAACCGAAAACATCGGAAAACTCAACTCGTACAACCTCCAGCATAAACCAAACACTATACATCATCAAAACATATGAATAAACATCTAGAAAACATCAACCCATCATCAGTATGCCATCAGCTATTGACTGATCACCAAAACTTACCCAAAAACTCATTTTTACACCCACCAAACTTTAACACAAAACCCAAATTCAGGATTTCTATCATTCACCCATCATCTCAACATTATTCCGCATCAAAAACTAAGATATAATCATCATAAAACTCAGCATTGAAAGATCTAAACCAAGATCCCACCCAAAAGCTTATTTTACCATATTTTACCCAAATTTTCATTAGAAACCTTTTATAAAATCTTTACCTTAATAAATAAAAAACAAAAAACATGGAAATATCAATAAAGAACCTTACATCAGAGGAGAATTTTGTCGCTCACCTCTAATGATGGATTTTCCCCTTTGTTTGGCAAAAAGCTCTTGAGAAAACTAGAAATTAAGCATGGGTTTTAGAAAACTAAGGTAGAAAACTCATTTAGCAACATTAGATTAGTAAGAAACACCATTTACCTTGATAAAATCAAGATCCAAAGGTTGTTTGGCTAAAGAGAAATGAAGAGAGAATTCAAAATTGTGTTTTAATGTAAAATGAGAAAATATAAGAAAATCTTTTATTAAATATTTATAAAGCCATTTTAAAACATTTTGATAGTCAAAATAAAGAGGGTGAAAATACCATATTGGCCCAGCCAATTTAGCTCCTTAAGGATTTTATGTTTTGACTCTTTTACAAAACAGTCACTAAAACATATTTTGCAAACTTTACATTTTGGTCACTAAATCGAAATGTCATGGTTCAAAAAACGTTTTTCTAAATTTTTTACCAAAGCCTTATATATAATATTTAAGTATTTTAGAAATTTATTTCATATTTTTCTGACCATCCGAAGACCACTTTCTCTGAACTCACCCACAACTCCCAACACCGGTCTTTTAGACAACAAAACCTTAACGAATCTTCTAAACCCAAAACCAGGGTGTTACAAAAACGTTTTTCTAATTTTTTTTACCAAAGCCTTATATATAATATTTAAGGATTTTAGAAATTTATTTCATATTTTTCCGACCATCCGAAGACCACTTTCTCTAAACTCACCCACAACTCCCAACACCGGTCTTTCAGACACCGAAACCTTATCGAATCTTCTAAACCCAAAACCAGGGTGTTACAAAACTTTAATATATATATATATATATATATATATATATATATCCAAATATTTCTCTCTTAAAACTAATCCCAAATCATTAATTTTTGTGTTTGAAATATATATCATGAAATTTTATGTGTTTTCTACATATTTTTTTTCTTCAAAAAAATAGCTTAAAATATATATAAGAAGGTGAATCGGGTACCCGGTACTCGATTTTACTGGTACCCGGTTTGTATGGGCCGGGTAACGGGCTGAGGTTTCACTACCCGAAAATTTCGGGTACCCGAAAGTTTGGGTACCCAGATTTGAACACCCCTACCTTCAGGTGCAGCCATTTGAATTCGATAATGATACGGACAGTCGTGGACATCTACCATTACTAAAGCAGAATCATGGTAATTATAAAGTGGCTGAAAACAAAAATTTTGCGCATATTACATCGTAACAGAGGGATGTTTACCAGAAAGCAGATAAGGGGTTACAAGTGGCTTCTCCAAGGCATCATGACGAAACTCCCTTCGAATACGTGCAACCGAACCCATGTCGATCTCTCAAAGTAGATGAAGAAATAAGACGAATTACAATACACTTTGTGGGGGTATTTATATGCCAGAACGTGCCGAGCCATGACTTTCTCTTGAAAGATATTGCTTTGTTTTGTAGTATCGACACAACGTCAACCTCGTTCGAAACTCTTGAATTTTCAACCTAAACTATTACCTTTTCTTCTGACATTTTAAGTTTTAGGTCATTAGTACCGAACATGTATTTATGAGTTCTGTATCTAATGTTCACAACTTTTTTACATATACAAAGAAGCCTACTAATAATAAGCAAGCACCCTTTCAGTGTCTGTTTCGAATCTATGTTTCTCATTTCGATACGTCACCAGCAGATAAGTCTTATCAGTTGTACCATTAGGCACAACATTGTCGTCTCAATTTAATTGCCTGACGATTTCAGTTTAAGTTCAAATTCTGGTTCCCGCCTGAAATTGTCTTCTCATTTATAAATAATAGTCCCAACTACTACAAACATCCCAATTAAATAACCTTTCATACCAAGCTGTAAATTCAACTTTCAACATAAAAAAACATCAAGGTCCCTTTGTCCGCTAAAAATACGTGAAGAAGAAGGAAGAAACAAAAATGGGTAGATGGATTATGTCTCTGAGGCAAACGATATTCCGACCTCCAGCTATACAAAGGATGTCGTGTTAAAGACATCATGGTCAGATAACAATTCGGGAATTAGATTTTTTGGGTGTTCTAACCATGGAAAAATATTTGAAAAGTCATGTAATTTTTTCTAGTGGTATGAACCACCTATGAGTCTGCGTGCACAAGTACTTATTTTTGGACTCTTAAGGAAAGTCTGCGCCAATGATAGGGGAAGAAGAAACGAAAGGATTGCTTGGGTTCTGACTTTTTTTATTTTGTTTTTATTTTACCGAATTGGTTTTGTCATAGATAGAAGATAAGGTTGCAGTTCAGGAATTGTTTTAGATGGTACTTGAGGGTAGGACGTTACTAGTAATGCACAAACCTATCTTGCAAAAATCATTTGGAGTTTTATTTCCTTATAATACCATTCGTATCGAACGTTTACAAATACAGTAGCGGACGTATCATGTCAAACCTCAAATGTAACATGATTTCCTAAAGATTCCAGTTTAACTTTCGCTTCACAACTTTGCATACATGCATCCATAGTTTCGAACATTAAAAGTCATAATATGTTAAATGTGGGGTGCAGAGTTCGAAACTAGTGTACAAAAACATAAAACCTCTGTACGGGATGTACAATACAATAATATTTTTTCTCACAAAAAAGGGGTACGCTGCCAGATCCGCACCAACCAAAACTGACCACTCACAATTTGTACATCTTCATAAACCTGCTTGCAAGATAAGATCACCCGAATTAAGTACTAACATTTTTTAAAATTTAAACTTATCGTCCGTCAAGATGGGACCGGTGAAAATTTCTCACAAAAAGTTGCTCGTGGGTTACAAATCGATGCAGAATATGCTGTCAATCCAAACTGAAATGGGGACCAAGTCACATAACTCATATTATAAATTATCCAAAAACCCAATTTTTTAGTCTATAATAGAGATCAATAACTATGATTGCATATCGAATTAATATGATATAATTGTGCAAATATAATGGTTGATATGAACCTGGCGCATTCCTCTATGATTTCGCGTGAATACTGAAGTCGAGTAATACTTCTCGAATGTTTTGCATTCTTTCCCAAGTCATTTACCTGTACCGGTTTCTTATGTTCTTCCGCATCACAGTGCAACGCAAACATGTTCGTGTTTGTTTCATGTACACATAGTTGGTATAGCAGCTGCAACCTGTCACATTCTCCAAGTCCCTATACTTAGAAAAAAGTAAATAGGTTTGTACACAATTCCCTTTCATCTTAAGCATTCAACGTTTGATTATAAATGAAGCATGATTGATAATCATTCACTTACGATATGCGACAGATCACTGATTTGAGTACTTGCCCGTATGCATTTAATCCATGCAATGAGGAGCATACCACTATCCACTCTATCAAGTTCGACGCGGTTCTACTCATTTAATTACTAATTTCATGATAAGAATACAAGATACATGGAAAGTTGAATCCCTCCATTCTTCTTTTACTTTGGGACGTTCAAATTTCAGCTTCTCGAATGCCACCTTCGGTTTGCCAAACACCTTCACGAAGTCTTCATGCTTAGAAAATTCTGCAAAAATGCCTACTTGAACAATAATGAAAACATAGTACAAAATACATTCATAGACGTTAATAACATACAATGCTAACAACTAACAAGCTAACATGGAAAATGGAAAATGGATATGTTCTTACCATTTTCCTAACTGCTTCCTCCCTACGTTGCCTCTCATTAGTATACGGTAGGTTGTCTAGTATCCAAACTTCCCCACGTGCCATATGCAAGACACACAAGTACCAATCCCATAAATCTTTCATGGGTATGAATACCTGCAAAAATGTTTTCTCCTCAACTAAATTAAAATTTATCTTATCCTCAAACAAATTGTAAAACCTATAACCCATATAACAACTAAATCCAACTATATCAGCGCCAGCAAAGTTCCCATAATACTTCATTGTACCAGCATAAGACTCTGCAAACGATGACGTTGTGGCATGCAATGCCTCTAGTTTCTGGGTACGCGACAATTAATAATGTTTGTTATTTTTACAACCGAAAACAATTTATCAAAAATGACCTATGGCATAAACACTATATAAGATGGTAACAAAAAAACATACATCAAGATAGCAAGGCATAAAGGCCCAACATTTATTTTTTTCCATCGCCTCCTAGCGAGCCTCGCACATGGACTTCATGTTAATAATCTTGCAAATATATAAAACAATAATGACCACTTAGAAAATAGGAATGGGAGTCCATATGCTGTATTTATTACACTAACCATTTCATCTGGCTGTTGATTGGGTTGTAACGTATCAATTTCTCTAACAGTGCAAAAAATGTAGTTGAATTTAATGACCACATAGCTGCATACAAACATCGTATTATGTCTTCTATTTTACATTTCACAATATCACAACGTCAAGTTTTAGAATCAAAGGCTTACTCTTGCGTCAATGTGGTATTCCATAAAAAATCACAGTAGGCCCATTCCTCGTCATGAAGCCTATTAGGTAGTACAACATACGGAAGTTCTATTAACTCATTCTCAACCTTTTAAAACAAAGATTGAAAGGTATGATGACAACAACAAAAATCATAAATTATGTCACCAAAAAAAATAATTGCATAACCATTAAGATACAACATTTAATGGCCAAAACAGTCTAATTTCCAATGTTCTCTTCGATGGGCTAAAGGCCCAATCATGTTCAATGCATATGGCAACTGCCATTTGCTATTACAACACTAAAAAAAACCAACGCTTACCATTCTATTGAATGGTAATTATTACTACACAACATAATTATTCCAAATTAACTTCTATGGTTATCTTTTCCAAGTCTAGGGGATTTTCGACTAACCTGGTGGATAAGTAGCAGATCCTACAATGCAACATTACACTTATCATGACAAGAACAAGATGATAAGAATCTTTATTTAAATAAGGTCAGCTTCTTTTACCTCAGTCTTCATCGACGTTGGACAATCATAGTGGATTCCCTCTAAATTTAACCAACACCTAACTCTACCTTCAGATGTTTTGAATTTAGAAGATGAAGTATTTTCTGTTGTATGTGACATCTCCCCCATTAAATTACGGTAAACAATCCTATTAAATTCATTCACAATATTTTCCCTGTCAGCCTCCATATCCATTGACATCTGCCGCAAACTACCTTTCATTTCAAACAAAAATGCTTCAACAACCTGATGAACACCGTCGATTTTGACTTCAACATCTTTTATCTTATCTACCAAGATCGAATTCAAGCAAGTCATGTTGGCCCGCACTTCTACGACGTCTTCAAAAACTCAAATTCTCTCCAAACTTCTTATCATATACCCCCTCATATTGTCCAATTTCTCCTAAACTTTTATTTGCTTCTCAATTCCCATATTGACAACCTTTTTTAGACCATTCACCTTGGACTTTGTTTGCTCCTCACCTTTAATTTGCTTCTCCTTTGCCCTATTGACAACCTCTTTTACCCCTTCCACCTCCGACATTATTTGTTGAAGCATCTCCGACATCATCTCTCGTTGTACCACCATCGTTGCACCTCACAACGTCATACTCCGCGAAAGCAACCTTGCAAATTAATTAAATATTCAAGATTCGCCTTCCACATAATAAATGATTAATACAATGACTCATAACATATTACATTAGGTCTCTTCAAAGCTTTGTTGCCTTCGACTGCTTCCATGACTTCCGCAGATTCCTTGACTTTACGTGCTTTCTTGCCTAACTCTTTACTAACCTATGAAGAATGACAAATTCAAATGAATTTAACATTTATTACACATAATAATCAATTGAAACCTACCTTAGTATTCATTTTTTCATCTCTTTGCTTCATCCTTATACATTCCACCTTTACTATAGAACAATAAAAAAACCAAAGGTATACATTCAATCATTCATTCTGCATTTCATTTCAGTAAGAACAATATCAACTTACTAAACTAAAATTTAATGAAGGGAGGACATTTTTTTGTACCCCTTATCATTATGGCCAACATCTCAGACGGAGCAACTTCATTACCATCTTTATGACCAACTTCTTTAGCATTACAATCTTTATCAACAACTTCCTCGGCAACTTCATCAGAACATTCTTTACCAACTTCACCATTACCATCTTTATCACCAAATTCTTTACGAATTCTATCAGCATCTTCGTCAAAAATGGGATTCTTATTTGTAGTACTCATCCTGAGAATTAAATCTTCACATGAATTAGTGTAGAAGCTAACAAACTCACTCATAAATAAACTCATCCTCATTACATACAAATCTAACCTTTTTTTGTTCAAACCGATTTTGTACCATTCTCAAAACAAATATATAAAAACCCAACCCGGAATATATTCACTTTAAACGGATTTCTTCCAACACGAAATGCAATTCCATACCAAATTTTCGAAACACAATCCCTAGATTTCAAATTTTTTTGCAAATAAACAAACCATAGGGTTTTGGGTTGTTTCCTTCGAGATGGAGACGACTGCAAAGGTTCAGTTGCAGACTGTAGAGTGTCCATAAGTTCTATATTTTGCATACATTCTTGCCCGTATTATTGTTGTTCTTAAGCTCATTTAGGCATATTTAGGTACATTGCATTCATTATAACAATATCTTCTCTTTTACCATGCTTCTATTGAATATTTTATGTTTGGTTGAGAAAAGTTATTGTTTTAGTTTAGTTTATATTTTTAGGTGCTATAACTAGGAGGGTAGAGGACAGGACACGACAGAAAGCTGGAACCAAAGGAATTGTACTAAAGCAGTTCCAGATGCCGCCAAGGACGTTGCCGAAGCAGCATTTCCGCCATGTGCTGCCCGAGAAGGAGTTACACCGACTTAGCCAAGATGGGTTACGACTTAAAGAGGGCAATTTCCTAAGCCCAATAAGCCCAGTCTTGCAATTTTTTGAAGCCTGTAGCGGCTGGTAGAGCTGATCCAAGACCGATAAGTAGGAACACTTATCCTTACTTGCAGAACTTGCAGAAGAATGCAACGTCCAAAGAGTCCAGATTTAAAGTATAAAGGAGTCTGTATTTAATGTAACTTACTTTTTGAACTCCTACATCAAGGAGGACTCAAACTTAGGCCATGAGCCCTATATATACCCAATGTATGTAAGGGTATAGGGGCATGATGATAACGAGGGTGAGGGGATGCGAGCCCGAGCAGCCGCACAACGAGATGTAGTTAGATAGGTTGGAGTTGTTGGGGGTCGTGGCCCAACTCTCCTAGGGTTTAGACGCGTGTATGTAAAGTAGTTTGAGGGAAACGGTTGTAATAGTTTTGAGTTGTTTTCAATAAAATTCCAAAGTTTGCTTAATCTATGCTCTTTGTTCTTTCAATTAGTCTACACCAGTCAGTTGAAGAGAAAATCTATTTGTCGGGCACGAAAGTGCAAGGCTCACAAAAGGGTTAAGCACGGTCACAACGTGCAAAGACGTGACAAACTTGGTTCCACACTAGTCCACAAGTTTCAGTGGCTAGGAGGGATCACCAATCGAATGAACTTGCATGTGTTAAGTTGACGCTGAGATTGCAAAGTATTGCCTACATCACGTGAGTGTTCTAGCATCCTAACCTAGAAATAGGAGGGATCACTGTATTTGTAAACGTTCGATACGAATGGTATTATAAGGACTTCTTTCCGTTCCACCTGCCGAGATAGTACACTCCTGCAGTGGCAGTGACCTGCTACAGCCGCGTGATAGGGTCGTAGTTTGCCGCCCGCCATCTCGCCGAGGCAGTAATTAATGGCAGCGCAAAACATGCTTAGACTTTACAAGGCAGTCCACAGGCCACTGAGTTGCATTTGTCTTACCCAATCTATCGACATAATCTCTCCTTATCCTTTGTCTCATCACTATCTTTATTTTTACTTGTGTTTTTATATTTCCACATCGTGAGATTTAATTATGCATTTACTAAATCTTTGTGCAGGAAACCATTTATAGGAGCTGCTCTAATCCCTGTGGGAGACGATATCTTTTATACTATAACTTGACAAGAGTGTACACTTGCACTCATAAATAGAGAACACCTAGACTCCCTACAAGTTTTTGGCGCCGTTGCTGGGGATTGGCAACAGCAACTACGTTTGAACTTCTGCACTCTTATTTAGTTTTTGCACATTAAATATCTTTTTTTTACTTATTTGCTTAAAAAAGTCTCTTTGTTTTCTTGGTGTATGTCCCGCCATGGCAGCAAGGTTGGCAGTAACATCCGCCTGAGGAGGGGAAGGACTTGCCCAGATGAAAAACCAAACACAAAGACCCTTAGGAAGTGGTTATGCTTGGGAAAAGCGCAGCCCGACATAGCCTAATTTTTATTTTTATTTTTAATTTATTTTAGATTTAATTTTTTTATTTAATTCTTGTACTTAAATTATTTTAGGTTAGGGATGAAGCAAAGATCAAGAAAGCTTAAAGAATAAAGGAGAGGCCCAACTAGCGGCCAAGGTAGCCCAAGGCAGATAAGCGTAACGGCTAGCCGCAACGGCTATATTTTGCCCCAGCGAGCGGAACGGATATCTGTGTAACGGCTAGAATCCCGTTATTCGCGTCGCAATAATTGTCGTCCGTTGATAGCGTGCCCGCCAAGGCAGAAGAAAGAAGCGGTTATATAAAGCCAACCATTCTCCCCCCCGTTCTTCACTTTGATTTTGCCTTTACTCTAAATTCTTTCTGCAATCTTTACTTCCAAGATTTCCCTTGCTTTATTTTCTTTCACGCTCTTTCTTTTCTTTCTTTAGGAAATACAACTGTCCCACAAACTATGGTCTCATCACAGCAACCTCCCCCACCTCCAAAACCCCTTTCAAAAGGTTCTTGAACCCTGCTGACGAGGAGACCTACAAGAAACACTTTAGAGAGCGGAAACTATGGGAGGAGATAGGTTTCTGATACACTCGATCTAATGGGGATTTTGGGTTGGAACCCTCTCTATTCGAAAGGATCCACAATATGGGCTGGGACCAGTTCGCACGGTAGCCAGAAGGAATTAATAGCAACCATGTGCGAGAGTTCTACGCCTACAAATCGACACTAGTAAGCCCTTTCGTGTACGTCCGCGGAGAAGGTGTCAAGTTTACTGCTGACATGATCAACAACTTCTACAGCATAGAAGTCAGCGGCAATCCACACGAGGAATGGGAGTACTACTTAACGGTGGCTGACTACAACAAAATCAAGAGGGAGATCTGTAAGCCAAACACCAAGTGGTTAATAGGTAAAAACAACGGGTCAGTCAACCGCCGCGACTTGTTGCCGGAGGCAGCCCTTTGGAGTTACTTTATCCAGCACCGCCTGATGCCTTCCACGCACGGATCGACAGTAAACAGGCCAAGGCTCGCCCTTATCTACAACATAATGAAGGGGCAACATATCAACGTTGGCGAGGTAATCATAAAGGAGGTTTATGACCACGCGGAGAAACCAAACGCCAAGGGACCCCTCTTCTTCCATGCACTCATCACTGGCCTGTGTGCCAACTTTCGCGTGCCACCGGACCCCAAAGACAAAATTCTTCCTACCAAGGAAGGATGGACAAGAATGGTACGCCAGCAGATGATGCATAACGTGGAACCAGACACACCTTCCACCGCCCAGCCGCCGTCCCAAGCTGCTGCCGCCGCAGGCAGTACTGAAGTTGCCCCCCCGTCCGAAGTGATCCCCCTACTACGCAGCCTAGTTAAAAGCTGCCAAAGGATCGAGCACAAGCAGGTGATCTTCACCAAATACGTAGCAGACGTGCAAGAGGCCTTTGTGGCCTACTTGCTGGACAAGTATCAGGACGTCGACCCACAGTTGCCTGCCTTTCCCATGGAGTTAGCAGCTTCCAAGCCAATCCAGATCACTCCAAGACCAGCTGCTGCTCCTACCGTCGATGACAGCGAGGGGCCGCATCGCCGCCCCAAGAGAAGAACCTCTCCAACCTCGATCCAACCATGTAAACTAACCTCCTCATCCGAATCAGAGAAGGAGGAGGAAACCAATGCTGCATCCCCAGTAGCAAAACGGGTCGCTGCCAAAGACGTCGGCGACTCAGACATGGAGATCTCAGACTCTTTTGATGACGAACCAGCAGAGGCAGATAGAAAGAGAAAGCGGCCAGCAACAGAGCCCCAGGGTGGAGGAGCTAAAAAGCCATCCAAGAAAACCACCCCCAGCCACCGCGTAGCAAGAAGAAAAGCCCAACTGATAGACCATCTGCTACGCGCCGCCTCGTCCTGCCCGCATCTTCAGAATCCTCCGCTAACGCGGCAGCAACAGAGGGGAACTCCCTCAGTCTATAGCACCATTTTTCTTTTTTTTTTAATTTTTATGTTTTATTTTCTCTTTTATGTTTTATTTTTTTCCTGCTTTTAATTTTTCTTTTTATTTTACGTTTTATTTTTTTTATTTTTTGTAGAGGCATTGAGGACAATGCCAACCTTGAGTTTGGGGGAACTAGTCCTCTTTGTTTTAGATTCATTTAGTAGCATTTAAATGCATATGTAAATTATGCCCCCTAGCACTTAATGAAATAGAAATCTTTAGCTTAAAAATTTGTGCCTATGATAGCTTAGCCAACTACTAATATTCGCACCATTCTAAAAAAATTTAAACTAACTATGGGAAGAAGCATGAAAAAGCCTTAGAAAATTCTATTTTCTTTCTGCCATTTATCTTTACACTTGTTTGTTAAATGCTAAATTTTTGCTTGAGTTTTGAGTTTAACACTGCATGCCTTACCTAATAAAAAATTCCTTGATTGAATACAGGTTTGTCGCCATGGTAGCACATGGAAGCACAACAAAAATGATGAAAAACCTAGAGGTGCTCGAAATAGGCTCTAAGCATGAAGTTCAAGTACCCTAGAGGTGCCCGAAACAGGCTCTAGGAAGGATCATGAGAAAGGACACTCCGCTGCTATCAAAGTCCATGAATCTAAACTAAGTGACGAACAAATTAGCAAGAGTGAATGAAAGTCTTCACGGGATGACTCTATTCAAAGGGTTCAGAGTTTTGTAGAGTGCACCTATTTTAGCTTCAGACCCGGAGAATAGTTGTGATGAGCTGAAGCCCTTAAAGCCATGATTAGAAAAAGAAAACAAAAGTGCCCAACTGTGCTGCCAAGGCAGCAACTCGTATCATTTCTAGTAATTTAACTATTTTAGGCATTCTTTGTTAACTTAATTATCTCAGCATGATTAGCATGAGCACAGACCTGCACACACTACACTGGCATTAAGAAAATTAAAACCTAAGTTATTTCATGTCATTCCCTATCACTAACATAAAAACAGGTGCCACGACCTTGAGGTAAGAAATCAAGTTAAAGGCTAATATCTCTATTAACTTTGTGCTAAGGGCAGGTTTACTAGCTAGGTTGCATTGCTTGAGGACAAGCAATAGTTCGAGTTTGGGGGTGTATAGAGTGTCCATGAGTTCTATATTTTGCATACATTCCTTCTTGTATTATTGATGTTCTTAAGCTCATTTAGGCATATTTAGGTGCATTGCATGCATTATAACAGTATCTTCTCTTTTCCCATGCTTCTATTGAATAATTTATGTTTGGTTGAGAAAAGTTACTGTTTTAGTTTAGTTTTTTATTTTCAAGTGCTATAACTAGGAGGGGAGAGGAGAGGACAACACACGACAGAAAGCTGGAACCAAAGGAGATGTACTGAAGCAGTTCCAGATGCCGCCAAGGATGCTGCCAAAGCAGCATTGCCGCCATGTGCTGCCCGGGCAGGAATTACACCTACTTAGCCAAGATGGGTCGCGATTTAAAGAGGGCAATTTCCTAAGCCCAATAAGCCTAGTGTTGCAATTTTCTGAAGCATGTAGCGGCCGGTAGAGCTGATCCAAGACCGATAAGTAGGAGCACTTATCCTTACTTGCAGAAGAAGACAACGTCCAAAGAATCAATATTTAAAGTATAAAGGAGTCTGTATTTAATGTAACTTACTTTTAGAACCCTTACTTCAAGGAGGACTCAAACTTAGGCCATGAGCCCTATATATACCCAATGTATGTAAGGGTATAGGGGCATGATGATAATGAGGGTGAGGGGATGTGAGCCTGAGCAGCCGCACAACGAGATGTAGTTAGATAGGTTGGATTTGTTGGGGTCGCGGCCCAACTCTCCTAAGGTTTAGGCGCGTGTATGTAAAGTAGTTTGAGGGAAACAGTTGTAATAGTTTTGAGTTGTTTTCAATAAAATTCCAAAGTTTGCTTAATCTATGCTCTTTGTTCTTTCAATTAGTCTACACCAGTCTGTTGAAGAGAAAATTCATTTTTTGGGCACGAAAGTGCAAGGCTCACGAAAGGGTTAAGCACGGTCACAACGTGCAAAGACGTGACAAACTTGGTTCCACACTAGTCCACAAGTTTCAGCGGCTATGAGGGAACACCAATCGAATGAACTTGCCTGTGTTAGGTTGACGCTGAGATTGCTAAGTATTGCCTACATCACGTGAGTGTTCGAGCATCCTAACCTAGAAATAGGAGGGATCACTGTCGACTATCCCGCCGAACTTTGGAATGTCTGCCAGACTTGCCGCCAGGACTTCTTTCCGTTCTACCTGCCGAGACAGTACACTCCTGCAGTGACAGTGACCTGCTGCGACCGCGTGACAGGGTCGTAGTTTGCCGCTCGTCATCCCCCCGAGGCAGCAATTCATGGCGGCGCAAAACATGCTCAGACTTTACAAGGTAGTCCACAGGCCACTGAGCTGCATTTGTCTTACCCAATCTATCGACCTAATCTCTCCTTATCCTTTGTCTCATCACTATCTTTATTTTTACGTGTGTTGTTATATTTCCACATCGTGAGATTTAATTACCCATTTACTAAATCTTTGTGCAGGAAACCATTCATAGGAGTTGCTTCAATCCCTGTGGGAGACGATATCTTTTATACTATAACTTGACAAGAGTGTGCACTTTGCGCTCATAAATAGAGAACAGCTAGACGCTCTACACAGACCTAAGTTAAGGTTTTGATTCTTTACACACTGACTAAAACAGAGCTTCAGAGGTTTATGCAGGCTTTCAGTCGGGAAATAGAAGGTTTAATTTTCATTTCATACTCCCTTCACTCTTACGATTTCTTCGTCTACTTTTATACAATCCAACATACTTTTTCTAGGTTTCGGTACTTATACGTGAGTTCCGAAATTTACTACACAAACGTGTATTCTTAAAGTCACTTTAAACATTTCTACTTTACACTTTTCAACAAGTTCCGAAACATGTACAAAAGTACCAATATCAGGAGAAAATGTCAATTGTTACGCGTTAACCCAAATGTTACTTTCACATCATAATATTTCGTTACTCAATATCAAATTCTGAGATATCTTCTTCCAACTTTACTTGTCAAATAATTCACTAACTTTTTTGGTTTAAATTATTAACAATTGGTTTCAGTACATATTTTATAGTTCCAAAACATATGGGTCATTTTATCTTTTTATGTTGCAACACAAATTTTCTCCCCATGCAGTTGCGAAACTTTATACAACATTCCAATACTTACCGGCAACGCCCTCTTCCCGTTTCCACGTGTTTTTAATGGGAATCTAAAACTAACGGTCAAAATCAGAAGTTTTACCATCTGACGGCTCTAACATCTCATCGTTTAGCCGTACACTAACCTGATGTATTTTAGACAAGCCCGACTCTTTCAGGGAAGAGGGCAGGTACCTTGTCCCTCTAAACTGATAATTTTGTCCTGTAATCAATAAAACATCATACAATTATAAATCATTCTAATAAAAAAAATTGCACTTTACATCTCCAAACATTTATAATTTCATTTGAATCTCTTATCTAAAATTCTAAATTTGTCATCTTCTTTGAAAAAGACTGCATTTCTTGAATAAGAACTAGGAGAAAGATATATCATTTATGAAATGGTGTTGGGATAATATAAACACAGAGCAAGAGACGATGTCCTAGTGGCTTGGACTTTTCTTGAGTTTCTACATTTATTTATTGATATTTGGGATCTTTAAGACTTGTGAACCAGTTTCAGAAGTTGACGACCAGTTCAGACCATTTGCAGTGATGGATGCAAGTTCATCCTAGGGTAGGCATGTATCAACTTTGAATTTTCTAAACATCACACATTTGACTTTAATATTTTCACTTTTTATGAGTTAGTCCTTAGATTTTTTTAATATTTATAAGTTGTGCCCACCCTGAAATTTTGAGATTTCATGTGTGTCAGTCTTAAAAATATTTCTGGATCCCCACTAATCATTTACATGCTGGGGAAACTTCGAGAACATGTAATTTCCTAAAAGCCAAAGGCCGACATGGGGCTATAAGACTTGCACCTGCAATAATGCATGTAGCTGTAATAGCGCCAGTAACCTGGGCACTCTCTTTGGAGCCCGTTTTGCAAAACATGGCGAAGTCCTCACAATTGTTAAAGAGCAAGCCGTAGGCTGGTAGACCTTTTGCTTTCAAGGAAAAGTTTTCCTTTAAAGGGACGGGTGGGTCTAAAAAATCGACATCATTCTTGTGAAAGATGTGTGTAAGGACACAAGAATATGTAAGAGAGGTTGAGACCCCATGGCCCTTAGTGACAGAGGATAGTAGCTGGAGGAAAATGATTTTGGCAATGTTAGGAGCAACCTCAGTTCGATATTGGTTAAGCCACCAATAATCAATCTCTCGGATTGTTCATGCCTTTCCACTAGACGATCAAAAAAACCATGCCACAATAAGGTGAAAGATTATCTCTTCAAAAGGAATATTTTTCAAAATATGGTTTTTGTACTTTTTAATAGAGCTTATATCAGTTTCCTCGTAAGAGCCTTTATTTTCAATACCCAAATCAGATGCAATTGATTGGGGGTGATAGAGAGTTGCTTACGCGTAACAAAAGATTTGATGGCTATAATCTCCGATGAATTTGTGTCACGTACAGTTCTAGCATTACTATAAAAGACCCATACAAGTCGTTCTCAAACCCTCGGTTAGATTGCAAGAAAAGCATTCCAACCTTATTTCGTGAAAGTTTAATTCATTTTGAAGTTGCAGGTATCGTTCTGAAGGAAATTCATGGCCACAACACGTTCTTTACGAATTTGTCTGTCGTAGAAATGTTTATAAAATTTTGTCTTTTCATCTTCGTCTCTAAAATAGGAGTGAGAGAGCTTATTATGGATTTAAGAGAAATTCAAGCTTAGTATGGTTAATTAAATTCTTTATTAGTCTTTTGGAAGGATAGTAATTCATTTTTGCACTTCGTTAATTTGTGCAAGAGATTTGGAGAAGATTCACATTTAATGAAAGGGATGTGGAGTTGAAGGAAGCCTATCTAAAGTAGCATGTCAATATTTTTGCTTAAGGTTTGAACATCTCAAACTTTGAAGTGCTTCCTACTTTTCATAATAGTGTTTGCTTTGCATATTTAAGCATTTGATGAGTTGTTAGGTGTTTAGCATGTTGGTCATGGTTGCTCTTGGGATTGTTTGCTCTTGTTGTTAAAAGTGTTTTCAAATGGTCTTAACATGCTAATAAAAATCCTAATATACTTTAGGAGCATACAACTACTCTTACGGGTCGAATTTGGAGGTTTTGAGTTGAATCTCATAGCTTCAGAAGTCTTTTCTAGGCTTCAGTACCGGTACGCGAGAGGCCCGTACATGTACCCCTTATTAAACTTGAAGAGCAAGGATGAACTGAGTGTAGTGTATTGATACGGGCTCCACTAGTATCGGTACACCACCCCCAACAGAATCGGTACTAGTCGACCTAATATCGATACTCGTATGTTATATGAAATTCTAGTAACTAGTTTTGGTATCTGTACGGCAGGAGCGTACCAGTACCCGGTCTCATGTATCAGTACGGTCGACTTAGTACCGATACGAGCTAGCTTTCCCAAATTCCAGTAACGTATTTTGGTATCGGTACGAGCAGTCGAGTATCGATACCCGTGGGTTGAGTATCGATACTCGCTGGGTCGTACCGGTACACATAATGACCACTGCCCAAAAATTTAGAGGTTTTGATAGAGACTTTCTATGGGTTCTGGGAAAGGACTATTTTGATTCATGTTTGAATAAAATGAAATATATCGATGAGCCTTTAGTTGAACTATGAATATGGATGCCCTTAATCCATGACCCTTCCTTTCCTTATATTGTATATGGGCCTTGTGAGCCCTTTACTTGATTTCATGATTTTGTATAGGATTCAAATACCCAAGTATAGTATTACAATACACGTGCTCGCAATGCACTCGATTTCTATGTGGTCCCGAGTGGCATTCACTACCCGATGTCTTTTTGGTCTCGGGTAGGTGGTATTTGCTACCCGATGTCTTTGTGGTTTTGGGTAGGTGACGTGCACCACCCGGTGTCTTTGTGGTCTCGGGTCGGTGGTATGGGTTGGTACTCGTTGTCTGTGTGATCCCGAGTACATAAGTGACTAGCCTGATGTCTTTGTGGTCCCGAGCTAACAGATTTGATTACCACTGTGATGGTAATTGTTGATTGACTTGCTTATTCATGCCATACTATTCATTGCATGCTCATTTTTATGTTCGTTATGAAGTATAGTAGAGTAGACATGTACCACTGAGCTTTGTTAGCTCAGCGTACATATGTGTTGTTTTTTCGTGAGTAGGTTAACAGGTCACTCGCTAAGAGAGCACATCAACGAAGATTTCTCAGCATCGATTCAACTCAAGTACAATACCTTTTATTTATGACTTGATTTATTGTGATTTTTAGCTAAACTTGAGGTTTAAAGTGAAATGGAATATAGGTAAAACACGAGATTTTAAAACCCATTCAAACGCCGCAAAAGGTCCAGTTTTGGCGGCGTTTGGTTTTATAAACGCCACTATAGGTAAAACACACGCTATATATAAGGGAAATGGAATAAAAAATTAAAAAAAAGATACGGTGGAAGCTAAATCACGGGATTTTAAAACCCATTCAAATGTCAAGCCCTTGTTTTCTCTCAAACCATAGCGCCGCTGTCATTCTCCACGTCGGCGTCGGCGCTCCGATGATCACTCCGGAAGGCCAAAGCAACCAAGATGAAGCCCTCGTCCCCTTCTCCGAAATGCTGCTTTTATTTCTGCAACATTTGCATCTCTTGTCTCCATTGCCTCTGCTAAAGTTTTCTTCGAAGAGCTCTTTGATGGTAAATCGTTTCTGACTCATCGTTTCTTCGTTTTCTCTTACTAAATCGTCCATTATGTGCGAACCTTTAGGTCGGCTTTCTTTCATCGTTTGAATCTATTTTATAAAGATTTATGAGTTTCATTTTTGTCAAATTTGAACGGATCAGTGATGTTTATGTGTTAATTAAGCGGTTCGGTTGCTTTTGATTTGTTCCTTACTCAAATGCTTAACTAGGTTTGAAAATTCAATTAATTCGATTAGATCTGCGCATTTGTTTTTACATTTGTTTGTAAATGTAGTTAGTTTTAGAAATGTGGTTTTATTACGACAATGAATGGTTGTGATTGCTAGAATGAGTAGCGTTTTAATTGATTCTAACTTTAAAGGAAATTGAAATGGAATATTATAGTATTTGGCTTTTATTTTTATTATGTATTACTCATTGAAATTTGAGAGTGTGTTTGTTTATTCTTAGACCAAAATGGTTTTATAATGGAGTCAAGCAGAAATTGTACCTACGGTTTAGTGTACTATGCCTAGTTAGATTCCTATGATTCTGTATCCATTTTGAAAATTTTAAAGAGAACTCGTGAAAAGGATGCTACTTTTGGTTTAATTGTACCTTTTTATGATTCATTGTTTTCAAATAGTACATTTTCATTTATTTTTGGCTAATTTTGCTCCTTTTTCCTGGTTGTGAAACTAAAGAGGGGTCAGAAAGTCGGTGGGTAAAATCTGACTGGAAAAGAGATAAGAACATGGCCGGGGAGTGGAATTACACTCCTTGTTTCAAGTTAGCTAGTAGTTGTTTATCGTTGTGTACAAGTATTCAAACTAGTGAAGATTACATGTTCTATGCTATTTCAGTTGAGTTCCCAGAAGTGAACAGCAAGGACAAGACTCTAGTGTTCTAATTTTCTGTCAAGCATAAGCACAAGCTTAACAATGATAATGTTGAGAAACAAACCGGTAGCTTGTACACTGATTGGGATCTTCTTCCACCAAAGGAAATCAAGGATCCTGAGGCCAATAAGGTAATCCAGTCAAACCTAGTCTCCATTGATATCTTTTTGGTTTATTGCTATTCCTTTTCCTCTCAAGCCTTTTTCTTTTTATTCTTAACAACAACATTTTAGGTTGCTTATTACCATGTTTTCCTATGACCCAAAGATTTCAAGGATGATCTCGATCTCTATGTTTTCCCCAACTAGCTTAAGAAACATCTTAGTTGCCGATGATGGAGAGTATGCCAAGAAACTAGCTGAAGAAACATCTTAGTTGCCGATAATGTAGAGTATGTCAAGAAACTAGCTGAAGAAACATGGGGCAAGCAGAAGGATGTATGTACATGGGGCGAGAGTCTTAGTGAGAATCGTGCAAAGTGCAAGTGCTAAATATTCAGAATGCAGTGGCTAATCAAGTTGTATGATGTTGCTTTGCTTCTCTACAAAAGATGAATGGAGAGAAGGGGACAAGATTTTGGTATGAAAGAACTGTTGCTCCTTTTATCTTTTCCTTTTCCTAATGTAAAAAGTTTAGCTACTTTTTCATCTCAAGATTCAATCCTTATAAGCTAATGAGCTTCCCACTTTGAAGGTTATTGAATTGTCTTTTTCTCTCAATTTTTTTAAACAAAAAAAAGGTTACAGTGCTTCTAAGATACATAAATTAGTGTAATTCAATTTTGGCGAATTAGATTTCAATTAGTTAGGATTATCTTAGATTTTAATTGTTGAATTGGTTTTTTTGGAGATCTTGTAAGATCCAGTGGAATTAGAAAGCTGCAGCATTTTATTTTTAACCACTTGTTTTAAAAAACCAAATTTACGGCGTTAGTGGCAAAATACCACTAAATATTGCAATATTCAATTATATTTAGCAACGTTTTGGTGAAAAGCGCCACTATAACCTAACATTAGCGGCGTTTCAAAATAAAAACGCCACTAAATATATGGTATAGGTTTTTTAGCGGCGTTTTGAAACTCAAATGCCACTAAAGACAGAGTATTAGTGGCGTTTTGATATACAAACGCCATTATAGATAGGGTATTTTTTGCGGCATTTTAAAATTCAAATGCCACTATAGATAGGGTATTAGCGGCGTTTTGATATAGAAACGAAACTATAGATAAGGAATTTTTGTAGCGTTTTAAAACTCAAACAACTCGACCTTTTGCGACATTTTTTGTTCAAAAACGCCGCTAACTATTACAACACAAAATTTAACGGCACTTCTTGCGGTGCTTTTTTTACTGTCGAGAGAGTTTTTAGCGACGTTTAAAAATGCCGCTATAAAATAAAAAATATGCCGCGAAAAACATATTTTTGCTGTAGTTATGCTTTTTTAAACGAGTTCATAATCTCGTCAGTTCTTGTCATCAACTTTGCAATCTCGCCCGTTTTTGCCAGCGATGTCCCCTTATTATTATAGCAACATCTCTATTACACTCGCTCCACTTTAAAAAATCTTTTTTCAATAGCACTATCCCAATAAAGTCCCCATTTGATAGATTTGAGTGGTTAAAATCTGGAATGGTTGATGATGAGAAAATCTAGAAAGAAAATTTTCTATTTAATTTTTGGGTTTTTTAATTATATATACTAATTTTTTATTTATATTTTTAATTTTTTTAGATCTTATATAAATATATATATCAGTGATGACGTGGTTCATTCTTATAATGTTTCGTTGTCACCGGTGTGACAGAATACTATTCGAGGGCCAATGTGGGAAAAATTTCAAGGGCAATGTACGAAGAGGTGACAAGTTCAGAGATTAAACTTATATTTAAGCTTTTTATGCAAAAACTTTTGAACCATTAAATATATACTTATAAATGCATTACTTTGGATTGACATGACAAAGATATCAGGTTTATTTGAAAATTTGCATGCATAATAATTATAATGATAAAATAAATTTAATGGTTGAATTGTTAAAATATTAATTAAAAAACGATATGTAAATTTTACTTAATTCTACATTAGTGCAAGTGAATCATTCCCCTATAAATTCAATGGTCGAATTTGTTACAATATAAGTTAGGAATCACTTACACTATGTAAAACTCATTTAATTTTACATTTTTTTTGGACCATTGAATTTAAAAATCAATTGTTAAAGTTATAGTTAAAATTTTCTCTTTTAACACTTAATCTTAGATATTTATTTTTTAAAATCCAATGGTTCAAAAAAATGTGTATCTAAATAAATTTTATATAGTGTAATTAGATCTTAACTCTCTATATAATACTAGAATTAGTCCTCTTAAATTCAACATCTGGTTTGGTTTATAGGTCATGGGTATTCACCGCAAGCTCACTTAATGAGTTTCAATAGTAAAATTTGTCTGTTTGTGGTGTGTAACAATGACTCACTAAGTCAAAATATTTAGATTATGATGCCAAAATTTTAAAATAATTTCAACATTATTTTAAAGTGATTTGAATTTTAATTTTTAGTATTTGATATAAAATTTATATTAAAAACTTAAAAAAAAAATGGGTGTCACGTTTGTTAGGGTGCATCACTTCTTTCAGGGACGAAAGTCCCTCTAAAGTAAAAATTGTTATGTAATCCTTAAAAAAATCATACAATTATAGATTAATCTAATAAAAATTTTGCACTTTGACCCCTCTAAATATTTATAAGGATAAAATACTTAAATCATCACTCAACTTTGCTCTCATTCCTATTTTAGTTATTGAACTTTCAAAATGTTCAATTTATTCATTGAATTTTACTTTCGGACATATTTTAATAATTATGGATTATTTTATTAATATTTTAGTATGATGTGGTATATTTTATTATTATTAAATATAAAAAAATAATTTAAAGTAAAAATAAATATATTAATATTTTATTATTATTAAATTAAAATACCCTAAACCTACCGTCCAACCACCCATCTCTATGACCACCCACCGTCTCGACAAACCCACAACCGTATGAATGGCTTCAAGTGTTGCAGAATACAAAGAAACACATTAAATTTTAAAAAAATAACTAAAGCTAATGATGCTAACTGAAAAAAAAAAAGGAAGAAACTTTGAATCTAAAGTAGAAATTATAAGGAAAAAGCTTTGAATGTTATGGGGAACAAACAAAAGCAAATATCTTTATAAAGAGGGGAAAAAAACTCAACTTTAGATGAACAATACTGCAAGTATTATAAGCAAAACCTAAAATAACAAAACAAAATCACAAATATAAAAACAAATTAAAATTGATAGATCGAATCTAAAAAAAATTACCTTGATCGTTTCATCTTCTCTCCAGAAATGAGATCTCCTTGTCGAGAAAAACAAACAATGAACAATCTAGATCAGGTCGTATCTGGGTGGAAGATCAAATAAAATACTGTAAGCTTTTTGTCATTTTTGGTTGATTTCAAAGAATGGGAAACATAAAAAAATAAAGGAAGAAATAGTAGAGAATATATTTGTTATGCTTAATTAGAAAGAGGTTAGAAAGAGGTGAGGGTGACGATGGTAATCGACTGTTGCTGCCGATGAGACAATGACGACGGCAAGAGTGATGCCGACAAGGTGGGTTGGTTTGGAGTGTTTGGGGTTTAAATGTTAGGGTTTTGTTTTTATATTTAATATAAATAAAAAATAATTTTTTTTATTTTTTATTTTAAATTATTTTTCATATTTAATAATAATAATAAAATATGTCACATCATAACAAAATATTAATAAAATGATTCAGAGTGATCAAAATAGGTCGGAAAATAAAGTTCAATGAATAAATTAAACGTTTTGAAAGTTCAGTGACTAAAATAGGCTTGAGAGCAAAGTTGAGTGATGATTAGGTATTTTACCCTATTTATAAATTCATTTTGACTATCTTAATAAAAATCCAGACTTTGTCGACCACTTTGAAAAATAAGAAGTAGGAGAAAGATATGTATATTTATGAGTTGGTGGTAGGATAATAGCTTTGACTTTTCTTGAGTTTCTACATTTATATATTGGAATTTGGGATGATATAACATTTTTAAGACTTGTGAACCAGTTGCAGAAGTTGAGGAATCATTTGTTAACGCCGCAAAAACTTGGAGAGCACGTAATTTCCTGCAAGAGCAAGGCCAGTAGCGGGGCATATAAGACTTGCAGCTGCAATAACGCTCGTAGCTACAAGAACGCCCGAAACCTGGGCACTCCCTTTGGAGCCCGTTTTGCAAAAGATGGCGAAGTCCTCGCAATTGTTAATGAGCATGTCGTAGCGGGCAGACCTTTTGCCTTGGAGGAAATCGATCGCGGTCTGAATAACTTCATATGGAGGCTTAGAATGGCGTCGGGAGCAAGTACCGCTTCTTCTGATAGTGAATGTCAAAACGGGAACTCCATAGTCATAGATCTCCAACGTTTCACCTTCAAGGAAACAATCGATGCATACTTTGGCTATTTCACCATTTATGACTCGCTTGTTTCCACATATCTGGCATGGAGGTAGCGGCCCAGATTTCTTTGCTTTTCCTTGGAGATGAATCACCATATAATCTCCCACATATATTCCTGCAGGGCTTAATCATAAACACCCAAATTTATGTATATATATTGTGATGGAAAAGAAAGAGAAGCAGACCATGGTGATCGTATAGACCTCCCTTTCTTTTACAGTAGATGTGATCGCCCGGTTCAAGTCGCCGAGACATCGGTGTGCGTTTCTTGCTTATAAATGTCCTATATATAAATATATTTTCTATTTGAATACTTTGGTTTAACTTGTGTTTTTGATAAATTTATACTACATGTGATGAGAATAAGTAACAAACAAATGCTTAACGAATTTGAAACTTTTGAAAAGTAGGCTCTTATGCCTACTACACAATATTGTTCAACGTAATCAATCTATTCTTCTTTAATGATGCCAAATTACGAATAAAAATTTTCTGCCTTTTTTGGTGTCCATTTCTATGTCCTAACACTAAAAAAATTAAATTCTAAGCTCTAACCCTAAATTATAAACCCTACAAATAAACCATACACCCAATTCTCTAAATTTCAATCTTAATCCTAAACTTTAATCCTAATTTTTTAGTGTTAGAGCATAAATATGAGCACAAAAAATATGTAATTTTTATTCGCCAAATTACACCCTAATATGGATGATGATAGAAAAATTAAACTTCGATAATGAACTAATCCTAACTGAAAGTAAAAAAAAAAGTAATTTGAATTTTTTTTATCCAAAATGAAACAAATCTGTTTGGATACAAAATGACCTTATCTTCAATTATTACAATTGTGGGCTTTATATACTAGCCCAGACTTGAAACCGTCTAATAAACTTGGACAGCTGTACATAATCCAGCTGACTAGACTTCAGCCCGACTAACTAGAACCTTCCTTAGAATATATTAGACTCATTACTCTAACATTTTCTTGGTTCTATCTTCTTCTTGAATTTCAGGAAAAAAAAGCACTCCCAATTTCCTTTGCATATTGCTGAATAACGAGGGAGGAATCGGTTTTGTCAAGATATCAGCTACTTGTTCAGAAGAAGGCAAATAATTTACAAGAAGCTGCCCAGCCATTACCTTCTCTCTGACAAAGTGTATATCAATCTCAACATGTTTGATTCTTGCAAAATGAGTGGGATTGTCAGATGTAGCTATTGTAGATGAATTATCACACCAAACAATAGGCTTGTTTATAAGTTTCACACCAATCTTTTTCAATAACTGCTCAACCCATATCAATTCTGAAACTGAATTAGCCACACTTCTATACTCAGCCTCAGAGGAAGGCAGAGACACAACAGGTTGCTTCTTTGAACACCAGGCCACTGGATTGGAGCTAAGAAAGATGTAATAACCAATTGTAGACCTTTTATCATCAAGTGATGCAGCCCAGTCAGCATTAGCATAGCAAACTAAATTGCAAGAAGAGTTAGACCGAAAAAATAACCTATGATCTAAGGTCCCACATAAGTAGCGTAAGATACGCTTGACAACTTTCCAATGCACAAGCAATGGATCATTCATGTGCGGACTCACTCTGTTTACAGAAAAAGCAATGTCAGGACGTGTGAGACAAACATATTGCAGCTCTTCAATAACACTTCTATAAAGCTGTAAATCAGTAAAAGGTTGTTCATCAATAGAGGCAACCTTAGTGGTAACAACCATTGGAGTTGGAGTGGCAGTAGACCCAAGCATTTCAGTCTTAATAAGAAGATCAGTAACATACTTTCGTTGACTGAGCATTAAACGAGAAGTACATTGCAGCACCTTCATACCAAGAAAAAAACTTGGTTCACCAAAATCTTTAAGAGAAAAAGTATCATTAATTTGTTGTACAAGAGTATCCACTTCATCTTTATAACTCCCAATGATAATGATGTCATCAACATACACCATTAGCAACAAGGATGAAGTACTCAAGTTTCTAATGTACAAGGTGGAATCGGTCTTGGAAGAGATAAACCCAAGAGTATTCATAAGAAACTTTCGCAACGTGTCAAATCAAGCCCTAGGGGCTTGTCGAAGACCATATATAGCTTTCTTCAGTTTACATACCAACTGCTCTCCAGTTGGTCCCACCCTTTCAAAACCAGGTGGCTGACACATGTAAATCTCCTCAGAGAGCTGGCCATTTAGAAACACATTATTTATGTCAACTTGTCTAACTGGCCAGCCATGAATAGCAGCTGTCGCTAGGACTATTTTGATAGTTGCAGCCCTGACAACTGGGCTAAAGGTCTCTCTAAAGTCACTCCCTACATTTTGAGAGTACCCTTTGACTACTAACCGTGCTTTGAGCCTTTCCACAGAACCATCATGTTTCTTTTTAGTTCTAAACAACCATTTGCACCCTACTGATTTCATGTGAGCTGGTAAGGGCTGCAACTTCCATGTTTGATTCTTCATTAGAACATTAAACTCATCATGTACAATAAAATTCCAATCAAGGTGTTGAAAAGTTTCAAAAACATCATTAGGCTTTTTGTTTTCGAACTGGGTGATAAACACCTTTGGCTTAACAATGCCAGCTTTTCCTCGTGTAACCATAGGATGCTGATTTTGAACCAAAGAGGTGGAAGATGGAATACTAGAGGATGGAAAAGATGAAGAACATGATGATGGAATGAACCTTGGTGGTAGTGAAGTGGATGATGGAATGATAGAAGATTGTGGTGGTGAACTAGGCAAGGGTGGTGGAAGAAGCATTGATGATGGTGAAATGGTAGATGAAGCAGTAGTAGTGAATAGAGATGAAGATGATGATGAAATAGACATTGATGAAACAGAAGTGGAAGCTGAAATGGTAACAAATGGTGGTTGTGAAGTAGAGGATGGAATAAGAGAATATTGTAGTGGTGTAGTAGTCAAATGTGGTGGATGATACATTGATGATGATGAAATGGTAGACGGGACAGTAGTAGGGAATGGTGACGAAGATGATTATGGAATAGACATTGATAAAATAGAAGTGAAAGATGGAATAGTAACAAAATGTGGTGGTGAAGTAAATGATGATGGAAATGAATTATTTAACGATGTAATGATGGATGGTAAGGAATGTGAAGATGATGATGTATGTGAACCTGATGTAGGATTAGGAAATGGAGCCTCTGAAGGGAGCTGTAAAGTAGACGGACTAGCAAGTAACAAAGGAGTTGTAGAACCTGAAGATAAATCAGAAGACTGAGACTAGCTAGAAGTGCTAAGAAAAGGAAAAAAAACAGAAGAAGTGTAGGGAGCCTTCTTACTTAAAGATTCATTTTCAGAGGGGAAAGCAGTCTAAAAAAACTGAGAAACTGAATTATCAAATTTAGGCAAACTAATATTGTACGAAAACACAGATTCATCGAACCTAACATGCTTAGAAATGTAGAGTCTACCTCCTTTATCTATACACTTGTAACCCCTATGACTAGCAGAATAACCTAAAAACACACATGGAGAAGATCGAAATTGTAACTTATTATTGTGAAAAGGTCTAAGATAAGAGTAACATAAGCAACAAAACACTTTGAGATAAGTGTAATCAGGCGCTTTTTATTAAACAATTTTTCAAAAGGGGAAATACTTGCCAAATGAGTTGTAGAAAACCTATTAATGAGAAAAACGGCTGTAGTAAAAGCATGGTGCCACAAATTGAGTGGCATACTAGCTTGGGCCAGCATTGATAGTCCTACTTCAACAATATAGCGATACTTCCTCTCAACCAGTCCATCTTGCTCAGATGTGTGCGGACATGAAACTCTATGAATTATGCCTTGACTTGTAAGAAAGGAATGTAGAGCATAAAATCCCCCTCCTCCATCAGTTTGCAACATTTTCAATTTAACACTAAATTGTCTTTCAACTTGAACACAAAATTGAGTAAAAGCAGCTTTTACATCAGACTTATATTTCAAAAAATAAATCCAGGTATATCTTGAATAAGCGTCAGTGAATGCAACATGGTATTTAAAACCACTAGAGGACATGGGTGCTGGACCCCAAACATCAGCAGCAACTAACTCTAAAGGATGAGAATACATAATATTGAAAGACTTTAAAGGTAATTTATGAAACTTTCCTAGCCGGCATGCTTTACAAAGAGGCAGTTGTTTATTTTTATTGCAAGAGATATTACTATTATTCAGAGCAGTAGTGAGAACATCATGGCTGGGATGCTCAAGCCTGTGATGCCAAAGCTCAAAATCAAAATCTTTAACAGCAATCAAGCACAAGCTGTGACTATTACTACTAACATAACTAGTCTTATGAAATGAACCCTCAAACTTATACAAACCACCAGTCTCATAACCTCTGTGAAGAACGGCTTTAGTGTGAAGATCTAGTACTTGGCAATAGGAGGGAAAAAACTCAATGGACACCTCATTGTCCTGGGTAAACTTAGAAACAGAAATAAGATTCTTAGTAATGTTAGGAACAACCAATAAATTTTTTAAAAGGAATTTTTCATGAGCAGTAAGTAAACTAGACTGACCAGAGCAAGGGATAGGGAAAGTGTACCATTTCCAACCTGAACATTTCCAAATGTGGGGCAGATAGTATCAGGTTGTAGATTACCAGCACTATTGGTTATATGATGAGAAGCTCTAGAGTCTGAAAACCAAGATGATAATTCCAATATCTCAGGTGTTGCAATATGAGCCTGAGCAGACACAACAGGAGGTCCAATGGAAGTAGAAGAGGCATAGACAAGTGTAGGGGAAGCAGAGAAATGAGAGGAAGCATACAAAGTAGGGGTTGGAGAAGAAATGAAAGGATAAGTGGTAGAAGGCAATGCGGTATAGTGAGGAACAATATGTGAGTAAATATTAGATGATGGAGGCCTATCGATAGATGTAGGAGGTTGAGGAATTACCGAGGGAAACCCTTGTGACACATAATACACACCAGGATGACTTGTAGTAGAGGAAACAGAAGTAGGAGTTACCATAGCTGTATGAACTTGAGCAGAACCATAGGCATGACTATTACCAGTTTGGACATTCCTAGAGTCTCATTCTTGAAATTCATATCAAACCTAAAATAACATCTCTCAACCAAGTGACCTATACATCCACAAAATTGACATTCTGGTCAACCAAACCTACCTCTACCCCCTCCCCTATTTTATCTCTAGAAGCAAAGTTGTATCTGGAATTATCATGTGAAAAGGTAGTATCATAAGTAATAATACAGTCTAGAGTATTGCCAGGATTTGTCTCAGATGAACTGGTAGCATTATAAATAGGTTGTTGAAAAACATTATTATTAGCTTGCACATGTTGCTGAACAATAGTGTTATGAGCTTGCATAGTATTGTGAGCATATACAGAAAACTAACTATTAACAGAATTTTGCATAGCCTCAGCATCTAAAAGCAAAGTATGAGCAACATTCACAGAGGAGGGAATAATATCAGCAGTCAAAACAGTAATGAAGACTTATAACCAGGAGGCAAGCCATTCAAAATTGCAGTAACATTTTCTTGCTCAGAAATTCTCTCGTCATAACTAGTCAAGTTATCACATATTGTTTTCACTTTTAACAAAAACTTTTTCATAGTTAAATTATCTTTTTTCTGAGTATGAAGAGTCCTCCTATAAGACATTAATTTTGAAGCAATTTTATCACTATAAATTGTATGCAATGCATTCCATATTTCAGATGCTGTATTCATACCTATAAAATGAAGTAACACAGTTTTACTCACAGTAAACAGTAACCAGGATGCTAAAGCACCATCCTGCTCTTTAAATAGATCAAAATCAGAATTAGCCATTGTCCTACCATCTCTAGTAACATAGGTAGGAGGAGACACCACATTAAGCTCTACGAATCTTAATAATCTATGTGTTTTTAATGTCAAGAACACTTGTTGATGCCATAAGAGATAATTATGGTCATCCAGAACGGCATTGATATTCTTAGTCGAGAAGAGACGACTCGAAGAAGAACTTGAATTAGAATTAGGCACGCTGTTATCAGAAACATTATTGTTCTCAAAGATAATATTGTTTTCAAAAATATTATTGTTTTCAGGAATACGAGCACCAGAAGTCTCTTCAGGAACCACCAATTTCAACAATAAGCACACAGAGAAATGAACAACAGACCCCATAACGAAAAACATAGATAATCACACCACCAAACACAAACAAAAGGGCCACACAATCAGATGCAAAGTTGATCTCAACGCAGATATAGACAGAGCAGAAAATCAGAGCAACACAATAATCTACAAAAAAGAAGCGAAACAAGATCGAGAGACACAACACGAACAAATAGCGAAGACAAGAAACAATGAAGTAGAGAGGAACAATCTCACCAGAAGACAAGCAAGGCGAAGCAAAAGAAACGCCGTCCACAGAGCAATCGAACCAATATCCGCACCGACGATCTCTATGCCGAACATCCACCAATCTCACCAGAGGGAAAAGTAAGGCGAAGCAAAAGAAATGTCGTCCACAGAGCAATCAAACTGAGAACCGATAACCTCACCGACGATCTCTCTGTCGATCAACCACTGAACCTGGCTCTGATACCATGATAGAAAAATTAAACTTCGATAATGAATTAATCCCTAACTGAAAGTAAAGAAAAGTAATCTGAATTTTTTATTCAAAATGAAACAAATATGTTTGGATACAAAATGTCCTTATTTTCAATTATTACAATTGTGGGCTTTATATACTAGCCCAGACTTGAAATCGTCTAACAAACTTGGACAGCTGTACATAGCCCAACTGACTAGACTTCAGCTCAACTAACTAGAACCTTCCTTAGAATATATTAGACTCATTAACAGATGATTTGTATGATTTTAGTTGTTCTAGAATATAAAATCTCTTAAAAAGTTGATGTCACCTACAACTATTAAATTTCTATATAAATCCCTTATTACTTCACCTATAATAATTCGTCAAAATATTTTTTATGAATATATATTTTACATAAAATATTTCTATTCATTTATATTATATGTGTGACAAAATCTAATGAAAGTATATTTACTTTGTATCCATTCAAAATAAGCTTATTTTTTAAGCAAAATTTCTCAGCTCAAAGTTGATACTGATACCCTACATGTGCTCCACGCATAGAATTTTGCCACAAAATATGTAGTGTACGATGAGTAAAAGTAAAAATGTTGAATATGTTGCGAAAAAAAATAAATCTCAAAATTACACATAAACTTTAGCGAATTGTATAATATAATACATTAATTTTAATTTTGTATAATTTTATAAATGAGATTTTAATTTATTTCAATTTTAACAAACCACTAACATTTTTTTTAATCAACCACTAACATTATTATTGCTATAGTATTATTTGACGTTAAAGGAATAATTATATTTAAGGTGAATTATGTAAATAGTACATGAACTTTTAAGACATTTACATTTTGATTACTAAACTTTTAATTCGTGACACTATACAGTATTAAAAACCTTTAAAACCCCTTAAAAAATTTCCCTCATCCTCTTTATTCACTATTCATCATCTTCTTCCACATGAATTTTTCTTCTCTCCAAAAATCACCATGTCATCCAAATTCCGGTGATATTTTGCTTCTTATGTGGCAAGCTCTGCAATCCTATGCCCAATTTTTTATTCTCTTCCATAGTCATTTCCCTCATGTTTGAATCCTTGGCCTTCGATTTCGACAGCTTCGCTGGCTTAACTAGCGATGCGTTTACTAGAGAAGTCACCATTGGCGGTTGTAGTTGCTGATTTTTTTTTTGCACATCAGAAAGTAAATTTTATTAATAAAATCACGTCTAATAAGGAACCTTACAATATTGAAAAACTCAACAAATATCAGTCCTAAACAAGAAAAATAACATCACGCCAGTGAATCCTGTTACTGTTAATATTTGGCTGCAACTTCAATAAGATTTACTCAGAATGGTCATAGTTTGTCTGGAATAGAAATGGGGTTTCCTACCTCAAGCAAGTCTTTGACTTTTGCATCCAGGCCTGATTTTAGTCAAGTTGGGACCAAGTGTACTGTAAAGGCTAACTATTTCTTTGCAAAGTTATCAGACAAGGACTTAAACTAGTATGATGTGAGCTCTTTTTTCTTCTTGTATTGGTTTTTTTAGAGTAAAATATCTAAATTATCATTTAACTTTATTTCAAAACTTATATTAATTATTAAACTTTTAAAAGGTTCAATTTATTCACTAAATTTTAATTTTTGACCTATTTTAGTCATTTTAAATTATTTTATTAATATTTTGGTATGACTTAGCATATTTTATTATTATTAAATATAAAAATAATTTAAAATAAAAATAAATTATATTTTATTATTATTAAATAAAAAACTTCAAATTCCCCAATACTCAAAACTTCAAACCAGTTTCATCCTCACCGGGCACCCACCTCTTCGCCAGTGTTACCCTCACCGGCTACACATCCCTTTGACGGCGTTGTCCTGGCTAGCCATCCACCCTTTCGTCGCCGTTACTTTAACCGACCACCTATCCCTTCACCGACGTCATATTATTTTTAAAACTTCAGCAATAAAAGAAGGTCTTTTTGAAGGTTTGGACTGGTAAGTTTAGTTAACCGCTGAATTCTTCCCATCAATGCTGCCTTTGCTTCTTCTTTTTCCTCTAGCCGTGACTGTAGTTTGACCTGACCAGCTTCCAGCTTTGAAACCATAAACAAATGTATATTAGATACAAATAACAAGAAATGACAAAATACCTTAATAAAATCGGCAATTTTGGTATTTAGAGGGCTCCATTTACATTTTAATTGGATCACATCTTGTTAATCGGAATTTAATTATATTAATAATATAACACACTCCATCGCAATGAAAGTGATTCTCTATGGTATTGGCTTAATAATACATATATATTCAAAAAAAATTATATTAATAATATAACACACTCCATCACAATCAAAATTCTTCAAAAACAGTAAAAAAACATGAAGCTTTAGATTAACCAGATCTTCTTGTGTAGTCGCAGCCATGTAAGGGCTTTCCATTATCCACTGCTGTAGTTGCTCAAGCTCATGCTTTAAAGAGGTAATTTCCTTTTAGTACTTCTTTATACCAAGAATTCCATGCCATCGAGCATTGCTGTGAAGAAATTTTTTAAAATAATATGACACGGTCGAAAGGGTGGGTGGCCGGTTAGGGTAATGCCGACAAAGGGGTGGGTGGCCGGTGAGGGTAATATCGACAAAAGGGTGGGTAGCCGGTCAGGGTAAAAATAGTGTGAGGTTTTGAGTGTTGGAGGAATTTGAGTTTTTTATTTTAATATTTTTTAATAATAATAAAATGTTATTTATTTTTATTTTAAATTAATTTTTATATTTAATAATAATAAAATATGCCAAGTTATATTAAAATATTAATAAAATAATTCAAAGTAATTAAAATAGGTCAAAAAGTAAGGTTTAGTGAGTAAATTGATCATTTTAAAAGTTCAGTAACCAAAATAGGTATGAGAGCAAAGTTGGGTGATGATTTAGGTATTTTACCTTTTTTAACATTAAAATTAGTTTATTTATTTTTTACTTAAATGAAAAATAGGTGACTAAAGTATACATTTTTTAAACTTTAGATGCTTAAAGCATTTTTTTTATAAAAACAGGTGTCTAAAGTTTCAAAAGTTACAATTTAGGTGCTTGATCGTTAAAAGGTGTTAAAAAATTATTAACCAATCAATGCTTGACACGTGACATATTTAATTTATTTTTTTAAAATTAAAAATTTAAAACAAAAAAAAACTTTCAATTTTTCATAAAATCATGAAATTTTACAATTTTTACAAAACATTCTCCAAATTCTTAAAATTACTCAAACTCAAACCCCAAATTATCGCCACTTCCGCTGTCGATCGTCGCCCCTGAGCACACCCCTTTGATCGCCGGACCAAGACAGTTATTTTTCCCAATACGGCGTCGCTGAAAACGAAAAACGGTGTACAGCCGAACGTCGAATGCGAAAACAAGCTTGTAGACGAAGAGGATGGCATCAATGGTCTCAAGTAAGTACAAGCTATGTCTTACATGGATATTCTACTTTCTTTTCTGGTTGCAATTTGTGTTTTTACTTTCTTGGCAGAAGTTAATGAAGAAAACCAATAATTTTTCTTGACATTGTGTTACGAGAGCTATCAACAAAGAGGTATAAGTATTTTAAGTCTATGTGTTTAGAAAACAATGGTTCTGACTATCAATATTTTTCTTTTGTGGATCTCACTCTGCCTGATTCTTGAAGGTATTGTCCTATCGGAAGTAGAGTTTTAAAAAACAGACCATTATTTAGCATTAACTGTCAGCCGAAATTACTAATATCGGAAATAACGGTAAAACTCAAAATTACACCGATAACGGTAGATCGCTGCTCTATTTTAACGGATGACGGTGAATCACATCGATAGCAGTGCGTTATTATCCCGCTACTTTAAAATGACCCATAAAAATAAAAAAGCATCATCAAAATTTCTTCTCCAAAAGTTGAAAAATTAAAAAATCAGAATTTATATTATTTAAAACTGAAAAAGCCGATATAAAGTAAATGGAATATATTCTCTATTGCATAAAAAGTTAAGAAAAATTTAAAAAAAACCATTACATTTAGTCATTTGCATGGGTAATTTGTTTGAATATTCCCTTTTTGGAAAAAAAATTGGAAAAACACTCCCTTTGAAATCATTTGGAAAAATACCTCTATTCGGTCCACGTAATGAGGACTCGCGTTATGACAGACGCGGGTTCCAAAATCGTGCTTAGCCAGACGAGAGTTCTATCTGATGTGGCGTGTCTTATTCGTTGGCGTCTTTTCATATTCAAATAAAAAGAACTTGCTCTTATTATAGCGCGAGTTCCGCGATATATTCAGGCACAAATTTATCGCAGTCAGTACGAACGGTTGAAAAATAAATGATAGTGTTGATTATACACGAAATTCGCGCTACAAAAAACACGAGTTCGTAAATAAAAAAGTGTTTTTCATGGAGTATTTTAATAAAGTGGTTACCTTGATGTAGTCTTATCGGTATTGACCCTTGCATTTTCTTGTCGAAGGTGGCAAGTGTTCGGACGTTTTTCGGTTAGGCGTCGAGACGTCGGCATCAAGGCGATATGATGTTGGTGAGTGTAAATGTGTTTTGGTACTATAAAGAGGTTTGAATTATGGCTTTGAGAGTTTAGTTAAAGCCTAGCAAGCTTAGCTAAGCTCAGAAGTAAATGTTTCCTATTTTGTCTTTTGAATATCGATTAGATATGAGTAAATGTGTTTTATGCATCTTTTAAATGATATGCAATGATTTGTTAAATATATGAAATCCTAAGAGCATTGAGAAATGATTCCTAAATGGAATGTGTTTGATTCCTTTGGCAATGTGATTTTGCATGTGGAAATATTTTGTTAAATGCATAAGAAAAACAATGAGGTAACATAGTTAATAATGAATTATATTGGCAAGTGATGTGGTTTAAAATGTTATCAGATGTAGTTGGCCGACCATAAGATTGATAGTGCACTATAATAAGTCGCATCGGGTGTTGAGGGGTTTATGTGTACCGAATACTCCACTACGAGTACCCTAATGGTCGAGGGGTTATATGGTACCGAAAATTCTCGTTAGTGGATTATACATCTAACCGATGATTTAGTTGTGATGGTACCCGGTTGTGATCGTACCTTAATTCTGGTTGAGATAGTATGAAGAGTCGAGAGGACACCTGTTGAATCCGTGTATCCGATGTAAAGATGTAATATTTTGTAAAGTGGAGTTGGTTTATGATCACTTGAAAGCCAATATAATTATGTTGTATAATGTGGTTTATACATGTGGTGCTCCTTAAGCTTTGCTATTGAAAAAATAAGCATGTGAAGGCTTAAGTTGAGGTTTACATAATAGTAATACTAGAAATCCATGATACATGTTTAGCATATGGTTTAATATGCATGTTTTGGAAAGATAAAAGAAACATGGGACTTGTGAAAAGTGGTTTGATGCATATGGTTGTTATGCATGATTCGTTTCGGAAACAAACGAGAAAATGCTTTGAGTTGATTAAGCATGTTTTATACGAATGTCTTAAGAATGAAAGGATCATTACGAAAGCATGAAGTATATATTTTGTATAAGCTTGTTCTATTTAAATGCTTCGGAAATGATGTGTCTGACTTGCTTAAATATGGGTTTCTAATAACGATTTTGGTTTCAAAAATGCATTGACGTTTTACCCTTTTTGACCGTACTCACTAGGCATTATATGCTTATGCTCGCTTTTCTTCCGCCAATGTAGTGAATTAAGCGAGTGCATGGTTGTGGTTCGAGGTAAGGTGTGATCCCAAGACAAGCGTTCTAAAGTGTATGTTTTACGATGCTTAAACTTATGTGTTGTTTACTATTTTTTATTTTCTGTTGAGTTGTGAGGAGCTCGATTCGTTCAACCGATATGGCTCACCAAGTGGTGGAGAGGTGGATTTTTGGGTGGAGGTGGTGTGGAAGCTAAAAGGATAATTGACACAATGATTTTAGAGTGGTTCAACCTTCTAACCAAGGTCTACATCCACTACCTTAGCTTCCCACTAAGGATTTCCAATCAATCCACTATTGATTCGTCCCCTTTTCTAGGCTTAGGAGGAAACCCTTATACACCGGTCAAGCTTTCTACCCAAAGCCTTGATCAAACCCTCTTTTACAAAGAGAAAAATAAAGCAAACACAAATCCCTCTAATAGGTGTTTGTTTGCACAATTAAAGCACTCACCCAAAACCTAAAACACTTGAGAAAATTTGAGAATTTTGGCTCACTAGTGTTTGTCTATACAAGAATTGACAATTTAGGCACTAAGACAATATTTGATCATTTGTTGATTGTTGAGTTGTGAGTAGCTCGATTCGTTCAACCGATATGGCTCACCAAGTGGTGGAGAGGTGGATTTTTGGGTGGAGGTGGTGTGGAAGCTAAAAGGATAATTGACACAATGATTTTAGAGTGGTTCAACCTTCTAACCAAGGTCTACATCCACTACCTTAGCTTCCCACTAAGGATTTCCAATCAATCCACTATTGATTCGTCCCCTTTTCTAGGCTTAGGAGGAAACCCTTATACACCGATCAAGCTTTCTACCCAAAGCCTTGATCAAACCGTCTTTTACAAAGAGATAAATAAAGCAAACACAAATCCCTCTAATAGGTGTTTGTTTGCACAATTGAAGCACTCACCCAAAACCTAAAACACTTGAGCAAATTTGACAATTTTGGCTCACTAGTGTTTGTCTATACAAGAATTGACAATTTAGGCACTAAGACAATATTTGATCATTTGTTGATTTACAATATGAGTATTAACCATATCTTGATACTTGGAGGTCCCTTTTATACTCCTTGATGAATTTATAGCCGTTACTAGCCGTTGGGGTTGAATTGGAGCCGTTGAGGACTTTAATTCCCACCATAAATACAATTATGCAGCTCCCCGTTTCGAAACACTCGAACCCGTTTTGAAACACCCTTTAAGTAGAAAGAGCCGTTGCAGTCTGATGAGGCACCCGTATCGGAACGCCCTTGGCCGTTTCGGAACACGTATCGAAACGCCTAGTCCCATACCGAAACACTTAGTCCCATATCGATGCGACCTGCATTTAAATGTTAGTTGGGAAATAGTCGTTGGGGTTTATGACCGTTGTGGTCGAAGCCACATAGGCGTATCGAAACGACATAGCCCTTTTCGAAACGCTACTAAAAAATCTCATCCAGGGAAAGCCTGTTTCGATACTCGTATCGAAACGTTTTTGCTATTGGAATCCCCCGTATCGAAACGCCTGGACGGTTTTGTGTAGTTTGGCCTTTGAAAACATGTAAAACCCTTTGAAAATGTCCCTTAACATGGTTTTAAGTTATTTGGACTTTGGAAACTGTTTTAAATACTTTTTAAACTACTCCAAAACATTTTTCAATTATTATATCAAAACATTAGTTCTACAATCTCCCCCCTTTTTGATATAATAAAACCAACTTGAAAAATTGTTTGGGATTCTCCCCCTTTAACTTTAAAAATGTGAATAAGAGAATTAAAGATATAAATCAAATAAAGCTCCCCCTTATTCATTTGAAAATTCAATTTTTCAAACCATTTCTCCCCCTTTTTGTTATATCAAAAAGAATTTAAAACATTAAGTTCAAAATAACTACAGAGGAAAAATTTTGACAAAAATAAGAATTTGGTTTTAAAATGGCTCCCCCTTACTCAAAGCATCATTAAAAGTGTTAGTCCAACATATATGGTCATCTAGTTGAAATAAAAAGAAATAAATCAAATGAAATAAAAAAACAACTAGATTTTTACCAACACTTGAACCCAAGGGAGGATGTGAAGCCTTCCTTCTTCAAGTGTTCTTCCTTGTGTGCATGGAGCTCCCCTTCAATGTTTGACTTGTTGAACATCTCCACCACACCTAGCAAAAGACAATCAAGTGATTTTTGGTATCCAAATTGCTTTGGATCCATAAACGTTAGTAGCACAAATTTTAGTCCCCTTAGGAATCCATTTTTCAATGTCATCTTTTTTAATCGAAGTGCTAAGTCCTTTTGGAACCCAAACACTTCTAAAACATTTTCCTTTTACAAATCTAGGGGCACTAGATTGTCTTACATGGAAATTTGATTTTCCAAAATTGTTTTTCTTTTCTAGCTCTTTGGAAATCAAATCATTTTCTTCTTGAACTTTTTGAAGCAATTTTTGTAAATCAAAACATTTTAGTTCAAACTCCTTGAGTTTTGCTTCAAGTTCAAGTTTGGTTTTAGAAATCAAATCATTTTGAATTTTCAACTTTGAAATCACTTTATTGTTTTTCAAAATGTGATTTTTAAAGTCTAAAACCAAATCATCATAGGCATCTTGTAATTCATCAAAAGAGTAAGAACATGAAGTAGATGAATTAGAAGTTACCCTTGAATCTTCTTCGATGGCCATAAGGCAAAGATTGGCTTGTTCATCGTCGGTGGAGTCCTCATCACTCCAAGTAGCCACATGTGCCTTCTTCTTATGGCTTGAAGTGCTTGCCCTCTCCTTTTTCTTGGAATCACGTTCAAGCTCCCTCAAAGCTTTCTTCATGAACGGGGCACACTTCTTGAAGAGATGAACTATCTCTTCATATTCATCCTCTTCTTCACTTGAATAGACATGATGGCAAGTGAAGGACTTGAGAGCCATGGCATTGGTGTTGATGCCAAGCCCCTTGAGCTTCTTCTCTCCCATAGCTCTAATTTCTTCCCTCTTCTTCTCATCCTCTTTGTTCTTCTTCATGATTTGATGAGTAAGGAGTGACCCCATGAGTTCATCAAGCTTCAAGGTCTTCAAATTCTTGGCTTCGATGATGGCGGTCCTCTTTGAGTCCCAAGACTTGGGAAGTGAGTAGATGAGCTTTCGGACAAGTTTCTCCTCCGGAATGGCTTCTCCATAGCCCTTGAGACCATTTGTGATGGTGGAGAACCTATCGAACATCTTCTCGATGTTTTCTTCCGAATTCATCTTGAAGTTCTCATACTCTAAAGTGAGGAGCCCAATCTTGGTCTCCTTGACTTTATCAGTTCCCTCGTATGTGACTTCAAGCTTGTCTCATACCTCCTTGACACTCTCACAAGAAGACATCTTCTCATAGATGTATGGGCCAAATGCACAAAAGAGAATGTGCAAGGCTTTACAATTTAGCTCTATCTTCTTGCGATCGTCGGCACTCCACTCCGCTTTGCTTCGTTGAGGCACGGACGCCATCTTCAACTATGTCCCATAGCTTGTAGTCTCTTGATTTAATGAAGAACTTCATTTTTGTCTTCCAATGGGCATAGTGGGTTCCGTCAAAGAAAGGCGGTTTGTCGATTGATTGTGCCATTTGAGCCGGTTGATGAAATAATGATTGAACTTGACGGATCTTCTCAATAGGATGTTAATCCTCTTCAATTGAGCCAAGCTCTGATACCAATTGTTGAGTTGTGAGGAGCTCGATTCGTTCAACCGATATGGCTCACCAAGTGGTGGAGAGGTGGATTTTTGGGTGGATGTGGTGTGGAAGCTAAAAGGATAATTGACACAATGATTTTAGAGTGGTTCAACCTTCTAACCAAAGTCTACATCCACTACCTTAGCTTCCCACTAAGGATTTCCAATCAATCCACTATTGATTCGTCCCCTTTTCTAGGCTTAGGAGGAAACCCTTATACACCGGTCAAGCTTTCTACCCAAAGCCTTGATCAAACCCTCTTTTACAAAGCGATAAATAAAGCAAACACAAATCCCTCTAATAGGTGTTTGTTTGCACAATTAAAGCACTCACCCAAAACCTAAAACACTTGAGCAAAATTGAGAATTTTGGCTCACTAGTGTTTGTCTATACAAGAATTGACAATTTAAGCACTAAGACAATATTTGATCATTTGTTGATTGACAATATGAGCATTAACCATATCTTGATGCTTGAAGGTCCCTTTTATACTCCTTGATGAGTTTATAGCCGTTACTAGCCGTTGAGAACTTTAATTCCCACCATAAATGCAGTTCTGCAGCTCCCTGTTTCGAAACACTTGAACCCATTTCGAAACACCCTTTAAGTAGAAAGAGCCATTGCAGTCTGATGAGGCACCCATATCGGAACGCCCTTGGCCGTTTCGGAACACGTATCGAAACGCCTAGTCCCATATCAAAACGCCTAGTCCCATATCGAAACGACCTGCATTTAAATGTTAGTTGGGAAATAGTCGTTGGGGTTTATGATCGTTGTGGTCAAAGCCACGTAGGCGTATCGAAACGGCATAGCCCGTTTCGAAACGCTACTCAAAAATCTCATCCAGGGAAAGCCCATTTCGATACTCGTATCAAAACGTTTTTGCTACTGGAATCCCCCGTATCAAAACGCCCTAAGGTGTTTCGAAACGCCTAGACGGTTTTGTGTAGTTTGGCCTTTGAAAACATGTAAAACCCTTTGAAAATGTCCCTAAACATAGTTTCAAGTTATTTGGACTTTGGAAATTGTTTTAAATACTTTTTAAATCAGTCCAAAACATTTTTCAATTATTATATCAAAACATTAGTTCTATATTTTCTGTTTTTATTTTTCTTGCTTTCATTTTGCATTGCTTGAGGACAAGCAATAGTTCAAGTTTGGGGGTATTTGATGAGTGTGTAAATGATCTATTTTGTTTTTTTTTATCAGCAACTGTATGATTTTATTTATAAAGCAAAAATGCATACAGACCCTACGCCTCGTTAAAAACCTCCCTAGTGGAGGAAAAGAGTACGATAAGATCCGTCAAAGAACATAGAAACAAAACCAAGCGTATCATAAACAAGCCACAAAAAGCGAACATCGATCCACGCCTTCCTTCGCTAACACATCAGCAAAACCATTAGCCTCCCTAGGCATATGACAAAACTGTATCTCATACGAGTCCTTACGAGCCTGATCGGTCACTGTAAATACCTCCCACAACCGCCATGGTCGTTACGCCGAACGTGTAGCCCAACTCAAAGCGACCTGCGAATCCGATAATCACACAATATTCACGCCACCCCCTGTCCATAACCAAACTCAACGCAAATGCTATCGCCCACACTTCAGCTTCATTTGAGTCCATCACCCCTAACGGTCCCGAAAACAATCCAAAATCTTGCTCTCCCCGTCACGCATCACTCCACGAAACCCCGCAGGACCTGGTTTACCCCGCCCGTAACCATCAGTATTAAATTTTAAAACACCCTGGATTGGTGGCTGCCAACATACCCCTACCCTCACCTTCCGCGTTGACGGACTAACTACAAATGCAGACGGACATGACCACCAAACCGATTCGGACAACAACTCACCCTCGGCATCAACCTTAATCCAGTAAAAAGACCGCAACTTAACCAAAAATTACAACTCATCCATCGACAGACATTTACCACGAAAGATGAACTCGTTTCTAGATAACCATAATGACCACAACAAAGCACTAACACTTGCCACCCACCATTTCCTCATACAACCAGTAAATGAACAATGGAAATTTACAACAAAAAAATCGTCGAAACTCACCGGGAAAGGTATCGCTACACCCCACCAATGTCACAACCACTCCCAAACTTTCAGCACACACGGGCATTCATAGAAAAGATGTGCGATAGATTCCTCCGATGATACACACCACGAACATTTTCCTTGCTCGTAGCTCAATGGCACCCCACGTACTCGCAAGAAATCCGCTGTAGGCAACCTTCGTAACCAGATAAACCAAAGGAATGCCTGGACTTTAGGCGGGACCAGCACTTGCCAAGCAAAACAATCGCCAAGAGCATCATCACCAACCTTATCTAGCATCAACAATTTCGACAATGCACTAACTGAAAAATCCCTATGTGTGTCCGGTCTCCAAATTAGAGTATCAAGGCGAAATTCTCATAAGCGAACCTCGCTAACCAAGGCACATAGCGCCCACAACTGCTCAAGTTCGAACAACCTCAAGTGTCCTCTAAAGAAACTTTCCCATTGCCGGTGATCAAACCTCGTACCCTCCAAATAATCACTAACCCATGCTAGCTTATTTATCGCCAAAGAAAACAGTCTCGGAAATGTATCTTTAAAAGGTTGCTGCATTATCCACGGATCAAACCAAAACAATGTTGTCCGCCCATTGCCAATTTTTCATTGAAAACTCGACATCCCCAAGTGTTTATCAATTTTTGCAGAACATGAATTGGCCACAATCTGTCGCCACACAATAGACATGGTCGACCGCTTCTCCGTGTTAAACCGCCACCACTGAGTATGTTCTCCATACTTAGCTGCAATTAATCGTTGCCACAGCGAATCTCGATCACAAGCATATCGCAAAACCCACTTAGATAATAATGCCATGTTTTTCACCTGTAAGTCTGCCACTCCCAGGCCTCCCAAATGTCGTGGCCTGCACACAACCTCCCACCCTACCCTACTCATCCTTCGTTCAAGGCCAACGCCTCCCCAAAGGAACGCTCTACGTATACGGTCCAATTGCGCAGTCACCCCCTTTGGAACCACAAACAAGCCCATGTAAAAAACAGGCAAAGCTGAAAGTACAGAATTTACCAAGATTACTCGGGCAGCAAAAGATAATGAAGTTCGTTTCCACCCGGCTAGCTTGCATCTGAAGTTAGCGATGACCGGTTCCCACACCGATAATAGCCTCGGATTAGCTCCTACAGGAAACCCAAGGTATATAAACGGTAACTCACCCTGTCGACAACCCAGCACTTCTGCCACTACTCCGCCCAACTCCCCGTCCACGCCAATGGCGTATAGCGAACTCTTAGCAAAATTAATCCTCAATCCAGAGCATACTTGAAAACAGTGTAAAATACGCTTGATGTTACGTGCAACTTCCAGTGAAGCCTCGAAAAATAGGATTGTATCATCAGCAAACTGTAGGTGAGATAGAAACACATCCGACACCACCTCTACCCCCCGAATCAATCCCTCTGACTCTGCATTACCCAGCATCAAATGTAACACCTCCGCAACCACAACGAACAGTAAAGGCGATAACGGACAGCCTTGGCGCAACCCACGTCCCATCTTAAATTCCTTAGTCGCACTTCCATTCAGTAAAATCGATAGGCGGGCAGAACTAATGCATTCCCTAACCCAAGCTCGCCAAGTCGCACAAAACCCCATCTGAGTTAATACTGAGTCTAAAAAAATCCAGCTTACACAGTCGTAAGCTTTAGCGAAATCCAACTTCAAGAGAAAACCATCAGCGCCTCTTTGTCTAAGCGAATGAATAACCTCAGTAGCCAATAAAACTTCGTCCACTAACTGTCGCCCCTTTATGAACGCTGATTGCGCGTCACTAATTAAACCGCCCAACACAGATTGTAGGCGATTCGCTAAACATTTTGCCAACACTTTATACATCGAATTGACCAAACATATGGGACGATACTCACCTAATAATTGGGGAGCCGACACCTTAGGTAACAAAACAATGAAGGCACAATTCGCACCTTTTGGCAATAATCCACTAGCATGAAAACGCTCAAAAAACCGGAGAACGTCATATCTCACCACCTCCCAACCTTTCTTGTAGAAATCTAATGTAAATCCATCCGGGCCTGGTGCCTTCGAACCATCACACTCCCATAATACCCCCTTAACTTCATCCATTGTAAATGGCGAGATCAACCTTTTCCTCTCAGCTTCTGATAACTGCCGATATCCACCCTCAAAATGCCATTCACCCGCCCGAACATCACAAGCGAAATGGGTTGTAAATTCGGCAACCACGAAACTACGCATCGTCGATGGCAATGTAATCCACTGTCCATCAATAAAAAAACATGAGATATAATTTCTAGCTGCACACAGCTTTGCCGATCTGTGAAAATAGGCAGTGTTACGATCTCCCAAACGTAACCATGTAGCTCTCGATTTCTGACGCCGCATAGATTCCTTATTGCGCATAGCTCTCCATAATGCCTACATCCACCTTCGTCTCTCATCCTCCATCCCCTCAACATCCCCATTCTCACCCAAGGACTCGTCCGCCTTATCAATCATGTGTTGCATATCAACCATAATTTTGTTCACATCACCGAAACTATCTTTGTTCCACCGTTTCAAAAACTTTTTCAAATGTCTTAATTTCACCATGATATTATCATTACCGACGCCCAAACCTGTCAATCTACACCATTCGTCAGCTATCTGTCGTAAACTAGAACGTCCATCCATCCAGCAATTAAAGAACCGAAATGGTCGTGGCACCCAATCGCAATCATCGCATTTCAGGATCAGCGGAGTATGATCAGAAACACCCCTCGCCAAAGCTTCCTGTTGTATCAAACTAAAACCATCCAACCAAACTGAGGATATCAAGAAACGGTCTATTCTACTGCAACGATTCCCGGGACCAAACCAGGTAAAACGTTTGCCCAACAACGAAAAATCCACTAGTCCCACGCTATGCACAAAATCCCCAAACGCTTCTATTTCCGCACCCCTATCCGACACCCCTATTCGATCCGAAATGTGTAAAATAGCATTGAAATCACCTCCGATGCACCACGACCCCTCAAACCCACTCACCCGAGCTAACAGCGACGCCCAAACTACGCTCTGTCCAGCTACATCCGATGGGGCATAAATCGCAACTATGTAGTAGACCACATCCTCATGTTGCCACCGCCTCTGAAGCACAATGAAGTTACGATCAATATCAACATTTTCCATACAAAAACGCTTACCTTCCCACACAAACAAATTCCGCCAGAAGCACCAATTGATGGTGAAAACACCATCTCAAAACTATCGGAACACCACATATTAGCAACCCACAACGAAGGTATCTCCTCAAGCTTTGTCTCCTGTAGCAACGCCATATCTATATTATTTTTCCGTATCACTTTGCGAACACTACGTCGTTTAGCGCTACCGCCCAAACCCCCTACGTTCCACGATAGAAGCTTCATCAGTCATAAACCTCGATAATCCCTGGTGATAATCCGAGAAATGTCTTTTATGATATCTTCCTCGCGCCCACTCGATTTAACTCCAATAAGGGAACCTAATTTCACCGTTGCTGCTGCCTCACTAGCTATATCCCGTGGCACTGTATATCCACTTTCGTTTACCCCTTCCACATTTGTTTTAATCCCGCCTTTCTTCGTCCGACCACCACCTAAATTGTTGCCCTTCTTAGCGCGAGACTCACGACCACCACCGTTTGGATGCTCACTCCCAATTACCTTCCTAATTTTGCAGTACGCTTGTCCCACACAGATCAATTCTGTTTTTCCAAGACCCGATTGTGGCGTGATTGTGTGTAGGATAGGATGAGAACTCTGCACCTCTTGCAAGTTATCGCCTGTGGGAATCAAAGCGCCCGATCCCACTTCATCCATAGGATTTGAATTAACAATCCCAGCTATAGACAAACTCTCACATCTTGGGATACTTTCAACCGACTCTAGAGTCCTACTCCCACCTTCCCTCTCACCTATCGGATTACCAAGATTCACCGGATCTATCCGTTGCTGTTCCGGCAACCGATCCCCCACTTGATCAAAATTCACTCCATGCTCAATGCCTCCCGATCGGGTCCTTGTCCCTTGAGGATCATCCCACGCGGCATTCACCATCAAATTCACTGGATCTTCCCCCTGAGATCCTTGAATCCTTGCCCCAACCATCCTTCTATCGGGTATAATGTCAGCCTCCTTCCCAGCACACTCATCCTCTTCGAAATCAGAACCCCGTGCAGAACTCTCCCCTTCCTCTGACGTCTTGCATTCAAAGCAATCACATTCTACCTCTGGACCCTATCCGTCCAATTCCAATACAAGGACCGAGTATACCTCTGCATCTACCTTAACTCTAATATGTTCCTCAATGCGAGTGAACGATGTTGTCTCCACCATGATTCTGCCACAATCAAACGACGTTTGCGTTTCTATGTCATCATCCATGCAAATTAGCGATCCCCATAGGTGAGCGATGTTCATAAAAGTTTGCTTGTGCCAAAGGTGTATCGGCAAACCCACTATAGACAGCCATACGCGACGCGACTCAACTGTGATTGATGGCGACGAAACCTCCACCCTAGCAAAACATTCCTTAATGCGATCCATGTTCATCACCCGCTCCCTAACATTCGCCGATGTGCACATCAATAAAATCATGGATCCCGACAATCTCATAATTGAAAATCCCTCATGTTTATCCACCTCCAACCTCTCCGCCAGGGCCTTTATGCTACAAGGATTCAAACACCACCCAACCGCGCACCACTGAAGAATAACCCACTTATCCTAGTCCACGATGCCCGTGATCACTCTGCAATTTTCATTCACCCCTTCCCCGCCGGCATCGGTGACGTACGTGTATACTTTGTCCGATCGGACTCCATCTCGCCACGTTGCTCCCGACTCGCCCCATCGCCCCCTTTCCTCTTGATCAATTCCGCTCATCCCCTCCACGCCATAGCAACACTCATGCGAGCACCATATATCCATTTCCCGTGTAGTCTCTCGATCACCCGATTGGCATCCTCTTGCGATGCCATCCGAACGAAACCAAATCGATGTCCGTCACGAGCCATCCGCTTGGGGATGAAAACATCTCTGACAATCCCATGCCTATCGAATACCTGCCATAAACCTTTCCAATGAATTGTCCGAGAAAGTCCTCCCACATATAGAGTCCATACCCGTTGTGTAACCTGATCGCTGTCAGCAGAACGCTGTCCCGGATGACTATCCCTATCTTTTGCTCGTTGATCGCCGGCGATTAGGTGTTCCACTTCCTGTTCCCGAGCTAGGCGTTCCCACAATCCCATGGCGTTCCCCCTTTCAAATTTTTCTGTTCCTTTTTAATGATCTATTTTGTATGCCCTTTTTACTTGTCTTTTGCTTGTTTTCAAGTTCATATAATTGCATTTAGGTTAGATCATTTATATTTTACATGTATATATGAAGTTACATTATCTGCGCTTTAATGTCATATATATATATATATATATATGTTTTTTATGGGAATGGTGGTGTTTTGTAGTGCATGCGCAGGATGCTGGAGGAACTCTGGAGCGAATGAGTAGCAGATCGCATGGCTGGAGCTGATGAGGTATAAAGAGTTAGAGATGAATCTATTTTTTCCCACGTAGACTTTCTTCTAGATAAGGAACATTAAATATAGCGAGAAATCAATGGCGTTCTTTAATGAAGTTGTGCACACTTTAGGGTTCTAAAAAACCTAGTTTCACCACCTATATAAGAGAGACTTGGACCCCAATTCAAGAGAGTGCGGTTATAGAAAATAGTCCTAGTATGAAGCTTACGGAGAACCACCGGGGTAGAATCTAGAGAATTCTCCTCACAACAGACGCCATCGAGAGAAGTTGACGAAGTAGGAGACATGCAGCAATAGTTGGACAGCACTGAGCAAGTTTGTCGAGAACGCTCGACTATATTCTTTTCCTTGCTCGATAAACTGTCGTACTTTAATATTTTTGTTATGGATGTTTTAAGCTCATACATGAGCTAAATACTTTAGTTGTATTGCTTCCCAGGATTTTATGTTTTGATTACTTTATTATAATACTATATTTGTTTTCCCTTTATCTATTTTGTCCATCGTTCTTCATGCGTAGTTATTGTAAGAGCTATCAAGCAAGGCTTTTTAACTATTAATCTATGGTTTAATATACATGGAGTTAGGTTATACAAATGTGAATAGTGGGGCTAAGTTGTTAACTTAGTCTTAATCTGGTTTAGACATAGTTTAGGGTTTCAACGACTAAAAGGGAGTTCTTAACAAATAATAGACTTGTTAGGATTCACGCAGACATGTATTATTTAGCTTCAATATTATTAACTTCTAGGCATCGAGAGAGTTAGAATTTTATTAGAAAATCTTGTCGAATAGATAAAGATCTTAATGGTTTATGTAAACATGTATTGCCAGTCGCTATAGCATTGTAATAAGTACCCAAGCATGCATCCTTAGCAATAATCTCAGCTTCCATAATTATATGTTATTTGTCACATATGTTTGTCTTAATCATAGCTATCTTTAGTTTATTCATTTTAGTTTTAATAATTCAACAATCACCATTACTTGCAAACACATTCTTAAGTACGATAACTTCATAGTTATTGATCCAAACCTCGTAGGTTTGACACTCTACTTATCACTTTATTACTTGATTCGACGAGTATACTTGCTCTAAAGTGCATCACTATTCGACAAGCATCAGGGGTTTTGGTGGGAATAGGTTGTAAGGAGATTTAACCTCGTTTTTTTCAGCTTTAGGTTGATGTTATAGTTATTCTTCAACCCCTACAAAGTTGTAACTCGTTTTACAACTTCTTATGTAGTGAAAGAGGTGAGAGAATATTCCAAGGAGCTTGGGGAGAGGAAGGCTTGAAGAGCTTGGCTAGATGCTACTTTTCCAACTTTAGAATCAAGGTTAGTACACTACTAATTCTTATGCCTTCATGGGCATCATAAATTTGATTGCTTTGTTTCTTGAGTTGATGTTTTGGTTGTTTGGGTGTTTAGAGACCCTTTAATGGCATAATCCATTATTCATGTTAATAACTTGTAAAAATGGTAGTAAACCACCCTAAACACTCCCATAAGTTGTAGGATCGAGTTATGTGGATTAAAGGTTTAGTTTTGGGAGTTTGGGAAGTGATTTCTCAAGCCTAGAAAGCCATTTGTAGGCTTCGGTATCGGTACGCAAGGAGGCAATACTGATACCCCCAGTGTTTTGAGTTTTAAGAATATTGTTTCATTGGATGAACTGAGAGAGGGGTATCAGTACAGTGTTCAATCTGTACCGGTACGCTTTGCAATGAGGTATCGGTACGGGTCGACTCGTACTGGTACGTGAAGGCTGGATGGAATTCTAGTAAGCCTAATTCATATCGGTACGCATGTGAGTACCAGTACCCAAGGGGTACCGTACCGGTACTTGAGGGCTAGTACCGATACCCACTAGGCAAATTTCCCGGAATTTATATTTTGAGTTTAAGAGGCTTATAATTCGAGGACTATGGCCCAATGAGCTTTTAATGTGATAAAATAAATAGTAAAACTGAGAAACTGAGTTTTAATCCTCAAACATGAGCATAATGTGTAATAACTTGGTAATGCCTTGGGTGACTTGTTTGTAATAGTAACAATAAGGATCCTTGGTGGATCGAGTAATGTTGTGTGCCACGTAAGGGCACCTGTGTGGTAAGGTCACCTTGGTTGATGGGATCCGGATACCCAGACAACATGTTGCAACACTATGAGATGAGATTTTGGATGTACGTTCTCGAGGCTGTGTGACACCGGGCTTCATCCGAATATACATAAGGAGAGATTCTGAGTACGAGTGTACGTTCTCGAGGCTGTGTGACACTGGGCCTCACTCAGAGTGTACATTCCCGAGGTTGTGTGACATCGAGCCTCACTCAAAGTTTGTTTGGTATGAGGCATATGTGCTTTGTGAGATTAATGCATCCTTTGTTGTTTGCTATGTGTTTAGGCGGCTAGAGGTAGCGACATATATTGTTGTATTGTCATGTTATCATCTTTAGCTACATGCTCATATTTATGATTTGCATGAAGCATAGTTGAGTGGAAGTGTATCCACTAAGCTTCGTTAGCTTAGCGTTCAAAATTGTTGTTTCCATTTGCAGGTTAGTAGGTTAGCGTGAATTGTTGGAGAACCATCGAAATAGGACTTCAACATCGACTTGTTCTGAGTATAGTACTTAGATTATATTAGGCTATGTATTCGTAGGATCCTATGTTGTATTGTAACTCTATTTTAGATTTTAAATCGTGAGTCGAATGCTTTGAATTATGTATTTTAAATGGAGCACTCATGTATTGTTTTTAACTATTTATCTATGTTGAAATATTTAAACTTAATAATTTTTATGAAAATAGATGTGGTTTAGGCTAAACAAGGTTGGAAATTTTAAGGTGATGGTTTGGGCATGAATCCCAAATGTAACCTCCAGGTTAATGGTATTATAGCTAGATCTCCTTATTCTCCCTAATTTCCTTAAGTCGCATAGCAACAACAACACTAAATTCATATATTTTTAATTGGACCCCTTTAAAATTTTATATTATAATATATATTTATTTCTTTTAATTTGTTTTTCATATTGGTTATGGATTTCATTCCCCTTTTAAATTCCTTTTTATTCTTTTATATATTTTTTTAAAATCTTTTGAAATTTTTTCCCTTTTGTCGTATACGTACAATCCTACCAAAATTCAAATTTTCCTTACTTACTTATCACGACTATAAAATTTTATATTGCGTACGCTTTGACCTTTTTCTTCACATCTTTCATGTTTTTCTCTTTTTACTTTAATTTATCGTTTTAAGATACAACTGTAAACTCTCTCCAATTTCATCTCAAGACGAACTTAAGATTTTAATCTTTTTAAAGGTATCTTTTTCCCTTTGAATTCAACACTCAAATTTTAAATATGTAGTTGTTTTTTCTTTGTGTGTATATTTTTATTAAATATATTAAGAAAATCGTTTATTATGTGAGAATGAATCAATGGAGCCAAGAACAATAACTATTTGATTGCTTGATAATTATTAATTGTTGATAATTTGATAAATTAATTGTTAATCTGTTTTTTTTTGTATTTTTCCGTGTGATATTTGAGTAAAATTATGAAGACAAGAACTTCAGTTTTTTTTATCAAAAAGTTGATAGTCTTTTTTTTGGAATAAAAAAAAAGTTGATAGTCATAATCTTGAATTAATTATTCGAATTAGACTCTTTAATTGATGATATCGCTAGTATGAAAGTACCTATGGTGCAATTTAAATATATTATTGTATATGTTTGATTGACAATTGGATTGAAACTTGACTTGATAGTATTATTATATTTTATGTGAATTTTGATTATTTGTAATTTTATTTTAAATATTTTTAGTCCCATTAACTTTAAAATCCTGACTTCGCCACTACTATCACCTACTTCGAATTCTATTCCCGGAACTTCTCTAACCTCGAGGATTGCTTCAATGTCATTGTTTAAGGCTACCTTACTATTAGTGTTCTCAGAATCATATACATGTAGCTCAGAGTTAGGAAGTTCAAAGTCGTTGTTTCCCATCGCCAAGACTTGCACGAATCCTCTCCTTTGTTTTTTATTATCCCTGAAATATTGTTGTGGGATAGCCTTTGGTGACTGACCCACCAGTTCAAATTGTCAATCCCGGTTTTGAACCCCAGTAAACTATAACATGTCAGTTGTCACCCTTTTAGATTCTTTTAGGTGGCGTTTGATTCGCAGAAAAAATTATTATCAGGTATAATATTTTTTTTCAAAATATTATTTTCATATTTAGTTTGTGTTCATTCATACAATGCCGTAAAATAATATTACCAACAGTAGCACTATAACTTATAGTTGGTGGACGACTATCACCGCTGGTATGGAACCCAATGAGGTAGATTGGGAGTTCTTCAGAAGTGCCTTTAAGAGGAATTATCTTGGTGTAAGATACTTGGATAAGAAGAAGCGCGAATTCATGTCGCTTGTTCAGGGAAATCTTTTTGTGGCTGAGTACGAGGTCCAGATCCTACGTCTAAGCCAGTATGCACCTAATTTGATGCCGAGTGAGAGGCATCGTTGTGATCGCTTCCGATATGGGCCGGTGCAGGAAGTCAAGACTTATATATTGGCTACGGACTACACGGATTTTGATATGCTTTTATGTTGATCTAAGGACATCGAGCAAAACTTGGGTATAGCATCTCATGGAGGTGGTTCTAGCTCTAGAAAGAGAGCACCTAAGTATAGTTCCGGAGGTGGACATAACAAAAGAGGCCGTGATAGGAGATATCAGCCTTATGCGAGGCGAGGTGCTCCAGGACGGGGTGGTCAGGCTCAGAGAGGCCGAGTGAGGTCTGAGCAGCACACGTGTTGGACATATGGATCGAGGGACCATCTGAGGTGAGATTGTCCACGTGCAGCTAGAGAGGCACATGCTCCTGTTTTGGTGACATGGAATTCTTACTGGATCTGTGATTCAGCGGATCATATGAGGCGTGAGTGTCCTCTGTTGGTCGGTAGAGGCTAGGGACGTGCACCTCAGAGAGGCCGTGGGTGCGGCCGAGGAAATTTTCAGAGGATAGATCAGGGTCAACGTGGTATTGCTCATGTGGTGGCAGTTCGGCCTGAGGGAGGCGGTCCTGCGAGGGTTTATGATCAACGCGATGAGCGCAACGACACCGATGTTATTGCAGGTACCTTTTTTCTATAGTCTTTATCATTGTTGGCTTTGATTGATTCTGGATCCACGCATTCTTATATCTTGAGTGAGCATGCGCATTTGCATGATATACCTGTTGAGTTGCTTGAAGTAGGAATGCAAGTGACTAGTTCTTTTGGTGAGACTGTAGTCACTAGGAAGTTGTATCGGAGGTGTCCCTTATCTGTTCAGGGTCATGTTTTTCTTGTGGATTTAATGGAGTTACCCATTTATGGATTTGATGTGATCCTTGGTATGGATTGATTGTCTGAGCATAGAGCAGTGGTAGACTTTGATGTTAAGCGAGTCACCTTAAAGATTTCTGATGATTACGAAGTGGTGATAGTAGGCGAGAATGTGAAATTATTTTCTAATGTTGTTTTGGCTTTGGAAGCGAGCCGTATGCTAAGGATGGGTTGTGATGCTTATCTTGCATATGTGATGAATCCTGGTACAAAGAATGTACGTGTGCAGGACATCAGAACCGTTTGCGATTTTCCGGAAGAATTGTATGGGTTGCCGCCAAACAGAGAAGTTGAGTTTGGTATCGAGTTGTATGAGAATATAACTTTGGTGTCCATTGCTCCTTATCGCATGGCACCTAAAGAGTTGAAGGAGTTGAAGATGCAACTTCAATAGTTGCTTGATCGAGGGTTCATCCGGCCGAGTGTTTCACCATGGGGAGCACCGATGTTGTTTGTAAAGAAGAAAGATGGGACGATGTGGATGTGCATAGATTATCGGCAGCTGAACAAGTTGATGATCAAGAAAAAGTATCCCTTGCCTAGGATCGATGATCTCTTTGATCAGTTTCGATGAGCCTCGGTGTTTTCTAAGATAGACTTGAGGTCAGGGTGTTACCAGTTGAAGGTGAAGGATGTGGACGTACCTAAGACGACTTTTCAGACAAGGTACGTGCATTATGAGTTCTTAGTGATGTCATTTGGTTTGACCAACACACCTGTTGCTTTCATGGACATGATGAATCGTGTGTTCCATGAGTTCTTGGATCTGTTTGTGGTGGTGTTCATCAATGATATCCTTGTGTACTCACGTACCGAGGAGGATCATGATAGACACTTAAGGATAGTATTGCAAGTGTTGTTGGAGAATCAGCTTTATGCTAAGCTAAGCATGTGTGAGTTTTGGCTTAGAGAGATGGTCTTCCTTGGGCATGTTGTATCATCTGAGGGTATTCGTGTTGATCCGCATAAGGTGGAGGCAGTGATGGGTTTGAAGGTGCCTAAGTCGGTGACAGAAGTGCGAAGTTTTCTTGGTTTGGCTGGATAATATCGTAGGTTTGTTGAGGGTTTCTCGAAGATTGATGCACCTTTGACCAAGTTGTTGCAGAAGAATGTTCGCTTTGAGTGGACGGATGCGAGGCAGCAAGCTTTTAAGAAGCTGAAGGAAGCTTTGACGCAAGCTCCTGTCCTGATTCAACCCGAGTTTGGTAAAGAGTTTGTAGTCTATAGTGATGCGTCCATTGTTGGTTTGGGCTGTGTGTTGATGCAGGAGGGTAAGGTAGTGGCATATGTGTTGAGTGGATCAATGGATTGATCAAAGCCAAGCGGGGGGTGAATTGGGTTTTTAAAAATTTGTTGGAGTAAAAGGATAGCTAAAAATGAAGAACAAGGAATTTTAGAGTGGTTCAAGTTCCAAATGAACTCTACATCCACTACCTTAGCTATCACTAAGGATTTCCAACAATTCACTAATTTGTTCTTCCCCTTTTCAAGGCTTAGGAGGTAACCTTTACACAACCGGTCAAATTTTCTACCCAAAATTTGACCAAACCCTCACAAGAGTACAATGAAGAATTAAGGCAAGAAAGATATCTCTCAAATACAAGATTGCCCTTTTAAGTACAAACACTCAACCCAAATTTGATGATAAGATAGGAATTGAACACTACACAATTTGGGGTTTACAAGAAATTGGAAAATAAGCACTTTGAGCTTGGATTTTTGCTTGGATGTTTATCTTTGATGCAATAGTTGTTACTGGTCTTCAATTATCTTCAATTTATACCTTCTCTATCAATTCTAGCCGTTTGGGTGGTTAGGGTATTGATTATAGCCGTTGGGACCCTCTCTTTTCACCATAAATGTACTTCTGCAGCTTACCGTATCGGTACGCGTGGACCTGTATTGATACCTGTCTCAAAACAGAAAGAGTCGTTGCACAATAACAAGAGGGCGTATCGATACGCGTGTAAGTGTATCGGTACGAGATAGGGATCGTATCGATACGGGTAAGACCGTATCGATACCTTTTTCTCAACTTAGCTCACTAGAAGTTTCTGTATCGATACGTCTAAGAGCGTATCGGTACGGGTCAACCACCACTTTAAATTTTAGTTACCTAACAAATGAAACCAACGGTCGAAAACTTTAAAAGTTTTTCGAATTAAAAATTCCATTAAATTTGTATCGATACGGGTGGAACCGTATCGGTGCACTATTCAAACTCCTTCAGTTTTTACAGAGGGGCGTATTGATACAGATTCAATCTGTTTCGATACGCTGAGGAGCGTATCGAAACGCGTCTTTCCAGTAGCCAACTTTGCAAAAAAGGTATCGATACTGCTTGAAGCGTATCAATACACCTGGACGTTTTTCAGTACTTTGGCCTAGGAACACTTAGAAAATATTTGGAGTTTGAGTTTCTTCAAATCAGATTAAGCTTTGGTGTTTTATAAATCATTTGAGGGACTTAAAAGTCTATTTCAAGTTTTCAATTTAATCTTTAACAAACATTGTTATATCAAAATCAAACATAGGTTTTACAATCTCCCCCTTTTTGATATAACAAAACCAAAACTTAAAATTTTTTGACACTTTGAAAAACTTTGCAAAATAACTCCCCCTTAATATTAGCTAGGTAAACTTTAAGTTGAAAATCAAAATATTTTAATTGTGAGCATGTTCCCTCTCCCCCTTTTTGTTAGATCAAAAAAATAGAGACATTGATAAACATAGGCAAAAGGCATAAATAATAACCAAACAACATAATATTGATAATCATTAAGTTCAAAAATAAGGATAACATCAATCATAAAATCCAAATAACAGAAAATCAAAGCATAGGTTTTAGAATAATGCAAACTTAATCCTAAAAACATAAACGAAAGTGCATAAAAATCCTAAATGTCATAAATGATATGCAAAGATGACCTACTATGCATCTCTATCGCCATCTTCATCATCCTCCTCATTTGCATCATCATTCCTCCTAGTTTGACGCCACTCGTCATGGAAAGCGGTAAGGGAAATGTTCATTGAGTTGTGACTGCCTTCAAGGGAAGTGAGGCGCGTCTCCACATTCTTCATTCGATCTTCAAGGCTTGTAAACCTTGTGTCAATAGCGGTAAACCCTGAATTCATCACTTGATGGATGGAGGCAATTCCCTTGCGCAAACCCGTGAATTGCTCATTTAGAAAAGTCACGAGGGAATCCATAGAAGGAGAAGGAGGAGCTTGAGAAGCTTGAGCGGCTTGAGGATTAGCAAGTTCTTCCGCGGCATCACTAGGGAGCTTGGATAGACGAAGCCAACTACCATTGAAGTAATGAAACTTACCCCTTGCAAGAGATCTTTCATCGATAGGATCAGTGAAGGGAGTTGGGTAGTCATATGAGCACTCTATCTCCTTTTGTGTGAAGAAATAACTCAAAGTCGTACCATAGGTGAAGGAAGTGACGAGTGTAGTGTGGCGATGTTGCACGAGATAGACAATCTCCGCAAACATAATTCGAGCAAGATTTGGACGTTCTCTTTGACGGAAGCATCGAATCCAAAAATCATCAACTTGGCGAATAGTGGAATACTTTCCTCCCGAGGGCCTAAACCACCAAGAAACCATCAAATGTAGGATCTGATCTTGAGCATTAAGAGCGGTGACGGAACCTCCCAAAACATGGCCAAGAACATTCTCATCATCAAGACCTTCATCCTCTAATTTGAACACATCACAAATGGATTGAACATCAACGTTAACCTTTTTACCCATTAGATAAGAGTTAACTGCCGTAACAACACCATCTCGATTGGCACAACACTTGGCATTAGCATAGAAAATCAATACTAAGGTACGAAAGAAAAATATGGGAATTTGGAGAAAATCCATAAACTTTCATTCTTGGAGCAAAGGTAAGTAATCAAATTTGAAACGCTCCGAGTTAAGAAAAGGAATTGAAATTACCCTCTCCAGACAGATTTTGTAGTTTTGAAATTGACGGAAATAATTGAGATCTCCGGTGGTCTTAAAGGATTGTTGATAGATAAGAGTGAGGTTCGGGCGAGTACCATCTCCGGCATTAGAACTTTCACCGGCTTCACTAGTACGTGCTCTCTTTTTAGGTGCCATTGACTAGAGAGAAGATCAAAAACAGTGTATGCATTAATTTTCTCATTCAACCCATTGAGAAATCAATAATCAAGGTTTTAAAAAAATTTATAAACAAAAACAAAGGGTTTGAAAAGAAGTTTGTTTTTGAAAAGATAAAACAAAACATAACAAGATTTAGAACGAAATTCAAAAGAAAATGAAAAGAAAAGAGAAATTTTACCTTGATATTGATAGAGAGGAATGGGAGAAGAAATTTTGCACCAAATTGATGAAAAGCTTGAAGAGCTTTGCTTGATTTTGAAAACCCTATAGAGATTTTGAGTTGTGGTGTGAAAATATGAGGGATTGAGAGGCTATTTATAGAGTGAAAAACGGCTAGGGTTTTGAAAATTCAATTTTGGTAAAAGCGAAATTCTTTTAATGCCTTAAAGAAGTTGTTTGCGCAATCGCGTATCGATACGCCTGAGGGTGTATCGATACGGGGGTAAAATGTAATTTTCTTTGAAACACCCGTTGAAGGTTCGTATCGAAACGGATGCAATCCGTATCGAAACACTTTTAGCTCGTATCGATACGGGTTTAATCGTATCAATACCCGTTTTAGGAAAAATGTAGTTTGGGAAGCTAATACAGTACTCGTATCGATACGCTTAGGGCCGTATCGATACCCTATGCCCAGAAATACATTTTAGGCTTTAAGAACAACCAAATGCTCGATTTTAGCACCTCCTAAATGAATGCAAATGATGAATGAGCAGTTCTAAGCATATTCTAATAGAACCATACTCCCCCTAGCTATAAGCATGGATATTTTCAAGAGTACCAACATATAAACATGCAATTTCACAAATTCAAGAAATTTTTAACTCAAAAAGGGTCCTAAAGGGTCAAGGAAGGCTAGTTAGACCTAACTCTCTCCTAAGGGACCAAAAACGCTCTTTATCTAAAGGCTTTGTAAAGATGTCCGCTAGTTGGTTTAAGGTGTCAACGTACTCTATAACAACATCTTCCTTAAGGACATGATCTCTAATAAAATGATGCCTTATCTCTATATGTTTGGTTCTAGAGTGTTGGATGGGATTTTTTGTTAAGCATATGGCACTAGTGTTATAACACTTAAGGGGTATGGTTTCAACTTTAATACCATAATCTAAGAGTTGTTGCTTCATCCAAAGGACTTGAGCACAACCACTCCCTAAGGATATGTACTCGGCTTCGGTGGTAGATAGAGCTACACTATTTTGTTTCTTAGAGAACCAAGATATGAGCATACTACCTAAGAATTGACATGTTCCCGAAGTACTCTTCCTATCGATTTTACATCCCCCATAATCCGCATCCGAATAAGCATGAAGGTTGAAGGTTGAGTCTCTAGAGTACCAAAGACCTAAACAAGGGGTATCTCTAAAGTACCTAAAGATTCTCTTAACGGCTATAAGGTGAGACTCTCTAGGACTAGCTTGAAACCTAGCACAGAAGCAAACACTAAACAAAATATACGGTCTACTTGTGGTAAGGTAAAGCAAAGATCCAATCATAGAGCGATAAAGCTTAGAGTCAACACACTTATCTCCTTCATCTTTGTCAAGCTTTGTAGATGAGCTCATTGGTGTGGCTTGAGGCTTTACATTCTCCAAGCCAAACTTCTTGAGCATATCCTTAATGTATTTTGCTTGATTGATGAAGATGCCATCCTTCCTTTGCTTGATTTGGAGTCCCAAAAAGAATGAGAGCTCCCACATCATGCTCATCTCGAATTCACCTTGCATTAACTTAGCAAACTCTTTGCAATGACACTCATTAGTAGATCCAAAAATAATATCATCAACATATATTTTTACTACTAGAATGTCATTTTATACCTTTTTATGAAAAGTGTAGTGTCCACCTTTGTTGAGTGTGTAAACGTTCTATAATTTACCCCCTATTTAACCCATATTTCTGTTGCATTCAAGCATAATTCATTGCATTTAGGTTTGATTTCAATTACACATCACAAATATATCAATTGGCGCAGTTTATACTGAAATTGGTTGCTTTTGCAGGTAGTTGCTGTAGCAGATGGAGGGCAGTAGAGAAGCAGATGCTGGGCAGTGAAGAAGTAGAGCTGGAATTGGATGTGCAGACGTGAAGGACGATGCTGCCATGGCCGCTGCCGTGGCAGCCAAGGACGACAGCGATAGTGAAGGGAAGAAGTGAAGTGGGCCTCGACAGAAAGAGAAAATTAAGCCCATCTGTCGTGGAGCACCCTTATATTTTTCCAAGCCCTAGATCAGAATGAAGGCCAAGCCCAAAGTTCAAGGAAGAAATTCCAAGCAAGAAGGAAGGACGAATTAAAGACTTATGCTCTGAAGATTTAGTCTTTAATAGAGTTGTACTTTAATTTAAACTTGTATTCTTGCCATATTAGAAAACTTGAATCCAAGGCCTATATAAAGGCATGTAATTCGACCTAGGAAATGACATCATCCTACTCTCTAACCTTCTTCTCAAACCCTAGCCGTTTTCCCTTCTTCAACATGTTCTAAACTTCCCCTAGGGCTAAGGGTTGATTTTGTAAAGTAGTTGCAAGGATTGCATTGTTTTAGGATTTTCTTTGTTCAATAAAATAACTTTAAGTTTGCTTATTCTGGTTTTCAACATCTTGCAAGAGTATCAGGAGAGCATTGTGAGATTATATATTTACTTAATATCAAGAGAGTTAAGTATACGAAAGGAATAAGTACAAGTTCTCCAGTTTATGGTTGAACTATCTCGGACCTAGGGATAGGACGAGGTTAAGTGGCTAAGGAAGAATTCAACAACTTCGGTGTTCATCCTTCGATTCACGCGGGAGGTATCATCAAAGACGTATTCATCGACAGACTTGGACCTAGGGATAGGCCAAGGCACATCAGGGATTCTTGCCAAGCTTGAAGTACAGAGTTGTGTGATCGCTGCCGCGACTAACAACAGACTGCTGCCGCAGCAGGTTCTGCCGCGACAGGCGCTACGACAGAACAGAGAAGTCCTAGACTTGCAAACACCTGCACTACAGAGTAGATCAATACTGGCCCATTCTTTACTCTGATTATTATCTTCTTTTATTTCCAGTATTCTTTATTACCTCGTGACAACAATTTAAACTCTTTCTTTTCCTCTCTTGTGCAGCAATCTAAGGTTAAAGCTATTAGCCCAGTCCCTGTGGAGACGATATCCGATACTTGCGTATCACTTTACTACTTGCGTCGTGTACAATTGCACTACATTGCGATAGACACTTTTACACGCAACAAGTTTTTGGCGCCGTTGCCGGGGACTGGCAACATATCTTTACCCTATCTTTTACTACACTTCTTTTACTTTTCTGTTTTATTTTTCTTGGATTGTTCAACCTGTGCTTTTCACAAGGTTTTCTGTTTATGCGCAGATCGAGACGAGGAGAGGAACCTAAGTATCCATTAGACCCTGAAATCGAACGCTCGTACAATCTTAGGAACCGACTTCGCTTCGTGTTAGCCAGAAAAGAATACCTCGAAGAACAGTTAGAGGCCATGAACAACCAAAAGAATCCCTAGGATGATGATAATCCTGCCGGAGATGCAAGGAACGACCAACCTGCCGATCCTCATGTCGCTGCCGCACGCCGATCATGCCGAGACTACATGCTCAATGATCATGTGGAACTGGAAACAACCCTGCCAAACGTAGAAGTTAACAACTTTGAGCTGAAACCTGTTATGTTCAGCATGATCAATAACGCTGGCCAATTTAGTGGTGCTGCTACTGAGGATGCTAGGGAGCATCTGAAAACATTCCAGGAAATCTGTGGTTCGTTTAGACTACCAGGAGTTAATCCGGAGATACTGAGGCTTCGGTTATTCCCTCATTCATTAAGGGACAGGGCGAAAACTTGGTGGAATAAACTAACGCTGGGTTCAATACGAACTTGGGCAGATTTAACTCGTGAATTTTTGTCTCGTTTTAATCCTTCACACTTATCTGAGCGATTGCGTAACAAAATTGCTACTTTTCAATAGGAAGATGACGAGCCAATGCACGAGGCCTGGGACAGATTTACCACTCTTCTGAGAAACTACCCCATGCATGGATTCCCCGTTTGGAATCATGTAACTAAATTTTATAATGCTGCCAATTTACAGACTCGTATGAGAATTGATTCAGCAGCAAACGGATTGCTGTTGGATAAAGATCCATAAGATGCAATGACAGTATTGAAAAATTTGGCGAAGAACGAGGAACAGTTTCCTACAACAAGAAGAGGGGGTAAACGAGTACTAGCTGTGAAAGATTATGAGGCCGGCAGTTCTCTAAAAACACAAGTGGCATATCTCACTAAGGCAATGAAAAAACTTCTGAAAGAAGATTCACAACCTGTCTACTCAGCTGAAGAGGTATGCGAAACTTGCGATGGGAACCACAGTTCGGAAGATTGTCCGATACAGTTAGAGGAAGGGATGTATGTTGGGAACTACAATAAACAGAACTATAATTACAACAACTACAATCCCAACTGGAGAAAGGACCACAAGTTCTCCTGGAGCAACCCTAACAATGCCCTGAATCCTCAAACGCAGAACACTCAGAATCAGTGGGGACCTAGAATACTGACTCGGCAGCAACCGCAGCAGCAGCAACAACAACCACCACCTGCCACAACTAGTATACTGGAGCAGACCTTGGCTAAGTTTATGTCTCAAACAGGAACTTACATTGAGAACATGAATCAATTCGTCAAGAAGACTGAGACATTCATGGATAAAACAGAGATGCGGATGACTAACCATGAAGCTACTCTGAAATCACTGGAGACACAAATGGGTCAGGTTTCCCAGCATATCAAACCGAGGCAGAATGGAGGATTTCCTAGCGATACTGAAAACGCTAGACAACCCACACATGAGCAGTGTAAAGCCATCACGACAAGGAGTGGGAAGAAATTACCAGGGCCAGAGAAGCAAGCTGAACCGATTAAGGAACCAGCCCTGGAGTCGACTGCCGAGAATGCTGCCCGGCATGCAACAAATAACCTGCTGCCGATGAACCTGTCACGACAGCAGGAGGGACAGAGGAGAAAGATGAAGAACCTAAACCTCCTCAGATCCGAATGCAGTGGGAAGGATGTATTGTTGATTATCGTCCCCCACCTCCTTTTCCTCAGCGGCTACAGAAATTGAAACAGGAATCCCAGCTTAAGAAAATCTACGATATTTTAAGCAGGTTCACATCAACATACCACTGTTAGATGTCATTAGGGAAATGCATGGTTATGCCAAATTTCTCAAGGATGCCATGTCGAAGAAATCCAGACTTGGGGAATTTGAAACGGTCAAAATGACAGAGGGATGCATGAGTATTCTGCACAAGCATCCACCCCAGAAGAAGAAGGATCATGGGAGCTTCATAATACCGTGCATAATCGGAGATAAATTTGTGGGTAAGGCACTTTGTGATCTTGGTGCTAGTATAAATTTAATGCCCAAATCTGTTTTTCAGAAATTAGGTATTGGACAAGCACGACCCACAACAGTTATGCTGCAGCTGGCAGACCGCTCTTACGTACAACCGGAAGGAAAAATTGAAGATATTCTGGTAAGAGTGGACAAATTTATTTTTCCTGCTGACTTCCTTGTCTTAGATTGTGAAGCAGATGAGAATGCACCACTCATCCTGGGGCGACCCTTCTTAGCCACAGGAAGATCACTAATTGATGTAGAAAAGGGAGAACTCACTATGAGAGTAAATGATCAAGAAATCAAACTGAATGTTCTCCAAGCAATTAAGCACGCTGATGTAGAGGAAGAATGCAAGGCTATCATTGAAGTTATCCTTGACCAACCCTGCATCAGGTCGGACTGCCATGACATCAAATTTGGCCACTACCTCAGCAGCCATTTAGATACTTGTCAAGACAGCGACGACGATAGCAGCTCCTCAGAATCTGATACATCTGATACTGAAGATCAAGAGGAGGTAAACTGGATAGGCAATCGTCCATGTAAGTTATTCGAGCCCTTAAACTATACCTCGAATGAACATATAGTCCAAAAGCCATCAACTGTAGATCCACCTGTTCTAGATCTTAAGCCCCTGCCAGGGCAGCTCAAGTATGTTTTCCTTGGATTAAATGATACGTTGCCCGTAATCATCTCTTCCAAGTTGATGCAGGAACAGGAACAACAGCTGATAGGGATGCTGCAACAGCACAAAAAGGCTATTGGATGGATAATAGTTGATATCCAAGGCATCAGTCCGGCATTATGCATGCATAAAATCCTCCTTGAGGATGATCATAAGCCGACCATTGATGCACAGAGATGTCTGAACGATGCTATGCGAGAGGTGGTTCGTAAGGAGATCATAAAATGGCTTGATGTTGGAATAATCTATTCCATCTCGGATAGCAAGTGGGTGAGCCCGGTGCAGTGCGTTCCCAAGAAAGGAGGAATAACCGTGGTGACCAATGAAGAAAACGAGCTAATCCCAACCAGGACTGTGACTGGTTGGAGGGTTTGTATGGACTACTGGAAGCTTAAAAAAGCTACCCGGAAGGACCACTTTCCCCTACCTTTTATTGATCAAATGATTGATAGATTAGCGAGAAAGCCTTACTATTGTTTTCTTGATGGATACTCAAGTTATAATCAAATAGCCATTGCACCGGAAGATCAAGAGAAGACGACGTTCACATGCCCATACGATACTTATGCTTTTCGGAGGATGCCATTTGGACTTTGTAATGCACCAACAACTTTCCAAAGGTGCATGATGGCAATATTCTCCAATATGGTGGAGGATTTCCTAGAGATATTCATGGATGATTTCTCGGTCTTTGGAGACAATTTTGAAAGCTGCCTTGGCAACCTACAGAAAGTGCTTGAAAGATGTGAGAAAGCAAACTTGGTATTAAACAGGGAAAAATGTCACTTCATGATGGATGAAGGGATAGTCCTAGGCCATAAAGTGAGCTGCCGCGGCATAGAAGTCGACAGGGCAAAGATCTAGGTAATCGAAAAGCTGCCGCCACCCACCACAGTCAAGGGAATCAGGAGTTTTTTAGGGCATGCTGGTTTTTATCGAAGGTTTATTGCAAACTTTTAAAAAATCACCAAACCTTTATGCCATCTTCTGGAGCAGAACCGTCCCTTCGACTTCAACACTGAATGTACTGAGGCATTCAAGGTTCTGAAAGAAAAGCTGGTAACAGCCCCAATAGTATAGCCACTAGATTGGAAACTACCATTTGAGATCATGTGTGATGCTAGTGACTATGCTGTCGGGGCAGTTCTTGGGCAGAGAAAAGACAAGCTCTTTCATGTCATATACTATGCCAACAAAACACTGAATGACGCCCAAATAAACTACACCACAACAGAAAAGGAACTGCTAGCTGTGGTGTTCTCTATTGACAAGTTCCATTCTTATATACTTGGAACAAAGGTCATTATCCATACAGACAGCTCTGCATTGAAGTATTTGTTCACCAAAAAGGATGCAAAGCCTAGACTGATACGTTGGATTCTGCTACTGCAAGAGTTCGACCTTGAAATCAAGGACAAAAAGGGGACAGAGAATCAAGTTGCAGATCACTTGTCAAGGTTAGAGAAGGGAAAGAGTCTTCCGGCAGACGAGACACACATACTGGAGACCTTCCCTGACGAGCAGCTGTTCGCTGCCACAAGCACTGCCGCGACAGCCATGGCGGTAGGTAAGTTTTCTGAACTCCCCTGGTATGCAGATTTCGTTAATTATTTAGTTAGCGGAATAACTCCTCCTGGCCTTAATTATCAAGCTAGGAAGAGGTTCCAAAATTATGTAAAGCATTATTATTGGGACAAACCTCTTCTTTTCAAATATTGTGCAGATCAGGTTATTAGGAGATCCATACCACAAGATGAACAGAAAGATATACTACATCACTGCCATGCTTCACAATATGGAAGCCATGTAGGTGGTAACAAAACTGCTGCCAAAGTTTTGCAGTCTGGATTTTACTGGCCGTCACTGTTCAAGGATGCCCAAACATTCTACAAAAATTGTGACAAGTGTCAATGGACTGGAAACATCTCAAGGAGACATGAGATGCCGCTGCAAAACATTCTTGAAGTCGAGATCTTCGATGTTTGGGGATAGATTTTATGGGACCATTCCCAACTTCATGTGGGAACTTATACATCTTCCTGGCAGTAGATTATGTGTCCAAATGGGTTGAAGCGATCGCTACTCAGAAAAACGATGCCAAGACAGTTCAGAGGTTTTTGCATAAAAACATTTTTTCCAGATTCGGCATCCCCAAAGAGATCATCAGTGATGAAGGGGGACATTTCGACAATAGGGTTATAGCTGCTGCCTTGAAAAGGTATGGTGTCAAACATCGGATCGCAACAGCATACCACCCTCAGACCAATGAACATGCTGAAATATCCAACAGAGAGGTAAAGAACATCCTTGAAAAGATGGTTAAACCAACTCGGAAGGACTGGTCTCTACACCTCAATGATGCATTATGAGCCTACAGAACAGCGTTCAAAACTCCCTTAGGAATGTCACCCTACCGGCTGATTTATGGGAAAACATGTCATCTACCTGTTGAGATTGAGCACAGAGCATACTAGGCCATCAAGGCAATGAATATGGACTTGGAAAAAGTAGGACAGAAAAGGCTGCTTGACTTGAACGAGATAGAAGAAATTCGAGCAATGACCTATGACAACGCAAGGATTTACAAAGACAAAACAAACAAGTGGCATGATAAGAAGTTGCTGCCACGACAGTTCTGCCCAGGGCAGCTTGTGTTGTTGTTCAACTCTAGGTTGAAGCTCTTCCCAGGGAAGCTAAAGTCTAGGTGGCCCGGCCCATTCCAAGTGGTGCAAGTTTTTCCCCATGGTGCTATCACAATCATATCTTTAAAAGACGGGCACCAATTTAAAGTCAACAAACAACGATTGAAGCATTATCAGGGGACTGAAGCCCCAAGAATGCAGGAAGTAGTTACTTTAGGAGATGCCCCTCCTGGCATCTCTAATTTAACTTAATTTTTATTATTATTATTATTATTATTATTATTATCTATATATATTAGGTAATTAGAATTATTTTATTTTTAGGAACCAAAGTTTATTTTTATTATTTTTAGGAAACAAAGGAGACAAGGAGAAGAGGAGAAGTGAATCCAGCCCACCATCTTTCCATCAGCGTAAAAAGCCCAACTTAGGAGCCTGCCGTTACAGCTGCTGCGACAGACACGGGAATTCCAGCCTGTCAACACGCTGTCGCGGCAGACACGCAAACGCGTAATAGACGCGCAGCAGACACGAAAACACGTGACAGACGCGTCAGAAACCGCGTAACAACTGGCCCCGTTATTCGCGCCTGCCGTTATAGCTCCAACAGGCAGCAAACTCCCCCTCTATATAAACCCCATTTTACTATTCATTTTTCACTCACTTTCACTCTCTTTACTTGTTTCCTCTAGAAATTTTACTTGTTTTCAATTTCTTTCCACAGTCCTTGCAACATGAGCACTAGAAACACCCGCCGAAGCTCTGCCTCAGGATCTGCCCCGGCAGCATCCACTCCAAGCTCCTTCCAGATCTGTGATATGTGGGAGGAGAGAGGCTTCATTTACACTTCCAAAATGGGGAACCTGGGGCTGCAGCCGTTCATAGCCCGAAAAATCAGAGCCCTGCAGTGGCAGATATTCGCAGAACAACCGGAGGAGATGAACGTGACTCTCGTCCGAGAATTTTATGCTGCCATCGGCAGCAGGAACGCGACAACAGTTACAGTCTGAGGGAAAGAGGTACCCTTCGAACCCGAATATATCAACACACTCTATGGGTTCTATGTGGGACAAAGAGAAGATGGCCACCAAAGATTCCTCGAGAGTTTAGAGCCTGCCGACTACGATGCTGTGATGGCAGAACTCATAGATGAAGGTACCGAATGGAACACCGATCCGAAGCATCCGAGAACGGTGAAAAGAGTCCAGCTCACCCCGGAGGCAAAACTGTGGAATTCGTTTATCAAGAAACGGATTATGCCCTCCTCACAAAACACAACCGTCGACCAACCAAGGTTAGCCCTCATCCATTCTATTTTAAATGAGAGGCCAATTAACGTTGGCAGATACGTCCGGGAGGGTATATTGGAATATGCGTACCGGCCGTCAGGACCACTCTTCTACCCCTACCTCATCACTGCCCTCTGTCACGGCCACAACGTACCGAAGGCTACCGAGGATTTAAGAGTTCGAGGGAAAGGTTAGACCGACAGAAACATACTAATCCTGATGGAAATCAAAGCTGCCACGCCCCTGTCATCTTTTGATCCTATTGCCACGGCATCTGAGCCGATAGAGCCCACCGACACCGAGCCTACTGCCACAAAACCCAGGCAGCCTACTACAGCAGCTCCTCCAGCTGACACCTCCTCACAAATCCTTGCTGCCATACAAAAAATGGAGGAACGACAGCTCGGCCTCATGAGTTTCATCCGAGACTTCACCACCGCCACGGTACATTTCATCCACACCTCTCTTAATTTCCCTGATGTACTATTCCCCACTTTCCCAAATCATTACTTTGCTGCCTCCACCCCTGCCCATACCCCTACCCCTGTTGCCACACCAAAAACGCCATATGCGGCATCTACTCCAACCCCTGCCACAACAGCTGCATGCGGCAGCCGCACAGCCGACACATCTGCCAGGGGAACCAAGAGAAAGGAGCCTGAAGACGACCTCAATAGGTATATTGCTGGTTTCTCTTCATCTGAAATCTGGGCTGCATCCGACAACGAGCCCTCTGTTAAGAGGAACTTGTCCAAGGAGTTCACACCAGAAAAACGGCAAAAAATAGTAGCCGATAAAGAAAAATCTGATAGCAGCAGTAGTAGCGGCAGCAGCGAGAGTAGCAGCAGTTCCGAGGTTCAGGTAGTGGAGAAACCACCTCATATCTCCCCTACCCGTATTCAACCTCCACAGGAGGCCAAAATAAAGAACACTTCTGCCTCTCCCATTCGTCTGCCAGCACCAGCAAACAAAGTCACTGCCCGCCGGCAGATACAACTTAGCAGCAGCAGTAGCAGCAGCGGCGACGACATCACTTGAAATTTTAAGTTTCTTATCTTATATTGTTGTCTGCCTTTTTATATTTTGTGATGTTGTTTTATTTTTCTTTTTCATCCATGTCATTTGCATTGAGGGCAATGCAACCCTCGAGTTTGGGGGTGGCATCCCTCCATTAATAGAGTCTTTTTAAGTTTAAAACATTGTGTCTTTTACTTAGTTTATTTTTGCTAAAAAATGAAAATTTGGCTTAAGTCTTTGAACTGAACTTACCTGTCAAGACAGCCTCTGTCATGGAAGTGCCTTTAGGATAGTTTTAGGAGCAGTTTAGAGCCTTACTATTGTTCTGAAACTTAAACACCATTTGTGACTTTTATACTGTCTAGAACTTTACTGGTAAACTAGAATAGGGAAAAGATTAATACTTGAGTAGCCCCTAGAGGTGCCTAACACTGGCTCTAGGAAAAGAAGTTAAAGGAAAATAGACTCAATACACCTAGAGGTGCCCGAAACTGGCTCTAGGAAGTTAGCTAGAGGTGCCCGAAACTGGCTCTAGTCAAACTTAAAGCTAAAGAAAAATCGAGTCTAAGAAAACACTAAAGGAGCCTAAAAATTGCCTCCAAAAAGATGAAAGTTGGCATAAAAATTCAAGTTAGAAGTTTCAACTATTCTAGTAAACTAAGTGAGTCTAGGCATATAATTGTTCACAAAGCATGCACACACTACACGAGAATTATAGCATGGTTCCGAATAAAACCTGAATTATCCGACAAGGCGTTGCTCACAATAGGGAATGAATGGTAGGTAAGGGAAGGTTCATTGTTTTAAGCCAAACAAAATTTTGTATTTCTTTTTTAGGTCTAAATTGCTTGAGGGCAAGCAAAAACTTGAGTTTGGGGGTGTGTTGAGTGTGTAAAAGTTCTATAATTTACCCCCTATTTAACCCATATTTCTGTTGCATTCAAGCATAATTCATTGCATAGCCATAATCCAAAAGTAATATTATAATGCTTCTTTAATTTTCTTAGGCTCTATGCATGAGATAAATGCAACACGATTCATGAGTTTAAGAGAAGACCTAGTAGTTACCCCCTTGGATGGATCACCCAAGATTTCACCACCTTTGACACAGTTGAACTCCCTTGGGTATCTCACTTCCTTTTCCTCAAGAGCCAAGTCCTTCAAGGCTTCAAGAGGTGGATCTTGTGTATCCTCTTCTTTCGTTGGAATCTCATCCTCCTTTGAAGTTTGTCCACCATCAAAGGCATCAAGGATTCCTACATCATCATCATCACAAGAATCCTTCCTCGGAAGGAGGTTATCATCGAATACAACATGAATAGACTCTTCTACTACTAAAGTTTTCTTATTAAATACACGATAGGCTTTAGAGTTTAAGGAATAACCTAAGAAAATAGCTTCATCACTTTTAGCATCAAATTTACCTAAGTTATCTTTTCAATTGTTTAAGACAAAACACTTGCAACCAAATGGATGAAAATAACTAATGTTAGGCTTTTTAGATTTTAAAATCTCATATGGTGTTTTCTTTAAAAGTGGCCTAATCATTACTCGGTTTACAATGTAGCAAGCGGTGTTTGTGGCTTCCGCCCAAAAATATTTAGGTAAATTGTTTTCACAAAGCATGGTTCTAGCCATTTCTTGTAAAATTCTATTTTTCCTCTCAACTACCCTATTTTGTTGAGGAGTTCGAGGAGCCGAAAAATTGTGGCTAATACCATTTTCATTTAAAAACTCTTCAAAACCTAGATTTTGGAATTCGGTTCCATGATCACTTGAGAAATTTTAAGTTCAAGATCATTTTGAGTTAATTTTGAAAATGTGATGAATTTTTCTAAAGCCTCATCTTTAGTACTTAAAAATAGAACCCAAGTAAATCTAGAATAGTCATCAACAAGTACAAATGCATAAAATTTACCACCCAAGCTCATAGTTCTAATAGGCCTAAATAAATCTATGTGAATAAGTTGTAAACACCTACTTGTAGAAACATCATTAATGGATTTAAAGGATGATTTGTGTTCTTTACCCTTAGAGCATGCATCACAAAATTTTGTCATTTGAGAAATTTATTTTGGGCAAACCTCTAACTAGATCTAGGGAAACTAATTTTTCTAAAACACTAATGCTAGCATGTCCTAGTTTCCTATGCCATAACCATGCATCATTTTCATCATGAGCAACAAAGCATGCATGGGATGAATGAATGTCATCTAAATGCACCATGTAAATATTACCTATGCGATGACCTATGAGCATTATTTTATTTGATTTAATGTCAACAATTTTACACCCATTTTTATCAAACAAGACATTTAACCCTTTATCACATAATTGACTAATGCTCAATAAATTATGTTTAAGACCATCGATATACAAAATATTTTCAATGAGAATAGTAGAGTGATTACCTATGGATCCAATACCTTTAATGTGGCCTTTGGAGTTGTCACTAATGCTCAATAAATTATGTTTAAGACCATCGATATACAAAATATTTTCAATGAGCATTATTTTATTTGATTTAATGTCAACAATTTTACACCCATTTTTATCAAACAAGACATTTAACCCTTTATCACATAATTGACTAATGCTCAATAAATTATGTTTAAGACCATCGATATACAAAATATTTTCAATGAGAATAGTAGAGTGATTACCTATGGATCCAATACCTTTAATGTGGCCTTTGGAGTTGTCACTACTCCTCCACTTTTTGGCTTTAAGTCCATGAATCTACTCTTGTCTCCGGTCATATGCCTCGAGCATCCACTATCAAGGTACCATGAATTTTGACTTTGTGCTTTGGCCTTGTAGCAATGCTTCCCCTACAAAAAAATATTAAACTTTGGTTTTTGGTACCCAAATCATTTTGGGTCCACAAGTATTAGCTCCCAAAAGCTTGGTTCCCTTAGGAATCCAAGGTGACATAGCAACAACATTATTAGATTTGACGAGTTCCTTAGGAACCCATACACTCCTAATCATTTTAGTTCTATTATGTCTATGGAAACTATTTTGTTTGTAGTTGTATGTCTTTCTTTTAGGTTGGTTAGTTTTAGAGGATTCACCTATCTCATTTTTCACACTACCAACATTTTTGAAAGACTCCTTGAGCTTGTTAAGCTCATCTAACACCTTTTGGTGTTCACTATTGCATTGAGAAATAAGATTATTTAGGTCTACATTTTCAACTTGGAAGAATTTAAGTTCATCTTTTAAATCTAAAATCTTTTTCTCAAATTTTAAGTTAGCTTGAGATAGTGAGTCATTTCTATCATTTAATTCTGAAATAATCTTTTTAATTCTTATGACCGACTCTTTGTACTTCTCAACTAACTCATCATAAACCTCTTGCAACTCATCATAAGCATCATGCAATTCCTCAAATGTAAAATCAAAAGATGATGAGTTAGAGGTTACCATGGAGGAATCCTCTTCAAGTGCCATGAGGCAAAGGTTGGCCACTTCGTGTTCGTCATCCTCGGATGACTCCTCGTCACTCAAAGTAGCAAGCTTGGCTTTGAGCTTCTTCTTCTTCTTCTCAAAGCCCTTCTTCTTGAGTTGAGGGCATTCCGAACGAATGCGACCGGGTTTTTTGCACTCGAAGCAAATGATTTGATCCCTCTCTTCTTCTTTGTTTTTGGTTTTGAAGTCCATTTTTCTTTGCATCTTCCTTCCTCGGTTGGACCTCATAAACCGTGAGAACCTTTTGGCTATCATAGCCAATTCTTCTAGGTCATCCTTCTCACTAGAAGTGCTCTCCTCATGTAGTGAAGCTTTGAGAGCAACTCCTATCTTCTTCTTCTTTTCTACCTCTAGCTTCTCCACTCTTTTCACTTCCTTCTTCCTTTCATCTCCCCTTCCTTGCTTCATTATCTCGTGAGTTAGGAGAGAACCCACTAGCTCATCAAGTTTGAGTGTCTTCAAGTTTTTGGCCTCAATGATGGCGGTTCTCTTCCCATCCCAAGATTCGGGAAGTGAGTAGAGTAGCTTCTAGACTAGTTTGTCTTCCAGGATTGTCTCTCAAAAACCCTTAAGCCTGTTGACGATTGTTGAAAAGCGATCAAACATCTTGGACACAGTTTCGTCGGGCTCCATTTTGAAATTCTCATAGCTAAATGTTGTGTGTCAAAAGTCCTATCGCAATGTAGTGCAAGTGTACACGACGCAAGTAGTAAAGTGATACACGAAGTATCGAATGTTGAATCCACAGAGACTGGAAATAGCTTTATCCTCGAATTGCTACACAAGAGAGAAAAGGAAGAGTTTAGATTGTTTGGAAAATAATAATGAATATAATAGAATGAAGATTCAGGGTTAAGAGATAGGCCGGTATTGATTTGCTTGGTAGTGCAGGTGTTGCATTGTATAAGAATTCATGTTTTGTCGTCGTCCTTGTCGCGGCAACACCTATCGCGGCAGCAGTCTGTTGTTTTCGCGACAGCGATCACACAACTCTGTACTTCAAGCTTGGCAAGAATCCCTGTTGTGACGTCCTATCCCTAGGTCCAAGTACTGTTGATGAACACTTCTTGTGTCCTCCATATGGGGAAGCATAGCAGTGGTGAAGCACATCTTCCTGTTCATCCTGTGGTACGCATCTCCTGGTAATTTGATCTGTACAATGTTTGAAAAGAAGTGGTTCGTCCCAATAATAATGTTTTGCATCATTTTGGAACCTCTTCCTTGCTTGGTAATTAAATTCAGGAGGTAGTACTCCGCTAACAATGTAATTAATGAAATCAGCGTGCCAAGGAAGTTCAGAAAACTTACCTGCCGCCATGGCTGTCGCAGCAGAGCTTGTGGCAGCAAACAACTGCTCATCTGGGAAGGTCTCCAGTATGTGGGTTTTGTCTATCGGTAGACTCTTTCCCATCTTTAATCTCGACAAGTGGTCTACTACTTGGTTTTCTGTCCCCTTTTTGTCCTTGATGTCAATGTCGAATTCTTGCAGCAGCAGAATCCAACGTATCAGTCTAGGTTTTGTATCTTTTCTAATGAACAAATACTTCAGTGCTGAATGGTCTGTATGGACCACCACCTTCGTTCCAAGTATGTACAGACGAAACTTGTCGATTGAGAACACCACTGCTAATAGTTCCTTTTCTGTTGTGGTGTAGTTCACTTGGGCATCATTTAGTGTTTTGATGGCGTAATAAATTACGTGAAATAGCTTATCCTTCCTCTGCCCTAGTGCTGCCCCTACAGTATAGTCACTGGTATCACACATTATTTCGAATGGCAAACTCCAGTCTGGTGGTTGTACAATCGGGGTTGTTACCAGCTTCTCCTTCAGAATTATGAATGCCTCAGTACATTCAGTATTAAAGTCAAAGGGACGCTTCTGCTCCAATAAATGGCATAAAGGCCTAGTAATCTTCGAGAAATTTGCAATAAATCTTCGATAAAACCCAACATGCCCTAAGAAACTCCGAATTCCCTTGAATGTGGTGGGTGGCGGCAGCTTTTCTATGACTTCTATTTTCGCTCTGTCTACCTCAATGCCGCGGCAGCTTAACTTGTGGCCTAGGACTATCCCTCCATCCACCATGAAGTGGCATTTTTCCCAGTTTAAGAACAAGTTCGCTTTTTCGCATCTTTCAAGCACCTTCTATAAGTTGCCTAAATAGCCTTCAAAATTGTCTCCAAAGATGAAAAAATCGTCCATGAATATTTCCAGGAAGTCCTCCACCATGTCGGAGAGTATTGCCATCATGCACCTTTGGAAGGTTGTTGGTGCATTGCAGAGTCCAAATGGCATCCTCCGAAAAGCATAAGTGTCGTACGGACATGTGAAGGTAGTTTTCTCTTGATCCTCCGATGCAATAGCTATATGGTTATAACCTGAGTAACCATCAAGAAAACAATAATAAGGTTTCCCCGCTAATCTATCAAGCATTTTATCAATAAAAGGTAGGGGAAAATGGTCTTTCCGGGTAGCTTTGTTAAGCTTCCGGTAATCCATACAAACCCTCCAACCGGTCACAGTCTTGGTTGGGATTAGTTCGTTCTCTTCATTGGTCACCACGGTTATTCCTCCCTTTTTAAGGACACACTGCACAGGGCTCACCCACTTACTATCCGAGATGGCATAAATTATTCCGACGTCGAGCCATTTAATAATTTCCTTTCTCACTACTTCTTGCATAGCGTCGTTTAAGTGTCTCTGAGCATCAATGGTCGGCTTATGATCATCCTCTAAGAGAATTTTGTGCATACATAGTGCCGGACTGATGCCTTGGATGTCAGCTATCGTTCATCCAATAGCCTTCTTATGCTGCTGCAGCATTCCAATTAATTGATGTTCCTATTTCTGCATTAACTTGGAAGAGATGATTACGAGCAACGTATCATTTAAACCAAGAAAAACATATTTAAGCTGCCCTAGCAGGGGCTTAAGATCTAAAACAGGTGGTTCTACAGTTGAAGGCTTTTGGATTATGTGTTCATTCGAGGTATAGTTTAGGGGCTCGAATAACTTACCTGGACGATTGCCTATCCAATTTACCTCCTCATGACGTTCAGTGTCGGATATGTCTGATTTGGAGGAGTCACTGTCGCCGTTGCTGCCGTGACAGTCTTCCAGATGGCTGTCGTGGCAGTGTCCAAATTTGATGTCATGGCAGCTCGATCTGATGAGGGGTTGGTCAAGGAGTACTTCAGTGATGGCCTTGCATTCTTCTTCTACATCAGCATGTTTGATTGCTTGGAGAACATTTAGTTTGATCTCTTGATCATTTACTCTCATGGTCAGTTCCCCTTTCTCTACATCAATCAGAGATCTGCCTGTGGCTAGGAAAGGTCGCCCTAGGATGATTGGTGCATTTTCATCTACTTCACAGTCTAAGACAAGAAAGTCAGCAAGGAAAATAAATTTATCCACTCTTACCAGAATATCTTTGATCTTCCCTTCTGGTTGCACGTAAGAGCGGTCTGCTAGCTGCAGCATGACTGTCATGGGCCGTGCTCGTCCAATACCTAATTTCTGAAACACAGATTTTGGCATTAAATTTATACTAGCACCTAGATCACAAAGTGCCTTACCCACGAATTTGTCACCAATTATGCACGGTATGATGAAGCTCCCAGGATCCTTCTTCTTCTGGGGTGGATGCATGTACAAGATAGTCATGCATCCATCTGTCATTTTTACCGTTTCAAATTCCCCAAGTCTGGATCTTTTCGACATAGCATCCTTGAGAAATTTTGCATAACCGGGCATCTGCTTGATGGCCTCTAGCAGCGGTATATTAATGTGAACCTGCTTAAAAATGGCATAGATCTTTTTGAGTTGGTACTCATGTTTCTGTTTATGTAACCGCTATGGAAAAGGAGGTGGAGGACGGTAATCTTCCAGACTTCCTTCACATGGTATTCTGATTTGAGGAGGCTTAGGTTCTTCAGTATTCTTGTCTTGCTCCTCTGTCCCTTCTGATGCCGTGACAGGTGTGTCGGCAGCAGGTTTTTCCTCCTCTGCCGGGGCAGTGTTCGCGGCAGGTGTTTCTAGGGCTGGTTCCTCAATCGGTATGGTTTTCATCTCCGGCCCTTGCAGTTGTTTCCCACTCCTAGTTGTAATTGCTTTACACTGCTCATGTGTGGGTTTTCTAGCGACTTCAGTATCACTAGGGAATCCTCCGTTTTGCCTTGGCTTAATATGCTGGGAAACCTGGCCTATCTGTGTCTCCAGCGATTTTAGTGTAGCCTCATGGTTAGTCATTCTCATCTATGTTTTGTCCATGAATGACTCAGTCTTTTTGACGAAGTGATCCATGTTTTCCATGTAAGCTCCTATCTCTGACATAAATGTGGCCAATGTCTGCTCCAGTATACTAGTTGCGGTTGTCGGCTGCTGTTGCGGTTGTTGTTGTGGTTGCTGCCGTGTCAGGATTCTGGGTGCCCCTTGGTTTTGGTTGTTCTGCATCTGAGGATTCAGTGCGTTGTTTGGATTGCTCCAAGAGAACTTGGGATCTTTCCTCCAGTTAGGATTGTAATTGTTGGAATCGTAATTTCTTGGCTTATTGTAGTTTCCAACATACATCCCTTCCTCTAGCTGTAACGGGCAGTCTTCCGAACTGTGATTCCCACTACAAGTTTCACATACCTCTTCTGCAGAATATAAAGGTTTTGAATCTTTCTTCAACAAATTTTCCACTGCTTTTGTGAGGTATGCAACATGTGTTTTCAGGGAATTGTCGGCTTCATAGTCTTTTACAGCTATTCCTCGTTTACCTCTCCTCGCCGTAGGAAATTGCTCGTCATTCTTTGCCAAGTTTTTCAAAACTACCATGGCTTTGTCGGGATCTTTATCCAACAAAAGTCCATTCGCTGCTGAATCTATTCTCATCCGAGTGTGAGTGTTGGCAGCATTGTAGAATTTGATGACTTGATTCCACATGGGAAATCCGTGCATCGGGCAGTTCCTTAGTAGAGTTGTAAACCTGTCTCATGCCTCGTGCATTGGCTTGTCATCTTCCTGTTGAAAAGTAGCAATTTCATTGCGCAATCGCTCAGATAAGTGAGAAGGATTAAAACGAGATAAAAATTCACGAGTGAGATCTGCCCAAGTTCTTATTGAACCTGGCGTTAGTTTATTCCACCAAGTTTTAGCTCTATCCCTCAGTGAATGAGGAAATAACCGGAGCCTCAGTATTTTCGGATTTACTCCTGGTAGTCTAAACGATCCGCAGATTTCTTGGAACTTTTAAGATGTTCTCTGGCATCCTCTGTTGCAGCACCACTAAATTGGCCAGCGGAATTTATCATGCTGAACATAACAGGTTTCAGCTCGAAATTTTCAGCTTCTACGTCTGGCGAGGTGGTCTCCAATTCCACATGATCGTTGATCATGTACTCACGGCAGGACCGTCGTGTGGCCTTGGCAGCAGGCCGTCCGTTCCGTTCATCTATGGGAGGATCTCTAACAACCCCTTGGTTATCATCTACCCCGTTGTTCTGTCTTCCGTTCACCATTGCTTCTAATTGTTCCTCAAGATAGTCGTTTCTTGCTATCAAGAGGCGGACTCGGTTCTTGAGATTGCACGTACATTCGATTTCAGGGTCTAGTCCGTACTCGGGTTCTTTTCCCTGTCTAGATCTGCGCATACGCAAACAAAAAACCTTGTGAAAAGCACAGGGTAAATAACACCAATAAAAACAGAAAAATTAAAAAGAAAAAGTGCAGTAAAAGTAAGGGTAAAGATATGTTGCCAGTCCCCCGGCAACGGCGCCAAAAACTTGTTGCGTGTCAAAAGTCCTATCGCAATGTAGTGCAAGTGTACACGACGCAAGTAGTAAAGTGATACACGAAGTATCGGATGTCGAATACACAGGGACTGGAAATAGCTTTATCCTCGAATTGCTGCACAAGAGAGAAAAGGGAGAGTTTAGATTGTTTGGAAAATAATAATGAATATAATAGAATGAAGATTCAAGGTTAAGAGATAGGCCAGTATTGATTTGCTCGGTAGTGCAGGTGTTGCACTGTATAAGAATTCCTGTTCTGTCGTTGTCCCTGTCGCGGCAGCACCTGTCGCGGCAGCAGTCTATTTTTGTCGCGGCAGCGATCACACAACTTTGTACTTCAAGCTTGGCAAGAATCCCTGCTGAGACTTGTCCTATCCCTAGGTCCAAGTACTGTTGATGAACACTTCTTGGATGATACCTCCTGGCGTGAATCGAAGGGTGAACACCAATGTTGTTGAATTCTTCCTTAGCCACTTAACCTCGTCCTATCTCTAGGTCTGAGATAGTTCAACCATAAGCTGGAGAACCCGTACTTATTCCTTTTGTATACTTAACTCTCCCGATATTAAGTAAATAGATAATCTCATAAGGCTCTCCCGATACTCTTGCAAGATGTTGAAACCAGAATAAGCAAACTTGAAGTTTATTTTATTGAACGAAAAATTCCTAAAACAATACAATCCTTGCAACTACTTTACAGAATCAACCCTTAGCCCTAGGGTAAGTTTAGAACATGATAAGAAGGTGGAAAACGACAAGGGTTTTGGGGAAGAACACTAGAGATGAGATATCCTTCCCTAGGTCAAATTACATGCCTTTATATAGGCCTTGGGTTCAAGTTTTCCAATAAGGTAAGAATACAAGTTCAAACTAAAGTACAACTCTAATTAAGATTAAATCTTCTGAGTAGATGTCTTTAATTCGTCCTCTTTTCTTGCTTTGGGTTTCTTCCTTGAACTTTGGGCTTGGCCTTCATTCTGATCTAGGGCTCAAAAATATATAGGAGTGGTCCACGACAGAACAGCTTGAAATCCTCTATCTGTCGAACTCCACTTCACTTTGCCACTTCACCTGTGATGTCGTCATGGCTGCCACGGTAGTGGCCACGACAACATCTTCCTTCTTGACTCCAGTCTCTTGTTCCAGCTCTGCTTCTTTGCTGTCCTGAGTCTGCCGCAGCAGATACCTGCAAAAGTAGCCAAAATGAGTAGCAACTATGCAATTTTATTTAATTGTGATGTATATGTGAAACTTTACCTAAATGCAATGAATTATGCTTGAATGCAGCAGAAATATGGGTTAAATAAGGGGTAAAATATAGGACTTTTACACACCCAACACTAAGATTGAGAATTCCAATCTTGGTCTCCTTCACATCACTAGTTCCTTCAAAAGTGGTCTCTAGTGTATCCCACACTTCCTTGGCACTTTCAATGGAGGAGACTTTGGAGTAGATGTTGGGACCGAAAGAGCAAAACAACATGTGAAGAGCTTTATCATTGATTTGGATCTTCTTTCTCTCTTCTTCACTCATCTCAATCTTCTTCTTTAGAACCAATCTTCCTTCATCGTCTCTCTTCAACTGAATATAGGGACCATCTTCAATGACATCCCAAACTATATAATCATTGGATTTGATGAAGAGGCGCATCCGGTTCTTCCAAAATGGATAGTTATCACCGTTGAAGAATGGCAGTTTTGTGGTTGATTGAGACTCGTACATGCTTGACCCGGAGGTAGATGCCATGGCTTGATTTTTGGATGATCACACTCTTCCTAGGAACTCCTCATGTGGTTGTTAATCCTTCAAAGAGGTAGGCTCTGATACCAATTGTTGAGTGGATCAATGGATTGATCAAAGCCAAGAGGGGGGTGAATTGAGTTTTTAAAAATTTGTTGGGGTAAAAGGATAGCTAAAAATGAAGAACAAGGAATTTTAGAGTGGTTCAATTTCCAAATGAACTCTACGTCCACTACCTTAGCTACCACTAAGGATTTCCAACAATTCACTAATTTGTTCTTCCCCTTTTCAAGGCTTAAGAGGTAACCTTTACACAACCGGTCAAATTTTCTACCCAAAATTTGACCAAACCTTCACAAGAGTACAATAAAGAATTAAGGAAAGAAAGATATCTCTCAAATACAAGATTTCCCTTTTAAGTACCAACATTCAACCCAAATTTGATGATAAGATAGGAATTGAACACTACACAATTTGGGGTTTACAAGAAATTGGAAAATAAGCACTTTGAGCTTGGATTTTTGCTTGGATGTTTATCTTTGATGCAATAGTTGTTGTTGGTCTTCAATTAGCTTCAATTTATACCTTCTCTATCAATTATAACCGTTTGGGTGGTTAGGGTATTGATTATAGCTGTCGGGACCCTCTCTTTCCACCATAAATGCACTTCTGCAGCTTACCGTATCGGTACGCGTGGACCTGTATCGATACCTGTCTCAAAACAGAAAGAGTTGTTGCACAATAACTATAGGGCGTATCGATACGCATGTAAGCGTATCGGTACGGGACAAGGATCGTTTCGATACGGGTAAGACCGTATTGATACCTTTTTCTCAACTTAGCTCACTAGAAGTTTCTGTATCGATACGTCTAAGAGCGTATCGGTACGGGTCAACCACCACTTTAAATTTTAGTTACCTAACAACTGACACCAACGGTTGAAAACTTTAAAAAAAATTCAAATTAAAAATTCCATTAAATCCGTATCGATACGGGTGGAACCGTATCGGTACGCTATTCAAACTCCTACAGTTTTTACAGATGGGCGTATCGATACAGATTCAATCTGTTTCGATACGCTGTTTTGATACAATGAGAAGCATATCAAAACGCGTCTTTCCAGTAGCCAACTTTGAAAAAAAAAGGTATCGATACGGCAGGAAGCGTATTGATACACCTGGACGTTTTTCAGTACTTTGGCCTAAGAACACTTAGAAAATATTTGGAGTTTGAGTTTCTTCAAATCAGATTAAGCTTTGGTGTTTTATAAATCATTTGAGGGACTTAAAAGTCTATTTCAAGTTTTGAATATAATCCTTAACAAACATTGTTATATCAAAATCAAACATAGGTTTTACAATATGCATCTAAGCAGTTGAAGGTGCATGAGCGTAACTACCCTACTCACGATCTTGAGCTTGCGGCTGTTGTGTTTGCCTTGAAAATCTGGAGGCATTATCTGTATGGTGAGAAATGTGTGGTGTTCACAGATCATAAGAGTTTAAAGTATCTTATGTCTCAGAAGGAGTTGAATCTTAGGCAACGTTGTTGGGTGGAGTTGCTTAAGGATTATGATCTGTCGATCGAGTACCATTCAAGAAAGGCCAATGTTGTGGCTGATGCTTTGAGCTAGAAAGTGGCGATGGAGTTTAGGGTGATGTTTGCTCGTTTGAGCATATCGCGAGATGGTGGTCTTGATGCTTAATTGCAAGTGAAACCATCCCTGATTTAGTTGATCAAGGACAGGCAGTTGCTTGATGATTCTCTTGTCCCTCATGTTCAGGATATTGCGGATGGCAAGCCTTCGGATTTCAGTTTTAATGATGATGGTGTTCTGTGTTTTGGGAGTCGGATAGTGGTGCTGAGTGATGTTGAGTTAAGGTGCACTATTCTGACTGAAGCTCATAGTAGTCCTTTTGCTATGCACCCTGGTAGTACATAGATGTATCGTGATTTGAAGGATAAGTACTACAGGGTGGGGTTGAAAAATGATGTTGCCGAGTTCGTTAGCAAGTGCATGGTGTGTCAGCGAGTGAAGGTTGAACATCAGGTTCCTTCTGGGTTGTTGCAGCCTTTGAGAATCCCAGAATGGAAATAGGAAAGGATTACCATGGATTTTGTGTCTGGTTTGCCTTTGTCACCATTGAAGAAGAATTCTGTGTGGGTGATTGTTGATCGCCTTACGAAGTGTGCACATTTCTTACCTGTGCATACTACTTATACCTTGGATAAGCTGGCAGAGCTGTATATTGCTGAGATTGTGCAGTTGCACGATGTGCCGAAGTCTATAGTGTCGGATAGAGATCCGAGTTTCAAATCAAGGTTTTGGGAATGTTTGCATCAAGCCTTGGGTACACGGTTGAATTTCAGTACTTCTTATCATCCTCAGACGGATGGATAGTCAGAACTTGTTATCCAGGTGCTTGAGGATATGCTGAGGTGCTACGTTATAGATTTTCAGGGTTCTTGGGAGAAGCATTTGCCTTTGCTTGAGTTTTCTTACAACAATAGTTACCAGGCAAGTATTCAAATGGCTCCATACGAGGCTTTGTATGGGAAAAAGTGCAGAACGCCACTTTGTTGGGCAGAAACCGGGCAGAAGTTAATTTCGATGCCGACCATGTTGAAAGGTACCACCGAGAAGGTGAAATTCATATGTGAGCGTTTGAAGGCACCATCACATCGGCAAAAGTCTTACGCGGATCTGAAGCGTAAGGAGATTGAGTTCGCGGTCGGCGAACGTGTATTCTTGAAAGTATCGTCTTGGAAGAAGGTGATGAGATTTGGGCGTAAGGGTAAACTTAGCCCGAGGTTTATTGGACCATATGAGGTTGTAGAGCGTATTGGTCATGTGGCTTATCGGTTGTGGTTGCCTCTCGAGTTGGAAAAGATTCATGATGTGTTTCATGTCTCGATGTTGCGGAGGTATAGATCGGATCCTTCGCATGTGATGCATGTTGAGGAGATAAAGTTGAATTCGAATCTATCTTATGACGAGGAACTGGTGAGGATCCTGGATGTGAACAACAAAGTTCTTCGTGGCAAGACGATAGAGCTTGTGAAGGTGTTGTGGCGACACCGAGGAGTTGAGGAGGCCACTTGGGAAAGCAAGGCGGACATGCTGAAGCAGGTTCCACACCTTTTTCCTTTAGGTAAAATTTTGAGGACGGAATTTCCTAAGTGGGGGAGAGTTGTAACACTCTGGTTTTGGGCCTAGATGTTTTAGACATCGGGTCAGACCGGTCGGAAATAGTTCGTATCGTATTAGGTGGATTAGGGAAATCAAGGATCGGGAAAGGATAAAATTATGACAAAAATTGCTAAAATCCTCTAAAATTATGTTTAAGGGGTTGGTCAAATCAATTTTACAAAAAGAGTTTTGGAAGTGGTACATTTTGGGTAGTGACCAAAATGTAAAGTTTTAAAACTGTGAAAAATTACAATTTTCAAAAAGGAGTCAAAATCTTAGAATCTTTAGGGAGCTATGGTGCAATTATACCTTCCTTAAATTGACATGTGTTTTAAATGATTTTTGAATGATTAAAATAAAAAAGGATTTTATTTAATTAAATTGGTTAAATAAGAAATTGAGATTTCATTTCGCGTAACTAACTTTCATTTTCAGCAAAACCATTTTCTCAACTCTTTCTCCAGAATTCTTTTCTCCCAAACACTCTCTCTTTGATTTCTAAATTATTTCCAAGAATTCTCTTCAAGTTCTTTAAGATTTGTGAAGGAAAAACTTGTCAAACTTTAAGGAAGGCAGTGATTGGAGGTAAATCTCGTTCTCAACCTTCAATCTAGGTTTTTATTAAAATTCCCAAGATCTTTGGCTCCTAATTGTTGTTTTTGGCTGAGTTCTGATTATAGTTTTGATTTAATATCAAAATCTTGCAAAATTATAGTTTAAATCTTGATTTTCGAAGTATTGTTGATGAGCTCTTTTTTGGATTGATTTTAATTGAGTTTTGAGTTGATTATTATGTTGAAAAAGAGTTTTGATAATATAGATCCCGAAATCCTTCAGATCCTTGAGTTTCTTGATGGTTTTAGTTGGGTTTTTGTGGTGGTTTGGTGAAGTTATGCTTGCTGGAGGTATAAGGAAGAATTTAGGTTGTTTTTAGATGTGTTTTGATGTTTAATAATGGTTGGAAGTGATGTATGTTGGCTGGGCTTGGTTTAGGAAGCAATCGATTGAGTTTTCGGTTGTTTCGGATGGGGAAATTGGTGTAGTTTTGTTGAGCAACGAGTTTGTGTTTAGTTGCTGGTGTTGAAATGCATTTTAATGCATTTGGATCTCTGTTTTCATGCACTAAAAATAGGGGATCTTGATCCGGTAGCAAGCGAAGCATTTTTGGAGGCTTTGGAAGGGTGATCTTCGTGTCGGCGAGCGAGGTTTCGCGTATCAGTGAGTGGAAATGGATTTTCCAGCTTTGTAACGCTTTGAGCGTGATTTTGGGAGCTTAGTGTAAGTTTGAAACACTTAGCTAAGCTCAAGAGTAAGTAAATCAAAAGTCTCTCTCGGAATGTGCTATGTTTTTGTTGGAAATGCACTTGAATTAAATGTGGATTGATTACTGTTTTAAAGCATGTTTTGAGCATTGATGATGCTGGTATTTAATGCCATTTTGTCAAGGACACACATGGTAAGTGATCCTTGGATTCATGTGATTAATGCATGTGGTATTAAGCATGTTTATGCTTGTGAAAATGGCATTGTGATTTATGCTTATAAAACAGTGGAATAATGATGTTAAATGATTATATTGGCAAGTGATGGAAATGATTTTTAGTTACTTTAATCGGATATAGTTAGTCGACTATAGGATTGGGTGCACTGTGAATAAAGTCGCCTTGGATGTCAAGGGGTTGTGATTGTGTCGTAAACTTCATCCAAGTACCCTAACGGTTGAGGCTTAGATCACAACGGTGGATGGTTTAATCTCGTGTGTGAGTCTTGTGGTTTGTGTCCCGTATCTCGTTAGTGGAATTATACAACTACCGATGAGTGATGTTGAGGGATGGTGATTGTGCCATTTATCTCCACATTGTGTAGTCCGGTAGTGTGTATGAAGCGTGTGTAACCCCCTCGTCCCGGTCCGGGTGCTTGACCGATCCGAGCGGACTACATGGGGATAACCGAGGCGAAACCCGTTAAGGCTCCACTTCGGTTACCGACCCTAGAAAACTTTTTCATTTATTATTATCTTATCTAGATGATTTAATAAATCCTATGTGGATCAACGACAGCGGAAACAAGGCTCACGGGAAGCCTAACAACAACAGGGCCTAAGCCCAACCCATGAGACCCTTTAGAGATGTCAAAAAGCCCATTTCTAGGCTTGTGTTTCGAAACAGACATCGCCCATTTCGAAACACGGGCTCTAGTTTAAAAAGCCAGACACTCGTACCGAAACGCATCCACCCCGTTTCGGAACAGGGTCCCATTTCGCCTAGGCGTTCCGATACCCGATTTGGAACAGGCAATCACAGTAGCCAAAGTGTTTCGAGACCTGTATCGGAACAGAGGCTCACAGTAGTCAAACCGTACCGAAACGCGTTTCGATACGGGGGGGGGCCTGGAACCACACCCGTTCCGAAACGGCACAACCCATTTCGAAACACATGCAGTCTGTGAATTCCCAAAATCAGTTTTAAACATCTCTAAATGATCCCAAACGCCCTTACCGACCCTAAGAAGCATACACATCATACAAACACACTCTAGAGGAATGCACCCTATTGCAAACATACTCAAAACACATAAGGATACAAGATAGGGGCATCCATTTAAAAGATCATACATGGCAATTAAGATAACATGCTTCAACAAGGTCAACACTTAAGCATTCAAAATAGGAAAAATAAACATGGTTTACAAGCAATACAAGGCAACCAAAAGCCAAACCAACATAAACATTTAAATGAGTCTAACATGCTCCTAACAAACCAACACCAACATACTTCAAAAGCTCAAAGCAACCAATACATGTCCCATTGCTTGACCATTACATCATATAACATAAAATCCATACTTGAAAGATTCAAAAGCCCAACTAGCACACTTGGAGGCCCCCTTCTTGCACTAGCAACCCACGAACTACGGATCTGCATTGTCGAACAAAGAGAGCGTAAGCATAAAGCTTAGTGAGGGTAAGCTCATTAAAAACAAACCTCGACAATGCAGGGTCCAAGCACGAGCACAACCAAGGTAGAATGCATGATCTCACCTTCGATCCACATGAGCCAATATATCAATGATGCATGCACATAAACTAATAATATTCCATGCTCAACAAGCCCAACCACATCATATGTAAACACATATAATAATCCATATTGGCAATACATCTCAAACATATTGGTACACATATCATCTCATATTGGCATCACATATCACATCATATTGGCACCTAGCTATGACTCGAATACGCGGATAAGATGTTGGAACTCACATCCAACACAACCATTACCTTACGGTGGGATTACACTCATCATCGTTCACGCGGACGGAATTCCACTCATCCTCACGTCCCGTCGATGGGATTAAAGTCATCATCGACTAACATATATATAAGAAGGTTTTCCGGGCGAACCCGTACTCCATCTTGATGACTACCATCACCAAGGCCACGTGCACATTTGACTCACGTGTGCACACTAAACATCCTAATGATCGATCATTTGTACCCAAGCATACTAGTGCCAATATTAAACACAATCCATAACCTTTCACAACATCATTTCATATCCAATTACGTGCTAGGCACGTACTCACCATGATTAACATCATGCACAATCCACATGCATATAACAATGTATCACAATCATGCCTCAACATACATGTATAACACATTTATACATAACCATCATAACACAAATAATCATGAGGCATAAACAACAATTAGAGTTCCACCAATGTCTCTAACTAAAGCTTGGGATTAGGCTACCACTCTAATCCCAACTCTAGGTGAGTCTACCAAGCCCAACCTAGTCCACATGCTTGAACCAACTCATTGAAAACTATTTAAAAGCATTTAACCACTCACCTTCACTTCCAAGCTCAACTACCAAGCAACCAAGACCTTCAAGCTTCCGGATTCACTCTCAATGCTTCACCAACACAAACTCTTGCTTCTAATCATCTCAACACAAACAAAACAACCTCGAATCAGTCTATACATCCATGTAGCAAACCCGGAACACTACTCAAGCATAAAACACATGAATTCAAGCTATGAACAACCCCCAAAACATCAAACCCGAGCAGCCCTCAAACCCAATCCAAAACTCTTGTTTCAAACACTTTTAACACCTCTAAAAGCTTCTACAACAACCTTCAACCAACATACAACCAAAAGCCCTCAATTTCCAACATTAAACACACCCAAAACACATCTTAAAACCCTTCAAAAACCCCATTAAAACCCAAATACTAAAATCTTTATAAAACACATCAAATTTCACATATGTTGGACTTTTTGGTTTCTAAGATCATATCAAACATTAACAAATCAAAAACTTAAATCAAAACCCATAAAGTAGCAACCTTTAACATTTTTCCATGGAAAACCAAATTTCTAAAACGATGATGAAAATGAAATCTAATGGTACTTTTGAAGAGAGGAAGATGAGAGCAAAATGAGGATGTAATTACCTTTCAAAACCGACCAAAAATGAAGGAGAAAGGAGATGGAATAGTGATTTGGAGATGAGAGCTCTTTGGTGTCGTTAGTTTTGAAAATGGAAGTGAGGAAGAAGATGAGCACATGTATTCCTCTTGCTTTTGTTTTATTTTAATTCACCAAAAATCATAATTACCATTATGCCATTAATGAATGGCTAAAACCATCATCTCCTAAAGTCCATGGAATTTGGACTTAGAAGATAGGCCCAACATATACTTTAATTATTTTGCAAACACGAAGCCCATGAAAAATATTTTATTATTTTAATCCTAAACCCGAAACTCAAAATATTGTTTTATTATTATTTTCACCCGACCCCCAAACTCGGGTGTTACAACTCTCCCCCACTTAAGGAATTTCGTCCCCGAAATTACCTGACGGAAACAAGTACGGAAACTGCTCAATCATATCAGCTTTTCTCTCCCACGTGGCTTCTTCCACACCTCTATGTCTCCACAACACCTTGACCAACTCTATGGTCTTGCCAAGCAACACCTTGCTATCAGAAGCAAGTATCTCCACTGGTTCTTCATTGTAAGACAAATCCGGATTCAACTCTATCTCCTCAACATGCATAACATGAGAAGGATCTGATCTATATATCCTAAGCATCGACACATGAAACACATCATGGATCTTCTCTAACTCAGAAGGCAATCTCAAACTGTAAGCTACAGGCCCAATCCGCTCAACTATCTCATACGGACCAATAAACCTCGGACCCAACTTGCCTTTCCGGCCAAATCTCATTACTTTCTTCCACAGAGATACTTTCAGAAACACTTTCTCACCCACAGAGAACTCAATCTCTTTTCTCTTCAAATCTGCATAAGATTTCTGACGATCGGAAGCTGCTTTCAAACGGTCGCAAATCAACTTCACTTTTTTTTGTAGTTCCCTTGAGCAAATCCGGCATAGGTAACAATCTCTTACCAGTTTCAGCCCAATAGATCGGAGTCCTACATCGTCTACCATACAAAGCCTCATAAGGAGTCATCTGTATACTAGCCTTGTAACTGTTGTTTTATGCAAACTCAACTAAGGGCAAGTTCTGCTCCCAAGAACCCTGGAAGTCAATCACACAACAACGAAGCATATCCTCTAAAATCTGTATCACTCGTTCTGACTGTCCATCTGACTGCGGATGATAAGAAGTACTGAAATGCAACCGGCTACCCAGAGCACTATGCAAACAACCCCAGAACCTCGAAGTAAATCTCGGATCTCTGTCTGAAACAATAGACTTCGAAACTCCATGAAGTCTCACAATCTCGCGAATGTACAAATTCGCCAACTTGTCTAAAGAATCTGTAGTGTTCACTGCTAAGAAGTGAGCACACTTAGTGAATCTATCAACAATTACCCAAACAGAATTCTTCTTCGAATGAGACAACGGTAACCCCGATACAAAGTCCATAGTGATCTTCTCCTATTTCCATTCCGGAATCTTCAAAGGCTGTAACAAACCTGAAGGAACCTGATGTTCTGCCTTTACTCTCTGACAAACCATACAACGACTCACATACTCGGCTACATCCTTCTTCAAACCAACCCAAAAGTAATCATTCTTCAAGTCACGGTACATCTTGGTACTACCCGGATGCATAGAAAAAGGACTCGAATGTGCTTCACTCAGAATCAGACGTCTCAACTCAACATCTTCTGGTACCACAACTCTGTCTCTGAAACACAACACATTCTCACTACTGAAACTATACTCGGTCGGTCTACCTTCGGCTATGTCCTGAACATGCGAAACTAAAGACACATCTTGCAACTGCTTTTCTCTAATCAACTGAATCAAAGAATGCTTCACTTGCAACTCAGTGATCAAACCACCATCACCGGATCCACTCAATCTAGCAAACATAGCTCGCAAATCAACTACAACTTTTCTACTCAAAGCATCAGCTACTACATTTGCCTTACCCGGATGGTACTCGATGGTCAAATCATAATCTTTCAACAACTCAAGCCATCTTCTCTGTCTCAAGTTCAACTCTCTATGTGTCATCAAATACTTCAAGCTCTTATGACCGGTATAAACTATACACTTCTCACCATACAGGTAGTGACGCCAAATCTTCAATGCAAACACAACTGCGGCTAACTCTATATCGTGAGTAGGATAGTTCTTCTCATGCACTTTCAACTGTCTCGAAGCATAGGCAACAACTCTTCTTTCTTGCATTAGAACACACCCTAAACCTATGTAAGAGGCATCATTATAGATCACAAACTCCTTACCTGAGACTGGTTGCACTAACACCGGAGCATTTGTCAAAGCTCCTTTCAATTTCTCAAAGGCCTTCTGTCTTGCATCTAACCACTCAAACTTGACTCCTTTTTGCAACAATTTAGTCAAAGGAGCAGTTACTCTAGAGAAACCATCAACAAATCTCCTATAGTAACCGGCTAATCCTAGGAAACTCCTAATCTCAGTCACAGACTTAGGTTGTTTCCACTCAACAATAGCCTCAATCTTCGACAGATCAACACGGATACCTTCGGCAGAAACAACATGGCCAAGAAATACAACCTCTCGAATCCAGAACTCACATTTACTAAGCTTGGCATACAACTGATTGCTCATCAACCTCTGTAGAACAAGTCTCAAGTGCTCATCATGCTCTTCTTCCGATCTCGAGTACACAAGAATGTCATCTATGAAAACAACTAATAACGGTCTAGATAATCTCTAAAAATTCTATTCATCATATCCATGAATGCTGCAGGTGCATTCGTGAGCCCAAACGGCATCACAAGGAACTCATAGTGACCATATCTAGTCCTAAAAGTTGTCTTTGGAAAATCACACTCTTTTACTTTCAACTGATAGTACCCTAATCTCAAGTCTATCTTCGAGAACACTGAAGCATCTCTCAACTGATCAAACAAATCATCTATACAAGGCAACGAATACTTGTTCTTCACGGTCAACTGATTAAACTGCCTGTAGTCAATACATATTCGCATGCAGCCATCTTTCTTCTTTACAAACAACACAGGAGCACCCCAAGGCGAACTACTAGGCCTAATGAAACCACGGTCTAACAACTCCTGAAGCTGATTCTTTAATTCTTTCAACTCTTTCGGAGTCATACGATATGGAGGTATGGAAACTGGAGTAGACCCTGAAACAGTCTCAATCACAAACTCAACATCTCTGTCAGGAGGCAAACATGGTAACTCTTCAGGAAACACATCCGGAAAATCACAAACTGTTCTAATATCTTTCGGTCTAGCCTCACTCATATTATGATTCATCACATAAGCTAAGTAAGCCCCACAACCAGAATCCAGGAACCTATGAGCCTCTAAAGCTGACACCACATTCGACAAGAACTTAATGTTCTCGCCTACTACTACCTCGTAGTCATCAGAAAGCTTCAAAGAAATCCTCTTCGTCTCAAAATCCACACTAGCTCGGTGCTCAACTAACCAGCCCATACCCAAAATAATATCAAAGCCATAAAACGGAAGTTCCATCATGTCAACGGGAAATACATGACCCTGTATCTTCAGCGGACACCTCCTATACATACGTCTAACTACAACTGTCTCACCGAAAGAACTAGTCACATGCATGCCTACATCTAAGATCTCAACAGGTATATCTAACTTCTGTACATGCTCACTCAAAATATAGGAATGTGTAGAACTCGAATCAACCAAAGAAAGCAAAGACAGAGACTGTAACTCAAAATTACATGCTATCAAATCAGTGTCGTTCCCGGCCTCTCTCTGAGCATAGACCCTCGCTGGTCCTCCTGCCTCTGGCTGCACTGCCACAACATGAGCAAGGTTCCTCTGAGCATCTACACTAGGTGCATCAGCCCTAGGCTGGAAGTAGCCACGACCGCGCCCACGGCCTCTCTGGTAATCTATCGCTCTCGCAGGAGCCTGAGCTATATTTGGTGCTTGTGCCGCCTGATACGGACACTCCCTCCTAAAGTGGCCCCTCGAACCACAGTTCCAATAAGCATGGAAGTTACCCCAACACTCACCAGAATGTTGTCTCCCACAACGTGTGCACTCGGACAAACGCCCTCCTCCTCTATGGCCCTGGTGGCCTCTACCATGGTGGCCACCGCCACGTCTATGGTCAAACTGTTGTCCACCACCTCTATGCCTCTTGGCATCTCCACGGTCAAAGTTATTATGTCTCTTACTAGAAGTAGATCCTCCAGAACTCTTGGTCAGCCCCAAGCTGTGCTCAATGTCCTTGGCCCTAGCAACCAAGACATCAAAATTTGTATAATCAGAAGCTAAATTATACCTCTTAACCTCTTCGTGAAGCCCATATCTGAAACGGTTACAACGGTCCCTCTCAGTCAGAACCAACTCTATAGCATACTGACTCAAACGAACAAAACGGATCTCGTAGTCAGTCACAGAAGCATCTCCCTGAACTAGAGCCATAAACTCTCGTTTCTTCTCATCAAGATATCTCGGCCCCAAGTACCTCTTCCGGAAAGCAGACTCAAAGAATTCCCATCCAATCTCAGCCTCTGGAACCCCAGTAGTAATGGTGACCCACCAGGTGTAGGCATCACCCTATAGCAAAGAAATCACACAGCCCAATTTGCGAGCGCCAACGCAACCCATCTAAGCTAAGATGCGGACTGTCTTCTCTAACCACAACTCAGACCTCTCCGATGTAGATCCTCTGAACTCTTCGGCCCTAGGTTACAGAGCCTCTCTAACGGTAAACTAGTGTCATCACCTCTAGGTTGAGCTGAAGCCTGAGCCCCGGCAACTGCGGCCTGAAATGCTCCCGCTATAGCTTGTACAAGCGGAGCCATATCTATTCCGGTAGGACCTTGGCCACCTTGGCCAACCTGGGGTCCCTCTCCCTCAACTCCAGCCTCGCCTCCCTCACCAGGCGGAGGAGGTGGTGGTGGTGGAGGTGGTGGAGGAGCTCCAACTCTGGCAGCAGGCTCTCCTACATGAGCTTCAACTCCAACCACCGGCTCATCAACAGGAGCCGCAACACGTGGTTCCTGACGAACCACCCTCGGTCTACCTCTAGGCCTCGACATACGTGCTCATAGACAACAACTACAACAACAAAGCACAAAAAGCTAGGGTTAGCAAGGCAAGGGTTCCAAGTGGCTCAAGTATGTTCCCTCACTTTAAAAATCCTTTTTCCGATGTAATAGTAGCAATGAGACTCCACACAACATGCTTCAAACAACACTCAGACATCAAGCAATCATACCTCAAACATACTTGATAAACAAGCAAACATGCTTACATGGCAAGCAAACACCATGAATTTTCAACACAAGAACTTAACTTACCTCACTTACCTGCCCAAGGTCTCAGAAACCTTAGGCTCTGATACCAACAAGTGTAACCCCCTCGTCCCGGTCCGGGCGCTTGACCGATCCGAGTGGACTACACGGGGATAACCGAGGCGAAACCCGTTAAGGCTCCACTTATGTTACCGACCCTAGAAAACTTTTTCATTTATTATTATCTTATCTAGATGCTTTAATATATCCTATGTGGATCAACGACTGCGAAAACAATGCTCACGGGAAGTCTAACAACAACAGGGCCTAAGCCCAACCCATGAGACCCTTTAAAGATGTCGAAAAGCCCATTTCCAGGCCTGTGTTTCGAAACAGACATCGCCCATTTCGAAACACGGGCTCCAGTTTAAAAAGCCAGACACCCGTACCGAAACGCATCCACCTCGTTTCGAAACAGGGTCCCATTTCGCCTAGGCGTTTCAATACCCGTTTCGGAACAGGCAATCACAGTAGCCAAAGTGTTTTGAGACCCGTATCAGAACAGGGGCTCACAGTAGCCAAACTGTACCGAAACGCGTTCCGATACGGGGGGCCCTAGACCCACACCCGTTTCGAAACGGCACAACCCATTTCGAAACACCTGCAGTCTGTGAATTCCCAAAATCAGTTTTAAACATCTCTAAATGATCCCAAACGCCCTTAACGACCCTAAGAAGCATACACATCATACAAACACACTCTAGAGGCATGCACCCTATTGCAAACATACTCAAAACACATAAGGATACAAGATAGGGGCATCCATTTAAAAGATCATACATGGCAATTAAGATAACATGCTTCAACAAGGTCAACACTTAAGCATTCAAGATAGGCAAAATAAACATGGTTTACAAGCAATACAAGGCAACCAAAAGCCAAACCAACATAAACATTTAAAGGAGTCTAACATGCTCCTAACAAACCAACACCAACATACTTCAAAAGCTCAAAGCAACCAATACATGTCCCATTGCTTGACCATTACATCATATAACATAAAATCCATACTTGAAAGATTCAAAAGCCCAACTAGCACACTTGGAGGCCCCCTTCTTGCACTAGCAACCCACAAACTACGGATCTGCATTGTCGAACAAAGAGAGCGTAAGCATAATGCTTAGTGAGGGTAAGCTCATTAAAAACAAACCTCGACAATGCATGGTCCAAGCACGAGCATAGCCAAGGTAGAATGCATGATCTCACCTTCGATCCACATGAGCCAATATATCAACGATGCATGCACATAAACTAATAATATGCCATGCTCAACAAGCCCAACCATATCATATGTAAACACATATAATAATCCATATTGGCAATACATCTCAAACATATTGGTACACATATCATCTTATATTGGCATCACATATCACATCATATTGGCACCTAGCTATGACTCGAATACGCGGATAACACGTTGGAACTCACATCCAACACAATCATTACCTTACGGTGGGATTACACTCATCACCGTTCACGCGGAGGGGATTCCACTCATCCTCACGCCACGTCGATGGGATTACACTCATCATCGACTAACATATATATAAGAAGGTTTTCCGGGCGAACCCGTACTCCATCTTGATGACTACCATCACCAAGACCACGCGCGCATTTGACTCACGTGTGCACGCTAAACATCCTAATGATCGATCATTTGTACCCAAGCATACTAGTGCCAAAATTAAACACAATCCACAACCTTTCACAACATCATTTCATATCCAATTTCGTGCTTAGCACGTACTCACCATGATTAACATCATGCACAATCCACATGCATATAACAATGTATCACAACCATGCCTCAACATACATGTATAACACATTTATACATAACCATCATAACACAAATAATCATGAGGCATAAACAACAATTAGAGTTCCACCAATGTCTCTAACTAAAGCTTGGGATTAGGCTACCACTCTAATCTCAACTATAGGTGGGTCTATCATGCCCAACCTAGTCCACATGCTTGAACCAACTCATTAAAAACCATTTAAAAGCATTTAATCACTCACATTCGCTTCCAAGCTCAACTACCAAGCAACCAAGACCTTCAAGCTTCCGGATTCACTCCTGATGCTTCACCAACACAAACTCTTGCTTCTAATCATCTCAACACAAACAAAACAACTTCGAATCAGTCCATACATCCATGTAGCAAACCCGGAACACTACTCAAGCATAAAACACATGAATTCAAGCTATGAACAACCCCCAAAAAATCAAACCTGAGCAGCCCTCAAACCCAATCCAAAACTCTTGTTTCAAACACTTTTAACATCTCTTAAAGCTTCTAAAACAACCTTCAACCAACATACAACCAAAAGCCCTCAATTTCCAACATTAAACACACCCAAAACTCATCTTAAAACCCTTCAAAAACCCCATTAAAACCCAAATACGAAAATCTTTATAAAACACTTCAAAATTCACATATGTCGGACCTTTTTGGTTTCTAAGATCATATCAAACATTAACAAATCAAAAACTTAAATCAAAACCCATAAAGTAGCAACCTTTAACATTTTTCCATGGAAAACCAAATTTCTAAAACAATAATGAAAATGAAATCTAATGGTACTTTTGAAGAGAGGAAGATGGAAGCAAAATGGGGATGTAATTACCTTTCAAAACCGACCAAAAATGAAGGAGAAAGGAGATGGAATAGTGATTTGGAGATGAGAGCTCTTTGGTGTCGTTAGTTTTGAAAATGGAAGTGAGGAAGAAGATGAGCACATGTCTTCCTCTTGCTTTTGTTTTATTTTAATTCACCAAAAATCATAATTACCATTATGCCATTATTGAATGGCTAAAACCATCATCTCCTAAAGTCCATGGAATTTGGTTTTAGAACATAGGCCTAACATATACTTTAATTATTTTACAAACACGAAGCCCATGAAAAATATTTTATTATTTTAATCCTAAACCCGAAAATCAAAATATTATTTTATTATTATTTTCACCCGACCCCCAAACCCGGGTGTTACACGTGTGGGGCAACGCTTGTAATCCGCGTATCCGATTGTGTCTTTGTGATGGTTTTGAGATGGTTTGTTAAAGATCACTTGCGAGCCAATATGATGATGTTGTGAAATGGATTAAGCATGTGATGCTTGGGAATTATGCTAGAATGCATGTGATGCTTGGGAATTATGCTAGAATGCATGTGATGCTTGGTTTAAACATGAGCAAAGGATTTTGCTGTCATTTTAATGATGCTATGAGCATGTGGTTTTAAAAGTGCATTGAAGCTTCAAAGAGCATGTTTTAAAGAAAGGCATATGTTGATAAATGATGATGTTTTGGTTTTACAAAATGCATTGATGAATGTTTGGTTTTTATCGGTCCTCACTAAGCTTTATGCTTACGCTCATTTGTTTCATCAATGCAGAGAATTGAGCTTTAGAGGCAGCAAGAAAGCAAGTGGATTCCAAGTACTTTTTACTAAGCAATGTATGTGGTTTCACTTTAGTGTAATAAGAGGCAATGGGTGGGATTTCTACTCTTGATTTTGTTAGTGATGTTAAACATCTTGAGCATGTTTGGTTTATGTTTTTGGACTTGTAAATGGTCTCTATTTGGTTTATGGTCTTGCTTATAATGTTTTGGTTATGCTATGGCTTATATTCTAAGGCATGCTTGAGTAGCTAATAGTTCCACCATGAATTGATATACTTAATGATCATGTTATGTTGTTTGTTGATGCTTATGTATTTGGTAAGTTGTTTATAACATGTATGTATGTTTTAAGCATGTTTAGTTGAGGTTAAATGTGATTTTAAGGCTGTTGAATGTGAAAGTCTGGTATGCGTATCGATACTTGGGGAAGAGTATCGATACATTAAGGCTAAATTCAGGCTTTGTGGCTTACGTGTACCGATACGAATTGCCTGCGTATCGATACGCCTAGGCAAAAGATTGAAGGCCGTTTCGATACGAGCTTGGGCGTATCGATACCCTTTTCCCAAAAATTGCTACTTCTATTTTGCTTATCGATACAGGATAAGGTGTACAGATACGGGTTCGTTAATTTCAGTTAAAGGAATCTTTTATGTTTGGAATTGTTGTATTTTGGTCCCTAGATGTTGTATGTTCAATTGGTTGAGTTTGGATGATCTGTTTGAGATGAAATTTGACCTACTAGCATGTTACATGACTAATTAAGGATTGGTAACTTTAAAATCTAGAAAGTCCCTGTAACTCTGAGAAATTACAATTTAGTCCCTAAAGTTGTATTTTAAGCAATTGAACCCCTAAATGAACCCCGATCGCTGTGTCGTTTTCACCAAACCGCTTTGCTAATCATATAGGATAATGGTGTGCATTTAGAGAAGATAAAAAGAAAAAAAGGGTCGTTAATCGAGGTTGACTTTAATGAGTTGACTTTGGTTTTCCCCGTGTAATCTTTTTAGTTCGGGTCGGGTGTCTAAGTCGGGCTAAGGGGGTTACATTTTACTTGATAGGATCAGAAACAAGCTTCAAGGTTGGAAGAGCAAATTACTTTCCCAAGCTGGAAAAGAAATCCTCATTAAGGCGGTGGTCACTACAATTCCATCCTATGTAATGTAATGTTTTTTGCTCTCAATCACCTTTTGTAATGAGGTTAATTCCTTGATAGGAAAATTCTGGTGGGAAAATTCTCCGAATGAAAGAAAATGAATTCACTGGCTTAGTTGGGACAAATTGTGCAAATCAAAGGATGAAGGTGGAATGGGTTTTAAAGATTTTCACTGCTTTAATAAAGCCCTCATCTCAAAACAAATCTGGCGCATTGTAAAGGATCAAAACTCGTTACTTACACAGATTCTTAGAGGCCTCTATTTTTCGAAAGGGGATATCTTTGAAGCTCGAAAAAGTAATAATCCTTCTTGGGTGTGGAATAGTATTGTCAAAGGGGTCGACTTGATCATAAACAGCTCATTTTGGACAGTTGGAAATGGCAAGGATATTGAGATCTAGAACGAGAGGTGGACCCCTAATTTTCCAGGAAATGTACCCATTTCTAATCGACCTTTTGAATGTGGTGATTCTCTTGTGGCTCATCTTATTGACCGCCCAAATAGGGTATGGAAGGACGAAAAGCTTAGGGAATTGTTCTCTAATAAAGAAGTTGTTGAGCTCGATGGTCACAACCAAGATGCTTGCCAAATGGTGGAGAATGTTGATTTTTGGGTGTTTAAGTGGAAGCTAAAAGATAAGACTGGAACACAAGGATTTAGAGTGGTTCGGCTTTCTAACCCAAAGCCTACATCCACTACCTTAGCTTCCTACTAAGGATTTCAACCAAATTCACTAAGAATTGCGTCCCTTTTTCTCGGATTAGGAGGAAACTGTTACAACGATCAAGCTTTCTACCCAAAGCATGATCAAGCACTCTCTTACAAGAGAAATTCTAAGCAAACTTGAAATCCCTCTAATAGGTATTTGTTTGCACTATTAAGCACTCACCCAAAACCTAAACACTTGAGCAAATTTGACAATGTTTAGCTCATTAGTGTTGTCTATACAAGAAAATATACAATAAAGCTCTAAAGACAAATTGGCATCATTATGTTGTTGACAATTGAAGCATTAGTCTTCCCTTGATGTTTGGAGGTCCCTTTTATACTCCTAATTGAGTTTGTAGCTGTTGGGATTGAATTGGAGCCGTTGGAGACTTTATTTCCCTCATTAATTGCAGTTATGGAGCTGTCCGTTTCGGAACAGGCGATCCCGTATCGGAACGACCTTCTTTAGAACTAGCCGTTAAGGCCTGATGCAGCAAGCCGTATCGAAATGCCTCTGGCCGTATCGAAACGGTATTGAGCTGTATCGAAATGGTTACAAACCGTTTCGGTACTAGTACCGTTGAGCTGAATTTAAAAAGTCGTTGGGAAATTTTGACCGTTGGGGAGGTTTTGACCATTGGGCGTATCGAAACACCAAAAGGGTGTTTCGAAACCGAAACCCTCCGTATCGAAACGGGCAAGCCCTGTTTCGATACATGTTTTGGCAATTTCAAACTATTTCGAAACAGGTTAGCATGTATCGAAACGGGTACCTTGAAAACTCTAGTTTGGCTACTTAAAACGTTTTAAACCTTTCCAAAAACATTTAAAACATCCACAAACTTATTTTCAAGTTTTTTGGACTTAAAGGCATTTTTGAAATCTTTTCAACTTAGTCCAAAATTATTTTTCAATTATTATATCAAAACATTAGTTCTATAGAAGTGGAGATGATTCAATCGATTCCCATTAGAGGGCCGCAAACCAAGGATAAATTTGTTTGGGGTTCAACAAATGATGGAAATTTCTCGGTAAAGTCAGATTATAATGCGTTGTTGGAATGTAAAACTTCTACTCTTATTCCCTCATCGAGTAATGACCCAAGACATGATAAGAAACTGTGGAGAAGTATTTGGCAACTCAAGGTTACTCCAAAAATTCAAAATTTCATATGGAAAGCATGTCACAATGCAGTTTCCTCAAATGAGAATCTCGTGTCCAGATTTGTCCCCGTTTCGCAGTTCTGCAACAGATATGGCGAAGAGTGTAACCCCCTCGTCCCGGTCTGGACGCTTGACCGATCCGAGTGAGCTACACGGGGATAACCGAGATGAAACATGTTAAGGCTCCACTTCGGTTACCGACCCTAGAGAAAATTCTTCATTCTTATCTTATCTAAATGCATCAATTAGACCTAAGCGGAAGCCCAACAACAAACTGGGCCTAAGCCCAACTCTTGAAACCCCTTAGAGATGTCAAAAAGACCAAAAATAGGCCTGTAGTTCGAAATGGTCAAAGCCCGTTTCAAAACACCAGCTTCAATTTAAAAAGTCAGACGCCCGTTTCGAAACTCATCCACCCCGTTTCGAAACAGGGTCTCGATTTGCCTTGCCGTTTCGATACTAGTTTCGAAACAGGCACCTCTAGTAGCAAAAGTGTTTCGAAACTGGTTTCAAAACAGGGGCTCACAATGGCCAAAACGTATCGAAACGAGTTTCGATACGGGGGCCCTGGAACCATACCCGTTTCGAAACAAGACAGCCCGTTTCAAAACATCTACTGCCTGCAAACTTTCAAAATCAGTTTTAGACATCTCCTAGTGGTTCCAAACGTCCGAAACAACTACACGAAGCATACAAATCATACAATTACATCCTAAAGGCATGCTCCCTAGCAACCATACTCGACATACACAAGATATACAAAAGCACCCATTCCAATGACCATACATGACATTACATAAAGCATGCTTCAACAAAGTCAACACTTAGACAATTTTAAGGTAAGCAAAATACCAACAGGGTTTACAAGCAAGGCATACATCCCACAAGCCAATTTAACAAACACATAAGAGGAGTCTAACGTGCTCCTAAACAACCACATCATACTTCAAAATCATCATAACATGAATACATGTCCCATTGCTTGACCATTACATCATAACTAAAAACCATACTTGATAGCTAGGCTAGCACCACAAGCACACACACTTGGAGGCCTCTTCTTGCACTTAGCAACCCACGAGCTACTGATCTGCATCGTCGAACAAAGAGAGCGTAAGCAATAAAGCTTAGTGAGGGTAAGCTCTTTAAAAACAAACCTCGACAATGCAGGGTCCAAGCACGATCTCAACCAAGGTAAATGCATGACCATACCTTCGATCCTCAAGAGCCAAAATGCCAATGATGCATGAACAAATATCCAATTATATGTCATGCTCAACAAGCTCATTTCCACAACATATGTAAGCACATATAATCATCCAAATAGGAAACACATTTCCACATCACATTGATACACATATCAATTTATATTGGCACCTAGCTATGACTCGAATACGCGGATAAACACATTGGAACTCACATCCAACAACCACTTTACCTCACGGTGGGATTACACTCATCACCGGTCTCGCGGAGGGGATTCCACTCATCCTCACGCCCCGTCGATGGAATTCCACTCATCATCGACTAACATGTATAACAATTTCCGGGCGAACCCGTATTCCTCCTTGGTGACTCAACGCCACCAAGGCCACGCGCGAATTTGACTCATGTGTGCACACTAACATCCTAATGATCGATCATTTGTACTCAAGCATACTAGTGCCAACATTTAACTCAATCCACTTTATCAATTACAACAAATTTCGTGCTTAGCACGTACTCACCATGATCACAATCATGAATAAACCACATGCATATCACAATGCATCACAACCATGCCTCATCACACATGTATAACACATTATACATAAACCATCATATCATAAATCATCACGAGGCATAAACATCAAGTAAGAGTTCAACCAATGTCTCTAGTTTAAGCTTAGGATTGGGATACCACCCTAATCCTAACTCTAGGTGGGTCTACCAAGCCCGACCTAGTCCACATGCTCGAACCAAACACTTAGAAAACATTAACCACTCACCTATACTTCCAAGCTTAATTACCAAGCAAGCAACCACCTTCAAGCTTCCGGATTCACTCCCAATGTCTCACCAACACAAGTTCTTGCCTCTAAACAACCTCAACACAAACCAAACAACTTTCAATCAGCCCAAGCATCAATGTAGTTAACCCGGAACACAATTCAAACATCAACTCAACATTTCAAGCCATGAACGAACCCTAAATTTACCAAACTCGTGCAGCCCATAAACCTCATTCAAAACTCATGTTTCCAACACTTTTTATACCCACAAATGATCCCAAAGCAACCCCCAACCATAGTACTAACATTAGCCCACCAATTCCAACCTAAAACAACCCCCAAAACTCACCCAAAACCCTTCAAAAACCCCCATTTAAACCCAATTTCGGGAATGTGTTCAAAACCATGTAAAATTCATATATGTTGCATCATATGACTCATAGACTTCATAACTAACAACATTAAATCGAAATATTAAGTTAAACATAATAAAGTTATCATTTTTAATCAAAATCTCCAAAAACTCCATTTCTAAAACCTTAATGAAAATAAAAACTATTTGTACTTTTGAAGAGAGGAGGTTGAGGACAAGTCAAAAATGGTATTACCTTTCAAAAACGAGTTGAAATGGAGAAGCTTTGTGATGGAATAGTGGAGGGGATGAGAGAGCTCTTTGTGTCGTTGGTTTTTGGTTTGGAGAAGAGAGTGAATAGTAAAAGATGATAAAAGGGGATTTAAAATTGAAACTTGTATTATTTACAAGTTTGCCATTAATGAATGGCCATTTTCCTTAAAACCTCTTCAATTTGTATTTCATTCATTTTAGTCCAACACAAAAACATTTGTTTGTGAAACCCGAGGCCCAAAAGATTATTTTGATTATAAAACCGAGCCCGAAATAATATTAAAATATTATTTTCACCTGACCCCTAAACCCGGGTGTTACAACTCTTCCCCACTTAAGGAATTTCATCCCCGAAATTACCTGACGGAAACAAATACGAAAACTGATCAAGCATATCAGCTTTCCTCTCCCACGTGGCCTCTTCCACACCTCTATGTCTCCACAACACCTTGACCAACTCTATGGTCTTGCCACGCAACACCTTGCTATCAGAAGCAAGTATCTCTACAGGCTCTTCATTATATGACAAATCCGGATTCAACTCTATCTCCTCAACGGGCATAACATGAGAAGGATCTGATCTATATCTCCTAAGCATCGACACATGGAAAACATCATGGATCTTCTCTAACTCAGAAGGCAAACTCAAACGATAAGCTACAGGCCCAATCCGTTCAACTATCTCATACAGACCAATGAACCTCGGACTCAACTTGCCCTTCCAGCCAAATCTCATCACCTTCTTCCACGGAGATACTTTCAGAAACACTTTCTCACCCATGGAGAACTCAATCTCCTTTCTCTTCAAATCTGCATAAGACTTCTAACGATCGGAAGCTGCTTTCAAACGGTCACAAATCAACTTTACTTTCTCGGTAGTTCCCTTAAGCAATTCCGGCATAGGTAACAATCTCTGACCTGTTTCAGCCCAACAAATCAGAGTCATACATCGTCTACCATACAAAGCCTCATAGGGAGCCATCTGAATCCTAGACTGATAACTGTTGTTGTAAGCAAACTCAACTAAAGGTAAGTGCTTCTCCCAAGAACCCTGGAAGTCAATCACACAACAACGAAGCATATCCTCTAAAATCTGTATCACTCGCTCTGACTGCCCATCGGACTGCGGATGATAAGAAGTACTGAAGTGAAAACGGCTACCTAGAGCACTATGCAAGCAACCCCAGAACCTCGAAGTAAATCTAGGATCTCTATCTGAAACAATAGACTTCGGAACTCCATGAAGTCTCACAATCTCACGGATGTACAAGTTTGCCAACTTGTCTAAGGAATCTGTAGTGTTCACTGCTAAGAAGTGAGCACACTTAGTGAACCTATCAACAATCACCCATACAGAATTCTTCTTCGAAGGAGACAAATGTAACCCCGACACAAAGTCCATGGCGATCCTCTCCCACTTCCGTTCTGGAATCTTCAAAGGTTGTAACAAACCTGAAGGAACCTGATGTTCTGCCTTCACTCTCTGACAAACCATACAACGGCTCACATACTCGGCTACATCCTTCTTCAAACCAACCCAAAAGTAATCATTCTTCAAGTCACGGTACATCTTGGTACTACCCGGATACATAGAAAATGGACTCGAATGTGCTTCACTTAGAATCTGACGTCTCAACTCAACATCTTCTGGTACAACAACTCTATCTCTAAAGCACAACAAGTCCTCACCACTGAAACTATACTCGATCGGCCTTCCTTCGGCTATGTCCTGAACATGAGGAACTAAAGACACATCTTGCAACAGCTTCTCTCTAATCAACTGAATCAAAGAAAGCTTCACTTGCAACTCGGTGATTAAACCACCGGATACACTCAATCTAGCAAACATAGCTCTCAACTCCACGGAAACTTTTCTACTCTAAGAATCGGCTACTACATTCTCCTTACCTGGATGGTACTCAATGGTCAAATCATAGCCATTTAACAATTCAAGCCATCTTCTTTGTCTCAAGTTCAACTCTCTCTGTGTCATCAAATACTTCAAGCTCTTATGATCGGTGTACACTATACACTTCTCACCATACAAGTAATGACGCCAAATCTTCAATGCAAAGACAACCGCGGCTAACTCTATATCATGAGTAGGATAGTTCTTCTCATGAACCTTCAACTGTCTAGAAGCATAGGCAACAACTCTTCTTTCTTGCATCAAGACACAACCTAAACCTATATAGGAAGCATCACTATAAATCACAAACTCTTTACCTAAAACATGTTGCACTAACACCGGAGCATTTGTCAAAGCTTCTTTCAATTTCTCAAAGGCCTTCTGTCTTGCATCTGACCATTCGAACTTAACTCCCTTTTGCAACAATTTAGTCAAAGGAGCGGCTACCCTAGAGAAACCATCAACAAATCTCCTATAGTAATCGGCTAATCCTAGGAAACTCCTAATCTCAGTCACAGACTTAGGTTGTTTCCACTCAAAAATAGCCTCAATCTTTGATGGGTCAACATGGATACCTTCGGCCGAAACAACATGGCCAAGAAATACAACCTCTCGAATCCAAAACTCACATTTACTAAGCTTCGTATACAACTGATTGCTCAACAATCTCTGTAACACAAATCTCAAGTGCTCATCATGCTCTTCTTCTGTCTTCGAGTACACAAGTATGTCATCAATGAAAACAACTACAAAACGGTCTAGATAGTCTCTAAAAATCCTGTTCATCATATCCATGAATGTTGCAGGTGCATTCATGAGCCCAAACGGCATCACAAGGAACTCATAGTGACCATATCTAGTCCTAAAAGCGGTCTTTGGAACATCACACTCTTTCACTTTCAACTGGTAGTACCCGGATCTCAAGTCTATCTTCGAAAACACTGAAGCACCACTCAACTGATCAAACAAATCATCTATACGAGGCAACGGATACTTGTTCTTCACAGTCAACTGATTCAACTGTCTGTAGTCAATACACATACGCATGCTGCCATCTTTCTTCTTTACAAACAACACAGGAGCACCCCAAGGAGAACTACTAGGCCTAATGAAACCACGGTCTAACAATTCTTGCAACTGACTCTTCAATTCTTTCAACTTTTTAGGAGCCATTAGATACGAAGCTATCGAAACTGGATTAGACCCTGAAATAGCCTCAATCACAAACTCAACATCTCTGTCAGGAGGCAAACCCGGCAACTCTTCAGGAAACACATCCGGAAAGTCACAAATTGTTCTAATATCTTTCGGTCTAGCCTCACTCATATTTGGATTCATAACATAAGCTAAGTAAGCCCCACATCCGGAATCCATCAACCTATGAGCCTCTAAAGATGACAAAATATTAGACAAGAACTTAATGTTCTCGCCTACTACCACTACCTCGTAGTCATCCGAAAGTTTCAAAGAAGTTCTCTTCGTCTCAAAATCCACACTAGCTCGGTGCTCAACTAACCAGTCCATACCCAAAATGATATCAAAGCCATAAAAAGGAAGCTCCGTTATATCAACAGAGAACACATGACCCTGAATCTTCAGTGGACACCTCCTATACATACGTCTAACCACAACTGTCTCACCAAAAGAACTAGTCACATGCATACCAACATTTAAAATCTCAACAGATATATCTAACTTCCGTGCATGCTCACTCAAAAAGTACGAATGTGTAGAACCCGAATCAACCAAAGAAATCAAAGACATAGACTGTAACTCAAAATTACCTGCTATCACATCAGTGTCGTTCCCGGCCTCTCTCTGAGCATAAACCCTCGCTGGTCCTCCTGCCTCTGGTTGCACTGCCACAACATGAGCAAAGTTCCTCTGAGCATCTACCCTAGGTGCATCAGCCCTAGGCTGGAAGTAGCCACGACCGCGCCCACGGCCTCTCTGAAAATCAGTCTCTCTCGCTGGAGCTTGAGCTAAGTTCGGTGTTTGTGCCGCCTGATGCGGGCACTCTCTCCTAAAGTGGTCCCTCGAACCACAGTTCCAACAGGCATGGAAGTTACCCCAACACTCACCAGCGTGCTGTCTCTCACATCGTGTACACTCGGGCAAGCGCCCTCCTCCTCGATGGCCCTGATGGCCCCTACCATGGTGGCCACCGCCACGACTATGGTCATATTGTTGTCCACCACCCTTATGCCTCTTGGCATCTCTACTATCAAAGTGGTTATGCCTCTTACCAGAACTAGAACCACCAGATCGTTTGGCCGAACCCAAAATGTGCTCTAAATCCTTGGCCCTCGCGACCAATACATCAAAATCTGAGTAGTCAGAAGCTAGAGTGTACCTCTTGATCTCTTCATTCAGCCCATAGCGGAAACGGTTACAACGTTCCACTTCAGTAGAAAACAACTCTGGAGCGTACTGACTCAAACGAACAAAACGGATCTCATAGTCAGTCACAGAAGCATCTCCCTGAGTAAGGGCCATAAACTCTCGTTTCTTCTCATCTAGATACCTCGGACCCAAGTATCTCTTTCTGAAAGCAGACTCGAAGAAGTCCCAACCAATCTCAGCCTCTGGAACTCCGGTACTAATGGTGACCCACCAAGTGTAGGCATCACCCTGAATTAAAGAGATCACACAACCCAATCTGCGAGCACCCACGCAACCCATCTGAGCTAAGATGCGAACGGTCTTCTCTAGCCACAGCTAGGATCTCTCAGGAGTAGATCCCCTAAACTCTTCATCCCCTAGGCTACGGAGCCTCTCCAACGGTAAACTGTTATCATCCCCTCTAGGCTGAGCAGCAGCCTGAGCCCCCGCAACTGTGGCCTGGAATGCTCCCACTATAGCTTGTACTAGCGGAGTCATATCAATTCCGGCCGGACCTTGGCCACCCTGAGGTCCGTCTTCTTCAGCTCCATCCTCGCCTCCAACTCCAGGCGGAGGAGGTGGTGGTGGTGGAGGTGGTGGAGGAGCTCCAACTCCGGCAGTAGCAGGCCCTTCTATATGAGCCTCAACTCCAACCACCGGCTCAACAGGAGCCGTAACACGTGGTTCCTGACGAACCACCCTCGGCCTACCTCTCGGCCTAGACATCGCTCACAAACAATAACTACAACCACAACAAACATACAAAATTTGGGTTAGCAAGGCAAGGCTTCCAAGTGTTGAAGTACATTCCCTCACTTTAAAAATTCTTTTCTGATGTAATAGTAGTAATGGGACTCATAAACAACATGCTTTTAAACAAAACAACCAGTATACTTGTCGCACAAGCAATCATGCTTATGATACAAGCAAACATCGTGCATAACAATACAAAACTTGAACTCACCTCACTTACCTGCCCAAGGTCTCGGTAACCTTAGGCTCTGATACCAACAAGTGTAACCCCCTCGTCCCGTTCCGGACGCTTGACCGATCCGAGTGGGCTACACGGGGATAACCGAGATGAAACCCGTTAAGGCTCCACTTCGGTTATCGACCCTAGAGAAAATTCTTCATTCTTATCTTATCTAAATGCATCAATTAGACCTAAGCGGAAGCCCAACAACAAACCGAGCCTAAGCCCAACTCTTGAAACCCCTTAGAGATGTCAAAAAGTCCAAAAACAGGCATGTGTTTCGAAACGGTCAAAGCCCGTTTCGAAACACCAGCTTCAATTTAAAAAGTCAGATGCCCATTTCGAAATGCATCCACCCCGTTTCGGAACAGGGTCTCGATTTGCCTTGTCATTTCGATACTAGTTTCGAAACAGGCACCTCCAGTAGCAAAAGTGTTTTGAAAAAGGGGCTCACAGTGGCCAAAATGTATCGAAACGAGTTCCAATACGGGGGCCCTGAAACCATACCCATTTCGAAATAGGACAGCCCATTTCGAAACACCTACTGCCTGCAAACTTCCAAAATCAGTTTTAGACATCTCCTAGTGGTTCCAAACGTCCGAAACAACTACACGAAGCATACAAATCATACAATTACATCCTAAAGGCATGCTCCCTAGTAACCATACTCGACATACACAAGATATACAAAAGCACCCATTCCAATGACCATACATGGCATTACATAAAGCATGCTTCAACAAAGTCAACACTTAGACAATTTTAAGGTAAGCAAAATACCAACATGGTTTACAAGCAAGGCATACATCCCACAAGCCAATTTAACAAACACATAAGAGGAGTCTAACGTGCTCCTAAACAACCACATCATACTTCAAAATCATCATAACACGAATACATGTCCCATTGCTTGACCATTACATCATAACTAAAAACCATACTTGATAGCTAGGCTAGCACCACAAAACACACACTTGGAGGCCTCTTCTTGCACTTAGCAACCCACGAGCTACTGATCTGCATCGTCGAACAAAGAGAGCGTAAGCAATAAAGCTTAGTGAGTGTAAGCTCTTTAAAAACAAACCTCGACAATGCATGGTCCAAGCACGATCTCAACCAAGGTAAATGCATGACCATACCTTCGATCCTCGAGAGCCAAAATGCCAATGATGCATGAACAAATATCCAATTATATGTCATGCTCAACAAGCTCATTTCCACAACATATGTAAGCACATATAATCATCCAAATAGGAAACACATTTCCACATCACATTGATACACATGTCAATTAATATTGGCACCTAGCTATGACTCGAATACGCGGATAAACACGTTGGAACTCACATCCAACAACCACTTTACCTCACGGTGGGATTACACTCATCACCGGTCTCGCGGAGGGGATTCCACTCATCCTCATGCCCCGTCGATAGGATTCCACTCATCATCGACTAACATATATAACAATTTCCGGGCGAACCCGTACTCCTCCTTGGTGACTCAACGCCACCAAGGCCACACGCGAATTTGACTCATGTGTGCACACTAACATCCTAATGATCGGTCATTTGTACTCAAGCATACTAGTGCCAACATTTAACTCAATCCACTTTATCAATTACAACCAATTCCGTGCTTAGCACGTACTCACCATGATCACAATCATGAATAAACCACATGCATATCACAATGCATCACAACCATGCCTCATCACACATGTATAACACATTATACATAAACCATCATATCATAAATCATCACGAGGCATAAACATCAAGTAAGAGTTCAACCAATGTCTCTAGTTTAAGCTTAGGATTGGGCTACCACCCTAATCCTAACTCTAGGTGGGTCTACCAAGCCCGACCTAGTCCACATGCTCGAACCAAACACTTAGAAAACATTAACCACTCACATATACTTCCAAGCTTAATTACCAAGCAAGCAACCACCTTCAAGCTTCCGGATTCACTCCCGATGTCTCACCAACACAAGTTCTTGCCTCTAAACAACCTCAACACAAACCAAACAACTTTCAATCAGCCCAAGCATCAATGTAGTTAACCCGGAACACAATTCAAACATCAAACTCAACATTTCAAGCCATGAACGATCCCCAAATTTACCAAACTCGTGCAGCCCATAAACCTCATTCAAAACTCATGTTTCCAACACTTTTATACCCACAAATGATCCCAAAGCAACCCCCAACCATAGTACTAACATTAGCCCACCAATTCCAACCTAAAACAACCCCCAAAACTCACCCAAAACCCTTCAAAACCCCCTTTAAACCCAATTTCGGGAATATGTTCAAAACCATGTAAAATTCATATATGTTGCATCATATGACTCATAGACTTCATAACTAACAACATTAAATCGAAATATTAAGTTAAACATAATAAAGTTATCATTTTTAATCAAAATCTCCAAAACTCCATTTCTAAAACCTTAATGAAAATAAAAACTATTTGTACTTTTGAAGAGAGGAGGTTGAGGACAAGTCAAAATGGTATTACCTTTCAAAAACGAGTTGAAATGGAGAAGCTTTGTGATGGAATAGTGGAGGGGATGAGAGAGCTCTTTGTGTCGTTGGTTTTTGATTTGGAGAAGAGAGTGAATAGTAAAAGATGATAAAAGGGGATCTAAATTGAAACTTGTACTATTTACAAGTTTGCCATTAATGAATGGCCATTTTCCATTTTCCTTAAAACCTCTTCAATTTGTATTTCATTCATTTTAGTCCAACACAAAAACATTTGTTTGTGAAACCCGAGGCCTAAAAGATTGTTTTGATTATAAAACCGAGCCCGAAATAATATTAAAATATTATTTTCACCTGACCCCTAAACCCGATTGTTACAAAGAGAAAGAAAGCATAGAGCATATCTTATTTTTCTGTCCTTTTGCCCAAGCTGTGTGGATAGCCTCAAGGTTCAACTATTGTCCAAAAGTCGAGGGATTTTCGGGCTTCTGTCGATGGTTTTATTCGATACATGATTTTTGTGCTGGGAACAACTGTGAGGAAAGCCTCTATCGATTATCCTTTTTATGTTGGTAGATTTGGAAGGCAAGGAACAATTGGATCTTTTCAGAAATTCTCGAGGATCCAATTGAGGTGTGGAAAGCAAGTGATCGTTCCTACTCCAAGTTCACTTCTGTTACGTTCTCGGCTCAACCCACGAATTGCACAAGACCTCTCAATGAGAGTGTTTGGATCCCCCTCTGAAAGATTGGATTAAAACAAACTGTGACGCATCATGGATTTCTCTTTCTCAAGTTGCAGTAATTGCTTCTGTTTCAGGAATGAGTTCGGCTCCGTTGTTGGAGTTTTTTCTAAGTACAACAGATTCTCTTCTGCTTCCATAGAAGAAGCAGAAGCTGTCCGATCTTGCTTAACTTTTGCCAGTACTAAGGATATTAAAAAGCTTATTGTTGAATCCGATAACGAGAGCCTTGTTCACCGACTGAATAACTGATCCTTTTCTGTCTTGGAATCGGCTCCTATTGAACGAGACATTATCACTTTGAGCCACTCTTTTTAGAATGTGTCCTTTAGTTTTGCAAAATGTTCTTGTAATAGGGTTGCCGATTGGGTAGCTCGTTCCACGCGAGTGAACTGTTGTCCTATGAACTGGACATTTCCTTTGCCTCCTGACCTTGTTGGTCTTTTGTAATTTGATGTGGTTTTAATGAATTGTTGTTGTTTCAATAAAAAAAGTGTCTTTATCCATGTCAGACAACATAATTGCCATTAGGGATGTAAAAAGCTGACTCGACCTAAAAACCCGACCGAAAATAGTTCGAGTCAAGAACCTGGTTTGATCCGAGGATTGGATGACTCGAACCCGATCTGTAACCAATTTTTGTTGACTCGAACTCGAGTTGGACATGTTACTGTAGTAACCGAACCCGATCTGCATCCGACTAAGAACGACCCGAACCCGAATTGGACCTGTTACTGTAGACCTGAAACCCGACATGCACCCGACTGAAACGGACCCGAACCCGAGACCGACCTGGCAGATAACCGATATTACCCGACCTATTTTGAACCCGACTTGATTTTAACCTGAACTGATATTGATCTGACTTGATATTTACCTGACATGTGGTTGAGGAAGTATATGATTTGATGAATTTAAAGTGTTGATAAATGTAAAGTATTAACTATTAATTTTTTAAATCAATTTAAAGTGTTAAATAATTTTTTTGTTATATATACATATATAATCAATTTAATATATATATAGGGATAGGATCAAATTACACTGTGTAAAACTCTTTAAGTTTTACACCTTTTTTGGATCGTTGGATGAGTGAAACGGATGGATGAGATTAACAGTAAAATATGTGAAGATTATCACTTGGGAATTAAAAACACGGAGTTAATCTCAACCATCCATTTCCCTCATCCAACGATCCGAAAAAGGTGTAAAACTTAAAAAGTTTTACACAGTGTAAGTTGATCCTAACCCATATATATATATATATATATATATATATATATATATATATATATATATATATATATATATATATATATATATATATATCTAAAAGAAAGATTGTATTTAATTATTCATTTCACACTACTAAGTTTTAAATTTTGTTAAATAATTAATATGCTTAGTACTAACTCATTTAATGTAAATTATTTGTGAAGTTAATAAGAATTAACATACTTAAATTTATTTTATTAAAAATTATTCAAAATTTAAAAATTTTATTAAATTAATAACTTGTAACAGATGAATTAAAAATAAATTATTCAAAATTTAATTTGTTAATTATATTATTAAATTAAAAAGGATAAATATTCTATACACAAGCGGTGGAAACTGAAAGTTTCCACAAGCGCCTTAGTTTTAGGGTATAGGGAGTTAGTTTAGGGTATAGAGTTTAGGGGTTTAGGTGTAGGGGTGTAGAATTTAAGGATAGTTGTTTCAATTTAAGGTTTAGGGTTATAATTTAGGGTTTATAGGTTAAAACCTAAATCCTCACCATATTACCCTAAAAACTAAACCCTAACATATAAACCCTAAATTATAACCATAAACCTTAAATTAAAACAACTATCCCTAAATTCTAAACCCCTACACCTAAACCCCTAAACCTTATACCCTAAACTAACTCCCTATACCCTAAAACTAAGGCGCTTGTGGAAACTTTCAGTTTCCACCGCCTGTGTATAGGATATTAATCCAATTAAAAAAATTATTTTATTAAAAAATTTAATTATAGTCATTAAATTAATGAAAATACTTTAGTTTTTAGTTTAGGGGGGAAGTTTTTTTTTTGAATTGATAGGGAAAACTATTTTTTTGAATTGATAGGGAAAAGTGGGAAAGTTGCCGCCAAAGAAATGGGGGAGTTGCTGTTTTTTTGTTTAGGGGTTAATTATCCTTTAGGTCCTTCCTTAATTAGATGCTTAAGATTTAGGTTTTAGTTTTTTTAGTCCTAACTTTTGGTTTTATTTCTATAAATTTCTTTCAATTAGGTCATGATTCATAATTTGCTTAATTATTAAGCCTTTTGATTTGCTTTAATTATTATTGGTTAGTTTAGGGATTAGGAGATTATGCTTGCACTTTAATTATAAGTTTAGGGATTTGATTTGTACTTTAAGTCTTTAATTATTAGTGATGGTAAGATTTAGGGGCTTATGTTTAGGGTGTAGGGGTATATGTGTCAAGCTGGTTGTTAGCGTTTAGAGGTAAAGTCTTTAATTATTAGTTATTGTATACATACTAAAACTTACATTGTAAACCCTAAACCCTAATATATATACATACTAAAACTTACATTCTAAACCCTAAATTGTAATACGTACATACTACATATATATGTATTAATGTGTGTGTGTATATAAATATATGAGTTAATGTAAATATATATACATGTATTAATGAATATACATATACATATACATACTAAACCATAAACCCTAATACACCTACATATATTAATATATATGCATATAAATACTAATACTTACATTCTAAACCCAAAACCCTAATACGTACATACTACATATATATGAATTAATGTGTATATATATATATATATATATATATTAATGTATATATATATATGTGTGTGTGTGTGTGTGTGTGTGTTAATATATGTTGGGTTGTTCGGTGCTCGATTCGTTCAACCGTTCTTGCTCGCCAAGTGGTGGAGAAGTGGAATTTTGGGTGTAAGAGGTGCATAAGCTAATAATGATAAAGACAAGATGATTTATAGTGGTTCAACCTTCTAACCAAGGTCTACATCCACTACCTTAGCTTCCCACTAAAGATTTCCAATCAATCCACTATTGATTCGTCCCCTTTTCTAGGCTTAGGTGGAAACTCTTACAAACCGGCCAAGCTTTCTACCCAAAGCCTTGATCAAACCCTCTTTACAAAGAGAAAAGATAAGCAAAATCAAATCCCTCTAATAGGTATTTATTTGCACAATTAAGCTCTCACCCAATCCTAAAAACACTTGAGCAAATTTAACAATTTTGCCTCACTAGTGTTTGTCTATACAATAAATGACAATTAAGCACTAAGACATTTTTTGATCATATGTTGTATTACAATTGAAGCATTAACCATTACTAGATGTGTGTAGGTCCCTTTTATACTCCTCTTTGAGTTTGTAGCCGTTACTAGCCGTTGGGGTTGAATTGGAGCCGTTGGAGACTTTATTTCCCATCTTTAATGCTATTCTGCAGCCTTCCGTATCGATACGCGAGGACCCGTATCGGTACAGCCTTCTTTAGAAACTAGCGGTTGGGCTTTTGCCAGCCTAAGCGTATCGATACGCTTGAGGGCGTATCGGTACGGTATGACATTTAAAACACCGTTGGGAAAATAGCTGATGGGGTCGTTAAAACAGGGATCGGTACGCTTAAGGGGCGTATCAAAACGATCCTTATCTGTATCGATACGGTCTCACCCGTATCAGTACGGGTTTTGGCAGAATCAAAACTTGGGCAAAAAGGTATCGATACGGGGTACACCGTATCGGTACAGGCTTGCTGAAAAGACAAGTTTGGCCATTTAAAATCATTAAAAACTTTGCCAAAAACCTTTTTAAATACCTCAAACATATTTTCAAGTTGTTTGGACTTAAAGACAAGTTTTAAATTCTTTTCAAATTTGTCCAAAACATTTTTCATTTATTTTATCAAAACACTTAGTTCTACAATCTCCCTCTTTTTGATGTAATAAAACTAACTTTAAAAATTGTTTGGGATTTCTCCCCCTTTGTGAAATAAATTTTGAATAAGAGAATAAAGATTCAAAAGCAATTAAAGCTCCCCCTTATTCATTTGAAAATTCAATTTTTCAAACCATTTCTCCCCTTTTTTGTTATATCAAAAAGAACTTAAAGGACTTTTAAGCTCAAAAATAACAATAGAGGTTAAAAATTTTGAAACTTAGAGATGTTTGGTTTTAAAATGGCTCCCCCTTACTCAAAACATCATCAAAATGTTAGTCCAGCATATGTCATAATCTAGTTGAAAACAAATAAATCAAATTAAACAAATAAAGCAACTAGATTTTTACCACACTTGAACACAAGGGAGGATGTGAAGCCTTCCTTCTTCAAGTGTTCCTCCTTGTGTGCATGGAGCTCCCCTCAAAGTTTGACTTATTGATCACTCTCCATTACACCTAGTAAAAAACAATCAAGTAACTTTTGGTATCCAAATTGCTTTGGATCCATAGACATTAGTAGCACAAAATTTTGTCCCCTTAGAAATCTATTTTTCAATTTCATCCTTTTTAGTTGAAGTACTTAGTCCTTTTGGGACCCAAATACTTCTAAAACATTTACCATTTACAAATCTAGGGGCACTAGATTGTCTTACATAAAAATTTGATTTTCCAAAAATGTTTTTCTTTTCAAGCTCTTTGGAAATCAAATCTTTTTCTTCTTGAACTTTATGGAGCAAATTTTGTAAATCAAAACATTTTTGTTCAAACTCTTTGAGTTTTGCTTCAAGTTCAAGTTTGGTTTTAGAAATCAAATCATTTTGAATTTTCAACTTTGAAATCATTTTATTGTTTTTCAAAATGTAATTTTTAAACTCTAAAACCAAATCATCATAGGCATCTTGTAATTCATCAAAAGAATAAGAACATGAAGTAGATGAATTAGAAGTTACCCTTGAATCTTCTTCGATGGCCATAAGGCAAAGGTTGGCTTGTTCTTCGTCGGTGGAGTCCTCATCACTCCAAGTAGTCACATGTGCCTTCTTCTTATGGCTTGAAGTGCTTGCCCTCTTCTTTTTTATGGATTCTCGTTCAAGCTCTTTGAAGGCTTTCTTCATGAACGAGGCACACTTCTTGAAGAGATGAACTATCTCTTCTTCTTTATCCTCCTCCTCACTAGAATCTACATGATGGCAGGTGGAGGATTTGAGAGCAATGGCATTTGTGTTGATGCCAAGCCCTTTGAGCTTCTTCTCCTCCATAGCTCTAATTTCTTCCCTCTTCTTCTCCTCTTCTTTGTTTTTCTTCATGATTTGGTGAGTGAGAAAAGACCTCATGAGTTCATCAAGCTTCAAGGTCTTCAAATTCTTGGCTTCGATAATGGTGGTCCTCTTTGAGTCCCATGACTCGGGAAGGGAGTAGATGAGCTTTCGGACAAGTTTTTCTTCCGGGATGGCTTCTCCAAAACCTTTGAGTCCATTGGTGATGGTGGAGAACCAATCGAACATCTTCTCGATGTCCTCTTCCGGATCTATCTTGTAGTTTTCATACGCTAGGTTGAGGAGCCCAATCTTGGTCTCCTTTACTTCGTCGGTTCCTTCGTATGTGACTTCAAGCTTGTCTCATACCTCCTTGGCACTCTCACAAGAAGACATCTTCTCATAGATGGTTGGGCCAAATACATACATACATACATACATACATACATACATATACATACATACATACATACATACATACATACATACATACATACATACATACATACATACATACATGTAAATATATATATAGGGTTAGGATCAACTTACACTGTGTAAAACTAAATTACTTTTACACAGTTTTTTGACCGTTAGATGATGATAATTAATGGCTCAGATTATTTCCTTATCTTTTTTTCCCAAGTGATAATCTTCACATTTTTTACTGTTAATCTCATCCATCAATTTCCCTTATCCAATGGCCATAGATTAGTGTAAAACTAAATGAGTTTTACACCATGTAACTTGATCTCATCCCATATATATATGTATATATATATCGATACATACATACTTATATATATATATATACATCCACACATATACAATTATACCTACATATATAAATATATATTATATTATATTATATTATATTATACATACACATATATATTAATATATACATACATATATATATAGTAGCTCATCCCCATGTGTCCTGGTAGTAAAGGTATATGTTCATCATCGCTTGGGACTCGGGTTCGAGCACTAGTAATGCATGTTGTTTGTGTCGTCTTTGAAAAGACTAAAAAAGTTGAACAAATGCTACCCTTGCATCACACCAACATATTAAAAAAACATATATATTTATAGTAAAACTTATCTACATACATATATATTATTTTTAGTCCAAATCGACCCCTATTCTTTTTTTTTTGTAATTAGTCCAATGTTTATAGTTTTAATTTAATATCTTTGTTCATTATAGTCCCTAAAAATTTATTTTTATTCCAAATTAACCCATTTTTTTTGTTTGTAATTTAGTCCAATGTTTATAATTTTAATTTAATATCTTTGTTCATTATAGTCCTTAAAATTTTATTTTTATTCCAAATTGACCCATATTCTTTTTTTGTTTGTAATTTAGTCAAATGTTTATACTTTTAATTTAATATATTTATTCATTATAGTCCTAAAACTTTATTTTTATTCCAAATTGACCTCTATCCTTTTTTTGTAATTTAGTCCAATGTTTATAATTTTAATTTAATATCTTTATTCATTTAGTCCCTAAAACTTTATTTTTATTCCAAATCGACCACTTATTTTTTGTTTGTAATTTAGTCTAATGTCTGTAATTCTAATTTAATATCTTTATTCATTATAGTCCCTAAAACTTTATTTTTATTCCAAATTGACACCTATTCTTTTTTTTTGTAATTTAGTCAAGTGTTTTTAATATGATGATATGTTTATTCATGTTAGTCCCTAAAATTTTATTTTTCACAAAAATTGATGGTTGATATTTTTATTCATGGGGGAAATGGATGGTTGAGATTAACTCTGTGTTTTTAATCCCCAAGTGATAATCTTCACATATTTTACTGTTAATCTCATCCATCCGTTTCACTCATCCAACGATCCAAAAATGGTGTAAAACTTAGATAGTTTTACACAGTGTAATTTGATCCTATCCCATATATATATATACAATGTAAAACTCTTTAATTTTTACACGTTTTCTGGATCATTAGATGGGGGGTGGATGGCTCAGATTAACTCCTTACTATTTTTTTCAAGTGATGATCTTCACATATTTATTGTTAATCTCATCCATTCGTTTCACTCATTCAACGGTCTAAAAAATGTGTAAAACTTAAAGAGTTATATGGACCCCCTCTCTCTCACTCAGAAAAGCATGAAGGAACCAATTAAATGAATTCCTTTCTTAGAAAACTTGTTATGTATTCCAAATAAAAATTTAATAGAAATATATTTTGACCAGAAAGCTCCATTAATCAATCATTCTTTCTGCTGCGAGCTCTTGGCAAATGTGCTATCCATCGCAAAAGAATTATAAAAAATAATAGAGCGTTGATTGTCTTTTGTCTCGAAACGCTTGATAATACTTGTTATATGAACGTTATGTTGCCATAACAACAAAAATTATTGTCATAAAGACAGGCAAACCTACAAAAAATAATGACAAGCAAATTGTCATACAAGCAGATGAAAAACAACCAGAAAAGTAAATATAAAATGATTTTTCACAAAAAAAAAACGAAACTATAATAACGATCCATCATCAAAAGAGAAAAATATTATTTATATATAAACAACGTAAATACTAAAAATTAGCCGACGACATGAAGCATCAAAGATGAGTTTGACGAAGAAAAAAACCAAGAAATTTTTTAAAATATAACTATAGTAAAAGAAATGGAAGTAGAGGGAATTTTTTTTTATCATCTCAATTTAATATATAAACTTTGTTTTCTTTATTTTCATCAATTAGATAGTGAAAAAGTAACGAACAGTAGTGCGTAAGACACATATAGTAGAAGATTTGGTCGGGGTAGGTAAGGGTAGTTGGGACTTGGGCATGGTTTTTCCACTTCCCTTTCTTTTCTTTTCTTTTTGGGGTTCGAATTTCCACTTCCCTTTCAACTCATTTAAGTTTGAATAAAATAAATGACCTAATTTTTGGCACCCAAGTAAATGTGATTGGGAACCACATCCATGCAAACGCAAACGCTGTCGCTTCGGCATATTCTATTTCTCTACCATCATATATGAGATAACCGATTTCTCTTATCTCTCTATCAACACTGAAAAAGCAATGGCCGTCGCATTCTCTCTCTCCGGCTCCGCTAATCTCACCACCCCTAAATCCTCTATTGTCGGCACCACCACCCGCCTCCCCCCCTCCTTCCACGTCTACAAGAGACCCAATGCCACCATTGTCGCTTCCTCTTCTTCTCCCTCCCTTCAAACCCACTGGTCTCTCGATTCCTGGAAGTCAAAACCGGCCCACCAACTTCCCGAGTATCCTGACCCGGACGAGCTCGAGTCGGTACTCGGAACAATCGGCTCCTTCCCGCCAATTGTGTTCGCCGGGGAGGCAAGGAAGCTCGAGGAAAAGCTAGCCAATGCCGCCGTCGGGAAGGCTTTTCTGTTACAGGGCGGTGACTGTGCTGAGAGTTTCAAAGAATTCAACGGGACCAACATTAGAGACACTTTCAGAGTCCTTTTGCAGATGGGCATTGTCCTCACTTTTGGTGCCCAAATGCCCGTCATCACTGTCTGTTTATTTATACAAAATCCCATTTTTCTCCAGCTATTCTCGACCCATTTTAAGACATAAATGTTAAAACTTTTGATTTTCTTTTGCAGGTAGGGAGGATGGCAGGGCAATTTGCAAAGCCAAGGTCAGACCCATTTGAGATTAAAGACGGAGTCAAGTTACCGAGTTATCGAGGAGATAATGTAAATGGCGATGCTTTTGACGAGAAATCTAGAGTGCCTGACCCTCAAAGATTGATTAGAGCTTATCTTCAATCTGTTGGTACTTTGAATCTCCTTAGAGCATTTGCTACCGGTGGTTATGCTGCTATGCAAAGAGTCTCACAGTGGAATCTCGATTTCGTTAAGCATAGTGAACAAGGAGACAGGTAAAATTCTTTTATGTTTGTCCCTTGTCGTTTTCTTCAGGAATCTGACTTGTGATTTGTAATTAGGTACATGGAGCTTGCTCAGAGAGTTGATGAAGCTCTGGGATTCATGGCTGCGGCAGGGTTAGCCATTGACGATCCTCAAATGAACACAGTTGATTTTTGGACATCCCATGAATGCCTCCATTTACCATATGAGCAAGCCTTGACTAGAGAGGATTCTACTACTGGCCTCTTTTATGACTGTTCTGCTCACTTGCTTTGGGTAGGTGAGAGGACTCGGCAGTTGGATGGAGCACATGTTGAGTTTCTTCGAGGCATATCCAATCCTCTTGGCATAAAGGTAGATGCTACTTTTAAGAATTAGTTCATGAATTTGTCACTTGGCTTGTACTGATTGGTCCTGTTTGAGTATGCAACTGTGCGGCTCTAGTTTTACATGCTTTCTACCTTTCTAGTCTATACTGTCAAGAAGTCAAACCTTGAAAATTTAGTGAACAAGTTGAGGATTTCATTATTGTAACTTCTGAAGTTGTTAAGTTTAGTTGGTTTGACTAGGTGAACCCCAAGTGCATGTCATTTTTTAGTTTTGGTACGCCTAACCGTGTGTGTGTGTGTGTTTTTCTTTTTTTCTTTTTAGTCTGTGAGTGGAGGGAGAAGGAGCTTGACATAGTTTTAGTTGTTATGCTGGAATGATACTTTTTGGTTGCTGATCTCTCCATACATGATGTAGGTGAGTGATAAGATGGACCCAAAGGAACTTGTCAAATTGTGTGAAATTCTTAACCCTCAGAACAAACCCGGAAGACTGACAATAATCACCCGAATGGGAGCTGATAACATGCGGATAAAGCTTCCACATCTTATTAGGGCTGTCCGCCAGGCTGGGCTTATTGTTACCTGGGTCAGCGATCCCATGCATGGAAACACAATTAAAGCTCCATGCGGTCTCAAAACTCGTCCGTTCGACGCAATCCGGGTAAAAACACTTAAACTTACATCTTTTAGCAAACACTTTTGGACCATGAAGAAGCCAAAATGAGATGTTTTTTTGTCCTTTTTTACATTGTTGTTAGGCTGAATTGAGGGCATTCTTCGATGTTCATGAACAAGAAGGGAGCTATCCTGGGGGAGTTCATCTGGAAATGACGGGACAGAACGTAACAGAATGCATTGGAGGGTCAAAGACTGTGACTTTTGACGACTTGAACTCTCGGTATCACACACATTGTGACCCCAGGTTAAATGCATCCCAGTCGTTAGAGCTAGCCTTTGCTATATCAGAGAGGTTGAGGAAGAGAAGGCTCAAGTCTGGTAATGAATTTCTCAATGGGAGCAAAGTTAATTAGTAGTGGCCTATAGCATAAGCCAGTCGATTTGTTCACCCTTGATTCACTTGAGGAAATATTTATTTGGTTAATTTTTGTTTGTCTTAATGAATGTTGAGAGCTTTTAAGTACTATTATAAATAACTCTCTTTCTCAAATTGGAGCTCTGAACTATTCTCCTCGTTTAATACCTGTGATTGTGATTTCTGAATGTGGGGTTTTATATATAAAATTGGAGAATACATTGGATAAAAGCTTTGTTTACCATTGAAAGTAATAGACCATTTTATTTTATAGCAGTTGGAAAAGGCTGTAGGGGCTCTAAACTTGAACCCCTCTACCCCTACCCAACTACTTCCGGCGATGTTAGTCGACTGGAAAATAGAAGGGAAAAATTGAGAGATCCGGGTAATGATGCTCCATGTTATATCTTGAATGTGGAACAATACTATAAATATTTTATATATGTATAAGTAAACATGTGCCAACGAAGGATCCGTGGCGCAATGGTAGCGCGTCTGACTCCAGGTCAGAAGGTTGCGTGTTCGATTCACGTCGGGTTCAATACCCCAATCCTTTGGTTCTTTTATTTTTTGAGGTTCTTTTTAAGCATTGGAAAGGCAGTGGCTGTAAAGTAAAAGAAGTGGCAGGGCAATTTGGCGCTAAAATAGATTAACTCACTCATCTAACTTCAATGTTGTGTCATGTATGTCGTGAAATCTCATCTACATTTTTATTATTTACTTTTGCCACAACCTTACTAGAATTCATTTATTGCTTTTTTTTTCTTTCTTTTGGGTAAACTACCTACCCTTAAAAGGAAACCAACTCCCCTCTAGTTCTCTCTCTCTGTTTTTTTTTTTGTGGTCAAATATATCCGACTCGACTATTTGAACATAAATAATTGAGTAATTACTAATAATGTTTTTACTCAGGTTATGTACCAGGTCCGCTAAAATAAACATTTTCTCAAATCGAGCTCAAGCCGCAAAAATGTCCCTTATCGGGTGCTCGGTGACCCGGTTAAAATTTTAAAATATATTTTTATTTTTATTATATATATTTATATATTAAATTATAAAAAATTTAAGATATGTTAAAATTAAAAAACAGTACAAGAACGATGGTTTTTAACTTTCAAATTTAAAATCCCTAAAAAAACTAAAATCCCTAAACATTCACCCTCGTCTCTCTCGTCCCCAACCCTCGATCAGTTGGCCTGCTCTTAATGTATTTCATATTATTATTATTATTATTATTATTATTATTATTATTATTATTATTATTATTATTATTATTATTTGTTTCATGTACGTTTCAATATCAAATTTTTAATCTGTAAGAAATTATTATTAGAGTTTGAATTATTTTGTTGGTTTGTTCTCTACTAAAATTATTACCCTATTTTCAGGTGACATACCACTTCTTTCACTGGAAGAAAGGAACCTCGTTTGTTGATGATCAAGGGATTTACAATCGAACTTGGAGTGGAAATTGGAAAAGTGGAAAATGTTGTTTGTGTTTTAAAAAATTGTTCCTACTTTTAAGGTTTTTTTAGTACTATGGTACTTGTATTCTAAAGTTGTTTAGGTTTGATAATTTGAATCTTAAACTCTATGATTAGATTATATAAATTGAACTTTTATTCGGGTACCGGGGTTTACGAGTACCCGATTACAGTGGGCCGAGAACATGCCAAAAAAAGTGGTACCCGAATTTTTAGGTACCCGAAAATGAACACCCCTATTTTTTTTCCTTTGATCCTCCCTTATTGTCTCTTTGCAACAGTCGGGTGGTGGGATTCTTGAATCACTGGTGTTTCGAGGTGAAGTGTGAGCGAGGCTTGAGTTTGGTTTTATCTGCCGGATCTCTGTCTGTAACCCCCTCGACCCGGCCTAGCCGCCAAACCGAACCGAGTGAGCTACATTGAATTTGCCGAAACAAACCCGTGAAAAGATTACTCGAGTTACGACCATTTTTTTCCTTTTATCTTGTTTAAATGTAAATTAATATCCTATGGTGAGCATATGAGCAACTACTCAAATCTTATTTAATTTGGACACCGATAAGTCATTCAATTGCACCCGCGAGCGTTTAGGGACCAAATTACAAAATGGAAAGATTATAAGGACTTAGCCCAATTTTAAGTTACCAATTCTCAATTAATCAAGTTTCATACTTTCATATCAAATTTCTGCTCAAAATGACCAACCAAACTCATACAATTGCATTCACTTTAATCGTGGATCAAAATGTATGAATCAGAAACTTCAAATATCACTTTAACCATAAAAATTGCTACTTGTACCAGTACAAGAGCAAGTGTATCGGTACATTTTCACACTTCTCAAATCTCAGATTCCAGTAACTCAAAATCGTACATATACCCTTCCTCGTGTATCGATACGCCTAGCCCAAAACACAAAGGCCGTACCGAAACACCTTCTCGCGTACTGAAACCCTGCCTTAAAATTAGCTTATCCGTATCGGTACAGAGGCACGCGTACCGATACGCCTGGACCTGAAATGTTTTAAATTGCTGGTTTTACATGCTTTCAAGGATTCAATTACATAACAACATGCCATAATCATAAACATAAACATATCAGGAACTAAATCATACCAAAACATCACAGGATTAGAAACCAAACATGGCACCATATCTCAAGCAAGAATCTATAGGCATGCAACCTAAAATCAATTCATCCAAAGCATGAATTATCAAAGCCAAGCAACAATACAGACTTGATCAAACATGGAGTTTAACAAACACTTTCGAAACAACAATAAACTCCATTGCCTTTATTACTACTAGTCTAGTTTGGAAACCATATTTTCAAGTATCAAGTCTTTGGAGTTCCCCCTTGCTTTCCAGTTGCCCCGTCCCTTACTTTCACTACAAAAATATAAATTTTTAGTGACAAATTGATAGTGGCTAGGAATAATTTTATCACAAATATTAACTTTTTGTGACAATTTTTTTATGTGACACTATTAGTATAAGTAATTGTGACATATTTTTATTTGGTCACTGTAACAATAGTAATTGTGACGATTATACTTTTCACAAATGAATTTTCACTATAAGCATACAATTGTGACACAAAGTTCATTGTCACTAAAACTTTGACACATGATAGTGACGATATATGAAGTGATCACTATTATTTGACATTTGTTGTTAAAATAAAATTACTTGTCACTTAAAGTTTCACTTTTTGTTGTGATAAATTTTGTCACCAATAAAAAATAAAAGTAATGACAAATTAGACATTGTCACAATGATAAATTTATTTTTATAATTAAAAAAAATTAAAATTATCATAAACTAGTTTGTCAAAAGGTAAAATATTTCAATATTCTATATTATGTGTAAATTGTTGTTTTAGTCAATCTATTTTGATCAACTTTAGTCCCTATATTTTTTAAATTTTGAAATTTTAAAAATGATCAAATTAAAGAACAAAAATTAAATAAGCAACTTATGTATAACAAATTACCTAAAATGAAATTTTTACTTAACATATTTAAATACTATCATTCATGTCAGGATCAAAAATTCAAAATTTAAAAAGTATAGAAATTTAAAGTGACCAAATTAGAGTACAAAGACTACTATGTGATTTTAGCATGATCTATGATAGAATTTTTTTTTGAAAATTTTAAAAGATATATTTCATTTTGATTAGTTTTTTCTTCAAAAAAATCTAAATAGTTTCTTCAACATACGTACTTGGTATAAGAAACCATAAAAAATTAGTTAAATTATTATTATAATAATTAGTGTTATAATTAATAAATATTTTTAAAATAAATAAAATTAACTTCAATTACAGTTAAACCTAAATATTATTTTTCTTTCAAAATAGTATTAAATTTCTTGCCTAGCCTAGTGGATAAGTATTGCACTCTCGCCCTAAAGGATCCAGGTTCGATCCTTCTTGTAGTGTTCTCTGCATTGATGGACAAAAAGAGCGTAAGCACACTAGGCTTAGTGAGGAGTGCTCAAAGCAACACACCATCAATGCATTCTAAAACCGGTTGATAAAATCATTTCGAAATCCCATTTCAAAACACCATCACCACTTAAAACATTAGCATACCTTTCAAACCATGCACTTAATCATTTCCAAAATATATTAAACCATATGCAACATGTACCATGTACCAACAACAAAATCTCATTTGCTAACACTCAATTTAAGCTTTCTCATGCATAACAAACCATATGCAAGGCTTAAAGAGTAAACATGCAAAAATCTCACTATGCTTCATAAATCATCAACATGACACATCAACAATTATATTAGCTTACAAGTGATTACGGACTAAGTCCCGTTTTCCAAAATCATTACATCAGATACACAAATTCAATAAGTGTCCTCCCAACACTTCATACAACCTCAACCGGAATAACGGTACATTCACAACCGTGGTACAATCACAACTCCAAATCATCATTTAGGTGTATAATTTACTAACGAAAGTTTTCGATACCATATAACCCCTCAACTATTAGGGTACCTGGATGGAGTATTCGGTACATCGTATAAACTCTTCAACATCCAAGATGACTTTTTATAGTGCACTATCAATCCTATGGCCGGCCAACAATATCCGATAATATTTTAAATCATATCACTTGCCAATATAATTCATTTTTAAACATTAACTCACTGTTTTCATATGCATCAATCAAAACATTTACTCAATGCACTTTACCTTGCACTACCAATGTTCAAAAACATTAACAACTTATGCATTACTTCCAAATGCATCAACATCATCAAATATCTATTTTCCAGCATTAAACCATGCTCAAATCACGCATAAACAGTGGTTAATTAAATTATTAAAACAAATGCATAAAAACCATTTTCATCAAGCACGACCGAGAGAGAAATCTCAATATACTTACTTCTGAGTTTAAACTAGCGTTCCAAGCTAATCTTAAACTCCTAAAACAACCTTTAAACCTTTTTAACGCTTTAAACCACATTCTCACTCACCGACAACGCAAAGTCTCACCCGCCGGTGCGAAATTACCCTTCCAACGCCTCTGGAACAAAGCCACAAGCTTGAGGATCCATCTCCCCTATTTTAACCACACAAAAACAGAGGTTCTAATGCATCAAAATACATTCATAAACTCAGTAACATCAATCCTTAACAATCCCCTTCAAACACTAGCCGAAACCTCACCAAAACTATCGAAATCAACATCAAACACCCTCCAAACATAACCCAGCCAAAACCTACTAATTTGACCTATCAATTAACATCCAAAACCCATTTAACATCAACCTTATACCTCAAGCATTCAATAAACCTCCACAACACCTCAAAAACACATCACTAGAAACCTAGAATATTAGAGATTCACCTAGTTTCGGAATTCCAATGTTAAAACCAACTTATTAATATTATAAAACACCAATATCATGTTCTATTCTGATCAAGAAGCCGGGAAAACAAATTCAAAATGAATTTCAATTAATTTCACCAATTAAATCTCAATTTAACCAATTTTCCATAATTAAATCACCAAAACTCATTAGAAAACATATATAATGGATCAAAAACTTAAGAATTTCAGTAAAAAAACCTTACATTAGAGGAGAAAAATGAAACTAACCTCCAATAGATTGCTTTCCCCTTAATTGGATTGATTTACATGAGAAAACAAGATTAAAACAACAAGGTTTTGATAGGAAACCATCAATAACTCATTTGAAATCAAAAGATTATAGAAAACAAGAATTTACCTTAATATTTTGAAGAATGATAGAGTGTTTGGCTGGAGAGAATTTGAGAGAAAATCTTTTTAGAGAAAGTTGGTTACTGAAATTTGTTTAAGCAATAATTATGAAATTAATTCTACCAACCTTTTTATATTTTCCAAAACCTTTTTAGAAATATCCAATTAAGGGATAAAGTCTGATATTATACTTTGGACAAATAGCTCCTCAAAGATTCTAAGTTTTGACCATTTTACAAAACAATCACTAAAAGCAGTTTTCATTTTTTACATTTTGGTCACTAGCCCAAAATGTCCAATTTACAAATCGTATTTTCTAAAATTTATTTTACCAATTTCACCACCATATTAAATAAGAATTTTAGAACATTTTCCACATTTTTATATCTTTCAAAAATATTTAATCCAATTTAAATCCCGAAACTAACTAGAATCAACTAACCCGGTTTTCCTGAATCGTCTAACCTTCCCGGTTAACATCTAGGCCCAAATTAGGGTGTTACACTGCCTTTTTTGTTTGCTTTTCTTTTTTAAGGCTTTCCACTTTGCTGGTGTTATGGCTGCAGATAAAACTGATTTGGCTACGATAGATGAGTATGTGTTGGAGAACATTCCTTCTAACTCACTTGCCCTGAATGAAGATGGGGAAGTTATTATGGTCATTAAGAACCATTCTCCGTAGAGAAATTCCTCACCAACCGCCTGGCAAAACATAACACCACCTTAACCATTCTTAAGAAAGCTTGGCAGTTAGATGATCTTGAGTGTCACGATCTCGAGAAAAACATGTTCTTGTTCGTATTCCCCACCATCTCTGACAAGATGAAAGTTCTTTGACAAGGACCTTGGTCATTCCAAGAAAGATTGTATATCCTTAAAGATTGGCCATATGAAGCTACGTTGGAAGAAATTGATTTCTCCATCGAAGAATTTTGGGTGCAAGTTTACAATCTTCCTATGGCCATCATCACTAAAGAAAATACGGCTAAGATAGGAAACCTCTTCCCCAAATATTTTGGTTCAAATCTTGGTGAAGATTCAAAAGTGAAATGGGATAGTCAGCTTAGCATTAGGGTTGCTTTAAGGGTGGAAGATCCTCTAAAAATTGGTTTTAAGCTGAATCGAAAGAACTTTAAACCGCTTGATGTCTCCTTTAAATACGAGAGGATTCACGAGTTCTGCTATGAATGTGGAAGGTTAGGACATGCTATGAAAGAGTCTTGATATGAACCGGGTCTTTACAAAAGAGAAAGCAAGTATGGCCCTTGGTTGAGGGCTTCGCCAATATAGAAGAAAATCACTACTGCAAAAAAATCAGTTTCAATCTCCGACGTTTTCATGAGTAAGGTCATCACCGGTTGTGTTCCTGTTGAAAAGGTAAACGACAAGGTTTATCGAAAAGGTAACCAGGATGAGGCTCATGTCCCAAACTTTCTCCAAGGCTCGAGTAATGGTAATCCCAAGGGTACGAGGTTACCAGATGCAATCTCGGGATGTGATATTGATAACGTGCTGGCAAAGGGAAAAATGTGGCTCAAGATGGTGCAGCTGACACCTTTTACCCTATTGAGGATGGATCATTGTTCTATACATCAGTTTCTAAGGATTCAAGTCAACTTGTCCATGATACCCATGTTCTGCCGCTTGACCAATCATCACTCAATCAAGGCCTAGTTCACGTTGAAGAATGAATGTCTTTCGAGAATCTCTTAGTAGAAAATTTTGACGTCATGGACTTCTCTGCTTGCAGAAAAAGGAAAAGGGTCGATAACCCATAAGAAACCTTCTCGAGTTTAAATAAAAAGGAGATTATGAACATGATTTCAGAAGGCATTTTCCATATTAGCTCAGGCAATTGGACTGCTCAAGGCTTCTGTGCGGTTGCTGTTGAAGAGATCCCAAGCTTACTCTTTTTCCTTTACATTTCACGAAATCATCTCTGCTGATTAACAGATTCGAAAAATCTAAATGGGGATTCTCGTTAGTTTCTCAGAGATTAACTATTATCAAGCAAGCTGCTAGTAGAAAGCATGTTCGTGAAATCTCAAGAATTGCCTTCGAAGACGTTGGTATTTTGGAGCTTGGTTTGGACTCTTTTGGCTTTAATGTCACCTCTATTCCTTCTATGATGGTGGATGAGAAGATTTTGCTGATGGATAGAAGCTCGGTGGATGGATCGAAGGACATTGAGTCTAAATCCATATTTCCTGTGGTGAGAGAGAGACCTGCTAGCCCTGATAAGATAACAAATAACATTATGATGGGTTATCCGCAGCAACCATAATTGCGTTAAACCCTGCTATCATCGATGGATAGAAGGTTCGATTGATAGCGTTGGGGGCTCATCCTTCCCCTAGGATCATTCGTCTCAACCTGATTACGTTTGATCCTAGGTTGTGTTTTTGGTTCCATGGGAATGTTTACCTTTCTACTCTTAACTTTAATCCAATTAAGGACCTTACTATGGTTGCTCATGTGGTTGCATGTTACCTACTCAAGTCTGGTGTGTCTTAAACATCATATGTGATGACAAGATCCACTTCCTCGAAGGGAGAGGGAGCCTGCCTCCAGATGGAGCTCTCGCATGGATGTAGTTTGAGTTTTTATTCCAGGATCTTGTGTAGGTTTTATTGTTTCCCTTTGTTTGTTGTTTTCGTGCCCAGCGGGCCATGGTTTCTTTCGTTGTGTTTTTGGCTTGGTTTCCGATGATCCTTCCCATGATTTTGTTGGTACTTGTTGTGGCCTACGTGGGTGGTTGCATGGGAAGTTTGCATGGGTTGTACGGTTTCCGAGTGGCCCACCTTGGTTTGATTGAATGAATTTTTCTTTATTGTAAAAAAAACTACTTACCTTCACTAAAATATTCACCCCATTCTATCTCTAACATTGAACTAAACATTTTGTCGATTAGGTCACTGCATTTTAACGAAATCGTTAACATGACTATTAAATAAAATTTTATAATAGTACATTTGATCATCATTACTTACACATTATATTAATTTGGTTCTAAAGTTAAAAATAATTCAATACTAAGCCCCAATAAAAGAGTGGTGAGAAAATTAATAGAAATGATAATGTGGAAGGAGAGACTCGAACCTAGATGTTTAGGGAGAATGAGTGCACTCAACCACTAAATTCAAATTGATAATCATTGAATTAAGATTTTGTATTTGTAATAAATAAATTAAAAATTTTAAGTAAGTTGAAAAAAATATTCAACTCAATGATTATATATATTTATAAAAATAAATGTGTAAACGAAAAAATAGTTTAAAAATATAGAAATTTTAAGCTTGTCTTTTTTTATTAAATAGATATTACATTTTTATATCGAGATTCGAACTCATACAAGATGAGATAATATAAATATCTTTAACCACTGGGCCAATCAGTGAACCTCATACCGTCTTTACTTTAAGTCCAACATTATTATATTTTTAAATAGATATAAAATACTGTCAAACACTAATTAATTGTTAAATTTGATTAAGTGATTTAGACATTTTTATACATCCTAAATGTTTTTGGTTCAAACATTTTACCCATTTTTATATATCCTAATATGTTGAAAATTACATCCAAATGAACCATTAGGCCAGTGGTAGTGGTGTGACCCTTCCCCATAGAATCGTCAGGCCTGAGTCCTACCATAGGCTTTTGTGTATTGTTTATTTTTCACTAATCAACATGGTTGACACACGTAAAACATTGATGGGTGAAAAATAAATGATATGAATTAAATAAAAATATTTAAAATTTCTCAATTTAGATGATAACACGTGTCATTGTCTTATTGTTGTCTTAAAATTTTAAGTTAAAGTAAAATTATGACCAAAATGATAGAATATGTAAGTATCAAAGACTAAATTTATAATTATACAAAATTCTATTAACTATCATGTCGCCTTCTCCGTTAGGTTTTAACTTCGGTTGACTTAATTGATATGATTTAGATAGTCAAGGGATCTAATTGACAAAATTAATAGACCGGTGGTCAAATTAGAACCTACCCATAAATGAGTGGTCATTCATGTAGTTTACCCTATTAATTAATGGGTAAAAACACCATTGATCACTACACTATTCTCATTTTCCCGTTTTGATCACTAAGCTATTATTTTTGGCAAAATCGTCACTAACATTACGTTTTTTTTCTATTTTGGTCGCCCACAGATTAGGGGTGGACAAAACTCGACTCGACTAGAAAAAACCGAATAATTTGACTTGAATCAATGCGAAAACACTCGACTCGACTCGAAATTTCATATACTCAACTCGAAAATAATTTCAAATAAAATTTGAGTTGTAAAATAGAAATTCGAATAACTCTAAATTTTTAGTAATTAGTGGATTTATTTTTAAGTTCGAGACGAGTCCCTCATTTTTTATGATATATATACACTGATATATAAAAATATGAAAAAAAATATTGTCACGTATGAAAAATATGAAGAAATATATATATATGTGAATATCTTATATGATTAGAGAAAGTCGTTTAAATTAGAATCAAACCGTACTATAATATGATAAATAATTGCAATTGAATTTTTATAGGAACTCGAAAACTCGACTTGACTCAACTCGAATTTCTTAAACTCAACTCGAATAAAAAAATCAAATAAAGTTTGAGTTGTAAAATATGACACGTTAACTCGAATAACTCAAAATTTTTTGACTCGAATCAATCGAACGCTTACCCCTACCCGCAGTTAAAAAACTCACATAAAAGACAATAATTTGGTGACCATAACATGAAAGAAGTAATAGATTGGTGACCATAACATGAAAGAAGTAACATTAGTGACTAAAATAGAAAAAAAAAATGTAATATTAGTGATGATTTTGTTAAAAATAATAGTTTGATGACTAAAACAGGAAAGCATAAATAATTTAGACACCCTATTATTTACCCTTTATTAATCAAGAATGTTAAAGAATAATCGGATGAATTCTTTTAATGTGAAAACAATCAACTCTAATATGATAAAAGGGGTGAATTGACTAATAAATTTTGTTTCGAAACCGGGCCTTAAGTTTCAATATTAGATGATCAGTTTTGAAAATGAAGGGGCGATTCTAATACCGACAATTTCAATACCAGATTCTGGTAGATAAATGACTCATTTTTATGTTTTACACATGTTCTGTATTATTTACAAAAAGACCTTAATTTTTCAAAACGTAATTAAATGATCGTTTGAATTTGGATTGTCTTGAAATTTTGACCATGGTTTGAATATGAACTCAATTTCATGTTGGAACTGTGAATTTGGAATTTACTTCCGTATTCTAAAATTATTGACTTACAAATTAGCCCCTTAAAATGTTTGTTTTTACAATTTATGATGATTCTTAGATCCGTTTTGCTCAAATATTTTGTAGTACCTAGTTTGACTACTAGAGTATAGGTTTATAGTTAGTTAACATAGTTTATTTCCTGTTATGTGTTAGTTATAGGTTAGTTTTATCCTAGCCGTACTTTCTTGATTTGTTTCTTTGTTGGTATATATGCTATTATTTGTAAAATAAAAAGACACGTTGTATATTTCATATCAGATTTAATAAAAGTCATGTTTTCCCTTTTTGTTCCAAACCCTAGAAATCTTTCGTCTTTTGATTTCAACATGGTTTCAGACGGCTCTTCCGCTTCCTCTGCTGACGGCCGAGCTTTCAAGAACAACATCCCTCCGGCGAGTTCTACATCCATCCCAACGAAAACCCTTCGTTGGTTCTCACGTCTGCGTTGCTCGACAATAGCAACTATCATTCTTGGGCGTGTTCAATGCGCATGTCTTTAATCTCCAAGAACAAGTTTGGGTTCGTGGACGAGACGATTAAAGAACCGAGCACAAACGATCCAAATTTTCGGCCTGGGTTAAATGCAATAACCTGGTCCTTTCGTGACTTCAATGGGCGTTGACTCCGGACATCGCACAGAGCGTTTTGTGGATCGACACCGCCTCCGAGCTATGACAAGACTTATTTGATCGATTCAGTCAGGGGGATTTGATGCGCATATCAAATCTTCTTCAGGAGTTTTACTCCTTGCAACAAGGTAACTCTACTGTTACGGCTTATCACACACAATTGAAAGAAATTTGGGATGAAATTTGTAATTTTCATCCATTAAAATCTTGTTAATGTGATGCTGTTAAATACCGCAAACAAGATTTCTTGATGCGTTTTCTCCGAGGTCTCAATGAGGGATTCTCTGTTTCAAAATCTCAGTTACTAATGATGAAACCTTTCTCGTCTTTTAATAAGGTTTTTCTACTGTTGTGCAACACGAAAGGTCTTTAGTTTCTATTGTTTCTGTGAAATCCAACATTCTTTTAGTCGATAGGTTTTCCCATTCCAAAAACACTGAACATGTTGTTAGGCATGATCGTTTCTCTAGTGCATCTTCTCGAAAACCTAGTTTCAATAAAAGGCCCTTGTGTGTGTTCTGTGGTCTTTATGGCCATACTATTGAGAAGTGTTACAAAAAGCATGGTTACCCGCCAGGGTATAAGAATAGAAGTCAGTCCAATAGGGCTAATCAAGTTGAGTCTCATGTTAGTGAGGGTTCCAATAAAAATGCTCATCCTATGATATTTACCAAAGAACAATATGAGAACTTGCTTGGTCTATTGCAAGAAAGAAACATGTCTACTGTTCCAGCATCAAATGTTGTTCATACTGTCAAAGTCAATGCTTTGTCCTCTGCTTTTGATATTCCTACTGAAGGCACATGTATGGTTCTTAACTGTGACTCTTTAAATACACCATGGATATTGAATTCTGGTGCAACATACCATATAGCTAATTCTCTGCATCTTTTTTATAGTTATTTTCTTGTTTCTAATTTACCTAATAACGAGTTGGTTAAAGTAGCTCATATAAGAACTGTTAGGATTAATTCTACTTTAATTTTGGAAAATATCTTTCACATACTACATTTTGCTTTTAATCATGTCTCAGTTTCTCAGCTAACAAAAGTCAATTCTATTTTCTTATTCTTCTCTTCTGATTTTTGTTGTTTGCAGGACATGAAAATATGGAGGATGATTGGTTCAGCTAAGAAGATTGCCGACTTGTATAACTTAGAGGTTTCAGCAATTGGTTTGCATTCTGATCACAATTTTACTATTTGTATTTTTGTTTCTGCAAAAGTTTGACATTCTAGATTAGGACATCCCTTTCAACAGATGATGATTTTTTTTTTCTGATATTCATAATAAAATTCTTGTTGGTTCACATTTCAATTGTGAAATATGTCACTTTGCTAAGCAAAATCGTCTCTCTTTTCCAATAAGCTCTTATGTTTTAGATTCAATATTTGATTTAATACATCTTGATGTCTGGGGCCCATTTACTGTGAAAAATGTCTATAGTCATAATTATTTTTAACTATTGTAGATGACAAAAGCATATTTGTATGGATTTTTTCAATGAAGCTTAAATATGAAGTTAGGGAGTTAATCATTTAATTTTATACTTTTGTTGAAACTCAATTTTCAAAGAAAATTAAATGCATGAGAACTGACAATGCTAAGGAATTTGAGATGATTGACTTTTTTAAAGCACGTGGCATAGTACATAAAAATTCATGTGTACATACACCTCAACAAAATAGTATTGTTGAAAGGAAGCATCAACACTTGTTATCTGTGGCTCAAGCTTTAAGTTTTCAAGCTGGTTTACCTTTAACTTTTTGAATTGACTGCATATTGCACTCTACTTTTTTAATTAATATTACTCCTAGTCCTGTTTTAGGTAATAAGTCACCATTTGAGATACTATTCTATAAAGCACCTAAACTGGATTCTCTTAGAGTTTTTGGTTGCATTGCTTATGCCTTTGTTTTGCCAAAACCAAAAATTAAATTTCATCCTCGAACTGTATAATGTGTATTTCTAGGCATTCCTAAAAATGTTAAAGGCTATAGGTTATTTGACATTGAACACAAAATTATTTTTGTTTCTAGGGATGTAACATTCTTTGAAGATCAATTTTATTTTAAGGAAAACAAATCACACAATTTACATTCAACTAAAGTAGTTTATCCAACCTATGAAAATAATATTTTAATAGATGATCACCTTCAGTATGATTCCTCTATTTTGGATACTAGTTTGGATAATGCTCTTACTTCTACTGAAAGTATTGGTCTGGATAATAGTTTTCAGCATGATAATAATGTTGGTTCTGCCAGTAATAGTGAACTTGTTCCTGTTAGTTCTATACATAAAAAAGTTTGTCTCCCTGCTCATAATGAACCTAGTTGTATTTCTCCACACACTATGGGAACACGACCAACTAGAAGTGTCAGACTTCTTCAGAGGTTCAAAAATTTCAATGTCACTCTTTCAAGATCAAGGTCCTCTCCTCACACCCTAAATAATATTTTATCTTATGAAAGTTTGTCTTCTGCCTATCATAGCTATGTCAACAATGTTTATGTTCTTTCTAAACCTCAAACTTATAAACAAGCCATTAAATTTGACTGTTGGAAAAAAGCAATGGAAGAAGAAATTAAAGCCTTAGAGACTAATAAGACCTGGAAACTTATTAAACTACCTCCAGATAAAAAAACAATAGGTTGTAAGCGGGTCTTCAAAATTAAACTAAAGTCTGATGGAACTCTAGAGAGATATAAAGCCAGATTTGTGGCTAAGGGTTATACTCAACAAGCTGGGGTAGATTTCTTAGATACTTTTAGCCCAATTATTAAAATTACCACCATTAGAGCTCTTCTTGTTGTTGCTGCTTCTAGAAACTGAAAATTACATCAACTAGATATTAATAATATTTTTTTCATGGTTTTTTAGATGAAGAGGTATATATGGACCTTCCACCTGGCTTTACTGTTTCTGCTCCTAATCTAGTTTGTAAACTCACTAAAAGTCTTTTTGGACTTCAACAAGCAAGCAGACAGTGGAACACACGTTTGACTAAAGCTTTAATTTCTAGGGTTTTTTCACATGCTTCTGCAGATAATTTTTTATTTGTTAAAGGATCTGGTACTAGTTTTGTTGCTCTAGTGGTCTATGTGGATAATATAATCTTAGCTAGTCGTAATCAATCTGTTATAGATGACATTAAAACCTTCTTACATGATTCCTTTAAAATAAAAGACTTAGGTGATCTCAAATATTTTCTAGGGCTTGAAGTAGCCCGTTCCAGTAAAGGAATTAATCTCTGTCAACAAAAATATATTTTAGATTTACTTGAGAAGACTGGTTTTTTAAATTCTAAGCATGTATCTACCCTTCTTCTTGTTAAGCCTAAGATATCTAAGGATAATGGTATTCCTTTATCTGATATCACTCTCTATCGAAGTCTTATTGGGAAATTACTGTATCTTATAAATACTAGGCCAGATATCTCTTTTTCTGTTCAACAACTTTTTCAGTTTACCTCTTGTCCTACTGATGTTCATCTGGTTGCAGCTCATAGAATCCTTCGATACCTTAAAGGTACCCCAGGACATGGTCTTTTCTTTTCTGAAGATAATAAAATCAAGCTTAATGCCTTTTCTGATTCAGATTGGGCTTCTTGCCCTGATTCAAGAAAGTCAGTCACTGGCTTTTGTGTTTTCTTTGGTTCTGCCTTGGTCTCGTGGAAATCCAAAAAGCAACAAACAATTTTCATATCATCTAGTGAAGCTGAATACAGAGCTTTAGCTTCAGTTTCTTGTGAAATTCAATGGTCATTCTATCTTTTATCTGACTTACAAGTTATAGTTAATTCACCTGCAAATTTATATTGTGATAACTTATCTTCTATCAAATTTGCAGAAAACCCTGTTCAGCATGAACGCACTAAACACATTGAGATTGACTGCCATCTAATTTGCGAGAAGATAAGCCAAGGATTAATCACTTTGTTGCATGTCTCTACTCATCATCAGCTAGCTGAATGTTTCACCAAGCCTCTGCAACCTTCTTTCTTCCTCCCAGCCATAGTCAAGTTGGGCATCCACAATATCTATGCTCCAACTTGAGGGGGGCTATTAGAGTATAGGTTTATAGTTAGTTAGCATAGTTTATTTCCTGTTATGTGTTAGTTATAGGTTAGTTTTATCCTAGCTGTACTTTCTTGATTTGTTTCTTTATTGGTATATATGTTATTATTTGTAAAGTAAAAAGACACGTTGTATATTTCTTATGTTTTCCCCTTTTTGTTCCAAACCCTAAAAATCCTCCGTCTTTCGATTTCAACATTGACTATGTAAAATTCAATTATGTGGTTAAATCCTTATTTTGAAGCGTTTTATGAATTTGTGGTTAAAGGATGAAATTCCTCTTTTACTCATAGTTGTTTGTTTTGTTAGAATTAAACATGTCTTGAGATTTGTTAGCCCACATTCATGTATGATTTGCAATGAAGTATGTTTCGTTGTTTGTTAATAGGAAAGAGAGATTTATAGCATATATTTAGTTAGTACTATTTATTTTGGGTCATTTTGGTGGTTAATGTGGTACATGATTTTTGGATTGAACCGTCCGACCAAGTATTGGGTGTCACGTTTATATTCAATTAAACCAAAAGTACGTAATAAACTAATATTTTCTTATTAATTTATAATATCAAATTTAAAGATAGTGGTTTATAAATAACGTATAATATTAATTTGATTTAAGTTCAAATGGTTGAATAATTACCTAAATTATTTTCCTAAGGCACAAAACTACAGCATGAAATATGGGGAAATCCAATTAGCCAATAGCATTGGTCTTTCTTCTGAAGTTTGATCTTGCAATGATCATAGATGCAAGGAGTAGGATAAGTAGAAGCCCTTGGAATACATGAGAGTTGAGTCAGCTACCGGAGAAATGGAAATTCCATTAAGATTAAATATGTGTTTTGATTTTGGAGGCTTCATCCTGTGTTTATCCATCGAAGCATTCGTGGACTATTTGGTTTAAAAGAAGAGAAAGAGACAAATTACATTTGGTTTCCAACGTTACACAAATGCAAGAATGGCATGATGACGAGGCGCTAGGATCAGCTCTCTATTCTTGCTGTAGGTAATGTTCACCTCATCCCCTAACTATGAGGTCGGGATTCGATCCTTACCTATGAAAATAAAGTACATTTTATGAATAGCTGTTTATTTTTTAGTTAGAGCATCTATGATAAAAAAAATTAATCACTTGTTATCGACGTCTCGACGATATATATTTTAACTCAAATAAAAAAACATAAGTGTTTACATTTAAAAAAAATTCTATTATTTATTTATTTAAATATGTATCGAATATAGACGTCCAAAAGGCAGTATAAAATGAGAGCAAAGAAGAAAATCTACAAAGCAACAAAACGATTGTGAACCGATAAGAAGAAAGCAAGCGAAGAAAAAAAGGTGCGAGAAAACTAGGGTTGTAAAAACAGATAATCGGATGAGTTTCGGGTCGGGTCAAATCAGATATAGGTTAATTCAGGTCAATTTTTTTATTCGACTCGGGTCGGGTGCAGGTCAGTAGCAGGTCGGGTCCATTTCAGGTCGGGTTTATTTTAGGTCGGGTTCAAACAGATCGGGTCCGAACCAGGTAATTGGCAGGTTAATTCGGGCTCGGGTAGATTTCAGGTCGGGTAATTTCAGGTCAGTTTCATTTCACGTCGGGTTAATTTGGGTCTTGAATTCGTATTATTTTTAAGTTCGGTACAATTGTACAAGTAGTCGATATTTATTTCGAGTTAATTATTTAACGCCTTTCATGGAATCACATTAAAAATAAAAATTTGACACTAGAATTGAACAAACATATCATAAATGATTCATATCTAAAATAATAAAGTAAATTAAAAACTTGAAATAGGGTCAATTTCGAATAAAAACAAAGTTTTATGGACTATAATGAACAAAAAATAATAAATAAGAGTCAATTTGGACTAAAAATAAAGTTTTAAGGACTCAATTGAATTGAACTAAAACTTAAAGAACTTAAATAAAAAACATCTAAAATTTAAAGGGCTACAAAATATTTAGTCCATCTAAAATGAATGGGCGGTGAAATTTCTGCCCAAACTATTAAAATATTATTATAATAAGTTATTAATTTATAATTATTATTTATTATTAATTATTATATTATATATAATATATACATTATATAACTTATAAATTTTAATAAATATATATATATTAATTATATGTTATATTATAAGTTTTAATATATATATATATTATATGTTATATTAATTATTATGTACGTAGATTCTACGTATACATAATATATATATATATATATATATATATATATATATATATATATATTATACAAGTTCTAATATATATATATATGTATTATATATTAAAACTCATTTATATAAAATATATAGATATAGTCTACATATATATATATAAATATATATATATATATATATATATATATATATATTAAGGGCGGTGGAAACTAAAAGTTTCCACAATCGCCTTAGTTGTAGGGTATAGGGACTTAGTTTAGGGTATAAGGTTTAGGGGTTTAGGTGTAGGGGTTTAGAATTTAGGGATAGTTGTTTCAATTTAAGGTTTAGGGTTATAATTTAGGTTTAATAGGTTAGGGTTTAGTTTTTAGGGTAATATGGTGTGGATTTAGGTTTTAACCTATAAACCCTAAATTATAACCCTAAAACTTAAATTGAAATAACTATCCCTAAATTCTAACCCCCTACACCTAAACCCCTAAACCATATACCCTAAACTAACTCCCTATACCCTAAAACTAAGGCGCTTGTGGAAACTTTCAGTTTCCACCGCCTGTGTATAGAATATTTATCCATATATTAATACATGTATGTATATGTATATATACATGTATGTATGTGTATTAGGTTTAGGGTTTAGAATGTAATTTTTAGACTTTTAGTATGGATATGTATTGTGTGTATATATATAATATGTATGTGTATTACGGTTTAGGGTTTAGAATGCATTTTTTAGTATGTATATGTATATATATATATGTATGTGTATTAGGGTTTAGGGTTTAGAATGTAAGTTTTAGACTTTTAGTATGTATATGTATATGTTTGTGTATTAGGATTTAGGGTTTAGAATGTAAGTTTTAGTATGTACGTGTATGACATACATACATACTAACTTACATATTATATACATATGTATATACAAATATGGATTAGGATTTTACAATTTAGAGTTTAGTGTTTAAGGTTCCTATAATTATACATGGATATATACATATATATGGATTAGGGTTTCTACATTTATACATACAAACATACATACCTCATACATACAGACCTTAACCCCAAAATTGTGTGTGTGTGTCTGTATGTATGTATGCGTGTATGTATGCATGTATTACTATTAATGTATATATAATATATACCCCTAAACTAAATTCAAATTTCGCATTCGTATTAAGTTTGAGTTTAGTATAAACAGTCGAGAGACTTTGAGTTGATCATTTATTTCGAGTTAAGTATTTAACGACTTTCATGAACACGAATCACTAATAATTAGAATACACATATTTACCCATAAACCCCTAACATAAACCCATAAATCTAACAAACGAAATAAATCAAAACATAAAAAGGACAGATCTCGAAAATAAATTAAAACTAAATTATTACTTAGAGCCTAATTCACAAATTATTCAAATTGTTAAAGCCAATTAATTGCCAAATCTTTATTCAATGACCAAATCAAATTTAAATCAAATTAATATTCGAAATAATTAATCAATTTATGAAGCATGACCTAATTGAATGAAATCTAAAGAAACTATACCAAAAGTTAGGACTAAAAGGAAACAAACTAAAACCTAAAAAACATAAACCATAAGCATTTAATTAAGGAATGACCTAAAGAGTAATTAACCCTTAAATAAAAAATAGGCGGCAATTAAAATGCCCCCGCCATTTAGAATTGGCGCCAATCAAAAGAAAAGTTTCCCTTATTAAATTAGATTTTGGCGCTTAGTTTTAACTTTTAACCCTTAAAAAGTTTTCCCCCACCAATTTGAAATATCCCCCCTAAACTAAAAGTTAAATAATTTTTAATTTAATAATTATAATTAAAATTTTTAATAAAATAAATTTTTAATTTAATGATCATAATTAATAAAATGATTTAAATTTTAAATTATTAACGTCACAAATAATTTATACTCCCTCTGTCCCACTAAAACTGTCACATGTTGACTTTTTTTGGGTCAAACTTTTTCAACTTTGACCTCTTATAATTTAAAATTTATTATTGATAAAAATATGAAAAAATATATTTTAAAAACTTTGAATCAACTAGTTTTTAAATATATTTGTAATAATTTTTAATTAATTAAAATATTTAAATAAATTATAGTCAAAGTTGAAAAAATTTGACCAGAAAAATGTCAACATGTGACAGTTTTAGTGGGACAGAGGGAGTATTAAATGAGTTAGTACTAAGCATATTAATTTTTTTAACAAAATTTAAAACTTAGCAACGTGAAATGAATATTTAAATATAATCTTTTTATACATATATATTAAATTGATTATATATGTATATTTAAAAGAAAGATTATTTAACACTTTAAATTAATTTAAAAAGTTAACAGTTAATATTTTACATTTATCAATACTTTAAATTCATTAAATCATAGACTTCTTCAACAACATGTCTGGTAAATACCAAGTTATATCAATATCAATTCAGGTTAAAAATAAGTCGGGTTCAAAACAAGTCGGGTCAATTAACATGTCGGGTTCAAAACAGGTCGGGTTTAAAACAAGTCGGATTCAAAACAGGTCGGGTTTAGAACAGGTCGGGTAAAATAGGATCTCGGGTCGATTCAGTCGGGTAATATCAGGTAATTTGCCAGGTCGGTCTCGGGTTCGTTTCAGTCAGATGCAGGTTGGGTTCCGGGTCAAAAATTAACAGGTCTGATTTGGGTTCGGGTCGTTTTCAGTCAGACGCAGGTCGGGTTCCGTGTCAAAAATTAACAGGTCTGATTCGGGTTCGGGTTATTTTTCAGTCAGACGCAGATCGGGTTCGGTAGCTATAGTAACAGGTTCAACTCGAGTTCGGGTCAGCAACAGTCAGTTACAGTTCTGGTTCGGGTCATCGAATTCTCGAGTCAAATCAAGTTCTGACTCGAGCAGGTTTCAGGCAGGTTTTCAAGTCGGGTCAGCTTTTTACATCCCTAGAGAAAACGCTCCAAAGTCCAAAATCTTGGGGCCGCTAAAGACCGAGGATGGAAAAGACATTTTCACGAGTCCAAGCAGAAAAAATGTACCTAGAAATTTACATCAGATTCCACTAAAGGGGCGTTTGGTTCACAGAATATACCATTACCTCTGGAAATAGGATTCCCAAAATGTAACATTATCTGACATATTACTGAAAATTTTACACTGCCTTGTTTGGTTTGTTTGGTAGAAATGTAAGATTACAATGTTTGGTTTAGAGAATAAAAGATTACTTGACTGGATATTTTACCAAATTGTCATTATGATATATTATTTTTAACAAAATAAACTTTAAATACTAAATTTAAAAAATTATAAAACCATTTTCATTACGCATTCTAAATTTCGCAAAACTTCATATTTAATGTATTATTAATATAATTGGTAATGTTTTAAAAACAATTATATCAATTTTTTGGTTTCCTACTATCATTTATTCAAAAATTATTATTGTATTCAGTCATTTGTTCTCTTTAATACTTGATCAAAAATTTATTTTTTTCTTCTTTAATTAGTTTGAATATCCTATACTATTTTTCTTTTCTTTTCCTTCAAAATATTGATTGTAAAGTATTAAAAACCATTCAACCATTCAGGTAAATAGGTTTGGTAATGGTTGTCTATGGCATTCAAGCAAATATACTTTGTGATGTATGGACAACACCATTGTGATAAAAACAGAAATTGCTTGAGAAACAAATGAAAAATTTAGTAATCAACTAATTAAGGATATTAGCACACAAGATTGTAAAAAAAAACACAGGTAATTAAATGACTCATCATTTTGAAGGATGAAATTGATAGAAAAAAGAAAAATTTACTCTATTGATAATGTAAAAGCTACTGATGCAGCTAATTTATTTGTGAAGCAAAAGGGCTTTTGTAAAACTAATGTTTGATTTTGATATAACAAAGTGTTTTAAGGACCAAATTGAAATCTCTGAATAAATTTTTAAGTCCCCTATATGGTTTCAAATCATCAAAGCTTTGCTCTAGTTTGAAAAAACTCAAACTCCTAAACTTTTTTTAAGTGTTCCAAGGCCAAACTGCTCAAAAACGTTTATGAGTATCAATACGCCCCCTAAGGGTATCGATACCTTTTTCAGAAACTTGGCTACTGGAGACAAACGTATCGATACGCTCCTTATAGTATCGAAATGTGGTATCGGAACAGATTCCATCTGTATCGATACGCTATCTCTATAAAATCCCAAGGAGTTTGAATCAAGTATCGATACTATCTCACCTGTATCGATATGCTTTAATTTTTTTTAAAATCAGAGCTTTAAATATTTTGACCGTTGGCTTGGTAGTTGGTTGGTAACTGAATTTTAAATAGGGTATCGATACGCTATAGCACATATCGATACAGTATCCTCTAGTGAGCTATGATGAAAAAATTGCATCGATACGGTATTCCCCGTATCGATACGCTTCCCTAACACGTATCGATACACCTGTACGTGTATAGATACGCCTCTCTTATATTTGTACAATGACTATTTATTTTTCTGAGACAGGTATCGATACGACTCCTCGAGTATCGATACAGTAGGCTGTAGAAGTGCTTTTATGGTGATAAGAGAGGGTTCCAACGGCTACAATTTATTTCCTAACCACCCAAACGACTATAATAAATGAATAGGGTATAAAAAGAAGCCATTTGAAGACCATCAACAACTATTGATCCTAAGAGAAACATCCATACACAAAATCCAAGCTCTTGTGCCAAAATTTTCATTCTTGTAAAAATCTCAAATTGTATTGAGTGTAAATATTATCTTGTATCTTCAATTTGGGTTGAGTGCTTGTATTCAAAGGGGCAAATTTGTATTGAGAGATATCCTCATTGCTTTCTATTTTCTTCTTTGTAACCAAGTGAGAGTTGGATCAATTTTGGGTAGAAAATTGACCGGTTTTGTAAAGGTTTCCTCCTAAGCCTTGAAAAGAGGAAGATCAACTAGTGGAGTTGTTGGAAAATCCTTAGTGGGAGTAAAGGTAGTGGATGTAGAGTTCATTTGGAACTTGAACCACTATAATTGCATTGTTCTTCATTTTTATTCATTCCATTTCATCTCCAAAATTTTAAAAACCCAATTCACCCATGTTGGCTTTGATCAATCATTTGATCCACTAAACAACTAGTACCAGAGCCTACCTCTTTGAAGGATTAACAACCGAAAGAGGAGATTCTAGGAAGAGTGTGATCATCAACAAAGCAAGCCATGACATCTACCTCTGGCTCGAGCATGTATGAGTCTCAATCGATCACTAAACTGCCTTTCTTCAATGGTGACAACTATCCGTATTGGAAAAATTGGATGCGTCTCTTCATAAAGTCAAGCGATTTCCTCGTTTGGGATGCTATAGAAGACGATCTCATCATTCCGATGAAGAGAGACGATGAAGGAAGACTTGTGCCGAAAAGAAAAGTAGAAATGAGTGAAGATGATCGAAAGAAGCTCCAAATCAACGACAAGGCTCTTCACATGCTATTTTTTGCTCTTGGACAGGATATCTACTCCAAGGTTTCTTCCATCGAAAGTGCTAAAGAAGTGTTGGATACACTTGAGACAACCTATGAAGGGACAATCGATGTGAAGGAAACGAAGATTGGAATTCTCAATTAGCTATGAGAATTTCAAGATGGAGCCTGACGAAACTGTATCTAAGATGTTTGATCGCTTTTCAACCATTATCAATAGGCTAAAAGGTTTTGAAGAGATCATCCCTGAGGACAAGCTAGTCCGGAAGCTACTCTACTCTCTTCCCGAGTCTTGGAATGGGAAAAGAACCGCTATCATCGAGGCGAAGAATTTGAAGACGTTGAATCTTGATGAGCTAGTTAGTTCTCTCCTAACTCATGAAATCATGAAGCAAGGAAGGGAAGATGAAAAGAAGAAATAATAGTGGAGAAGCTTGAGGTAGACAAGAAGAAGAAACTAGGAGTGGCTCTCAAAGCTTCTCTACATGAGGAGAGCACTTCTAGTGAGGAGGAAGATCTTGAAGAATTGACTATGATAGCCAAGCGATTCTCACAGTTCATGAGGTCCAACTGAGGTAGAAAGTTTTAAAGAAAGATGGACTTCAAGACCAAGAACAAAGAGGAAGAGATCATCCCTGAGGACAAGCTAGTCCGGAAGCTACTCTACTCTCTTCCCGAGTCTTGGAATGGGAAAAGAACCGCTATCATCGAGGCGAAGAATTTGAAGACGTTGAATCTTGATGAGCTAGTTGGTTCTCTCCTAACTCATGAAATCATGAAGCAAGGAAGGGAAGATGAAAAGAAGAAAGAAGAGTGGAGAATCTTGAGGTAGACAGGAAGAAGAAACTAGGAGTGGCTCTCAAAGCTTCTCTACATGAGGAGAGCACTTCTAGTGAGGAGGAAGATCTTGAAGAATTGACTATGATAGCCAAGCGATTCTCACGGTTCATGAGGTCCAACTGAGGTAGAAAGTTTTAAAGAAAGATGGACTTCAAGACCAAGAACAAAGAGGAAGAAAAGGATCTGATCATATGCTTTGAGTGCAAGAGACCGAGTCACATCCATTCCGAGTGTCCTCAACTCAAGAAGAAGGGCTTTGAGAAGAAGAAATTCAAAGCCAAGCTTGCTACTTGGAGTGATGAGGAGTCATCTAAGGATGAGGAACAAGAAGTGGTCAACCTTTGCCTTATGGCTATTGAGGAGGATTCTATGGTAACCTCTAACTCATCTACTTTTTATTTTACCTATGATGAATTGCATGAATCATATGATGAGTTACAAGAGGTGTATGATGAGTTAGTTGAGAAGTATAAGGAGTCTGTTTTGAAAAATAAAAGAGTCATTTCGGATTTGAATGCTAAAAATGATTTAATTTCTCAATCTATCTTGGAATTTGAGAAAAAGATTTTATGTCTACAAGATGAACTTGAATACTTTCAAAAAGAAAATGTAGATTTAAATAATCTTATTTCTCAATGTAACATTGAACACCAAAAGGTGTTAGATGAGCTTAATGAGCTCAAAAATTCTTTCAAGATTGTCGGTCCTTTGAAAAATGAAATATGTGAATCATCTAGAACCAACCAACCTAAGAGAAAGAATTTTAACTACAAACAAAGTGGCTCCTATAGGCATACTAAAACTAAAAGAACTAGAAGTGTATGGGTTCCTAAGGAACTTGTTAAATCTAATAATGTTGATGCCATGTCACCTTGGATTCCTAAGGGAACCAAGCTTTTGGGAGCTAACACTCGTGGACCCAAAATGATTTGGGTACCAAAAATCAAAGCTTAAATTCTTTGTTTGTAAGAGGAGCATTGCTACAAGGCCAAAGCACAAAGCCAAAACTCATGGTACCTTGATAGTGGATGCTCGAGGCACATGACCAGAGACAAGAGTCGATTCATGGAATTAAAGCCACATTGAAGGTATTGGCTCCATAGGTAATCACTGTTCCATACTCATTGAAAATGTGTTGTATGTCAATGCTCTAAAACATAATTTGTTGAGCATAAGTCAACTTTGTGATAAAGGATTTAATGTCATGTTTGATAAAAAATGGGTGTAGAATAGTTGACATTAAATCTAATAAAACTATGCCCATTGGTCATTGCATAGGAAATATATATATGGTGCATCTAGATGACATTCATACATCCCATGTATGCTTAGTTGCTCAAAATGAAAATGATGCATGGTTGTGGCATAGGAAACTAGGACATGCTAGCATTAGTGTTTTGGAAAAATTAGTTTCCCTTAATATAGTTAGAGGCCTACCTAAACTCAAGTTATCATTAGATAAAATTTGTGATGCATGTGCTAAAGGTAAACAACATAAAGCCTCATTTAAGTCCATTAATGATGTTTCTACAAGTAGGTGTTTGCAATTAATTCATATGAATCTATTTGGGCCAATTAGGACTACTAGCTTAGGTGGAAAATCATATGCTTTTGTGCTTGTTGATGATTACTCTAGATATACTTGGGTTCTCTTTTTAAGCACCAAGAATGAGGCTTTAGAAAACTTCATCACATTTTAAAAAATAACCCAAAATGATCTTGAACTTAAAATTAACATATTAGAAGTGATCATGGAACGTAATTTCAAAATATGGGTTTTGGTGAGTTTTGTAATGAAAATGGGATTATTCATAATTTTTTGGCTCCTCGAACTCCTCAACAAAAAGGGGTAGTTGAGAGGAAAATAGAACTTTAGAAGAAATGGCTAGGACTATGCTTTGTGAAAACAATTTACCTAAGTATTTTTGGGCGAAAGCCACTCACACCGCTTGCTATATTATAAACTGAGTAATGATTAGGCCTATTTTAAAGAAAACTCCTTATGAAATTTTAAAATCTAAAAAGTCTAACATTAGTTATTTTCATCCTTTTGGTTGCAAGTGTTTTGTTTTAAATAATGGAAAAGACAATTTAGGTAAATTTGATGCAAAAAGTGATGAAGCTATTTTTCTAGGTTACTTTTTAAACTCTAAAGCCTATCGTGTGTTTAACAAAAGAACTTTAGTTGTAGAGGAATCTATTCATGTTGTTTTTGATGATAACCTCCTTCCGAGGAAGGATTCTTGTGATGATGATGATGATGTAGGGATCATTGAAGCTAATGATGGTGGAGAATCATCAAAGGTGAATGAGATTCCAACTAAAGAGGAAGAAGCACAAGAACCGCCTCTAGAAGCATTGCAAGACATGTCTCTTGAGGAAAAGGAAGTGAGCTACCCAAGGGAGTACAACTATGTCAAGGGTGGTGAAATCTTGGGTGATCCATCCAAAGGGGTAACTACTCGCTCTTCTCTTAAAATGCTTAATCATGTTGCATTTATCTCATGCATTGAGCCTAAGAATGATAAAGAAGCATTAAAAGATGATTTTTGGATTATGACCATGGAAGATGAGTTAAATCAATTTGAGAGAAGTAAAGTGTGGACATTAGTTGATATGCCTAGAAATAAATCTACTATAGGAACTAAATGGGTCTTTAGAAACAAACTAGATGAGAGTGGTAACATAGTGAGAAACAAGACTAGGCTTGTTGCTCAAGGTTACACTCAAGAAGAGGGGATTGATTTTGATGAAACTTATGCACCCGTAGCTAGAATGGAAGCCATTAGGATGTTACTTGCATTTGCATGTTTTCATGATTTCAAGCCTTTTCAAATGCATGTCAAAAGTGTATTTTTAAATAGTTTTATAAATGAAAAAGTGTATGTGGAACAACCACCGGGTTTTGAAGATCCTATTTTTCCAAACCATGTTTTTAAATTATCAAAAAGCTTTATATGTTTTAAAACAAGCTCCTATAGCTTGGTATGAAAGACTTTCAAGTTTTCTAGCTGGAAAAGGTTTTGAGAAAGGAAAGGTGGACACAACACTTTTTATTAAAAGGCTAAAGGGTCAAATTTGCCCATGTAGTAATTCGAAATCAGAAATGTTGCCCCTACTTTTTTTTCTTCGTAATTTTGCCCTCAAAGTCAGTCAATTGTAACAATGTTGCCCTTTGACCGACGTTGACCGTTAAAGTGATGACGTGGCAGTTAACGGTGAAGTCAGTCATGCAATTTTGCCCTCAAAGTCATACAATTGCAGCAATTTTGCCCTCGGTTTATTTAGTTTTTCGAGTTGAACTTTTACAAACAGAATATATAAAAAATCGATTAAAAAATTGGTGTAAATATCCTTTGGGTCCCTGCTAATTTTAAAAATAAACAAAGTGAGAACTTTCACAAAATATTCTTCAATTTTTAAAAAATATATAAACTTAATAAAAATAAATAAGATATTCAGAAATATTAAAAATAAAAACCAATATAAAAAATAAAATGTATTAGAAATTATAAAATAATAAAAATATAAATACAAAAATTTTAAAAGTATTTATAAAGTATTAAAAATGAACAATTTCATCAAATGATAAAATATAAACATAAAGTTATAAATAAAAAATAATCAAAATTGACATAGAAAAACGAAAAAAAAATTGGTAAAATTCTTCAATTTTTTAATACTAAATACTTTTTAATTTTTTATATTTATATTTTATTATTTTATAATTTCTAATATATTTTAATTTTTATATTAGTTTTTGTTTTCAATATTTTTTGAATATTTTCTTTATTTTTATTAAGTTTATGGATTTTTTAAAAAAATTGAAGAATGTTTTGATTTTTTGTGAGAGTTCTCACTTTGCTTATTTTTAAAATTACCGGGGACCCAAATGATATTTACGCCAATTTGTTAATCGATTTTTCATATATTCTATTTGTAAAAGTTCAACTCAAAAAACTAAATTCTTTATGCAATTTTATTCAAAAACTAAATAAACCGAGGGCAAAATTTCTGCAATTGTATGACTTTGAGGGCAAAATTGCATGAATGACTTCACCGTTAACTGCCACATCAGCACTTTAACGGTCAACGTCGGTCAAAGGGCAAAATTGTTACATTTGACTGACTTTGAGGGCAAAATTACGAAGAAAAAAAAGTAGGGGAAACATTGCTGATTTCAGATTACTACAGGGTCAAATTTGACTCTTTAGCCTTATTAAAAACAGTGGCAAATATATTTTAGTAGTTCAAATTTATGTTGATGATATTATATTTGGTTCTACTAATGAATTGCTTTGTCAAGATTTTTCTAAGTTGATGCAAGGTGAATTTGAAATGAGCAAGATGGGTGAGCTCTCATTCTTTTTGGGACTCCAAATCAAACAAATGAAGGATGGCATCTTCATCAATCAAGCTAAGTACATCAAGGATATGCTCAAGAAGTTTGGCTTGGAGCATGCAAAGCCTCAAGCTACACCAATGAGCTCATCTACAAAGCTTGACAAAGATGAAGGAGGTAAGTGCGTTGACTCTAAGCTTTATCGCTCTATGATTGGATCATTGCTTTACCTTACCGCAAGTAGACCAGATATATTGTTTAGTGTTTGCTTGTGTGCTAGGTTTCAAGCTAGTCCTAGAGAGTCTCACCTTATAGCCGTTAAAAGGATCTTTAGGTACCTTAGAGATACTTCTTGATTAGGTCTTTGGTACCCTAGAGACTCAACCTTTAACCTTCATGCTTATTCGGATGCAGATTACGGGGGTTGCAAAATAAATAGGAAAAATACTTCCGGCACTTGCTAATTCTTAGGTAGTATGCTCATATCTTGGTTCTTTAAGAAACAAAATAGTGTAGCTTTATCTACCACCGAAGCGGAGTACATATCCTTAGGGAGTTGTTGTGCTCAAGTCCTTTGGATGAAGCAACAACTCTTAGATTATGGAGTTAAAGTAGAAACCATACCCCTTAAGTGTGATAACACATGTGCGATTTGTCTCACCAAAAATTCCATCCAACACTCTAGAACCAAACACATAGAGATAAGACATCATTTCATTAGAGATCATGTCCTTAAACAAGATGTTGTTATAGAGTATGTTGACACCTTGAACCAATTAGCGGACATATTTACCAAACCTCTAGACAAAGAGCGTTTTTGGTCCCTTAGGAGAGAGTTAGGTCTAACTAGCCTATCTTGACCCTTTAGGACTCTTTTTCAGGTTAAAATTGCTTGATCTTGTGAAAATTCATGTTTATGTGTTGTTGATCTTGATGGTAATCATGCTTGTAGCTAGGGGGAGTATGCTTCTATTAGAACATGCTCAAATATTCTCATTCATTATTTGCATACATTTAGAAGATGTTAAAGTCGAGCCTTTGGTTGTTCTAGAGACCAAAAATGCATTTATGGGCATAGGGTATCGATACGGCCTTATGCGTATCGATACACGTACTTCATTAAGTTTCCAGATTGCATTTCCTCTTGTGCGGGTATCGATACAATTGAACTTGTATCGATACGTATTGTGAGCGTTTCGATACGGATGCCTTTCGTATCAATACGGTGTCATGATACATGTTTCAAGGAAATTACTCGTTTACCCTCGTATCGATACCGCCTTTAGGCGTATCGATACTCGATCGCGCAGAAACTTTAATTAGACATTAAAAGACATTAACTTTTACCTAAACTGTTTTTATAAAACCCTAAACGAATTTCATCTATAAAAGGGCCCTCAACCCTTCATATTTTCATCACAAAACATAAAGCTTCTTGAGGATTTTTCAAAATCAAGCCAAGTCTAAGGCTTCAATCAAGTTTGGTGCAAAATCATCACCTATTCATCCCCTTTCAATATCAAGGTATATAATCTTCTTTTCTTTCTATTTTTCTTTTTGATTTTCGTTAAATTTTTTTCCCTTTCCCTTTGATTTTTGTTTTTGTTTTTCTATTTAAAATCTTGTTTTAAACTCTCTTTTTTTTTTCAAAAAAACAATTTTTTTCTCTTACCTTGATTATTGATTCAACAATGGGATTGAATATGGTATTGATGCATACATTGTTTTAATCAATTTTTTAGACTATGACACCTAAAAAGAGAGCACGCAGTAGCGAAGTTGGTGAAGGATCAAATTCCGGCGATGGCACTCGTCCGAATTTAACCTTAATCTATCAAAAGTGCTTTTGAACTCCCGATGAACTCAACTATTTCCGAACCTTTCAAAACTACAAGATTCGACCGGAGAGGGTAATTTCTATTCCTTTTATCAATTCGGAGCGTTTCAAGTTTGCTCATCTACCATTGCTCGAAGAATAGAAGTTTATGGATTTTCTTCAAATTCCGGGGTTTTTCTTTAGAAATTTGGTTCTAATATTTTATGCCAATGCAAAGTGTGTTGCTAACGCCGAGGGTAATGTCTATGCCGTTAATTCTTATCTTATGGGCAAGAAGATTACCATCAATGTCAATGCTCTTTGTGATGTGTTTGGATTTGAGGATGAGGGTATTGACAATGAAGGTTCTCTTGGACATGTTTTTGTTGCGTGTAAAAGAGTCTATCGCAATAGAGTGCAAGTGTACACGACGCAAGTAGTAAAGTGATACACGAAGTATCGGATGTCGAATCCATAGGGACTGGAAATAGCCTTAACCTTGAATTACTGCACAAAGAAAAGATAATTTTAATTGTTTGTGAGGGAATAATAAAAAGTAATGAAGATAAAAGAGTAAAGAAATCAGGATAGAGAGAATGGGCCGATATTGATTTGCTAAGTAGTGTAGGTGTTGCAATGTCTAGGACTCTCTGTTCTGTCGTTGAGCCTGTCACGGCAGCCGTCTGTTGTTGTCGCGGCAGCGATCACACAACTCTGTACTTCAAGCTTGGCAAGAATCCCTGCTATGCCTTGGCCTATCCCTAGGTCCAAGTCTGTCGATGAACACGTCCTTGATTATACCTCCCGGCGTGAATTGAAGGATGAACACCGATGTTGTTGAATTCTTCCTTAGCCACTTAACCTCGTCCTATCCCTAGGTCCGAGATAGTTCAACCATAAACTGGAGAACCCGTACTTATTCCTTTCGTATACTTAACTCTCCCGATATTAAGTAAATGTATAATCTCACAATGCTCTCCCGATACTCTTGTAAGATGTTGAAAACCAGAATAAGCAAGCTTGAAGTCTATTTTATTGAACAGAAAAATTCCTAAAACAAAGCAATCCTTGCAACTACTTTACAGAATCAACCCTTAGCCCTAGGGGAAGTTTAGAACATGATGAGAAAAGGGAAAACGACTAGGGTTTAGGGGAAGACGGCTAGAGAATATGATGTCCTTCCCTAGGTCGAATTACATGCCTTTATATAGGCATTGGGTTCAAGTTTTCTAATATGGCAAGAATACAAGTTTAAATTAAAGTGCAACTTTATTAAAGACTAAATCTTCAAAGTAGATGTCTTTCATTCGTCCTCTCTTCTTGCTTGGAGTTTCTTCCTTGAACTTTGGGCTTGGCTTTCATTCTGATCTAGGGCTCAGAAAAATATAAGAGTGCTCCACGACAGACCGACTTAATTTCTTCTTTCTGTCGAGCTCCATTTTACTTTTTCCCTTCACCATTGCTGTCGTCCTTGGCTGCCACGGCAGCGGCCTTGGCAGCATCCTTCTTCTCGGCTGCAGTCCAGTATTCCAACTCTTCTTCTCCACTACCATGAGTCTGCTACAGCAGCTACCTGCAAAAGTAACCAAAATCAGCAGCAACTGTGCCTTTTTGTATAATTGTGATGTATAACTAAAATCTATCCTAAATGCAATGAATTATACTTGAATGCAGCAGAAATATGGGTTAAATCAGGGGTAAAATATAGAACTTTTACACACTCAACACACCCCCAAACTCAAGTTTTTGCTTGCCCTCAAGCAATTTAGGCCTAAAAAAGAAATAATTTTTTTGTTTGGCTTAAAACAGTAAACTTTTCATTACCTACCATGCATTCCCTATTGTGAGCAACACCCTGTCGGATAATTCAGGATTCATTCGGAACCTTGCTATAATTCTCGTGTAGTGTGTGCATGTTTCGTGAACAATTATATGCCTAGACTCCCTAAGTTTACTAGAATAGCTAAGCTTCTAACTTGAATTTTTATGCCAACTTTCATCTTTTTGGAGGCAATTCTAAGGCTCCTTTAGTTTTTACTTAGACTCGATTCTCTTTTCTTAATTTAAGTTTGACTAGAGCCGGTTTCGGGCACCTCTAGGTGTATTGAGTCTATTTTTCTTAACTTCTTTTCCTAGAGCCAGTGTTAGGCACCTCTAGGGGCAACTCAAGTGTTAAGCTTTTCCCTATTCTAGTTTACCAGTAGAGTTCTAGACAGTATAAAAGTCACAAAGGGTGTTTAAGAATCAGAACTATAGTAAGGCTCTAAACTGTTCCTAAAACTATCCTAAAGGCACTGCCACGACAGAGGCTGTCACGACAGGTAAGTTCAGTTCAAAGACTTAAGCCAATTTTTTTGACCAAAAATAAACTAAACACTTAGACACAATTTTGAACCTAAAAACACTTCATTAATGGAGGGATGCCACCCCAAACTCAAGGGTTGCATTGCCCTCAATGCATGATGACAAAATGATAAAAACAGAAAAGAAAAACATCACAATTATAACAAAATAGCAGACATCAAAGATAAGATAAAAACTTAAATTTAAAGTGCTGTCGTCGGTGCTGGCAGATGGCATGAAGAGGCAGAGGTGGTCTTTTTCTTGGCTTCCCTCGGAGGCTGGATGCGGGTCGGTGAGATCTGGGGTGGTTTCTCCAGCACCTGAACCTCCTCGGAAGAGCTGCTGCTACCACTGCTGCTATCAAATTTCCCTTGGCTGGATGGTCCGTCACCTGTGTTGGGTTTCTACTGTTTCATCTGGGTGAATTCTTTGGACAGGTTCCTCTTGACAGAGGGCTCGCCATCAGATTCCTCCCAAATTGAGGAAGAGGAGAAATCGGCTATGAACTCGTCAAGGTCGGACATGGGCTCTTTTCTCTTTGCTCCCCTAGCGGAGGCTGTGGCAGTGGGGCTGCCACCTGCAGCTGTCGCGGCCGGGGTTGGAGTGGACGCAACAGATGGTGTTCTCGGTGTGGCAGCAGGGGTAGGGGTATGGGCAGGGTGGGGGCAGCAAAATAGTGATCAGGGAAAGCAGGAAACAGTACATCTGGAAAATTTAAATTGCTTTTAATGAAATGTACCGTTGCTGTTGTGAAATCTCGGATAAAGCTCATCAGGCCCAGCTGCCATTCCTCCATTTTCTGCAGGGTGGCAAGGATTTGGGTGGAGGAGTCGGCTGGGGGAGCTGCTGCTGTGGGCTGCCTCTGTCCTGTGGCAGCAGTCTCTGTCTGGTTGGGCTCTATCGGCTCACCTACCGCGGCAGACGCGTTGAAGCTGGAGATTGGTGTGGCGGCTTTCAGCTCCATCAAACTGAGGATGTTTCTCTCCGGCCATCCTTTTCCTCGGACTTTCAGATCCTCAGCAATTTCAGGGACATTGTGGCCACGACATAGTGCTGTTATGAGGTAGGGGAAGACAAGGGGTCCCGATGGCCGCATTGCACAATCCAAAATCCCTTCCCAAATATATCTACCAACATTAATAGGCCTCTCGTTTAAAATTGAATGAACGAGAGCTAACCTTGGTTGATCCACTGTGCTGTTATGTGAGGAGGGCATAATCCTCTTTTTGACGAATGCGTTCCACAGTTTGGCTTCGGGGGTGAGTTCTACTCGTTTCACCGTCCTAGGGTGTTTGGGGTCTGTATTCCATTCGGTTCCTTCCTCGGTGAGTTCTGCCATGACATCATTGTAACCCCCTTAGCCCGGCCTAGACGGTTGACCCGAACTACGAAGATTACACGGGGAAAACCAAAGTCAACCCGAAAGTCAACCTTGATTAACGACCCCTTTTTTTATTTTTTTATCTTGTCTAAATGCATAATAACCCTAGGTGAACTCTTGGAAGGAACATACTCAAAAATCACAGCAATCGGATAACATTTAGGGACTCAATTGCACAACATACAAATTTAGGGACCAAATTGCAAATTCTGAAAATTTAAAGGACTTAACCAGTTTTAAAGTTACCATTATGAAATTAATCATATTTCATGCCTATCTGCCAAATTTCATCTCAATCGGACATCACAAACTCAACCAATTGCATAAACAAAGGTTGGGACCAAAACGTAAGAGTTTCAAAACATTTAACCATCAGATTCAGTGCCCAACGGTCGAGTGTTCCGAAACGGGGAAGATCCGTTCCGAAACGCGGGACCGTTTTGAAACTTGTTGCGGAACGGGGCCTGGCAGTGGCAAATCCGTTTCGGAACAGCTCTTACCTGTTTCGAAACGCCATGGCCATTTCAGGCCACCTGTTCCGAAACAGTAGCACCCGTTCCGAAACGAGTTGCCCAGAAATGCAGAATTTTGCTGGTTTATCAAGAAATTGACCCATCAAACACATTCCGATGACACTCAAATCGTACCAGCAAGTCATCAAACACTTAAGGAACATAATAGCATCAACTAAACACAATCATGGCATCATTCAAAGAAAAACCCAATTCTATAGGCATGCATCCTATATTGTAAACCATGCAACCAACAAATCACCAAAACCAAGAACCAAAAGGCCATTTACATGTTCCAACATCATCAAAAAGCATTAAACCAAAATAGGGAGTCCAAAACATCTCCAAAAAACACAATTTAGGTTCCCATTGCCAAATGCCAAAAGCTAATAGTGTTAGGAAAACATTCACCATACATGAGCTTAATCTTCCACTTAGATCCTTGACCTCCTTGCTGCCCTTTGTGCACTTCAATGCTCTGCATTATTGGTTTAAGAAAGAGAGAGCGTAAGCACATAGCTTAGTGAGGAATGCTCAAATAAAACATCACAATAATGCATTTATAAAACACCTTCACAAGGCCTTTAGTTTCAAAACAACATTTATCATGCAATTATGCATACAAACCAAGCATCTCATGCTTCAAATCATCATCATGTCATATTGGCTTACAAGTGATAATCAATAACATTTTACAACTCAAAACACAATCGGATACGCGGATTACAAGCGTTGTCCCATACGCTTCATACACACTACCAATATCAAGGTGGAGCAAATGGTACAATCACAACCCCTCAACACCCGTGATGGAGACTATGGTACAATCACAACCCCTCCACATCACTCATTGGTAGTTGTATAACATCACTAACGAGAACACGGGACACACAATACAAGATCCACACATGGACTTTTAACCACCATTGTGATCTTAACACAAGATCCACTCATGGACTTTTAACCACCATGATGATCTTAACCATCTCGTTAGTGTACTTGGATGGAGTTTACGGTACAATCACAACCCCTCAACATCCAAGGCAACTTTATTCACGGTGCACCCAATCCTTTAGCCGGCTAACTAGATCCGATTCAAGTACTTTAAAACCAACACATCACTTGCCAATATACATCATATAACATCATTAATCCACTATTTTAAAGCATTTAACAAAGCCATTAAACCATCATGCATTACAATGCATCAAACCACATTTATCAATGTTCAAAACAAGGATCTCTTACCTTGAGCATCCATCAACCCATGGCTTATAAAACCAGCATCAACATGCTAAAATATGCTTTAAAAACAGAATTTAAACATGCAACTAAAACACATTGCATTCAACCAACTCATGGTTCATCAACAAGATTGGTTTTAAGGCTGAAAACCAAACTTCACTCACTGATTCCGTTTCGCAAGCTTGCCGAAACACCGATCAAGCCTCCGGATCAACACCACAAGGATCCGATGATGCTTCCCCTGTTTTAAACACATCAAAGCAGTGGATTAATGCATCATCATGCACTAATACCTTCAACCAAGACACCTAAACTCGCTGCTCTCATCAACACCCACATTTCTGCTACCAAACACAACCGAAATCACATCCAAACACCTCTACAACCTTACCCAGCCAAGATCCATCAATTCCAAACATACTTATACACCAATTAACATCCAAAAAGGATCTATTCACGTCCTTATACCTCCAGCTATAGCAGAACATCAAAATCACCCCAAAAACCACCATTAACTCAATCAAAAACTTAGGAAAATCAACCTATCCGGGATTGCATTGATTAAACTTCAATTACACATCATTTATACACTCAATAAACATAAAAAAGACATCTCAAAACACAGCCCAATCACTTAGTACGAATTTAATCCATATTAAATCCAAATCTTGCATTTTAAGCCAAAATCAAGAACACAACATTAAAACCTTTAATAAAACTCAAATCAAGGATTGAGAACTTGGGAATTTCAGTAAAGAACTGAGTATTTAGAGGAGAATGATGTTCATACCTCTAAATGTGAGTTTCTCCTTGTTTAAAGCCAAGATTCTTGAAAATTCAATAAGCAAATGGTAATGATTTGATGTAGGAATGATTAGAAACCAATTGGAGATTGAAATCTCATCTTTAGGTGTTAAAATCAGAGGGAAAATAGCTGGGGAAATGTGTTTGGCTGAGAGAAAAGGGAGAGAAAATGAAGAGGGAAAAATTTGAGAAAAGTTAGTTATGAACTCAAAATATCTATTTCCCCTTTTTCCTTTTATTAAATATCATTTAATAAATGTTTAATATTAAGAAAAATCTGGAGAAAACTCTTCTTGGGTAAATTAGATCCTTAAAGATTCAAAGTTTCAATCCTTTTAAAATAGTCACCAACTTTTCAAAAATTACATTTTAGTCACTAACTTGAAATGTCACATTTCGAAACCTCATTTTATAAAATTGATTTCACCACTCTCTTATATATAATAAAAGAGGATTTTAAGATATTTTTCCATATTTTTAATGCATCCCAAACTAGGCTTTCCCTAAAACCACCTTTTATATTCGAACCGAAATTCGACCGGCCCGATTCAAACCCAAAACCTCTAAGCCCAAAATTGGGGTGTTACAATCATCATAATCTGCTGCCTCAAGGCCTTTCCAGGAACCGCTTATTCCTGTCTTCTTTTATGCCGACGTAGAGTCCGTAAAGGGTGTTAATGTATTCTGGCTCGAGAGGGACTTCCTTACCACGGACTATCACCGTTGTCGCGTCTCTGCTGTCGACGGCAGTATAGAATTCTCTGACCAGGGTGACGTTCATCTCCTCAGGTTGCTCAGCAAACATCTGCCAATGTAGTGCTGTGATCTTACGGGCGATAAATTGTTTGAGCCCGAGATTCTTCGTTCGTTTGCTGTAGATGAACCCTTTCTCCTCCCACATATCCCTGCCCTAGAAGGAGCTGGGAGTGGCTGCTGCTGGGGCAGAGCTTGAGGCAGCACTTCGTCTGGTGTTTCTAGTACTCATAATTGCAAGGGACTGTAGAAAAATGAAAAGAAATGAAATTCTAGAGAGGAAGCAAGTAGAGAGAGTAAAAGTGAAGTGAAAAATGAATAGTAAAACGAGGTTTATATAGATGAAGAGTTTGCTGCCCATTGGAGCTGTAACGGCAGGTGCGAATAACGGAGCCAGCTGTTACGCGGTTTCTGACGCGTCTGTCACGCGTTTCTGTGTCTACTGCGCGTCTGTTACGCGTTTCCGTGTCTGCCGCGACAGCGTGTTGACAGGCTGGATTTTCCGTGTCTGTCGCGACAGTTGTAATGTGAGGCTCCTATTATGGGCTTTTTGGGCTGAGGGTGAGATGGTGGGCTGAGTTCACTTCTTCTCTTCTCCTTGTCTCCTTTATTTCCTAAAAATAATTAAAATAAAAACTTAGTTCCTAAAAATAAATTAATTCTACTTTCCTAATAAATAAATAGATATATAAATAAATAATAATAAAAATAAAATTAGGTTAAATTAGGGATACTAGGAGGGGCATCTCCTAAAGTAACCACTTCCTGCATTCTTGGGACTTCAGTCCCCTAATAATGCTTCAATCTCTGTTCGTTGACTTTAAATTGGTGCCCGTCTTTAAAAGATTTGATCGTTATGGCACCATGGGGAAAAACTTGCACCACTTGGAATGGGCCGGACCACCTAGATTTCAGCTTCCCTGGGAATAGTTTCAACCTAGAGTTGAACAACAACACAAGCTGCCCTGGGCAGAACTGTCGTGGCAGCAGCTTCTTGTCATGCCACTTCTTTGTCTTGTCCTTTTAAATCCTTGCGTTGTCATAGGCCATTGCTCGAATTTCTTCAATCTCAGTCAAGTCAAGTAGCCTTTTCTGTCCTGCCTTTTCCAAGTCCATGTTCACTGCCTTGATGGCCCAGTATGCTCTGTGCTCAATCTCAACAGGTAGATGGCATGTTTTTCCATAAATCAGCCGGTAGGGTGACATTCGCAATGGAGTTTTAAATACTGTTCTGTAGGCCCATAGCGCATCATTGAGGTGTAGGGACTAGTCTTTTCGGGTTGGTTTAACCATCTTCTCAAGAATGTTCTTTACCTCTCTATTCGATATTTCGGCCTGTCCATTGGTCTGAGGGTGATAAGCCGTTGCAATCCGATGTTTGACACTATATTTCTTTAAGGCAGCAGCTATTACCCTGTTGTCAAAATGCCTCCCTTCATCACTGATGATCACCTTAGGGATGCCAAATCTAGAGAAAATATTCTTATGCAAAAATCTCTGAACGGTCTTGGCATCGTTCTTTTGTGTGGCTATCGCTTCAACCCATTTGGACACATAGTCCACTGCCAGGAGGATATAAAGATTCCCACATGATGCTGGGAATGGTCCCATGAAATCAATTCCCCAAATGTCGAAGATTTCAACTTCAAGAATGTTTTGCAGCGGCATCTCATGTCTCCTTGAGATGTTTCCAGTCCGTTGACATTTGTCACAGCTTTTGTAGAATGCCTGGGCATCCTTGAACAGTGAAGGCTAATAAAAACCAGACTGCAAAACCTTGGCAGCAGTTTATTACCACCTAAGTGTCCTCCATATTGTGAAGCATGGCAGTGATGAAGCACAGCTTCCTAATCATCCTGTGGTACACACTTCCTGATAATCTGATCTGCACAAATTTTGAAAAGAAGAGGTTCGTCCCAATAATAATGCTTAACATCATTTTGGAACCTCATCCTAGCTTGATAATTAAGGTCAGGAGGAAATATTCCGCTAACTAGATAATTAACGAAATCAGCATACCGGGGGAGTTCAGAAAACTTACATGCCGCCATGGCTGTCGCGGCAGTGCTTGTGGCAGCGAACAGTTGCTCGTCAGGGAAGGTCTCCAGTATGTGTGTCTTGTCTATTGGGAGACTCTTTCCCCTCTCTAATCTTGACAAGTGATCTGCAACTTGGTTATCTGTCCCCTTTTTATCCTTGATTTCTATGTCGAACTCTTGCAGCAGCAAAATCCAACGAATCAGTCTAGGCTTTGCATCTATCTTAGCAAACAGATATTTCAGTGCAAAGTGGTTCGTGTGGACCACCACTTTTGTTCCAAGTATGTAGGATTGGAACTTGTCAATTGAAAACACCACAGCTAACAATTTCTTCTCTATTGTGGTGTAATTCTGTTGAGTGGATCGAAAGATCGATATAAACCAAGAGGGGGGCTGAATTGGATTTTTAAAGTTTGTGTGGTGGAAATTGCAAATTAAAAAGATTGACAAGGGATTTTAGAGTGGTTGAAGTTCAAAATGAACTCTACATCCACTACCTTAGCTTCACTAAGGATTTGCAACAATTCCACTATTTGCTCTTCCCATTTTCTAGGCAACCCTTACAATTTCGGTTAAATTTTCTACCAAAAATTTAACCCAATCCTCACAACAAGGTAACAAAGAATTTGATGGCTAAATAGAGTATCTCTCAATACAAATAGTAGCCCAATTACAAGCACTCAACCCAATTGAACAAGATAAGAATGAAAATTACAATTGGGGTTTCTAGACAATATGGGATTTTTGCACAATTGCTTGGATTTGATGTATGGATGTTTTCTTGAGGATCAATAGTTGTTGCTGGAGCTTTTGGAGGTCTCTTTTATACCTTCTCATTGAATTCTAGCCGTTTGAGTGGTTGGGAACATGAATGGAGCCGTTGGAACCCTCTCTTACCACCATAAATACACTTCTGCAGCTATGTGTATCAGTACACGGGAAGCCGCATCGATACCTGTCTCAGAAAAGAAAGAGCCGTTGTGTGCAATAAATAAGAGGTATCGATACGCACGTAAGCGTATCGGTACTGGGTATCGAAACGGGGGTTTGCCGTATCGATACCTTTTTCTCAACTTAGCTCACTATCGAATTCCGTATCGGTACGAGGGTTTGGCGTATCGATACGGGTCAACGACCATTTAAAATTCGGTTACCAACCAACTGACACCAACGGTCAAAATATTTAAACCGACTTATATTTAAAAATTTATTAAGGCCGTATCGATACGAGGGTTTGCCGTATCGGTACGCCATTAAAACTCTTTAGACTTTTACACAGGGGCGTATCGATACGAGGGTTTGCCGTATCGATACGTGTTCCTCCAGTAGCCAACTTTGGTAAAAAGGTATCGATACGCTTGGAAGCGTATCGATACACCTGGACGTTTTTCAATTGTTTGGCCTTGGAACACTTAGAAAATATTTTGAGTTTGAGTTTTTCAAATCAGTTTTAACGAGTTGGTGATTTTAAAACTTATTAAGGGACTTATAAAACAATTTTAAGTTTTTCAAATTGATCCTTAAAGATTTAATTATATCAAAATCAAACATAGGTTTTACAATCTCCCCCTTTTTGATATAACAAAACTAAAACTTAAAATTTTTGACACTTTGAAAAACTTTACAAAGTTAACTTCCCCTTAATATAAGCTTGGTAACCTTTGAGTTAAAATCAAAATTTTTGAAGTGTTGTGAGCTAGTTTCTCTCCCCTTTTTTGTTAGATCAAAAATATTGAGACAATAGATAAGTGCATAATCAAAGGCAAAGGTATAAATAAGCAACATTTATTATTGATCATAGCATCAAACATAAAAACCCAAACAAAAACATAAAATCAAAGCATAGGTTTAATAATAAACTTAGTCCTAAGAACATAAATCAAAGATGCATAAAAATAGAAATATCCTAAATGATATGCATGAGATGCAAGAAGAAACGTCTAGGCATCGTCTTCGTCGTCTTCATCATCTTCATCATCAACTCCTATTGGATCATTATCCCTCATGCTATTGCGCCACTCATCATGGAAAGCGGAGAGAGAAATATTCAGAGAATTATGACCGCTTTTAAGGGATGTGAGGCGATTCTCCATGCTCGTCATCCTTGTATCAAAGGTTGTTTCAAGGGCGGTAAAACGATTTCCCATGTCCGTGCGCAACCCGGTAAATTGCTCATTGAGGAATGTCATGAGAGCATCCATGGAGGGTTGAGGAGCTTGAGGAGCTTGAGGTTCTTCCAATACGGCTGCGGCCTCGGGTGGTAGCTCGGAAAGACGTAACCAATTTCCATTAAAATAATGGAACTTACCCCGTGCAAGAGATCGCTCATCAATGGGATCGGTAAGGGGAGTTGGGAAGTCAAAAGAGCAATCAATATCCTTTTTCACAAAGAAATAACTTAGAGTCGTACCGTAGATGAAAGAGGTGATGAGAGAGGTGTGATGATTTTGCACATGATAGATGATTTCACCGAACATAATTCGAGCAAGATTTGGGCGTTTTCGCTCACGAAAGCAACGGATCCAAAAATCATCCACTTGACGGATGGTAGAGTATTTTCCTCCGGAGGGACGAAACCACCAAGACACCATCAAATGGAGGATCCGATCTTGAGCATTTAGGGTGGTCACTGAGCCACTAAGAACATGCCCCAAAGCATTCTCATCATCAAGGCCTTCATCCTCTAACTTAAAAATTTCACAAATAGATTTGACATCAAGGATGAATTTCTTTCCCATGAGATAAGAGCTAATGGCGACAACTTCCCCATTGCGAGAAATACATTTGGCATTAGAGTAGAAAATCAAAACCAAAAGACGATAATAAAAACCGGGAATAGATAGAAACTCCATGAAATTCCAACGACGAAGCAAAGGAAGATATTCAAATTTAAAGCGCTCCGAGTCGAGAAAAGGAATGGATATTACCCTTTCCGCACGAATCTTGTAATTCTCGAATTGACGAAAATATGGGAGACCCATGGGAGTTTCAAAGGATTGTTCATAGATGGTAGTGTAGTTCGGACGTGCAATCGCTCCAAGAGTGGATGATTCACCGGTTTGAGAAACCCTTGATCGCTTCCTCGATTCCTTTGGTGTCATGATCTAGAAGAGAAATTTTGCAAAAAGATTTCTTCAATTTTGGTTAAGAACCAAGGTAAAAAAAATTTAAAGAGATTTGAAGAAAAAAGTTTTGGAAGAACAAAGATTTAAAAAAAAATCATAAAACAAAAATAAAACAAAAACAAAACAAAAAGAAATTGAAAAAAGAAAAAGAAAGAAGAATTTACCTTGATAGAAACTTGAGAGATTGAAGAAGGAGCTTAAAGCTTTGCTTGATTGAAAAACTCTTTGAGATTTTGAGTTGTGGTGTGAAAATATGAGGGAGGAAGAGCCCTTTTATAGGCAAAAACGGCTAGGGTTTTTAGGTTTTGAAGAGTTTTAATTTTGGTAAAAGTTGAACTCTTTAAATGCCTTATTAAAAGCTGTCTGCGGAATCGAGTATCGATACGCCTGAGGGTGTATCGATACGGGGTAGAAACGTCATTTCCTTAAAAGTGCCCGTTGGAGAATCGTATCGAAATAGATGAGGTCCGTATCGAAACGATTTGAAGCTCGTATCGATACTGGTTTAATCGTATCGATACCCGTTTAAGCGAAATGAAATCTGGGAAATTGAATGAAGAAAACGTATCGATACGCGTAGATCCGTATCGATACCATATGCCCAGAAATGCATATTTTGTTCTAAGAACAACCATAGGCTCGAATTTAACATATCCAAAGAGTATGCAAATGATGAATGAACAGTTCTAAGCATATTTTAATAGAAACATACTCCCCCTAACTATAGGCATGGATATTTTCAAGAGTTATAACACATAAACAAGCAATTTCACAAAATCAAGCATTTTTAAGCACAAAGAGGTCCTAAAAGGTCAAGATAGGCTAGCTAGACCTAACTCTCTCTTAAGGGACCAAAAACGCTCTTTGTCTAAAGGTTTTGTAAATATGTCCGCTAATTGATCTAAGGTGTCTACATACTCTATAACCACATCTTCCTTAAGGACATGATCTCTAATGAAATGATGCCTTATTTCTATGTGTTTGGTTCTAGAGTGTTGGATGGGATTTTTTGTTAGACATATTGCACTAGTGTTGTCACATTTTAGTGGAATGGTTTCAACTTTAATGCCATAATCTAAGAGTTGTTGCTTCATCCAAAGGACTTGAGCACAACAACTCCCTAAGGATATGTACTCGGCTTCAGTGGTAGATAAGGCTACACTATTTTGTTTCTTAGAGAACCAAGATATGAGCATACTACCTAGGAATTGACAAGTTCCCGAAGTACTTTTCCTATCGATTTTGCAACCCCCATAATCCGCATCCGAATAGGCATGAAGGTTGAAGGTAGAGTCTCTAGGGTACCAAAGACCTAAACAAGGAGTGTCTCTAAGATACCTAAAGATTCTCTTAACGACTATAAGGTGAGACTCTCTAGGACTAGCTTGAAACCTAGCACACAAGCAAACACTAAACAAGATATCCGGTCTACTTGCGGTAAGGTAAAGCAATGATCCAATCATAGAACGGTAAAGCTTAGAGTCAACACACTTACCTCCTTCATCTTTGTCAAGCTTTGTAGATGAGCTCATAGGTGTGGCTTGAGGCTTTTCATTCTCCAAGCCAAACTTCTTGAGCATATCCTTTATGTATTTTGCTTGGTTCATGAAGGTGCCATCCTTCTTTTGCTTAATTTGGAGTCCCAAAAAGAATGAGAGCTCCCCCATCATGCTCATCTCAAATTTACCTTGCATTAACTTAGCAAACTCTTGACAATGACATTCATTAGTAGAACCAAAAATAATATCATCAATATAAATTTGAACTACTAAGATGTCATTTTTAAACATTTTTATGAAAAGTGTAGTGTCCACCTTACCTTTTTCAAATCCTTTTTCAATTAAAAAGTTTGAAAGTCTTTCATACCAAGCTCTAGGAGCTTTTTTTAAACCATAGAGAGCTTTGGTGAGTTTGAAAACATGATTTGGAAATTTTGAGTCTTCAAAACCCGGTGGTTGTTCCACATACACTTCTTCATTTATAAAACCATTTAAAAATGCGCTTTTAACATCCATTTGAAAAAGCTTGAAATTATGATAACATGCATATGCAAGCAACATCCTAATAGCTTCCATTCTAGCTACGGGTGCATAGGTTTCATCAAAATCTATTCCCTCTTCTTGAGTGTAACCTTGTGCTACTAGTCTAGCTTTATTTCTCACAATGTTACCACTCTCATCTAGCTTGTTCCTAAAGACCCATTTAGTTCCTATGGTAGATTGATTACTAGGCCTATCAACTAATGTCCAAACGTTACTTCTCTCAAATTGATTTAACTCTTCTTGCATAGCCATAATCCAAAAGTCATCTTTCAATGCTTCTTTAATATTCTTAGGCTCTATGCATGAGATAAATGCAACATGATTCATTAATCTAAGAGAAGATCGAGTGGTTACCCCCTTGGATGGATCACCCAAGATTTCACCATCTTTGACATAGTTCAACTCCCTTGGGTAGCTCACTTCCTTTTCCTCAAGAGCCAAGTCCTTCAAGGCTTCAAGAGGTGGATCTTGTGTGTCCTCTTCTTTTGTTGGAATCTCATCCTCCTTTGAAGTTTGTCCTCCATCAAAGGCACTTATGATTCCTATATCATCATCATCACAAGAATCCTTCCTAGGAAGGAGGTTATCATCGAATACAACATGAATAGATTCTTCTACTACTAAAGTTCTTTTGTTAAATACTCGATAGGCTTTAGAGGTTAAAGAGTAACCTATGAAAATAGCTTCATCACTTTTTGCATCAAATTTACCTAAGTTGTCTTTTCCATTATTTAAAACAAAACACTTGCAACCAAAAGGGTGAAAATAGCTAATGTTAGGCTTTTTAGATTTTAAAATCTCATAAGGTGTTTTCTTTAAAATTGGCCTAATCATTACTCGATTTACAATATAGCAAGCGGTGTTTGTGGCTTCCGCCCAAAAATATTTAGGTAAATTGTTTTCACAAAGCATAGTTCTAGCCATTTCTTGCAAAGTTCTATTTTTCCTCTCAACTACCCCATTTTGTTGAGGTGTTCGAGGAGCCGAAAAATTATGGCTAATACCATTTTCATTTAAAAAATCTTCAAACCCTAAATTTTGAAACTCGGTTCCATGATCACTTCTAATATGTGAAATTTTAAGTTCAAGATCATTTTGGGTTAGTTTTGAAAATGTGATGAATTTTTCCAAAGCCTCATCTTTAGTACTTAAAAATAAAACCCAAGTAAATCTAGAAAAATCATCAACAAGTACAAAAGCATAAGACTTACCACCCAAGCTCATAGTCCTAATTGGCCCAAACAAATCCATATGGATAAGTTGTAAACATCTACTAGTAGAAACATCATTAATGGATTTAAAGGAAGACCTATGTTGTTTACCCTTTGAGCATGCATCACAAATTTTATCATTTGAAAATTTTATCTTGGGTAAACCTCTAACTAGGTTAAGAGAGACTAGTTTTTCTAAAACACTTATGCTAGCATGTCCTAGTTTCCTATGCCACAACCATGCATCATTTTCATTTTGTGCAACTAAGCATGCATGAGATGTATGAATGTCATCTAGATGCACCATGTATATGTTCCCTATGCGATGACCTATGAGCATAATATTATTAGATTTAATTTCTACAATTTTGCATCCATTTTTATCAAATAAAACATTAAATCCTTTATCACACAATTGACTTATGCTCAATAAATTGTGTTTAAGACCATCGACGTATAAGACATTTTCAATAAGAATAGAAGAGTGATTACCTATGGAGTCAATACCTTTAATGTGGCCTTTGGAGTTGTCACCAAATGTTACTACTCCTCCACCTTTTGGCTTTAGATCCATGAATCTACTCTTGTCTCCGGTCATATGCCTTGAGCATCCACTATCAAGGTACCATGAGTTTTGACTTTGTGCTTTGGCCTTGTAGCAATGCTCCCCCTACAAAAAAAGATATTAAACTTTTGTTTTTGGTACCCAAATCATTTTGGGTCCATGAGTGTTAGCTCCCAAAATCTTGGTTCCCTTAGGAATCCAAGATGACATAGCAATAATATTATTAGATTTTACAAGTTTCTTAGGAACTCATACACTTCTAATTCTTTTAGCTCTACTATGTCTAGGAAGGCTACCTTGTTTGTAGTAGTTAGTCTTTTTCTTAGGTTGGTGTGTTCTTGAGGATTCACCTATTTCATGCTTGACACTACCAACATTTTTCAAAGACTTTTTGAGCTCATTTAGCTCATCCAACACATTTTGGTGTTCACTATTACATTGAGACAAAAGATTATTAAGGTCAACATTTTCATCTTGAAAGAATTTTAGTTCATCTTTTAACCCTTATATCTTTTTCTCAAATTTTGAATTAGCTTGAGTGAGTGAGTCATTTTTCTTATTTAGTTCCAAAATAATGTTTTTGTTCCTAATGACCGACTCTTTATATTTTTCAACTAATTCATCATAGACCTCTTGTAGCTCATCATATGCATCATTCAATTCATCATATGTAAAATCTAAAGTAGATGGGTTAGAGGTTACCATGGAGGAATCTTCCTCAAGTGCCATGAGGCAAAGGTTAGCCACTTCTTGTTCGTCATCCTCTGATGACTCCTCATCACTCCAAGTAGCAAGCTTGGCTTTGAGCTTCTTCTTCTTCTCAAAGCCCTTCTTCTTGAGTTGAGGGCACTCCGAACGTATGTGGCTGGGTTGTTTGCACTCAAAGAAAATGATTGGATCCTTTGCTTCTTCTTTATTCTTGCTTTTGAAGTCCATTTTTCTTTGGATTTTTCTTCCCCGGTTGGACCTCATGAAACGTGAGAATCGTTTGGCTATCATAGCCAATTCTTCTAGTTCATCCTCCTCACTTGAAGAGCTCTCTTGATGTAGTGAAGCTTTGAGAGCTATTCCCATCTTCTTCTTCTTCTCAACCTCAAGCTTTTCTACTCTTTTCTCTTCTTTCTTCTTCTCTTCTTCCCTTCCTTGCTTCATAATCTCATGAATAAGGAAAGTGTTGAGTGGATCACACGAATAATAATAACCAAGAGGGGGGTGAATTGGAATTTTAACGATGTTGTAACGGAAATTGCAACTTAAAAATATTGACACGGGAATTTAGAGTGGTTCAAGTTCACCAACCGAACTCTACATCCACTACCTTAGTCTCACCAAGGATTTGCAACAATTTCCACTAAATTGTTCGTCCCCTTTTTCCAGGACAAGGAGGCAACCTTTACAATTTCGGTTAATTTTTCTACCCAAAAATTAACCCAATCCTCACACAAAAGAACAAAGAAATTTGTTGGCTAATATGGTATCTCTCAATACAAATGATAGCCCAATATCAAGCACTCAACCCAATTGAACAAAATAGAAATGAAGGATACAATTGGGGTTTCTAGACAAAAATGGGATTTCAACACAAATGCTTGTATTTGATGAAAGGATGTATGCTTGTAGCTCAATTGTTGTTTGCTGGAGCTTCTTGGGGTCTTTTTATAGCCTCTTGAAGATTTCTAACCGTTGTGGGTGATGGGCTGAAGATTAGAGCCGTTGGGGTGCTTTTCTCACACCTTTACAGCTCCCAGACGCCTACCGTTTCGGAACGGGGTCAACCTGTTTCGGAACGGATTTCAAATAATATAGCCGTTGGAGCGTCTACGAGAGCCCGTTTCGAAACGCCTAGGGCCGTTTCGGAACGGTTTTGCCACTGCCAAAGGGGTGTTTCGAAACGGCCTTAGCCCGTTTCGGAACGCCCTGTTTATTTTCAAATTTCAGTTTAAAGACCGTTGCCCTTGTTCGTTTAAATGAAGAACAGTTTCGAAACGAGTCATATCGTTTCGAAACACCTTGACCCGTTCCGATACGCGTTTCGGAACAGGTGCACATCGAACTGAAAGTGTTTCGAAACGCCTTGGGCCGTTTCGAAACGGGGCTTGAAAAATCACTGTTTTGACTTTGAAATACTTAAAAAAATATTTTGTAAGTCTTTGGTTTTAGCTATGAAGTGGTCTTTAACAAGATATAGGGAATTTTAGGACTTTAAAATTTATTTTGATATTTTCATTTTAGTCCTTAGGTTTTTAGTTATATCAAAATTAAAGCATATGTTTCACAATCTCCCCCTTTTTGATATAACAAAACCAAAGTTAGAATTTTTAAGCATTTTAAAAGTTTTGAAGATATTCTAACTCCCCCTTAATTTAAGATAGGTTTTGAAATTTAAAACTTGTGACTTTTGAAATCAAGGATCAAAACCTTAAGACAAATTTTAAAAATTTGAAAATTTTTGGTGGCATGGCATGGCATGGCAATTCTCTTAAATATCTTCTCCCCCTTTTTGTTAGATCAAAAAGAAACAAGCTCATAAAGAAGATTAGTACCAATAAGCAATAATAAGCAATCATAATTAATATCATCAAAATATTCAAAGCATAAATAATAAGTTCATAATCAAATCCCAAAATAGAAGATCATAAGCATAGGTTCTAAAATATAAAGATGCAAACTTAATCCTAAATGCATAACTAATATGATAAACATCCTAAGCCTCGTCATCTGAATCATCATCATCGTCCTTGGCTTGCGAACGATGAAACTTCGTCCATTGCCCATAAAGTGTAGAAAAGGAAAGATCAAGGTTGGCATGCGAAGTCGAAAGAGTATGAAGACCATCTTCAACGTTCTTCAACCGATTTCCCATAGATTCAAAACTCGAAGCAATGCGAGTGTCCATAGTATCAAGTCTAGAATCCAAGGCATTGAATCGCTGGGTAAGGAGAGCAGTGAGAGCATCAGCGTTTCCCACTTGATCTTGAGGCGGAGGAGCAACAGGAGGAGGAACCGCTTCCCTATCAACCCTTTCCCAAATACCATTCACATAAGTGAATCTTGACTTGCGAAGAGAGGACTCACCAATCTTAGTCTTGCGAGGTTCCGGGGAGTCATAGGTACAATCAATATTGAGATGATGGAAGAGGAAACTCAAAACAATCCCATAGGTGAACGAAATTAACTCATTCGTGTCAATAAGCTTAATGTTATTGACAATCTCGGCAAAAATAATTTTAGGGACATTTGGGCGCTCACCCCTACGGAAACACTCTAGCCAAAAGTGATCTTTTTCTCGGATGTGGGAGTATTTACCCCCGGATGGTCGAATAAACCAAGAAACAATGAGATGAAGCACACGATCATGCACATCCAAATTTAGAGCTTTCCCGGTAAAAGTGCCAAAATGGCGTTCATCTTCAAGACCCTCATTCTTGAGTTTAAGGGCTGACTCCAAAAGAGCAATATTTATAACAAACTTTTGTCCCAATAAAGATGACTCAATTCCTACTATCTCGGTTTTGGTTTCATCGTAAAGGAAACGAGCATTAGAGTAGAAAAGGAGTACCAAGTTTTTGTAGCAAATATCCTCGATGCTCAAGAAGAAAAGAAGATCCCACTCATCCAAACGATGAAGATAGCGAAAGAGAAATCGCTCGGAATTAAGGAATTCGACATCAATAACTCTTTCCTTACGAACCGCAAAGTCCTTGACATAAGCAAAACGAGCACGCTGGTCCGCAGTTCTAAGAGATTTTTGAAAAAGCTGTGTGATATTTGGGCGAATGCTTGATTCTCCGGTTTGAACGGCTTTGCGCTTTTTGTTCGCTTGATCCGCCATCTAAAATATTAAGCAAGAGTTTTAAAATTGAGTGTATGCATTGATAATTAAAATCAATCCAATAGGAAATCCCACTTAGGTTTTTGAAAAACAAAATTAAAAAATTATAAAAATACGGTTAAAAAATTTTTATATTCGAATCAAAAATTTTGAGATTTTGAAATTTTTTTACAAGATTTGAATAACCCACAACTAAAAACATATAATGTATACAAAAATAAATTTTTCTATCCTAAGATTCGAACATAAATATTGAAAAAGAGAAAATAAGATAAATTACCTTAGTTTGGGATTATGGATGATTTGAGTGAAATCTTTGCACAAAATTGATGAAGCTTGCTTAGACTTTGTGTTTTAGAGTAGAATCCCTCACAAATTTGTGAAAAAACAAAGAGTTTATGAGGGTATTTATAGAAGGGGGTCGGTTAGGGTTTTTAGGGTTTGATAAAAATTAGGTTTTTGAACTTTTAGAAGCCCTAAATAGGGCTGTCCGCGAGTCCGTTTCGGAACGGTCATGACCGTTTCGGAACGGGGCGGCTAGGGTTTGACCCTTCTTAAAACCTTCGACAGATCGTTTCGAAACGGGGATGACTGTTTCGAAACACGTTTGACCCGTATCGGAACGCGTTCCGATACACCCTTACATCGAACCGAAAACGTTTCGAAACGCCTGGGACCGTTTCGAAACGCCCTTCTCTCAGGACAAAATTTAAGGCACCCGTATCGGAACGGGTTAACCCGTTTCGATACACATGGGCCTGGAAGTGCAGATGAGGCTCTAAAATGCAGAAAAAATGATTTTCTAAGAGGCCAAACATGCATAAATGATATGAATGAACAGGCAAAACATATTTAGGCATAAACATACTCCCCCTAACTATATGCATGGAAGAAATTGGGAGTCTAAACATATAAACATGATATTTCACAAAATCAAGCATATTTAAGTTTGAAAAGAGGTCCTAAAGGTCAAGGTAGGCTAGTTAGACCCAACTCTCTCCTAAGGGACCAAAAACGCTCTTTATCTAATGGTTTTGTGAAAATGTCTGCTAATTGATTTAAGGTGTCTACATACTCTATAGCCACATCTTTCTTAAGGACATGATCTCTAATGAAATGATGCCTTATTTCTATATGTTTGGTTCTAGAGTGTTGGATGGGATTTTTCGTTAAACATATTGCACTTGTATTATCACATTTAAGGGGTATGGTTTCTATTTTTACACCATAATCTAAGAGTTGTTGCTTCATCCAAAGGACTTGAGCACAACAACTCCCTAAGGATATGTACTCGGCTTCGGTGGTAGATAAAGCTACACTATTTTGTTTCTTAGAGAACCAAGATATGAGCATACTACCTAGGAATTGACAAGTTCCCGAAGTACTTTTCCTATCGATTTTGCAACCCCCATAATCCGCATCCGAATAAGCATGAAGGTTAAAGGTAGAGATTCTAGGGTACCAAAGACCTAAACAAGGAGTGTCTCTAAGATACCTAAAGATCCTCTTAACGGCTATAAGGTGAGACTCTCTAGGACTAGCTTGAAACCTAGCACACAAGCAAACACTAAACAAGATATCCGGTCTACTTGCGGTAAGGTAAAGCAAAGACCCAATCATAGAACGATAAAGCCTAGAGTCAACACACTTACCTCCTTCATCTTTGTCAAGCTTTGTAGATGAGCTCATAGGAGTGGCTTGAGGCTTTGTGTTCTCCAAGCCAAACTTGTTGAGCATATCCTTTATGTATTTTGCTTGATTTATGAAGGTGCCATCCTTCTTTTGTTTGATTTGGAGTCCCAAAAAGAATGAGAGCTCCCCCATCATGCTCATCTCAAATTCACCTTGCATTAACTTAGCAAACTCTTGACAATAACATTCATTAGTAGAACCAAAAATAATATCATCAACATAGATTTGAACTACTAAGATGTCATTTTTATACATTTTTATAAAGAGTGTAGTGTCCACCTTACCTTTTTCAATCAAAAAATTTGAAAGCCTTTCATACCAAGCTCTAGGAGCTTGTTTTAAACCATAAAGTGCTTTTGTAAGTTTGAAAACATGATTTGGAAATTTTGAGTCTTCAAAACCCGGTGGTTGTTCTACATACACTTCTTCATTTATAAAACCATTTAAAAATGCGCTTTTAACGTCCATTTGAAAAAGCTTGAAATTATGATAACATGCATATGCAAGCAACATCCTAATGGCTTCCATTCTAGCTACGGGTGCATAGGTTTCATCAAAATCTATTCCCTCCTCTTGAGTGTAACCTTGTGCTACAAGTCTAGCTTTATTTCTCACAATGTTACCACTCTCATCTAGTTTGTTCCTAAAGACCCATTTAGTTCCTATTGTAGAATGATTACTAGGCCTATCAACTAATGTCCAAACATTACTTCTCTCAAATTGATTTAACTCTTCTTGCATAGCCATAATCCAAAAATCATCTTTCAATGCTTCTTTGATATTTTTAGGCTCTATGCATGAGATAAATGCAATATGATTCATTAATCTAAGAGAAGAACGAGTGGTTACCCCCTTGGATGGATCACCTAAGATTTCACCATCTTTGACATAGTTCAACTCCCTTGGATAGCTAACTTCCTTTTCCTCAATAGCCAAGTCCTTCAAGGCTTCAAGAGGTGGATCTTGTGTGTCTTCTTCTTTTGGTTGAATCTCATCCTTTTTTGAAGTTTGACCTCCATCAAAGGTATTTATGATTCCTACATTATCATCATCACAAGAATCCTTCCTAGGAAGGGGATTATCATCGAATACAACATGAATAGATTCTTCTACAACTAAAGTTCTTTTGTTAAATACTCGATAGGCTTTAGATGTTAAAGAGTAACCTATAAAAATAGCTTCATCACTTTTTGCATCAAATTTACCTAAATTATCTTTTCCATTATTTAAAACAAAACATTTACATCCAAAAGGGTGGAAGTAGCTAATATTAGGCTTTTTAGATTTTAAAATCTCATAAGGTGTTTTCTTTAAGATCGGCCTAATAGTTACTCGATTTATAATATAACAAGCTGTGTTTGTGGCTTCCGCCCAAAAATATTTTGGTAAATTATTTTCACAAAGCATAGTTCTAGCCATTTCTTGTAAAGTTCTATTTTTCCTTTCAACTACCCCATTTTGTTGAGGAGTTCGAGGAGCTGAAAAATTATGGCTAATACCGTTTTCATTTAAAAATTCTTCAAATCCTAAATTTTGAAATTCGGTTCCATGATCACTTCTAATATGTGAAATTTTAAGTTCAAGATCATTTTGAGTCAATTTTGTAAATGTGATGAATTTTTCCAAAGCCTCATCCTTAGTACTTAAAAAGAGAACCCAAGTGAATCTAGAAAAATCATCAATAAGTACAAATGCATATGATTTGTCACCCAAGCTCATAGTCCTAATCGGCCCAAATAAATCCATGTGGATTAGTTGTAAACATCTACTAGTAGAAATGTCATTAATGGATTTAAAGGAAGATCTATGTTGTTTACCCTTTGAGCATGCATCACAAATTTTATCGTTCGAAAATTTTATCTTGGGTAAACCTTTAACTAGGTTTAGAGAGACTAGTTTTTCTAAAACACTTGTGCTAGCATGTCCTAGCTTCCTATGCCACAACCATGCATCATTTTCGTTTTGAGCAACTAAGCATGCATGAGATGTATGAATGTCATCTAGATGCACCATGTATATATTCCCTATGCGATGACCTATGAGCATAATATTATTAGTTTTAATGTCTACAATTTTACAACCGGTTTTATCAAACATAACATTAAAACCTTTATCACATAGTTGACTTATGCTCAATAAATTATGTTTAAGACCATTGTCATATAAAACATTTTCAATGAGAGTAGTAGAGTGATTACCTATGGAGCCAATACCTTCAATGTGGCCTTTGGAGTTGTCACCAAATGTTACTACTCCTCCACTTTTTGGCTTTAGATCCATTAGTCGACTCTTGTCTCCGGTCATGTGTCTCGAGCATCCACTATCAAGGTACCATGAGTTTTGACTTTGTGCTTTGGCCTTGTAGCAATGCTCCCCCTACAAACAAAGATATTTAAACTTTTGTTTTTGGTACCCAAATCATTTTGGGTCCATGTGTGTTAGTTCCTAAAACTTTGGTTCCTTTAGGAATCCAAGGTGACATAGCAATAATATTATTAGATTTAACAAGTTCCTTAGGAACCCATACATTTCTAATTCTTTTAACTTTACTATGTCTAGGATAGTTACCTTGTTTGTAGTAGTTAGTCTTTTTCTTATATTGGTGTGTTCTAGAGGATTCTCCTATGTCATGTTTGACACTACCATTATTTCTTAAAGACTTTTTGAGCTCATTTAGCTCACTTAACACCTTTTGGTGTTCACAATTATTTTGAGATAAAAGATTATTAAGATCAATATTTTCTTTTTGAAAGAATTTGAGTTCATCTTCTAATCCTAATACCTTTTTCTCAATTTTAGAATTAGTTTGAGTAAGTGAGTCATTTTTCTCTTTTAATTCTAGAATAATTTTTCTATTCCTAATAACCGACTCCTTATACTTCTCAACTAATTCATCATATACCTCTTGTAACTCATCATAAGCATCATTTAATTCTTCATATGAATAATCTAAAGTAGATGAGTTAGAGGTTACCAAGGAGGAATCTTCCTCAAGTGCCATGAGGCAAAGGTTAGCCACTTCTTGTTCGTCATCCTCCGATGACTCCTCATCACTCCAAGTAGCAAGCTTGGCTTTGAGCTTTTTCTTCTTCTCAAAGCCCTTCTTCTTGAGTTGAGGGCACTCCGAACGTATGTGGCCGAGTTGTCCGCACTCGAAGCAAGTGATTGGATCCCTTCCTTCTTCTTTGTTCTTGCTTTTAAAGTCCATTTTCCTTTGGATTTTTCTTCCTCGGTTGGACCTCATAATGCGTGAGAATCGTTTGGCTATCATAGCCAATTCTTCAAGCTCATCCTCATCACTAGATGAGCTTTCATCAAGTTGGGAAGTTTTAGCCTTGAGAGCTATTCCCATTTTCTTCTTTTTCTCCCCTTCAAGCTTCTCCATTCTTTTTTCTTCTTTCTTTCTTTCATCTTCTCTTCCTTGCTTCATGATCTCGTGAGTAAGGAGAGAGCCTACAAGTTCATCAAGCTTTAGAGTTTTTAAATTCTTTGCTTCGATGATTGCGGTTCTCTTCCCATCCCAAGATTCGGGAAGTGAATAGAGTAGTTTTCGGACAAGCTTATCTTCCGGTATAACTTCTCCATATCCTTTTAAACCATTTACAATTGTGGAGAACCTATCAAACATCTTTGACACCGTCTCATCGAATTCCATCTTGAAATTTTCATAACTAAGATTGAAAATTCCAATCTTAGTTTCTTTGACATCGTTGGTGCCTTCATAGGTGGTTTCAAGAGTGTCCCACACTTCTTTGGCACTTTCAATTGATGAGACCTTTGAGTAGATGTCCGGACCGAAAGCACAAAATAGCATGTGAAGAGCTTTATCATTTACTTGGATCTTTTTCCTTTCCTCTTCACTCATTTCCGTTCTTCTTTTAAGCACCATCTTGCCATCAACATCTTGCTTCAATGGAATATATGGTTCATCCTCAATGACATCCCACAACAAGATAGTCACTTGATTTAATGAATAGACGCATTTTATTTTTCCAAAAGGAGTAGTTCTCACCATTGAAGAAAGGAGGCTTTGTGGTGGATTGTGAGTCGTACATGCCGGGAGCGGAGGTTGAAGCCATCTCTTGATATTTTGATGATGATCACACTTCTTCCAAGGATCTCCTCTTGTGGTTGTTAATCCTCAAAGAGTTAAGCTCTGATGCCAATTGTTGAGTGGATCACACGAATAATAATAACCAAGAGGGGGGGTGAATTGGAATTTTAACGATGTTGTAACGGAAATTGCAACTTAAAAATATTGACACGGGAATTTAGAGTGGTTCAAGTTCACCAACCGAACTCTACATCCACTACCTTAGTCTCACCAAGGATTTGCAACAATTTCCACTAAATTGTTCGTCCCCTTTTTCCAGGACAAGGAGGCAACCTTTACAATTTCGGTTAATTTTTCTACCCAAAAATTAACCCAATCCTCACACAAAAGAACAAAGAAATTTGTTGGCTAATATGGTATCTCTCAATACAAATGATAGCCCAATATCAAGCACTCAACCCAATTGAACAAAATAGAAATGAAGGATACAATTGGGGTTTCTAGACAAAAATGGGATTTCAACACAAATGCTTGTATTTGATGAAAGGATGTATGCTTGTAGCTCAATTGTTGTTTGCTGGAGCTTCTTGGGGTCTTTTTATAGCCTCTTGAAGATTTCTAACCGTTGTGGGTGATGGGCTGAAGATTAGAGCCGTTGGGGTGCTTTTCTCACACCTTTACAGCTCCCAGACGCCTACCGTTTCGGAACGGGGTCAACCTGTTTCGGAACGGATTTCAAATAATATAGCCGTTGGAGCGTCTACGAGAGCCCGTTTCGAAACGCCTAGGGCCGTTTCGGAACGGTTTTGCCACTGCCAAAGGGGTGTTTCGAAACGGCCTTAGCCCGTTTCGGAACGCCCTGTTTATTTTCAAATTTCAGTTTAAAGACCGTTGCCCTTGTTCGTTTAAATGAAGAACAGTTTCGAAACGAGTCATATCGTTTCGAAACGCCTTGACCCGTTCCGATACGCGTTTCGGAACAGGTGCACATCGAACTGAAAGTGTTTCGAAACGCCTTGGGCCGTTTCGAAACGGGGCTTGAAAAATCACTGTTTTGACTTTGAAATACTTAAAAAAATATTTTGTAAGTCTTTGGTTTTAGCTATGAAGTGGTCTTTAACAAGATATAGGGAATTTTAGGACTTTAAAATTTATTTTGATATTTTCATTTTAGTCCTTAGGTTTTTAGTTATATCAAAATTAAAGCATATGTTTCACAGAAAGAACCCACAAGCTCATCAAGCTTTAAAGTCTTTAAATTCTTGGCTTCAATGATGGCGGTTCTCTTCCCATCCCAAGATTCGGGAAGTGAATAGAGTAGCTTCCGGACAAGCTTGTCTTCCGGTATAATTTCTCCAAAACCCTTTAGCCCATTGACAATAGTGGAGAAACGATCAAACATCTTGGACACCGTCACATCGGGCTCCATCTTGAAATTTTCATAACTAAGATTGAGAATTCCAATCTTAGTTTCTTTAACATCGTTGGTGCCCTCATAAGTAGTCTCAAGAGTGTCCTACACTTCTTTGGCACTCTCGATGGATGAAACCTTTGAATAGATGTTCAGATCGAAGGAACAAAAGAGCATGTGGAGAGCTTTGCCATTGACTTGAACCTTTTTCCTTTCTTCTTCACTCATCTCCATCTTTTTCTTTAAGACCATCTTGCCTTCACCATCTTGCTTCAATGGAATATAAGGGCCATCTTCAATGACATCCCACACTAGGTAGTCATTTGACTTGATGAAGAGACGCATTCTATTCTTCCAAAAAGAATAGTTATCACCATTAAAGAAGGGAGGCTTTGTAGTGGATTGAGACTCATACATGCCCGAACCGGAGGTTGAAGCCATCTCTTGATATATGATGATCACACTCTTCCAAGGAACTCCTCTTGTGGTTGTTAATCCTCAAAGAGGTAGGCTCTGATACCAATTGTTGAGTGGATTGAAAGATCGATATAAACCAAGAGGGGGTGAATTGGATTTTTAAAGTTTGTGTGGTGGAAATTGCAAATTAAAAAGATTGACAAGGGATTTTAGAGTGGTTCAAGTTCCAAATGAACTCTACATCCACTACCTTAGCTTCACTAAGGATTTGCAACAATTCCACTAATTGCTCTTCCCCTTTTCTAGGCTAAGAAGGCAACCCTTACAATTTCGGTTAAATTTTCTACCCAAAATTTAACCCAATCCTCACAACAAGGTAACAAAGAATTTGATGGCTAAATAGAGTATCTCTCAATACAAATAGTAGCCCAATTACAAGCACTCAACCCAATTGAACAAGATAAGAATGAAAATTACAATTGGGGTTTCTAGACAATATGGGATTTTTGCACAATTGCTTGGATTTGATGTATGGATGTTTTCTTGAAGATCAATAGTTGTTGCTGGAGATTTTGGAGGTCTCTTTTATACCTTCTCATTGAATTCTAGCCGTTTGAGTGGTTGGGAACATAAATGGAGCCATTGGAACCCTCTCTTACCACCATAAATGCACTTCTGCAGCTATGCGTATCGGTACACGGGAAGCCGTATCGATACCTGTCTCAGAAAAGAAAGAGCCGTTGTATGCAATAAATAAGAGGTATCGATACGCACGTAAGCGTATCGGTACTGGGTATCGAAACGGGGTTTTGCCGTATCGATACCTTTTTCTCAACTTAGCTCACTGTCGATTTCTGTATCGGTACGGGGGTTTGGCGTATCGATACGGGTCAACGACCATTTAAAATTCGGTTACCAACCAACTGACACCAACGGTCAAAATATTTAAACCGACATATATTTAAAAATTTATTAAGGCCGTATCGATACGAGGGTTTGCCGTATCGGTACGCCATTCAAACTCTTTAGACTTTTACACAGGGGCGTATCGATACGAGGGTTTGCCGTATCGATACGTGTTCCTCCGGTAGCCAACTTTGGTAAAAAGGTATCGATACGCTTGGAAGTGTATCGATACACCTGGACGTTTTTCAATTGTTTGGCCTTGGAACACTTAGAAAATATTTTGAGTTTGAGTTTTCAAATCAGTTTTAACGAGTTGGTGATTTTAAAACTTATTAAGGGACTTATAAAACAATTTTAAGTTTTTCAAATTGATCCTTAAAGATTTAATTATATCAAAATCAAACATAGGTTTTACAAATTCACTTGGGCATCGTTGAGTGTTCTGCTAGCGTAGTAAATTACATAGAATAGCTTGTCCTTCCTCTGCCCAAGTGTTGCCCCTACAGCATAATCACTGGCATCACACATAATCTCAAATGGCAACTTCCAGTCAGGTGGCTATACAATTGAAGCTGTTACTAGCTTCTCTTTCAAAATTCTGAATGCCTCAATACATTCAGCATTGAAGTCGAAGGGACGATTATGCTCTAATAGGTGGCATAACAGCTTGGTGATCTTCGAAAAGTTTGCTATAAACCTTCGATAAAACCCAACATGCCCTAAGAAACTCCGAATTCCCTTGACTGTGGTGGATGGTGGCAGCTTTTCAATTACCTCAATTTTGGCTCTGTCGACCTCACTGCCGCGGTAGCTTACTTTGTGGCCTAGGACTATCCCTTCATCCACCATGAAGTGACATTTCTCCCAGTTTAATACCAAGTTCGCTTTCTCGCATCTCTCGAGCACTTTCTGTAGGTTGCCTAAGCAGCCTTCAAAATTGTCCCCAAAGACGAAAAAATCGTCCATGAATATTTCCAGGAAGTCCTCCACCATGTCGGAGAATATCGCCATCATACACCTCTAAAAAGTTGCTGGTGCGTTGCAAAGTTCAAATGGCATCCTCCGAAAAGCGTAAGTACCGTATGGGCAAGTGAAATTCGTTTTCTCTTGATCTTCCGGTGCGATGGCTATTTGGTTATAACCTGAGTAACCATCAAGAAAACAGTAATAAGGCTTTCCCGCTAATCTATCAAGCATTTGATCAATAAAAGGCAGGGGAAAGTGGTCATTCCGGGTAGCTTTGTTAAGCTTCCAGTAGTCCATACAAACCCTCCAACCGGTCACAGTCCTGGTTGGGATTAACTCGTTTCCTTCGTTGGTCACCACGGTTATTCCTCCTTTTTTAGGAACGCACTGCACCGGGCTCACCCACTTACTATCCGAGATGGCATAAATTATCCCAGCGTCTAGCCATTTGATAATTTCTTTTCGAACCACTTCTCGCCTAGCATCATTCAAACGTCTCTGGGCATCAATGGTCGGCTTGTGATCATCCTCTAAGAGGAATTTATGCATGCATAGTGCCGGACTGATGCCTTGGATATCATCTATCGTCCATCCAATAGCCTTTTTTGTGCTGCTGCAACATCCCTATCAGCTGTTGTTCTTGTTCCTGCATCAACTTGGAAGAGATGATTACGGACAACATATCATTTAATCCAAGAAAAACATATTTGAGCTGCCCTGGCAGGGGCTTAAGATCTAGAACAGGTGGTTCTATAGTTGATGGCTTTTGGATGATATGTTCATTCGAGGTATAGTTTAAGGGCTCGAATAATTTACCTGGACGATTGCCTATCCAGTTTACCTCCACATGACTTTCAGTGTCAGATATGTCAGAATCTGAGGAGCTGCTGTCATCGTCGCTGCCGTGACAGTCTTCTAAATGGCTGCTGGGGCAGTGGCCAAATTTGATGTCATGGCAGTATGACCTGATGCAGGGTTGATCAAGGACTACTTCAGTGATAGCCTTGCATTCTTCTTCTGCATCAGCATGTTTCATTGCTTGGAGAACATTTAGCTTGATCTCTTGATCATTCACTCTCATAGCGAGTTCTCCCTTTTCTACATCAATCAGTGATCTGCCTGTGGCTAAGAAGGGTCGCCCCATGATGATTGGTGCATTCTCATCTGCTTCACAATATAAAACAAGAAAGTCAGCAGGAAAAATAAATTTATCCACTCTTACCAGAATATCTTCAATCTTCCCTTCCGGTTGCACGTAAGAGCGGTCTGCTAGCTGTAGCATAACTGTCGTGGGTCGTGCTCGTCCAATACCTAATTTCTGAAATACAGATTTTGGCATTAAATTAATACTAGCACCTAGATCACAAAGTACCTTACCCACGAATTTATCACCAATTATGCAAGGTATGACGAAACTCCCATGATCCTTCTTTTTCTGGGGTGGATGCCTGTGCAGAATAGTCATGCATCCTTCTATCATTTTAACCGTCTAAAATTCCACAAATCTGGATTTCTTTGACATAGCATCCTTGAGAAATTTGGCATAATAGGGCATCTCCTTGATGGCATCTAACAGCGGAATATTAATGTGGACCTGCTTAAAAATATCATAGATCTTTTTAAGCTTCTGTAGCCGATGTGGAAAAAGAGGTGGACGACGATAATCTTCAATACGTCCTTCCCACTTCATTCGGATCTGAGGAGGCTTAGGTTCTTCATCCTTCTCCTCTGTCTCTTCGGCTGTCGTGACAGGTGTGGCGGCAGCGGGCTGTTTACCGTCTAACGGGGCAGCGTTCTCGGCAGTCGATTCTAGGGCTGGTTTCTTAACTGGTTCGGCTTTCTTCTCTGGCACTGGTAATTTCTTCCCACTCCTAGTTGTGATAGCTTTGCACTACTCATGTGTGGGTTGTCTAGTGACCTTAGTATCGCTAGGGAATCCTCCATTCTGCCTTGGCTTTATATGCTGGGAAACCTAACCCATCTGTGTCTCCAATGATTTTAGAGTAGCTTCATGGTTAGTCATCTGCATCTCTGTTTTATCCATGAATGACTCAGTTTTCTTGACGAAGTGATTCATGTTTTCAATGTAAGTTCCTGTCTGAGACATAAACGTGGCCAAGGTCTGCTCCAATATACTAGTTGTGGCTGCTGGTGGCTGTTGCGGCTGCTATTTCGGTTGCTGCCATGTCAGAATTCTAGGTGCCCCCTGATTTTGAGTGTTCTGTGCTTGAGGGTTCAGGGCATTGTTTGGGTTGCTCCAAGAGAATTTGGGATCTTTTCTCCAGTTGGGATTGTAATTGTTGGAATTGTAGTTCTGCTTGTTATAATTTCCAACATACATCCCTTCCTCTAGCTGTAGCGGGCAGTCTTCCGAACTATGATTCCCACTGCAAGTTCCACATATCTCTTCTGCAGCGTAGACAGGTGGTGAATCATTCTTTAGCAAGTTTTCTACTGCCTTTGTGAGATATGCAACTTGTGTCTTTAAAGAATTATCGGCTTCGTAATCCTTCACAGCTAGTACTCGTTTACCTCTCCTTGATGTGGGGAATTGCTCTTCATTCTTCGCCAAATTCTTTAACACTACCATGGCTTCATCCGGATCTTTATCTAACAACAACCCATTGGCTGTTCAATCGATTCTCATACGAGTCTGTAGGTTGGCAGCATTGTAGAATTTGATTACCTGATTCCAAACAGAGAATCCGTGCATCGGGCAATTCCTCAGAAGAGTAGTAAACCTGTCCCATGCCTCGTGCATTGGCTCGTCGTCTTCCTGTTGAAAAGTAGCAATTTCGTTACGTAATCGCTCAGATAAATAGGAAGGGTTAAAACGAGACAAAAATTCACGAGTTAAATTTGCCCAAGTTCGTATTAAACCCGGCGTTAGTTTGTTCCACCAAGTTTTAGCTCTGTTCCTCAATGAATGAGGAAACAACCGAAGCCTCAGTATCTCCGGATTTACTCCTGGTAGTCTAAACGATCCAAAGATTTCTTGGAATGTTTTCAGATGTTCCCTAGCATCCTCTGTAGCAGCACCACTAAATTGGCCAGCAAAATTAATCATGCTGAACATGACAGGTTTCAGCTCGAAATTATCAGCTTCCACGTCTGGCAGGGTGGTTTCTAGTTCCACATGATCATTGATCATATAATCTTCGCATGACCGGCGTGCGGCCTCAGCAGCAGGAGGATCGGCAGGCCGGCCGTTTCCTCCATCTCCGATAGGATCTTCAGGACCTCGGGGATTCCCTTGGTTGTTCATGGCCTCTAACTGTTCTTCAAGGTATTCGTTTCTGGCTAGCACGAGTCGGAGTTGGTTCCTAAGATTGCACGAGCGTTCGATTTCAGGATCTATCTGATACTCAGGTTCCTTTCCTCGTCTCGATCTGCGCATAAGCAAACGGAAAACCTTGTGAAAAGCACAGGGTGAACAATCCAAGTTTAAACTGGAAAATTAAAAAAAATGCAGTAAAAGTAGGGTAAAGATATGTTGCCAGTCCCCGGCAGCGGCACCAAAAACTTGTTGTGTGTAAAAGAGTCTATCGCAATAGAGTGCAAGTGTACACGACGCAAGTAGTAAAGTGATACACGAAGTATCAGATGTCGAATCCACAGGGACTGGAAATAGCGTTAACCTTGAATTACTGCACAAAGAAAAGATAATTTTAATTGTTTGTGAAGGAATAATAAAAAGTACTGAAAATAAAAGAGTAAAGAAATCAGGATAGAGAGAATGGGCCGATATTGATTTGCTTAGTCGTGTAGGTGTTGCAATGTCTAGGACTCTCTGTTCTGTCTTTGCGCCTGTCGAGGCAGCACCTGTCGCGGCAGCGATCACACAACTTTGTACTTCAAGCTTGGCAAGAATCCCTGCTATGCCTTGGCCTATCCCTAGGTCCAAGTCTGTCGATGAACACGTCCTTGATGATACCTCCAGGCGTGAATCGAAGGATGAACACCGATGTTGTTGAATTCTTCCTTAGCCACTTAACCTCGTCCTATCCCTAGGTCCGAGATAGTTCAACCATAAACTGGAGAACCCGTACTTATTCCTTTCGTATACTTAACTCTCTCGATATTAAGTAAATGTATAATCTCACAATGCTCTCTCGATACTCTTGTAAGATGTTGAAAACCAGAATAAGCAAACTTGAAGTCTATTTTATTGAACAGAAAAATTCCTAAAACAAAGCAATCCTTCCAACTACTTTACAGAATCAACCCTTAGCCCTAGGGGAAGTTTAGAACATGATGGGAAGGGAGAAAACGACTTGGATTTAGGGGAAGAAGGCTAGAAAATATGATGTCCTTCCCTAGGTCGAATTACATGCCTTTATATAGGCCTTGGGTTCAAGTTTTCTAATATGGCAAGAATACAACTTTAAATTAAAGTGCAACTTTATTAAAGACCAAATCTTCAAAGTAGATGTCTTTAATTCGTCCTCTCTACTTGCTTGGAGTTTCTTCCTTGAACTTTGGGCTTGGCTTTCATTCTGATCTAGGGCTCAGAAAAATATATGAGTGCTCCACGACAGACCGACTTAATTTCTTCTTTCTATCGAGCTCCATTTTACTTTTTCCCTTCACCATTGCTGTCGTCCTTGGTTGCCACGGCAGCGGCCTTGGCAGCATCCTTCTTCTCGGCTGCAGTCCAGTATTCCAACTATGCTTCTCCACTGCCATGAGTCTGCTACAGCAGCTACCTGCAAAAGTAACCAAAATCAGCAGCAATTGTGCCTTTTTGTATAATTTTGATGTATAACTGAAATCTATCCTAAATGCAATGAATTATGCTTGAATGCAGCAGAAATATGGGTTAAATCGGGGGTAAAATATAGAACTTTTACACACTCAACAGTTTTGGCGGGATTCGTCACGGTTCTAAATGCTCATGACCGCATCCTTCATCTAATGATCACTTGGTTGTTTAGGCCATCCGGAGGAAAATATTCTACAATCCACCAAGTTGATGGTTTTTGGCTTAGATGCTTTCGCGAGAGGAAACGTTCTAACCTTGCTCGCGTTATGTTTGCAGAGATAGTCTTCCTCGTTCAACATCGTCACACCACTCTTGTTACTTCATTCACTTATGGCACGACTTTGAGCTACTTTTTTCACTAAGAAGGAGATCGATTGTTCTCATGATTATCCGACGAATCTCACTGATCCGATTGATGAGAGGTCTCTATCTCGGGGCAAGTTTCATTATTTCAATTGTAACTGGCTTCGCCTTTCCGAGCTTTCTAGTGATGCTATACCCGAAGAGATTGCAAATCCTCCCGTAGCTCCTCAAGCTCCTCCTCCATCCATGGATTCTCTCATGACTTACCTTAATGAACAATTCACGGGCTTATGCACGGGAATTGGTTCTATAGATCAAGTCATGATTTTCGGGTTTTCCGCCATTGATACTCACTTCACAAGCTTGGAAGATCGCATGACCAATGTAGAGAAGCGTATCACTTCCATTGAAGCCGAGCATAATTCTATGAATATCTCTCTTACGACCTTCCATGATAAATGGTGTCAATCAAGGAAGAACGATGATGCCAATAAAGATGAAGATGAAGAAGATGGTGATGGAGACGAGTCTTAGATTAGTCTTTGCATCTCATTCATGTCATCTTAGGATTTATATTTATGCACTTTAATTTATGTTTTTAGGACTAAGTTTATCATATTAGAATTAAGTTTATCATTTTAAAACCCATGCTTTGATTTATGTTTAGATTTTAAGTTTGATGTTTCTTTAAGTTATGAACTTTATGATTATATATTTAAATGTTGATTGGTTTATTATTATACCTTTATAGCCTATGTCTCTTTTTTGATCTAACAAAAAGGGGGAGAGGGAAGTTCACAAGCTCACTTAAACTCTAATCTTAAAATTTACCTAGCTAACATTAAGGGGGAGTTGTTTCCCAAAGTTTTTCAAAAGACTTAAAAATTTTAAGCTTTGGTTTTGTTATATCAAAAAGGGGAGATTGTAAAACCTATGTTTGATTTTGATATAACAAAGTGTTTTAAGGACCAGATTGAAATCTCTAAATAAATTTTTAAGTCCCCTAAAAGGTTTCAAATCATCAAAGCTTTGCTCTGGTTTGAAAAACTCAAACTCCTAAACTTTTTCTAAGTGTTCCAAGGCCAAACTGCTCAAAAACGTCTATGAGTATCGATACGCCCCTAAGGGAATTGATACATTTTTCAGAAACTTGGCTACTAGAGACAAATGTATCGTTACGCTCCTTACCGTATCGAAACGAGGTATCGAAACAGATTCCATCTGTATCGATACACTGTCTCTATAAAATCCCAAGGAGTTTGAATCAAGTATCAATACGATCTCACCTGTATCGATACGCTTTAAAAATATTTTTTAAATCAGAGCTTTAAATATTTTGACTGTTGGCTTGGTAGTTGGTTGGTAACTGAATTTTAAATAGGGTATCGATACACTATAGCACGTGTCGATACAATATCCTCCAATGAGCTATGTTGAAAAAATTGCATCGATACGGTATTCCCCGTATCGATACGCTTCCCTAACATGTATCGATACGCCTCTCTTATATTTGTACAACGGCTATTTATTTTTGTGAGACATGTATCGATACGCCTCCTCGAGTACCGATACGGTAGGTTGCAGAAGTGCATTTATGGTGGTAAGAGAGGGTTTCAACGGCTACAATTTATTTCCTAACAACCCAAACAGCTATAATCAATGAAGAGGATATAAAAAGAAGCCATTTGAAGACCAACAACAACTATGGATCCTAAGAGAAACATCCATACACAAAATCCAAGCTCTTGTGCCAAAATTTTCATTCTTGTAAAAATCCCAAATTATATTGAGTGTAAATCTTATCTTGTATCTTCAATTTGGGTTGAGTGCTTGTATTCAAAGGGGCAAATTTGTATTGAGAGATATCTTCATTGCCTTCTATTTTCTTCTTTGTAACCAAGTGAGATTTTGGTCAATTTTGGGTAGAAAATTGACCGGTTTTGTAAAGGTTTCCTCCTAAGCCTAGAAAAGGGGAAGATCAACTAGTGGAGTTGTTGAAAAATCCTTAGTGGGAGCTAAGGTAGTGGATGTAGAGTTCATTTGGAACTTGAACCACTATAATTGCCTTGTTCTTCATTTTTATTCATTCCATTTCATCTCCAAAAATTTAAAAACCCAATTCACCCCTGTTGGCTTTGATCAATCATTTGATCCACTCAACAGCTTTATTCACCAGAAATACACATACATATACATAGAAATCGATAGTAAGAGGGGAGATGAAAAACAAATGAGCAACTGATTAAATTGATATTTAATAAATAAAAATCATATATAAGATCTTGTTACTCATAGCATGCAACTGCTACTTGAAACTTGAATGAGGAAAAAAATTGAGAAAAATATAATAAAGGTATCCATTTATGATTTCTCTGGATCAATAACTTTAGTAACAACTTCTTTATTCAGCTCCTTGCCAAACCTGTAAATCAAGAAATATATCAACTTTACATTCCTATTTCATTATTCATGATTTAAACAATCACAACATGATTATAGGTAAGTGGCAATTTTATTAGAGAGATTAAACTTCCATTAGAGATAAAATAAAATCGAAGAGACCACAACCATTAAATCCTAATTTTATTAACTTCCATGATTCCATCAAATGACAAAAACAAAGATTTCAACAAAAAATATAATGTAAACTTAGAGTTACCTAAGCAATATAGCTACAAAATTGTATGACACCAACTTCTATTTTAGCTTATCAATTTAAAGTGGAGTCTTTATTTATTTTAGTTGAACAATAGTCAAATGAATAACAACAAGTAAGGAAGAGAGTTAATTTATGAGAATGTATAATTCAAACATCAATAAATTTTTAAAATGACATATAACAATACCAATTAATTTGAATGCATAATCAATCAATTTTCAGCTTATTAACAACAATATTTTTTTGCATATATAACTAGAATAACATAATAAAACCTTAACGACATTTTAATCCACATCCTTTAGTTGATTTCACTGGTGTTAGAACCAATGATAGTTCATAGCTACAGAGTAAAATGAAAAAAAGATAGAAAGACACCACTGCAACTAAATACACCATTTAGATTGAAAATTATAGAAATAGATTGCCACTTTACAAGAAAATTAAAAGGCATTTTTCAATCTTAAGCCATTTTTAACAATTAAGAAACAATATTTACACACCAAAAGAGAATAAGGATAAAAAAATACCAAAACTTCTATTTTTTAAAATTCTCAACAAACAACTACCAGAGAAATTATTAGCAATCACCATTAAACCAAATATATATAAATATATATTGTTTTCTTTACTTTTAACTTAAAAATTAATAAATAAAATAAACTTAATAGAGATAAGACGCTGGATGCAGGACTTTATATATTGATTCATGTTTTTTTATATTGAATAAGATGATTTTTATTAAAATCAACCAAAAGGTTTTGTCCAGTAACATGGACAACTACATATCCTACTAAGTAAAAAGGCAACAAAATTGTTGGGTTTATAGCACGCTCGAATCAATCACCGAAACCGTCAATGAGGGTTGTAAATGTTTGGTGGTTGAATTGGCTAAAATCGAAATAAAGGTAGACAAGTGACACAATGATTTTAGAGTGGTTCGGCCTTCTAACAAGCACCTACATCCACTACCTTAGCACACCACTAAGGATTTCCAAATTCACTCAACAATGAATTCGTCCCCTTTTACCGGTTTAGGAGGAAACCGTTACAACCCTATCTTTTGGACTTGGCTAAGATAGAACCAACTCTAGTTTTTCTCTAAAGGCTAAACTAGAACCTCTCTTTTTACAAGGAATTTGTTTGGTAAACTTAATACCTCACAAGGTGGGTGTTTACACAAATTTAAGCTCACAAGAGTACAAGAATTTACAATAAAGCTCACTCTCTAAAGACTATGTACAAGAGAATAGTAAAATAAGGGTTTAGACTCTTATTCTCTTGACCATGTTGCTTGGATGTTGTCTCTAACATTCTTCAAGTGTTCCACCCTTCAATTTATAGTCTCAGTTGAGTTTGTGGCCGTTACTAGCCGTTAGGGATGTTTTGGAGCCGTTGGAGCCTTTATTTCCCGCAATAAATGCAGTTTTGCAGCTACCCGTATCGAAACATGTGTCCATGTTTCGAAACAGTCTCAAAATAGAAAGAGTCGTTATGTGAAATAAGGAGGCCGTATAGAAACGGGTAGGGCCGTATAGAAACGGGTAGGGCCGTATAGAAACGGGTGAGGCCGTATAGAAACGGGTGAGGCCGTATAGAAACGGCTGTATAGAAACATGTGAGGCCGTATAGGAACGGGTGAGGCCGTATAGGAACGACCGTATAGAAACAGGTGAGGTCGTATAGGAACGGGTGAGGCTGTATAGGAACGACCGTATAGAAACATGTGAGGCCGTATAGGAACGGGTGAGGCCGTATAGGAACGGCCGTATAGAAACGGGTGAGGTCGTATAGGAACGGGTTTTGAAAGTTTCAAAACGTTTCGAAACAGATTATGCCTGTATCGAAACGGGTACATTAAAAGCACTAGTTTGGCTACTTAAAAACATTTCAAACATTGCCATAACCATTTAAAACATCCACAAACTTATTTTCAAGTTGTTTGGACTTAAAAGCATTTTTGAAATCTTTTCAATTTAGTCCAAAAGTATTTTTCAATTATTATATCAAAATATTAGTCCTACGATCTCCCCCTTTTTGATATAATAAAACCAACTTGAAAATTTATTTGGGATTCTCCCCTTTTGTATTTTTAAAAATTTAAATAAGAGATTTCAAAAAATAAAAGAAGTTAAAGCTCCCCCTTATTCTCTTGAAAAATCAAATTTTCAAACCATTTCTCCCCTTTTTGTTATATCAAAAAGAATTTAAATAACTTTAAGTTCAAAATAACTTAGGAGGTTAAAAAAATTGACACAAATAAAAATTTTAGTTTTAAAATGGCTCCCCCTTACTCAAGCATCATTGTTAGGCTTAACAAATAATCCAAGACTTTTAAAACGAAAATTAGATAACCAAAGATAAAAGAAAATAAAAGCTATAAACTTAGAGGTTATCCAATTTCTTCACTTGCGTGACTAGAGCATTTTCATGTCTTTGCATTTCTTCTCATTGCTCCAACACACCTACAAAAGACATTCACTTGATTTTTGGTATCCAAATTGCTTTAGATCCATTTACGTTAGTCACAATGTCTTTAGTTCCCTTAGGAACTCATACTTGTCTAATCTTATAAGATTTTTTCTTCCTAATAGGACAAGTATGTAAGGAATGACCATGATAATGACAATGTGAGCATTTTGCCATTATGTGACAAGTTGAATTATTGAAAACAATTTCTTTTTCTTTTGTTAAGCTTTCAAGCTTAACTTTCAAATCAAGATTTTCTTTTTCTAAAACATCTTTACTTGTTTTTGAGAACTCCAAATCATTTATCAAAATTTCATTTTGGTTTTCAAAATCCACTTTTGTTTTCAAAAGAAAATCATTTTCAAATTCAAGTTTTGAAATCATTTTCTTAAATTTGGAATTCATGGTCTCAAATTCCAAAAATAATTCATCGAAAGTATCTTGCAACTCATCGAAAGAGTAAGAATTAAGCTCATTTGAGATAGAAGATACCTTAGGCTCATCGAGAGCCAAAACACCATCCACATTTGGATTGGAGAGAAGGTTTGCACATGATTGATCATCATCTTTCTTTTCTCCCTTCTTGTTGCCTTAAAGCTTTTCAAGTTTCTCCCATAATTCTTTGGCACTTTTGCATGTGGAGATCCTTTTGGAAACTTCTTCGTTAAGGCCACAATAGAGAATGTGCCTCGCCTTGGTGTTTAGCATTGCCTTCGTCTCGTTGGCACTCCTTTGCTTTTTCTTCTTTTTCGGAGCTTCCAAATATCCGTCTTCAATGATGTCCCAAACCTCATAGTCTTGAGACTTGATGAAGAATTTCATGATATTTTCTCATTGGAAGTATGCTTCTCCTTCGAAGAGCGGGGGACACGAGATAGAGCGGCCTTCTTCAAATCTTGCCATTTTCTTGAGCGGTGGAATTCGAGCGAATGATCTTTACTCCCGGATGTTAGTCATTCGATGGAGACGAGGCTCTGATACCAATTGTTGGGTTTATAGCACGCTTGAATCGATCACCGAAACCGTCAATGAGAGTTGTAAATGTTTGGTGGTTCAATTGGCTAAAATCGAAATAAAGGTAGACAAGTGACACAATGATTTTAGAGTGGTTCGGCCTTCTAACAAGCACCTACATCCACTACCTTAGCACACCACTAAGGATTTTCCAATTCACTCAACAATGATTTCGTCCCCTTTTACCGGTTTAGGAGGAAACCGTTACAACCCTATCTTTTGGACTTGGCTAAGATAGAACCAACTCTAGTTTTTCTCTAAAGGCTAAACTTGAACCTCTCCTTTTACAAGGAATTTGTTTGGTAAACTTAATACCTCACAAGGTAGGTGTTTACACAAATTTAAGCTCACAAGAGTACAAGAATTTACAATAAAGCTCACTCTCTAAAAACTATGCACAAGAGAATAGTAAAATAAGGATTTAGACTCTAATTCTCTTGACCATGTTGCTTGGATGTTGTCTCTAACATTATTCAAGTGTTCCACCCTTCAATTTATAGTCCCAATTGAGTTTGTGGCTGTTACTAGCCGTTAGGGATGTTTTGGAGTCGTTGGAGCCTTTATTTCCTGCAATAAATGCAGTTCTGCAGCTACCCGTATCGGAACATGTGTCCCTGTTTCGAAACAGTCTCAAAATAGAAAGAGTCGTTATATGAAATAAGGAGGCCGTATAGAAACGAGTAGGGCCGTATAGAAACGGGTGAGGCCGTATAGAAACGGGTGAGGCCGTATAGGAACGACCGTATAGAAACATGTGAGGCCGTATAGGAACGGGTGAGGCCGTATAGGAACGGTCGTATAGAAACAGGTGAGGCCGTATAGGAACGGGTGAGGCCGTATAGGAACGACCGTATAGGAACGGGTGAGGCCGTATAGGAACGAGTGAGGCCGTATAGGAACGGCCATATAGAAACGTGTGAGGCCGTATATGAACGGGTTTTGACAGTTTCAAAACGTTTCGAAACATATTATGCCTGTATCGAAACCGGTACATTAAAAGCACTAGTTTGGCTACTTAAAAACATTTCAAACATTGCCAAAACTATTTAAAACATCCACAAACTTATTTTCAAGTTGTTTGGACTTAAAAGCATTTTTGAAATCTTTTCAATTTAGTCCAAAAGTATTTTTCAATTATTATATCAAAATATTAGTTCTACAATAACCCAAAATAAATTTACAACATCACAACACTTTGCTACAACAAAAAGCGAGAAATTAGACAACTATTATAACACAACAATTACGATTCCATACTGAAAAACACTTCGAGGGAATACTAAACTCAAAAAGAAAAGAATCAATATAATAAGAGAGCAAAAAATGAGTTCAAAATCATTAGATCTGATCAAATTCAACGAAAGTATAAAAAAAATGAGAGGGGGGAGAACCCTTACCAGGAGAAGAGGAGAGTTAATTTTTCATTTTAAGAATTTCATGATCTGTAGAATGAACGAGGAAAGATTTGTTTGAAATACTTACTTTATTTTAGGGGCATTTTTGTCCAAAACGACTAGAATTGTTTAATACCTAACAAATCAAAGGTAATAGCATTCTGGGAATTTAATTAAAAACATGCTACTGCTGGGATTTAAAGATTACCCCTCCAACGGTATTCACTCGAATTAAATATAGGTATGTGATTTCAAAAAAAATTATTACCCCTAATAATGATATTTTCTTTGAACCAAACACCCCTAAATGTAAAATCCTTTAAGCCAAATAGTCAGTATCTTGAATAATATCAACAGATTACAACTTTACAACAATGTTTTCATACGAATACTTTTCTTAATTATGCTTGAAAATTCTATGCTTTTCGGTACGAAGCTACTCTATTTAAGTTAATGGTTTTGGTATATGAAAATACGACAGAAATGTTCCTATTAGCCGACAATATCATCCATTTTTAGATTGCTAGAAAATGGCAAGAAAGAAAAAAAAAAGAATACAAGAGTCGGCTACTTTAGGGAGAAAAAGACATCATAATAATTTGATAAAAAAAAAAGACATCATAATAAAGCTCCCTCTCTCTTAATTCATTTCAAGATATAGTCGACTCTTTGAACAAGTCCGGGTCAAGTACCATGATTCGAATCATTTCTTTCTCACACTATTTCCAAATTTTCAACGATTCACATAGATGGACGAAATTAGGATGGAATTACGAGAAGATCAGATCAATTAATTTCAAAGTAAATAAGGTCTTAAAATAATTAAAATATAAAAATTACGCTATTCTAAGTTTAATTTTATAAATTTTAAAATTAAAAGATCCTAAAAAATAATTAAATTAGAAAAATAAAGGATCAAGATTTAATTTTAATAGTTTTAAATTACATGGTTCTAAAAATAATAAATCATAAAATTTTGGGGCTTTGCCCCTCTCACCTTATAAGTCACTCAGTCTATGCAAATAGGTATGTAAAATACAGGATTTTTACTATTATCATACTCGATATAAATTCTTTGAAACAAGATATACAGACTTTGGAGTAATCTTGATTATGGGGTTCGTAATTAATTAGTTAAAGTGATTAAGTACAATGGTTTCATTTGATCTTGGATTCTTAAACATCTAGCTTAGTTAATTGGATGGATGGTTGGTTTGGCACTTCGTTAATGCCCGACTCCTTCTCCATCTCTTCAGCTTCAAAAGTGGAATGAACTCCATACAACACATAGAACACGGTTATCAAACATGCCCACACACCGAACCTTTGGAACGACAGCGTCTTCAGTGTTGTCATGAGGAAGACATTAAGGAAAATGGATACGGCTGCCGGCCAAGGCATGAATGGTACCGACCACTCACTCGGCTCGCTAACGCAAGGGATCGTGTACCGGAACACGGCCGTCATTGTGACCATGAGCCCACCGAATAGAGGCAAACCCCACCATTGCTGTTTCAGTTTCCATGATATGGAGAACCCTATGGCGCTTGATGTGAGGAGGAAGAGGAAAGACAGTGTTTTGAAAGGTGGGTTTTGGCTTACGAGCACATATCTTCGGTAGATTGTAGCGTTGGCCACCAGGTAGAACACCGACAGTGTGCCGATCGAGATCATTCCGATCACTATGTCCAGGTCCGTGAACAGTGCTATTGATGCCGTGCAGAGCCCTGCGTCATACGGAGTTGATCAATTCCCTCTACTTATTAAATCAGACATAATGGAAAGTGTGAGTTTTATTAGTCTTTTTTCACTATTCAATGGCAGTTAAGCAAAAACATGAGAGATGGATGAGAGAGAAATCAAAGTTTGCATGTCACTTGCATGAAATACTGAGTTGCATAAATGTTTTATGATTTTATAGTATTAAATAAACTAATAGGTTGGAACTGAACAGTGAAAAAGATGATATGTTTATCCTAAGGAATTCTGTTCAAACTAAATGAATGATTAAGATTTAAAGGAGAAAATGAATAGGTTTTTAAGGAAAAATAATAATCTCGGTTATCTATTTACCCTCATCCAACTAAAAGCAGTAAACAAGTAGATTTTAAGGGGGAAAAATAATCTCGATTATCCATTTACCGTCATAAACCGATTTAAAAAAATATATAACTAAATAAATTTTATAGCGTGCAAATAAATTCTAACCAATATAAATTCATACATGTAAAAGAGGAATAAAATTAATCATGATTTTTTGGTGATTAGATTTTGGGTATCACCTAACATCTGTCACCAAATTCCACACTAACCTTTAGTGAAAAAAGGAAAAAGAAAAGCAATTCTCTTAATACTATCATTCCCATGACAATAAATAATTAGCCTGGCGGAATAAAACTCCAAGTATTTTGAACAATTTTAGTCTTATAGATGAAACAAATTAGGCCATTTCGTGTTAAATCTGAATTTAATTGGCCAATAAATCAGATATCAATGATATAATAAAAAAAATATTATTTTGTGAAGCGAGAATTGTTGAAAAAGAGTAGTCAAGAAATTGGGAAAATTGGCATACCCAAAAAGAGTGTGGCATTTAAGGGGGTGCCTCTTGATGGATGGACATTAGACAGCCAAGAAGGCACAAGTCTTGCCCTTCCAATAACACACAAGTATCTGGCTTGGCCTAACATGGCAACCAAGAGAGAAGCAACAATCCCCATGCTTGCTCCTGCCCCAACAACATTCCCCGTCCACTTCCACCCAATGTTTTGGAAAGCCATTGAATATGATGCCTTTTCAGCTATCTACACACATGCCATAAAATTATACATCAAGATTGTTCCTTTTAAGAAAAAGAAAAAAAAAAGCTTGACATTAGAGTTTAGACGATTGACCTGATTAAAAGGAACCATCATGCATAAAGCCAAGGCCATGAGACAGTAAAGTGCCGAAACGATAAGGACCGACCCGACGATGCCCACCGGAAGGCTTACGGGTGGGTTTTGGATCTCTTCGGCCAAGGTTGAAACCGAGTCATAGCCTATGTAGCTGAAGTAAACTATGGCTGCTCCATCAAGCACACCCCTAATACCATTAGGAGCTATTCCTCCTGGTTTCACCAAGTTGTCAACACTCCCATTGCAGAAAGCGACAATTATGATGAATCCAAAGAAAATAACATGAAAGATTGTCATAATAAGGTTCAAGATTGAGCTTTCCTTTGTACTGCAATCCCGAAAAGAAAAAAAGGAAAAAAACATCCATCACTTTCAGAACCCATTGAAAACACATCAACTATTGTTTTTCTTTGTCTGCAACTCAACAATGAATAAAAAAATAGTGAAAAGACTGATAATGAAACAAAAGAAGAACAATAATGAATTAGAAAACTTGTTTTCCAACAACCAAAACCCAATTATCCAAGCCACTAATAGACAAACAACTAAAAATAAATGCTCCACTTCACTCACTCTCTTGTCAAAGAAATATCTGGCTGAAAAAACATGCCTGTTAAGATCATTAGTAGGAACAGCAGCAAACAACATAAAATAGTTTTTGAAGCAAGAGATCAAACCTATGGCATAGACAGAGAGTGAGAAGAAGAACAAGAGCAACAGCAATGAAATCCAACTTGTTATAGCCTTCAACCAATCCATCAACTTCCACTCTCCATGAATTCGGATCGCGCACTCCGACGGCTGAGCATAAATACTCGGTAAAGCTTCTTGCGACAGCGGCGTTCGATAATACATACTCCATTAGAATGTTTGCTCCAGCAAAATACCCCACAAATTCTCCTACACCATTCCAGAACCAAGAATGGTAAATAAACAAGTTGATGATATATATTGCTATATGCATATTATAATTAATGTTATATGACATATATATACCGAAAGTGACTCTGAGGTAACTGAAGGCACCGCCGGCAACAGGAATATGGACTGAAAATTCAGTGTAACACAAAGAAGAGAGAAGTGCTGAGATTCCAGCAATGATATAGGAAATGAAGACCGAAGGACCGGAAGTGTTGCGGGCTACGGGGCCGGTGGTGACGAAAACACCAACACCGAGCATTCCACCAACACCGAGAGCTACTAAATCATACCACCTGAGCTTCCTCTTCATATCAGCACCAGACCTCAGCCTCACTTGGTTAAGCTCTTGGTCCGGGGTCCAGGTTGCTAGCATTCTCTTTCGAAGCCTATGAGGGGTTTTGGAAAGAGATTGAAGATAGTTGGAGATGAAAACTTTGTTGTGTGTGGATTGAACGGTTTCCATGTTTGTGAAGGAACTGAGTGCTTTGTTGGATTTCAAATGAGAAGATTGAGGTGAGGGTTTAAATATGCATTTAAGGATATATTGGCTAAATGCTGAAGTATGATTGATGGAGAAAGAACCCAATGGGTGACCCTTTAGCTTTATTGAAAATACCAACTTGTCCTTGGGTTTATTCAGACTTTACAATTCCACCCTTTAGCTTTTCTTTATAGATTCAAGACTCCAAAGGGTGTTCTTCTGTTTTATATTTATATAGAAGCATTCAAAGAAAAAGGCCTAGGCGTTTTCAAAACAAGTTTTGTAAGAGGAATAACTATATTTTGAGTGACAGACTTTGACCTAATCCTTAGGAATTTCCACATCCAAAAACCTTTGAAAAAGATGTGACAAGCATCCCCATACACTTTGTTAAAAGGAGACTAAAGATTGCTTCACCATCTGTTTTCAAGAATAATTGGACTTGATTCCTCAACAGAGCGTTGCAGTTGCAATACAGATCACTGTTTTTTTTAAGCTTAACCATGAAATAATTGTCTAAATTATACTATTTTTTTATATAGGTGTTTAAACTTTGTTTTGGGCCGATTAGGTGCCTAACGATTTCTTCCGTGATCCAAATAGGTGCCTCATCGTAACTGATGTTAATTTTCTGTCGTTATCCAATAAAAATCATACATGTGGCAGTATTAGACATTTTCTAAATTTTATTTATTTTTTAAATAAATAAAAAATTTAAAATATCTTGAAATTTTCAAATAATCCCAAAATAGTCCACAAATCCCTAAACCCCCAAATCCGGCCACTCCCATCGGCGTTAGAGTGAAGCGCACTCCCCTCTCCGAACAACCCACACACCGTTCATCGTTCATTATGTTGTCGTTCGTCGCGAATCATTCGAATGAACCATTTGACGTATTTTGACGGTTCGCACGGCGTCAGCCGATTTTCGGAGATGAGGGTGGGTTAAATGGTCGTGATGGTCCGAAGATGGATGTGATGGACGCAGCATGACAATTGACAGTGAAATCAGGTGAAATTGAGATTTGGGTTTTGGGGTTAGGGATTTCAAAATTTGAGGCTATTTTATAAAAAATGGGGTTATTTTGTTTTATTATTATTTATTTATTTTTAAATATAATTTCAGAAATTTAAGAAGGTGACATGTGTCAGATAACGGAATTTAACGGTGAAAATTAACAGACAGTAACAACGGGCATCTATTTAAGTAATGTTGAAAACATTAGACACCTAGTTGATCCAAAATAAAATTTAAACATTTAATTAGAAAAATGTATAATTTGAACACTTATATAACGGTTAAAAGCCAAAAAAAGAAAGGCCTCTTGTTTTTGAAAATATTGAATTTTTAGAGTGTCACACGTGTAGTTGCACTATAAAACAAAAGATTTGATGTTAATCTTCTCTAATTATCTTACCAAAACTGCAGTAAGCAGTATTGGCCCATTTGTCTGATGTGTGGATATTCAAGGAAGGATAACATTCAAGTTTATCATGAAAACTATAAATATATTTATACAATCTTCTGCTTACGGTGAATAATGTGAAACCTGATCAACTTCTCTAACAGCAAGGCCTAGCTAGGTTAATTCTCAGAGTTGAATATCGGTCACGTGGCTAAGAATATATATATATATATATATATATCAAAATTTGCAAATCTTGTGCCGGTGTAGCCTTTTTCTCATTCAGAAAACGAAGCTTTCGGCGCTTCATGTTCATTAATGGCCGTTCCAACAGCTAGGCTGTACATGATGTTTAAAGTAGAAAAGAAGAAAAATATAGCTTTTCAGTTTTCACCATCAACCAGAGAAATAGTAGCAATGGATTAAACTGTTGGCATATTATGCTTTAGTTATAAGTTACAATATTGTAAGTTTAATGATTCTCTAAGCCTATCCTTTTGGTAAAGTGCATGGTTTTGATGAAAGAATCAAATCAGATTCATATTTTAAAGCATCTCGAATATCATTTGCCAACCCTGTGACTTATCAAGATCTCATCTTTTCTTTTTCTATGTAGTATATACCTGTGTTTTTCTCTCTCCCATCCCAGCCTGCCAATTCCTATTTCAGAATAAAATAATAGAAACATTACAAGTGGCACATTCGCATTTGTTCTTCGAATTCACAGTTTTTAAATTGATAAGTTTCTGCTAGTTTATCTGCACCAAATGCAGGATTTATGATGATAAAGATTAGTTTTATTGGTGGGGGGAATTGTTGAGATTTTAGGATGTATCTTTAGCAACTCAACCACTTGTTTAGGATGATATGTAGGGTGAGTAGAGTGGCCGGTGGTTTAACAAGCTTAAAAGGGATGATCAAATCCATTCGGGAAGGAAATTTTATGATTGAAGCATTCTGAAAATTAATAAGCTCTTTGTGCTTGCCCTAGAACAAAAAAATTAAAGATATGAGCAGTGCGAGATTGTCAACGGATTTTGGCCACCGGAAGGTGTGGACGGTATTTGTGAGAAATCTCTCGACGACCATCCACTGGAAAGGGGTATGGCAGGTGTTTGATCGACACGGGGTGGTGGTGGATGTTTTCATCCCTCGGAAACTGGCTAAGAATGGATCTCGATTTGGGTTTGTGAGAATGAGCAGTCGAGAGGATGCTGAGCGGGTGGTAGAACGCCTACATGGTAAATGGATCTATGGTTCCCGTATCTCTGTGTTTCCAGCAAAATATGGAGACCGCGATTCGTTTTGGAGACGGAAACAGGCTAACACAAGCACAGAGCAGTCGGCACAGGCAGGGAATCTGCGATCTAAAGTCCCGTTGAAGCAGCGATCGGAGGAGGAGGTCAATCACTGCAACACATTTGATTACTCAGTGCAGGGGTTTGTGGCGGCCGATAAGTTAGAAATTTTGCACAATTGTGCAGTGGTATGGTGCAAGCAGCCATGGAGTATTAAGGAACTTGCAGCAAGACTGCACTTGACGGCGGTAGAGGGTTTGTCGATCTTGTGTATCGCTGGCTCAATGATCTTGTTCATGTTTAAGGACACATCAACACGTGATAAGGTATTGCTTTTAGAATCAATACGAGGGTGTTTCTCAAGGCTAGAACAGTGGTCACCGGAGCTAGGCATAGAGACGAGGAGGGTTTGGCTATCGATCAAGGGCGTACCGATTCATGCGTGGTAACAAAAATCATTCGAAAGCATTGCGCATATTTGGGGGAATTTTGTTCGTTTAGCGGATGCTACTGACTCGCCTCAGTCGTTTGAATATGGATGGATGTTGATCGAAACATAATCTATGTCGTGCATCGATGCTAAGGTGAAACTGGAGGTGGACGGTGTGTGTTTCCCTATACTCGTTAAAGAACTTAACACATTTGGCCCTTGGATGGAGTGTGAGTGTACGGTGGCGCTGTCAGATGATGATGGTACTGATTCATCGGCATCGGGATCGGATGGGAGGAAGATGCGTTCAGGTGATGATCGCCATTTGAAGGCAGTAGGGAATTTCAAACCCGTCGGGGTCCAAATTTCCTCAGAGCGGACGGAGCAGTGGCACTGCAATCACCTTTGGGAAGTGAGTTACCGGTTGGACCACGCTGATGGCACCCAGGATGAGTTTGGCTCGAACGGGATGCCGGAGCTGAAAGAGGTGCAGGAAGGTCAATTTGCGGAGTCGATGGATGAGCAGGATTTCGATAGGGCGGTGGGCGAGGCTGGGAAGAGTTCTACATTAGACAACCATCTTGAGGTGATTTGTTCGCATTCAACTAGGAGTCTCCCATTGGATTTGGATGCAAACATTGTGGAGATGGTTGAGCCGGTTGCAACTACCGTGGACTTGGTGGATAAAGATTTTTCAAACGTTGCTGTGGCAACATATAAGGTTTGCCCAGGGGAAAAAGTCATCGTGTTTAGACATTGCAAACCAAAACTCCCTTCTTTGGATTAACGGTCGAAAAACAAAGTCCATCAACCTCCTTTCGGGAGTGCCTCTGCTGCAAAAAACTGGTAGGGGCAGACCGCGTAAACAGGTTCCACAACAACAAGTTTCGACGCAGGTTGTGAACGCCTCACTATTCGACTCGAATTTTCAGAATCGACAGAAATTGTTATCTAGAGAAATTGCGGCGACAGTGGCATTGGGTAGTATTGTCGGGGTCAAGACCGTGGGGGTGTGAAGAAGACATTATAAAGGATCTCACATGAGTTTTTTCCGGGGAGAATCGAGGTCAGTGAGGATGCGCGTAGTGTCGTGGAACGTCAGGGGGTTAGGTTCAGCTTTGAAGCGTAGGGCGGTGAGTGATGTAGTTAAAAAACAACGTGCAGACATGGATATGCTTCAAGAATCAAAGTTAGAGGAAGTGCATCGTTATTGGTTGCGAGTCTATGGGTGTCCGATGGATATGAGTTTATTTTTTCACCTTCGATAGGTGCCTCGGGGGGCCTGATTACAATATGGGAAGGATCCCATTTCAGTCTATCTTCGGTGGAGGTGGATCGTTATTTTATTCTTTTACAGGGGAGATGGTGCATGTAGGATTTGAATTGCTGCACATTGAATGTCTACGCTCCTTGCGATGTGTCGGCACAAAATCTGTTATGGCAGCGTCTTGGAGATTTAATTCTGAACATCCCAGGTCCTTGGTGCCTCGCGGGCGATTTTAATTCGGTGAGATGGTTATCGGAACGTGCCGGGTGCAGCTCGGTTGCGTCAGGTATGGAAGCTTTTTCTGAATTTATTGAGTTTTCCAGTCTTGTGGATCTGCCGTTGAAAGGGAAGCAATATACTTGGTTCGGAAGGGGTTTTCGCCGGAGTCGTATAGATAGGTTTTTGATATCGTCAGCTTGGGTAGATGCCTTTTCCAATATTGATCAGCTTTCTTTGCCTAGAGGGGTCTCGGATCATACGCCGTTATTGTTGCTATGCGATGATCAGGATTGGGGACCTCGACCATTTCATTTTATCAACTGTTGGTTGGATGATAAGAAACATGTTCAGGAAATGGCTGATGAGTGGTGTCGGTTGTCGGAATTGGGAGTTGGAACAGAAAATATAATGGTAAAACTTAGGCATCTGAAGAAGTTTTTGCGTAGTTGGAACCGAACTATTTTTGGAGATGTTGAGCAAGAAGTTCATTCGATACAGGCTCAGTTAGAGGGTCTAGATGCTGCGGGAGTTGAGGGGGATCCGTGTGAGTCTGAATCGGAGCTGATAGAACGGAGAAGAGAGTGGATGCAACTGTTATGGCAGGCTATAAGGCGCAAAGAGTCCCTTTGGAGACAAAAATCAAGGGCTAATTGGTTGCGATTAGGGGATCTTAATACAACATTTTTCCACCGCGCGGCAAAACTTCGAGCTGTGCGGAACTCAATTACCGAGCTGCTGATTAATGGCCGTTAGGAAACAGATGTACGTCGGTTACGTAACTACATTGTGGATGCATTTTCGACACATTTTGAGGCCGTAGAACGACATTGTGTTTGGAGTATTGAGGGCGAGTTTCATCAGGTTGATAGAACGACAAATGAAGCTTTGGTGGCTCCGTTCGGTATAGAGGAAGTTTGAGAGGTAATTCGCGGGTGTGATGGCTCGAAGTCGCCGAGACCGGATGGCTATAGCATGGCTTTCTTTAAGTCATGCTGGAATATAGTTTAAGGGGACGTGGTGCGTTTTTTGGGAGAGTTCCACGCTGCGGGCAAGTTGGCTCCAAGAGTGAATTGCACCTTTCTAGTTTTGATTCCGAAGATTGATTCACCTAAGGCTCTTAGTGACTATCGGCCGATCAGTCTTGTGAACTCCGTATACAAAATTCTAGCGAAGCTGCTAGCAAAGAGATTGCAAACGGTGTTGGGTTCGTTGATAAGTGATCATCAGTCGGCTTTTGTTCGTGGACGACAAATTGTTGATGGCATTTTATTGGCCAACGAGGTAATACACTCCTTGCGCAAGAGTATGACGGGCGGTTTTGTACTTAAATTGGACTTTGCTAAAGCCTATGATTGCGTACGGTGGGACTTCTTGGATTATATGCTCGCGTGTATGGGTTTCTGTGAGGTTTGGCGTCGATGTATAATGGAATGTGTGTCCACTGTTCGTATGTCGGTTTTGCTAAATGGTTGCGCTACGAGAGAATTTCTGTTAGGCCGTGGTTTAAGGCAGGGATGTCTGTTGTCGCCTCTGTTATTTGTTATCGTGGTTGAGGCTTTGCATAGCCTTTTGGTTCAGGCTAAGGCGGCGAGCCTTATTCAGGGGGTGCACATTGTTCCGGGTGTGTCAATCTCACATCTGCAGTTTTTGGACGACACGATTTTATTTTTTGAAGCCTCGCCTGGATGTGCCGATACTATCTGACGGTTGCTCTGTTGTTTCCAAGTTTGCTCTGGTTTACAAATAAATTTTGGTAAATCTTCGTTGTTCGCTATTGGTGTTGAGGATGGTCTCTTTGACTCGTGCGCTAAGGCTTTGGGTTGTCGACGTGGTATATTTCCTTTAAATTATCTGGGGATGTCGTTAGGAACTAATCCTCGACGCGTGGCAGTATGGGAGCCTGTTCTTGCAAATGTCCGACGGAAACTTGCTGGGTGGAAGCGCACTTCGATGTCTTTCGCGGCGCGAGTGACTTTGGTTAACTCTGTTCTCTCTTCACTTCCAGTTTATTACATAGGTGTGTTTAGGATCCCGAAAGGTGTTATTGCGGCTATTGATAAGGTGAGACGTGTCTTTCTTTGGGGTGGTGTAAATTTGCATCGTAAGATGAGTCGAGTGAGCTGGAAAATGGTGTGTCGACTGCGTCACTTGGGCGATTTAGGGGTGGCGGACCTACAGGTTCGTAATACAGCTCTGTTAGCTAAATGGTCGTGGCGATATGCCACTGACACATCTTCCTTATGGAGGGCTATTATCGTGGCAAAGTATGGCGAGGCTGCCCAATGGTGGCGTTTCAATTCCTCTCGTCAACGAGTGATGTCTTTTGTATGGAAGCAAATAGTGCAAACGGCTTGTTCAATTGATGTGCAGAGGCATTTGCATGATAAATTGCTATGGCAAGTGGGGGATTGGAGCCGCGTTCTTTTTTGGTTTGATGCATGGTGCGCGGAAAAGCCTTTGAAGGATATCTTTTCGCGTCTGTTCTCTTGTGTCCGAAATCGTCTTGCTTTGGTTATAGATTACTCGGTGCAGAGGGCTTTTCGACATTCCCTGTGGGCTGATTTTTTTCGACGTCCCCTCCGTTCGTTTGAGTTGGGGAAGCTTCGAGAGTTGTGGTCTGTGGTGGGCGACGTTCAACTGCAGGTTGGCTATCGTGACAAGCTGGTTTGGTCCCCGGATGCTCGCGGGTTATTTTTGGTTAAGTCCATCTCTCAGATGTTGATGCTTGATCGAGCGGGAGAAAGCGATTTTGGAGCTTGCTTTACATGGAAAATTCTTGTTCCGCCTAAGGTACAAGTTTTTTTATGGTTTGTTTGGTTGCGTAGATTGCTCACGTTTGATTCTTTGCGGCAACGGGGTATAGTATTTGATGGCCAAAGCACGTTGTGTATCTGGTGTAAAGATTGTGAGGAGGATGTTGATCATTTGCTATAATCATGTCCGTTTGTTCAGAGTATTTGAGACTGGTTTCGGAGTTGGTGGGGTGTGTGCTTGCCGATACCGATGAATTTGTCGGCTTTCTTCTTGTCGGATTTCCACTGCTCCTTTTCGGGCATTCTTCACTGCTTGTGGGTCTCGTGTGTGGCAGCTTTGTTTTGGTTAGTTTGGCTCGCGCGCAACGAGATGGTCTTTAATAAGAATACGATGCCGGCATCGAAGGTTTCCTTCTTAATTAAATTGCAATCGTACTATTGGATACGGACTTTGCGGGGTGACCTCCTTATTGGTGAGGCGTTGTGGTGGGATTGCCCAAGTCTATATACTGAACATTCTGTTACGCGGCCGATACGCAGAGGCATTTGTTAGGAACCATCGGTCGAAGGGACGTTGAAATTTTCGGTCGACGGATCTGCACGTGGTAAGCCGGGTCCATCAGGTTTCGGGGGTGTGTTACGTGATGGTCAAGGCAAGATTGTGGCTTTGTTTTCTGGCCCGCTTGGCTGTCTCAAGTCTAATGAGGCTGAGTTACAGACAATTTCTTTTGCTCTAACGTTCTTTCGGCAGTCGGCTTGGTCATCGTTTCCATTGGTTGTGGATTCGGATTCCATGGTCGCAGTTAGTTGGGTTCTACATGTGGACAAGCGGTCGTGGTGCTTTTGGGAGGTTTTTCATGAGATAGACAGTGCTTGCATTAGTTTGCCTTCGGTGTGCTTTTCGCATATTTTTCGGGAGGCGAATGGTCTAGCCGATGCGCTGGCTAAGGAGGGGGTATCGCGCGTTTCTTTATTTTACGCTTGCTAATGTTATTGGGTGGGTGGTAGTCTTTTGTTCGTGGGGTTCCTTGATGTCTTTTGTTGTCATAAACGGACCGTACTCTTTTATTTTCCGGGAGGCGAATGGTCTAGCCGATGCGCTGGCTAAGGAGGGGGTATCGCGCGTTTCTTTATTTTACGCTTGCTAATGTTATCGGGTAGGTGGTAGACTTTTGTTCGTGGGGTTCCTTGATGTCTTTTGTTGTCATAAACGAACCGTACTCTTTTCCTCCATTAGGATTAGGGAGGTTTTTAACGAGGCGACCGTTGTGACGTATCATTGTATATTTCCTTATTAACATACGGCATTTTGATGAGCAAAAAAAATAAGCTCTTTGTGAGGAACACAATTAGGACTAGGATGAGTATTCGAGTAAAGTCGAGTCGAGTTGTTCGAGTTTCTGTAATTTTTAAAAATATAATTTTGGTACAAAGCCTATACTATCCAAACCCCCTCCACACTCATAAATAGGGAGATATTAAGTGCATGCTCTAACTCATGTCCTTTGATATGTTATACTAGCAACAATGCCAATTATAAACTACACTCAATCAAGCGGAATTGAGGGACTCGACTCGAACTTGAAAACTGATCCATTAATTTACTAAAAATTTCGAGTTACTCGAATTTCCATTTTATAAGTCAAATTTTATTTGAAACTTTTCGAGTCAAGTATATGAAATTATGAGTTGAGTCAAGACGAGATGAGTTTTTTTTGCGTCGAGGGGTTTTTAAGGTGTACTGAATACTCCACCACGGGTGTCACAATGGTGGAGGGGTTTATGTGTACCGAAAACTCCCGTGTGTGAACCTTGTGTGTTGTCGCTAGGAATGTGTGAAGTGTTGTGTGAACACTTGTTGAAACCTTGTACCCGATGTAATATTTTGTAAAGTGAAACTTGATTTATGATCACTTGAAAGCCAATGTAATTGATGATGTATCATATTGATAGATTGTGTTGTATAATGTTGGTTTATACATGTTTACTCCTTAAGCCTTGTATATGAGTTGTTATGCATGGGAAAGCATAAATTGAGGGTTAGCAAATGAGATTTGTTGTTGATCCATGATACATATTGCATATGGTTTAATATGCATATTTTTGAAAATATTAAGTGCATGATTTGTTTTAGAAACAAATGAGAAATGCTTTGGTTTGAATAAGCATGAGACGTATGTAAAGTATTTTGATGCGTATGGTTGTTATGCTTGATTCGTTTTGAAAATAAACGAGAAAATGCTTAGGTTTGATCAAGCATGAGGCTTGAGAAAAAGTGTTTTGATGTATATTGTGATTTTGCATGTTTTGCTTTCAAAAGAAATAAACAAGTGCGGTGGTTATGCATGGTTTAAGCCGGAAGATGTGATGCTTATGTTTTGATCAAGCACGTTTTATTAAATGTTTTGTGAATAAAAGGTTTGTTATGAAAACATGATGCTTATGTATCGAACAAGCATGATTTATTTAAATGCTTTCAAAATGATGTGTTTGACTTGTTGTAATATAAGTTTCTAATATCGGTTTTAGTTTTAAAACTGCATTGATGTTTTACCCGTTTTGAGCGCACTCACTAGGCATTATATGCTTACGCTCTCTTTTCTCCCGTAAATCCAGTGAATAAAGCAGGTTTGGGGTCGTGGTTTGAAGCATGGTGGATTCTAAGACAAACGTATTCAAATGGTATGTTTACGGTAATAATATTGTTTGCAATAAGGCAATGTGGGTAGAATATTGGGATGAATTGTTTATTTAGAAAATGATAACTTGATTGGTTTTATATTATGTTAGTCAATCATTGTATGTAATGATTAATATGATGATTTTATTTTAATACTTTGTATACTTGATAGTTATGATCAAATGATTTTAATAATTTAAATAATAATTAGATTGATTACTTGTGTTCAATGAGTGCTTATGGTCATATGCTTTAATCCCTTAATTTTTCTACGGCCTAAGTTGAGGTCTTGATCATTTGTTACTTATTGGATAATGATTTATCTTGTTAGGAAGTATGCCTCTAGATTACTTGTATAAATATGAATGATGTTGATTAATTGGTATGTAATTATTTGAGTGAATATGTTTAATGGTGTTATAATATTAGAAGCATGATTAACGTTGTCCGTAAATAAGTGGTTAAGTTGTGTTGGAATTCAAATTCTCAAAATTGCATTAGGTGCAGCCCGTGTATTTTAATAGCTGGTGGTTAATTCGATATTTCGATTAATGGTTTTTACCGAGTTTGGATTTTTTTGCAATTTGGTCACCGTATGTTGTTACATCTATTGAATAGGTAAATGATGTCCGTTTGATTTGAGTTTTTGCAAAAATGTTTTAAATGTATCTAATTTCTGTGGGAAGCTGTTAAAAACGTGTTAGTCCATGTATTTTGGTTGTTTTATGACTTTGTCCTTAATTTCGTATTTGGCTAAATTGGATGCTTATTCGTTTTCCGTTGAAGCTGAAATTTGACATGCTGGTATGAAATATGATTAATTAACAATTGGTGACCTGA